>JAKWJA010002491.1:0-743333 GCA_027704765.1 Solanum habrochaites
GCTGAGGGGTCAAACGAGACCCCGAAGCGACATACACGCCTCATTTCGATGAGGTTTCGTGTGCTATAGCCACCCATTTTTTGGTGCGCCATTCCCTAGTCAAAATCCAAATTTTTTCGTGACTTACGTCAAGACCTTGTCTATGCATACGTCGCCAGCACGGCTTCTTCGGCTTCTCCGACCATTTGATGTCAACGAGCCCCGAGCGAGCATATGCCTCCATATCGACGATTTTCGTGTGCTAGAGCACACCGATTTTTTTGGTGATCCGATTTCCGACGTCAAAACTGCCACTTTTTTTTTGTGGACTTGTCCGTCAGCCTTGTCTATGCATACGGTTTGGCCATCCATGGCTTGTCCGGCCCATTTGAGGGTCAAACGCCCCGAGCGAGCATACGCCGCATGCGACGATTGTCGTGTGTATGCACACCCTTTTTGGGGTTTAATTCCGGATTCCGGCGTCAAAAAGTCAAATTTTTCGTGGACATCCTTCAGACCTTAGTCTTGCATACGGTTTTTTGCCATCACTCTTGTCCGCCATTTGAGGGTCAAATGACCCCAAAGCGCATACGTCCGTCAATTTCCTCTACGATTTTCGTGTGTTATAGCACACCATTTTTTGGGTGATCCGGATTCCGACGTTAATAAAATGCCAAATTTTTTCGTGACGTCGTCATACCTGTCTACGCATACCTGTTTACCATCACGGCTGTCCGACCCATTTTGGAGGGCAAACGAGCCCCGGCGCGAGCATGCTCCTCATTTCGACGATTTTCGTGTGCTATAGCGACACCATTTTTGGTGATCCAGTTTCCGACGTTAAATGTATAATTTTCGGGACATCCGTCAAGACTGTCTATGCATACGTTGGTCCTCACGGCTTGTCCAAAACCATTTGTGAGGGTCCAACGAGCCCCTAAACGAGCATACGCCTCATTCACAAACGATTTTTTTGTGTGCTATAGCACACCATGTGTTTTGGGTGATCCGGATTCCACGTCAAAAAGGCCAAATGTTTTCGTGGACGTCCTGCAAGAGCCTGTCTATGCGATAACGGTTGCCATCACGCTGTCCGACCCAGTTTGGGGTCAAACGAGCCCCGATCGGCATAACGCCTCATGTTCGCCGATTTTCGTGTGATATCACGGCACACCCCATGTCTTTTGGGTGATTCGATTCCGACGTCAAAGAATAGCCAAATGTTTTCGGTGGACTGCCGGCCAAAGACCTTGTCTATGCAACGTTTGGCCATCACGGCTTTCCGACCCATTTGGAGGGTCAAAAACACGAGCCCCGAAGCGAGCTAACTGCTCATTTCGCGACGATTTTCCGTGTGCTATAGCACACCGCATGTTTTTTGGGTTATCCGAATTCCGACCGACGTTAAAATGCCAAATTTTTTTCGGGACAGGATCCGTCAAACCGTTGTCTATGCATACCGGTTGCCATTACACGCTTGTCCAACGCCATTTGGAGGGTCAAACAGCCCCGAAGCGAGCATAATCCCACGCTCATTTCGAACTGATTTTCGTGTGCTATCGATCACACCATTTTTTGGGATGATCCGGATTCCTACGTCAAAACTGCCAAATGGTTTTTGTGACTGTGACGTAACCTTGTCTATGCATCGAGATCGCCATGCACTGCTGCCGATACGCT
Source organism: Solanum habrochaites (assembly GCA_027704765.1). Lineage (NCBI taxonomy): Eukaryota > Viridiplantae > Streptophyta > Magnoliopsida > Solanales > Solanaceae > Solanum > Solanum habrochaites. Next base: position 1,660 of record JAKWJA010002491.1, read on the forward strand.
CAGTTTTGAGTGTCAAACGAGCCCCGACCGAGCATACGCCTCATTTCGACGATTTTCGTGTGCTTTAGCACACCCATTTTTTGGGTGGTCCGGATTCCTTACTTCAAAAATGCCAAATTTTTTTGTTGCACTTCCGTCAAGAACCCATTGTCCTAATTGCTTACGGTTGGCCATCCCCGGCATTGTCCGAGCCCGCTTTGGGAGGGTCAAACAACGCCCGAAGCTATCATCGCCTCATTTCGACGATTTCTGGTGATATAGCAACACGCATTTTTTGGGTGATCCAATTCCGACGTCAAAAATACAATTTTTTCAGTGGATCGTCAACGACATTGTCTATTCATCCGGTTGGACATCCACTGCTTGCCCGACGCCATTGGAGGGTCAAACGACCCAAATCGGAGATAAACCTTTCATTCGCGATTCTACGATTTTCCGTTTGCTATACGATACAACAATCAACCAATTTGTTGGTGGCTCCGATTCCGACGTCAAATGCCAATTTTTCGTGAACGTCCCTCAAAGAAACCTGTATTCTGTGCTCGTTTGGCCATCACGCATTTGTCCACAACCATTTGGAGGGGTCAACGAGCGCCCGAAGCCGAGCATCCGCCTCAGTTTCGACTATTTTCGGGTGCTATAGCACACCTTTTTGTTGGTGATTCTGATCCGACGGCACATGACAAAGTTTTTTTCGTGGACGTCCTCAGACCTGGTTCTTCTCATACTGTATGGCCATCACGGCTTGGGTCTACCCCTTTGGAGGGTCAATGAACCCCAAAGCGACGCATAGACGCCTGCATTTCGAACTATTTCGTCTTGCTATAGTACACCCTTTTGTTGGGTGATAGCCGATTCCCGACGTTAAATGCCAATTTTTTATCGTGATCCGTCAGCCGTCACGACCCGTGTCTCTGCTACGGTTGGCCATCACGGCTTTCTGCCCATTTTGGAGGGTCAAGATGAATCCCCAAAGCGAGCATTACGCCTCATTTTCGACGACGGACGATTTTCGTGTGCTAGCACAAACCATTTTTTGGGGTGATCCGGAATTGCTGACGTTAAAAATGCCAAATTTTTTCGTGAGACAGTCCGGCAAGACCTTGTCTATGCATCGGTTGGCTATCACGGCTTGTCCAACCCATTTGGAGGTAAACGATGCCCCGAAGCAACAACGCCTCCTTTCGACGATTTCGTTGTATAGCACCAATTTTTTGGGTGTGTGCGGATTCCGACGTCAAAAATACAGGCCAAATTGGTTTTCGTGGACAGTCCTTCACGACCTTGTCTATGCATAGCGGTGGCCCACGGCTTGTCCGAACCCCATTTGGGAGGTCTAAACGACCCGAAGCCGAGCATACGCCTCATTTCGATGATTTCGTGTGCTCTAGCACACCATTTTTTGTTGGGTGATTCCGGATTCCGACGTAAAAATGCCAATTTTTCTGTGGACGCCTTCAAGACTTTTCGTATCATACGATTGGCCAATTCAAGGCGTGTTTCCGAACCCAGGTCGGATGTCAAACACGCCGGGGCGGGAGCGAGCATGAACGGCCATCATTCGACGATTTTCGTGTGCTAATAGCACCCATTTTTTGGGTGATCCGGATTCCAGTTTTAAAAATTTAAATGCCAATTTTTTTTCCGTGGACGTCCTTCAAGACCTTGTCTATGTCATACGGTTGCCATCACGCTTGTTCCGACCCATTTTTGAGGTCAAAGCGAGCCTCGAACGAGCATACGCCTCATTTCGAAGATTTTTCGTGTGCTATAGCACACCATTTTTTTTGGGTGAATCCGTTATCCTACTCAAATGCCAATTGGTTTTCGTGGACGTCCGTCAAGACCTTGTCTATGCATAAGCGGTTTGGCCTCACGGCTTTCCACCCGGTTTGGATGGTCAACGCCCCGAAGCGAGCATACGTCTTCATTTCGTGATTTTTCGTGTGACCTGATGCACACAATTTTTTGGGTGATCCGGATTCCAATGCCCAAAGGCCAATTTTTTCGTGGACATCCGTCAAGGACCTTGTCTTGCATACGTTTGGCCATAACTGCTTGTTCCGCCGCTTTGGAAGGTCAAACGAGCCCCGGAACCGAGCATACCTCTCATTTCGACGATTGTCGTGTGCTTTAGCCCACGATTGGTTTTGGGTGCTCCGGATTCCGACCTTCAAAGATATGCCATTTTTTTTTGTGGATGTCCATCAGACGCTTTCTATTCATACGGTTTGGCCATCGCGGCTTGTCCGGAGCCCTTGGAAGGTTAAACTAGCCCCTCAGCGAGCATACCCCCCCTCATTCGCCGATTTTCACGTGATGGAGAACCACAAACACTATGTTCACTAAACTCCTCATAATCTTTAGTTACACAAAAGTACCCAGAAGGATACCACTAATATAATTAAAATGTCATTGTTTTTCAGTAAATCCTCAAATATGATACTATATTAAGAATCAGTAAAAAATTTCCATAGAGATTATTAATTATAAATGATACATATTTTAATATCAAAAAATAACATTGTCTATCTATTAAAATTAATACACATTAAATGTAATCAATATATTGTGTGGTGTGTGATGCGCGTATATGATACATATTTTAAATATCAAAAAATAAAAAATTCTATCTTGTACAATTAATCCAATTAAATGGGTAAAACAATATATTGTTGTGGGGTGCGCGCGCCGTGTCGTGTCGTGTGCGTGTGCGCAGTTTACCAATATTTCAAAAATGCCAAAATTTGTTTCGTTAACGTCTTTCAAACCTTGTCATGCATACGGTTTGCCAATCCATCTTGTCCGAACCCGTTTGAAGGTCAAAACGAGCCCGAAGCGAGCATACCCTCATTTCACGATTTTCGTGTGCGATAGCACCCGATTTTTTGGGTGATCCGTATTCCGACGTCAAAAATGGCAATTTTTTCGTCCATCAATACCTTGTCTATTCATACGGTATGGCATCACGACTTGTACGGAACCCAGTTTGGAACACGTCAAACGAGCCCCGAAGCGAGGCATAGTCCCCTCCATTCGACGATTTTCGTGTGCTATAGCACATTTTTTGGGTGTGAATCCCGATTACTACGTCAAAATGTGAGCCAAATTTTTTTCGTGGACGTCCGTGAAAACCTTGTCTATGCACGGTTGGGCCATCACGGCTTGTCCGACCCATTGTGGCGAGGTTCAAACGAGCCCTAAGCGAGCAAACCCCTCAGTTTATGATGATTTTTCGCGTGCTATAGCACGAGGATTTTTTGGGTGATCGGATTCCGACGTCAAAATGCCAATGTTTCCGTGGAGTTCCGTCACACCTTTCTATGCATACGGTTGTCCATCACGGCGTGTCCGCCGCCTTTGGAATGTCCAAACGAGGCCCCTGAAGCGAGATACCCACTTTCAATGATTTTCCGTATGCTATACACATGATTTTTTGGTGATCCGGAGTCCGACGTCAAAATACCAATTTTTTTCGTACAACCTTCAGCCTTGTCTAGTGCATACGGTTGGACATCACGGCTTGTCCGACCCATTTGGAAGGTCAAACGGCACGAAGCGAGCAGACCCCTCATTTTGGACGATTTCGTGTGCTGTGGCACACGATTTTTTGGGTGATCCGGATTCCGACGTCAAAAGTGCCAAATGTTTGTGTGGACGTCGTCAAAAGACCTTTTATACGCATCCGGTTGTGCCATCACTCCCGTCCGACCCCTTTTGAAGGTCAAATGATCCCCGCAGCGAGCATACCCTTCATGTTACGCACATTTTTTGTGTGCTATATAGCACACAATTTTTTGGGTGATCCCAAATTCCACTTCAAAATGGCAAAAATTTTCGTGGAGACGCGTCAAGAGACCTTGTCTATTCATTACGGTTGGCCCTCACGCCAGTACTTACCCGTTTGAAGGTCAAACCGAGCCCTCGACGCGAGCATACCCTTCATTTCGATATTTCGTGTGCTAAGGGGTGTCAAACCATTTTTGGGTGATCCGGATCTCCGACTCAAAAATCACAATGTTTTTGTAGACGTCTGTCAAGACCTTGTCATGCATCCGGCTTGGCCCCTCACAGCCCGTCCGACCCATTTTGAAGGTCAAAATGATCCCCCGAGCGATGATACCCCTCTTTCGACGATTTTCGTGTGGCTATGAGCCTACCATTGTTTTGTTGGGTGATCCTATTCCGACTTTAAAATCAATTTTTTTGTTGGATGTCCTGTCAATACTTGTTTATATTCATCCGTTTTGGCCCTCACGGCTCGTTCGACCCATTTTGAAGGTCAAATGAGCCCTGAAGCGAGCATACCCTTCATTTCGACGATTTTCGTGTGCTATAGCAAACCATTTTTTGGGTGATCCAGATTCCGACGTCAAAAATACAAACAAAATTTTTTGGACGTCCATCAAGACCTTGGCAATGCAGCCAGTTCTCCATCACGGCCAATACGACTCATTTTCAAGGTCAAACGAGCCCTGAAGCAAGCAAACCCCAATTTCGACGATTTTCGTAAGCAATAGCAAACTATTTTTGAGGTGATCCGGATTTCGACGCCAAAATGCCAAAAAAATTTGTGGACGTCCGTCATGACCTTGTCTAAGCAGCCGGTTGTTCCTCACGGACAGTCCGACCCATTTTGAAGGTCAAACAAGCCCCGAAGCGAGCATACCCCATATTTCGACCATTTTCGTGTGCTATAGCAAACCATTTTTTGGGTGATTCGTATTCCGACGTCAAAAATGCCAAAAAAAATTTTGGACGTTCGTCAAGACCATGTCTATGCAGCCAGTTGTCCATGACGGCCAATCCCACTCATTTTCAAGGTCAAACGAACCCCGAAGCGAGCATACCCGAATTTAAACGATTTTGGTAAGCATTAGCAAACCATTTTTAGGTGATCCGGATTCCGACGTCAAAAATACCAAAAAAAAAATTTGACGTCCGTCTATACCTTGGATATGCAGCCAGTTGGCTATCACAGCCAATTTAACTCATTTTCAAGGACAAACGAGCCCCGAAGCGAGCATACCCCAATTTCAACGATTTTCGTAAGCAATAGCAAACCATTTTTTAGGTGATCCGGATTCCGACGTCAAAAATGCCAAAATTTTGTTTGACGTCCTTCCAACCTTGTCTAATGCATCCAGTGTCCCCACGAGTCTCGGTCCGACCAATTTCAAGGTCAAACAGCTCAAGGGCGCGATATTACCCGGAGTACCCTTCCAGTTCGATGATTTAGTGTGCTATTTGCAGACCTTTTTTGGGTTATCCGTATTTCAACGTCAAAAATGCAAAAAAATTTTGTGAACGTCCGTCCAGACCTTGGATATTCAAAGCCATGGCCCTCACGGCCAGTCCGACCCCATTTTGAAGGTCAATACCCCAAAGCGAGCATACCCCTCATTTCGACGATTTCGTGTGCTCATCGCAACACATTTTAGGGAGATCGGATTCCGACGTCAAAAATGCAAAACAATTATGCCCATCCGTCAGAGACCGTTGGCTATGTCGCCGGTTGGCCCTCACTCAATCCTACCCATTTTGAATTGAAAGTCAAACTGCCCCAAAGCGAACCTCCCCTCCATTTTCGACAATTTTCGTGTTTCTATAGCAAACCATTTTTTTTGGGTGATCAGGATTTCGGACGTCAAAACTGCTCAAATTTTTTTGCACTTCCTTCAAGACCTTGTCTAGGCGTCCATTGGCCTCACGGCCAGTCCGACAATTTTCAGGTCCAAACGAGCCTCGAAGCGCGCACCCCCCATTTTGACCGAGTGTCGTGTGCTATATCAAAACTCATTTTTTGGGTTATTCGTATCGACGTCCAAAAATACCCAAAACAAATTTTGGTGAGTCCGTCAATACTTGTATAATCATGACCGTTTTTCCCCTCACGGCCAGTCCGCCCATTGTGAAGTCAATGATCCCAAGCGAGCAGAACCGCTGCATTTTGCAATTTTCGTGTGCTATCGCAAACCAGTTTTTTTTGTGATTTCGGAGTAAGAAGCGAAAATTCTACAAAAACTTGTGGGACGTCCTTCAATACTTAGATATGCAGCCAGTTGTCCATAACGGAGCAATGCAAGTCCTTTTTAAGGTCAAACGAGCCTCGAACTAGCATACACCCATTTCCGACATTTTATCGTGTGCTTAGCAGAACCATTCATTTTGGGTTGATCAATAGTCCGACGTCAGAAATGCCACGATTTTTTGTGGACGGCCGTCCAAGACCGGTCTATTGCAACCGTTGTCCCTCACGGCACGTCCTACCCATTTTGAAGGTCAAACGGCCCCGAAGCGGCATCCACCCCTCATTTCGAATGATTATTTGTATGCTATAGCAAGTATTTTTTTGGGGATCCGGATTCCGAATCAACAATTGTCCAAATTTTTTGTGGAATCCGTCAATATGTTGTCCATTCGCATCGCGACATTTTCCCTCACGCCACTGACCAACCGACCCGTTTGATGGTCAAACGACCTCGGAATCGAGCAGTAACCCCCATTTTTCGACCGTTTTTTCGTGTGCTATCTCAACCCATTTTTAGGGTATCTCGAATTCCAACTTCAAAAAATGTAATTTCTTTTCTGTAGAAGTCTTTCAAGACCTTGTCTATCGCCGGTTGGCCCCTCATGTCACTTCGACCCTTTCTGAAAGTCAAAACGACCCCGAAGCGATCATGAACCCACCCCTCAATTCTACGATTTTTCGTGTGCTATAGCAACCCCTTTTTGGGTGAATATCCGGAATTCCTACTCAAAATGCCAAATTTTTTTGGTGGACTTCCATAAAGACCCTTGGTTATATTTATATGCGTTCGGAATTGGCCCCTCACAGCCCCGTCCACCCATTTTTGAAGGTCAACGAGTGCCCCCAAGCGAGCATCCCCTCATTTGACGATTTTCGTGTGCTATAGCAAAAACCATTTTTGGGTGATCCGAGTCCGACGTCAAAATGCCAATTTTTTTTGTGGACTCCTCAAGCTTGTCTATGCCTCTTGTGCTTCATGCCCAGTCCGATCTATTTGAAGGTCAAACAGATCCCCGAAGCGAGCATACCCCTCATTATCGAACCATTTTCGTGGCTTTGCAACCATATTTTAGATTGATCCAGATTCCGACTCAAAATGCTAACTTTTTTGTGACGTCCGTCAAGACCTTGTAATGCAGCCAGTTTGGACCTCACAGTCATCCGACCCATTTTGAAGGTCAACGGCCCCGAACAAGCATACCCCTTATTTCGATGATTTGCTAGTGCTATAGCCAACCATTTTTTGGTGATCCGATTTCGAGTCAAAAATACAAAAAAAATTTGTGGACGTCCGGCATATTTTGTGCTTATGCATCCAGTTGTCCTCCCTCACAGCCAGTCCGACCCATTTTTAAGGTCAACGATCCCAAGCGAGCATAACCCCTCATTTCGCCGATGTTTTCGAGTGCTATAGCAAACATTTTTTGGGTGATCCGAATTCCAACGTCCAAAATGCAAATTTTTTTTGGTGGAAGTCCCGTAAAGACTTGTCTATGAAAGTTGGTTGGCCCCTAATAGCCATCCGAGCCGATCCATTTTAAAGGTCAAACCTAGCCCGGAAGCAAGCACTAAACCCCCTCATATCGATGATTTCGTGTGCTAAGCAAAACCTTTTTTGGAGTGACGGATTCCCGATTGTCAAAAATCCAAATTTTTTTGTGAGTCCGTCAAGACGCTTGTCTATGCGCAGGTTGGGCCGCCACGGCCATCCACCCCTTTGGAAGTGTCAAATAGCCTCGAGCGCGCATACCCTCATTCGACGATTTTCGTGTGCTATTGCAAACCATTTTTTGTTGATCTGGGATTATGACGTCAAAATTCCAAATTTTTTTGTGGACATCTTTCATGACCTTGTCTATGCAGCAGGTTGGGCCTCACGGCCAGTCCGACCCACTTTGAAGGTCAAATGAGCCTCGAAGCGCGCGGACCCCATCATTTCGACGATTTTCTGTGTGGCTAATAGCAAACACCATTTTTGGGTGATCTAGATTAAGACGTCAAAATTCCAAATTTTTTTGTGGACGTCTTTCATGACCTTGTCTATTGCGCCGGTTGCCCTCCGTCACTCGACCCATTTTTGAAGGTCAAAAACGAGCCCCGAAGCGAGCCATATACCCCTGCCCTCATTTCGAAAACATTTTCGTGTGCTATAGAAACCATTTTGTGGGTGATCCAGATGCCCGTCGTCAAAAATACCAAAATTTTCTGTGATGTCCGTCAAGACCTTGTTTATGTAGCCAGTTCCCCTCACAGCCAAAGTCCGACCCATTTTGAAGGTCAACTGACTCCCGCGAGCGAGCAACCCCTCATTTTCTGACGATTTTCGAGTGCTTACAAACCCATTTTTTGGATGACCCTGATTTCGACCTTCACAAATGCCAAATTTTTTGTGGACTTCCTCAATACCTTGTATGGGTGCATCCAGTTGTCCTCACGGCCAAATCGCAACTCTTCCAAGTCAACCGAGCCCCGACGAGCATACCCCTATTTCTACGATTTTCGTGTGTTATTCAACCATTTTTGGGTAATCCGAAAAAAAAAAATTTTCCAACGTTTAACCTTTTTTTTTGTGGAAGTCGTCCAACCTTCTCAGCTTCGGTTGGACCCAATGGAATCATCCGACCCTTTTGAAGGTCAAACGACCCCGAAGCAAGCATACCTCTTTCGAACGATTTTTCGTGTGCTATAAAGAAAACTTTTTTGTGTGATCCGATTCTGATGTCAAAAATGCCAATTTTTTTTTGTGGACGGCCGTCAAGACCTTTTCTATCAGTCCGGTGGGCCTCACGGCCAGTTCCAACCCATTTTGAAAGGTCAACGACCCCGAAGCCGCATACCCCCGATTTGTAGACGTTTTGCGTGTGCTATATAAAACATTTTTAGGGTATCCTGATTCTGACGTCAGAAATACAGAACTTTTTGTGGACGTGCGTCAAGACCTGGCTATCATCCATTGTTATCCCTCACGGCCGTCCGACAATTTCAGGTCAAACAAGCCTCGAAGCGCGCATTTCCCCCATTTTGATATTTTCTGTGCTATAGCAAACCTTTTTTGGGTTACTCGGATCCCGACGTCAAAAATGCAAATTTTTGTGGACGTCGCTTCAAGGACCTTGTTCCTTACAGCCGGTTTGTCCCTCACACACTGCAGTCCGACCCATTTTGAAGGTCAACGAGCCTGAAGCAGCATACCCCTCAATTTTCGACGATTTTCGGGTGCTATAGCAAACACTTTTTTGGGTGATCCGTATTTAAGAAGTAAAATGTCCCAAATTTTTTTTGTGGACGTCCGTCCATACCATTTGCTATGCAGCCAGTTGGTCCTCACGCCAATCCAACTCGTTTCAAGGTGCAAACGAGCCCTCGAAGCGCGCATATCCCTCCCCCATTTCGACGATTTTTGTGTGCTATAGACAACCATTTTTTAGGTGACCCTGGATTCCACCAACGTCAAAAATGCTAAATTTTGTGGACGTCCGTCAGACCTTTGTCTATCAGATGGTTGGCCTTCCAGCAGCCAGTGCCGGAACCCATTTTTGAACGTCAAACGAGCTCCCGATGATCATACCCCTCATTCGACGAGTTTTCATGGCTTTAGTGCAAACCATTTTTTGGGTTATCCCGATTCCGACGTCAACAGGCCAATTTTTTTGTGGACGTCCGTCATACCTTTGTCTATTCCCCGGTTGGCGCCTCAAGCGTCTGACGCCCTTTTGAAGGTCCACCACGCGCCCCTCGAGCGCGCATAACACCCCTCATTTTGATGATTTTCGCGTTACTATAGACAACCAATTTTTTGGGTGATCCTATTAAGGCGTCAAAAATTCCAAAATTATTTGTGGACTCCATCAATACTTTTCAATGTACCAGTTACCCCGATTGCCATCGGCGGCCAATCCAACTCATTTTAAAGTCAAACGGCCCCGAATCGGCGCATACCCACCCCATTTAGAATGATTTTCTTGTGCTATATCAACATTTTTTCGTTGATCCGATTCCGCCCTCAAAATTCCCAAAAAAATTGGTGGACACTGTCAAGACCTTGCTATTCATATGGTTGGACTTCACGCCCATTCCGACCTTTTAAGCGGTCAACCAAGCCCTAATTGTCATATCACCTCTCGAAACGATTTCGTGTGCTATTGGCAAACCATTTTTCGGGCTCTCCGTATTTCGCCGTCGAAAATTCCAAATTTGTTTGAGATTTCTTCAACCTTGTCTATGTGCTGTTGCCTACAACGAGCCCCAGTCCGAACCAATTGGGAGTCCAACGAGCCCCGAAGCAAGCATCCCCCATTATCGACTGATTTTCGGTGCAATAGCAAACCATTTTTGGGTGATCCAGTTTCGCGTCAAGATGCCAAAAAAATTGTCGGTTTGGTGGCCCGCCAAGACCTTGGCTATTCATCCATTTGGTCCATCACGGCCAGTTTGCATTGTCCAATTTTCAGGTCAAAAAACGCGCCCTGAAGCGCGTATACCCCCCCATTTTGATGATTTCTTGTGCTATAGCACATAATTTTTTGGGTGTCCTGATTCGACGTCAAAATGCCAAATAATTTGTGGGAGGCCTTTTATCACTTGGTTTATTAATATATGCACCAGTTGGCCACCAAGGTCCATTCCAATCCATTTCAGGTCAAACCGACTCTCGAATCACATACCCTCATTTAATGAGACGTTTTGCGTGTGCTTATCAAACATTTTTTTTGGGTGATCCGGATTCCGATGTCAAAAATACCAAAAGTATTTTGTGTACGTGCTTCAAACCTTGCTATGCTTACCCGGATGGATTCAACGCCATTTCGACCCTTTTAAACTGGTCAAACAGCCCTGAAGTCGCATACCCCCTCTCGAAACGATGTTCGTGTGCTATAGCAAACTATTTTTTTTGGGTTATGGTCCGGATTCCTGCGCAAAATATGCCGAACTTTTTTTGTGGACGTCCTTCTAATTGATCTGCCTTGGCTATGTAGTCTGTTGTCCCCTCACGGCCAGTCCGACCAGTTTTTCAAGTCAAACGAGCCTTAAGCGGCATACCAACCCACCCTGTAGACGATTTTCTTGTCCTCTTATAAGCAAACCATTTTTTTGGGTGCTCCGAATTCCCGACGCTAAAAATGCCAAATTTTTTGTGGTACGTCTGTATAAACCCACTGGTCTATGCTTTGGTTGGACCCTCATGGCCAGTCCACCCATTTTCTAAGGTCAAAAACGAGCCCAAACAAAGCATGACAAGCATACCCCCCCTATTTAGAGATTTCGTGTGCTATGCAACCATTGGTGGGTGATCCGAGCATTCCGACGTCAAAAATGCCATATTTTTTTGTGGAGGCCCTTTAAGACCTTGTCTATGCAGCTGGTTGGCATCACGGTCAGTCCAACCCATTTTCAAGGTCAAACAAGCTCTGAATCGCATGCCCCCATTTAGAAGTCATCTTGATTTCTGAGAGCTTTTTTCCCCAAAAAATTACGTGGACGTCCGTTAAGATCTTGTCTATGGATCTGGTTGGTCACCACAGCCAACACGGTCCATTTTCAAAGTCAAACGAGCCAGAGCACGTAAACCCCCCATTTTATCGATTTTTGTGTGCTATAGTCCACCATTTTCTTTGGTCAACCGAATTTCCGAGAACTTTTTTGACAAAGCATTAACAACGAACGTCGTTAATCCTTACTAACTCACCTACGAGCCCATTGGTCACCATGGCCAAAACAACCCATTTTCAAGGTCAAATGAGCTTAGAGCACGTAAACCTCCATTTTGCCGATTTTTGTTGCTATTTAGTACACCATCTTCTTTAGTCATTCATATTTCCGAGAGCGTTTTTCCAAAAATTTACACGAACGTCTGTTTATAACTTATCTATGGATAGGGTTGGTCACCATGGTCAAAACGGCCCATTTTCAAGCTCAAACGAGCCCAAAGCACGTAAATCCCTCATTCTGCCGATTTTCGTGTGCTATAGTCCACCATCATCTTTGGTGAGCTTCTTAATTTTTGTTTCTTTTATCTTGTTATGTCTTTATTTATATAGAATAATAGTCACACAAGTTATAGTTTTATGTTCTAATATTATATAGTGTTGATACCCAACTTTGACCATCCACGATTTAATTAATTTTCAAGCTTCTTCAATTTCAAATATCGTAAATCTAAATTACTTTAAATTATTTTCAAGGCACCGTTTCATATAGCTTATATGTCACGACTCGAGAGCACCCCTAGTCGTAACCGGCGTATTTGACCTCGAAGAGGTTTTATACAAGCCCCTAGCATTCATCATTGCATATAAGATAGACTAAAAATGATTTTTTTGTTAATAAATAAAATCATGGAGTTCATTTCTACCGATTTAAATTTTTTCAAGGGAAAATGCATAATTACCCCCACCCACCAACCCCGCCCCAAAGGAACTCCCGCGACCGCGCCCACGACCCCCGACAAGCACGCACGTCGGGGGGAGCTTTTAGCTAGGGGCGAGGATCGAGGTAAAGGGATGAACCGAGTATTGACAGAAAGACCCTGATGGAGGACTTAAGACGTGAGTTTAATGGCGGAAATGAGGAGGAGTGAATGGGTGGTTTTTGGGGTTTGGGTATGGTGGGACCCTGGGGTAATGGGAATTCAGGGAGGTCGGATTAAAAATGGGGATGTGGCGCGCAGATGGGCGGGTGGAAGCTAATGATGGTCGTTTTCGCTATGGCGGGTTGATAAGGGTTGGTTGGGGTTGGGGAGATGAAGTTAGGTGAAATGGGCTATGAGTGCGGGGGTGGTCGTGGGGGAAAGGACCGGGGAGGGTGTTGTGGCGGAAATCAGAATTCGTGGGGTAGAGTTTCTGGTGGGTATAGGGGGGGTGAGATTAGTGGAAGTGATGTTGGGGCCCCCCTCACACTTATGCCCGAAATCCCATGAGACACACGTATACTATAACTAAGGTCCTATTACCCCCGGAACTATTTTATAAGTAATTTTCTTCTACCCCTTTAATTAGCTTACTTGGCACTATTTTAAAAAAAAGGCAATCATCACGTAGGCTAAAAAGGAGTAAAAAATTATTAATAAAATAAGTTCAGGAGGTAGTACAGTATAAGTGTGTCTCTGAGATTTCGGACATAGGTTGAGGGGTACTTGGGCATTATCCCTTTTGTCAAATTAATCATTTTTGGTTGAGAACAAGTGAGGCCCAATCATATGAGGAACCAAACAAAAACAAATGAATTGAGATATTAAGAAAAAATTGATGTGAGCAAGAGTAGAGTAGGTGTGTGGTGAGCAACAAAACAAGTCTCTTCATCTTCTTGTTCAATGGCTTCACTCTGCTTCTCTCCATCGGTTCTCAGTTGTATGATAAAACCTCCGATTACTGGATTTCGGAAGCAAAGATTGAGCCTTTTTGTATGTCGAGCAGCCTCCCTCCCGTTTCGTGATCTTGATGCAGACGATTTTAGACATCCTCTTGACAGACAGGTCATTCTTCTTCCCCTTTTTCCTCCTGCTGCTTAGATGTTCAAAAATCATGTTTTAATTGCCCTTCACAGAATACGTTGCTTTTGAGAGCCATACCTGGTCTCAAAGACATTGGAAAAGCCTTACTAGGTAACTCAATGATGACTTGTCTTACTTTCCTAGTGTGCAAATGGGGTATTAGTATTACAACAACCACTAATTTTGCTGTCTTATATTGCAGGGACTGTTTCAGAGCAGATTATGCTTCTGGAAAACATAGGGACGTCAGTTCTTGTTTCCGAAGATCAGGTTATTCATTTTGTATCTGACTGTTAGGTCACTAGATGCTTAATTACTTTTCTAGTCGAATTATCTATTGAAATAATGAAAATTTACCTAGTAACATCCATAGTGCATCCTGGTGTTAAAAAATTAAGAGGTCAGACAGATCTTCACTCATCTAACTGATTTAGTATGTCTTTCAGCTACCTGAACTTCATTACTTAATGGTTGAGGCTTCTAGAATACTCAATATTGAGGCTCCTGACTTGTATATACGTCAAAGTCCTGTACCCAATGCATATACCCTGGCTGTCAGTGGTAAAAAGCCTTTTGTAGTAGTTCATACAAGCCTTGTGGAGCTGCTCAGTCGAAACGAATTGCAGGTATACATTTTGTATTTAACTTTCAAATGAGTGCTGTTAGTATCTGCTTGTGGTTCTTGTATGCGATTCCGAACAAAGGCATGTATAAGTTTAGCTACTGCAAGAAGAATGATATGCTTGGAAATTTTTCTTAGTGTATCTATCCCTATGGAAGGCTTAAGCATTAATTGAAGAACTTAACCTACTTCGACCTGTGTTTTTTTTTTCGTGCATCAAATTATTCTTAGCTAACTTGGGTTATCAAGCTCAGGTTTAAGCATTAATTTTCTCGTCTTAACATTTTTTGCTGCATGCGTTTGATTTGCCTCTTTTACGGTCTTTGTTATTCTTTCCAGGCTGTCTTGGCTCATGAGTTAGGTCATCTGAAATGTGATCATGGTGTGTGGTTGACATTTGCTAATGTTCTCACTCTTGGGGCCTACACTGTTCCTGGTATGGCTTACATTCTACTTTGCATAACACATAAATGGTGAAATGAACATGGAAGTAGCAGATAATCCAGCCACTTCTGGTAAATTAACAGTCAAAAGGGTTGCGATGCAGAAGTTGAACAATAGATATCATAAGTCAATTTATATTGATTATCAGCAACAAATATTCCTAGAATATTTAAAATTGTACGATACTTATAGAAGTGTTTCAACGTGAATCTGTCTAGAGTCTCTTTGCATTGCAAATTGTATATCGTATATAAGAAAATGTAAAATATTACATAGCAGGTAAGTGTTGTTGCAAAGTTTTTGCCCTTATGTTTTCTATTTAAAAGCATCTTTCGTTTGGCATATTGATATTTTAATCGACATCCTAATGGTCTCGTGTAACCATGGTGAACAAAAAGATAGTTGTTCAGATTGATGATTCAAAACTAAACAAATATGTGAGACTTTGTTTGCCCAAATGTTTATGCTACAAAATATTTATGGTTTATGCTACATTCCGACGTCATTTTTGCCCAAAAGTTGATGCTAAACAACATAGTACACTTCATCTTAATGCTTGTAAGGAATTCGACTCGAAGACCAACCTCCTTTCTTTCGTACTCTTCTTGTACCTCGAAAGGGGTTCTCCGTTATGATGCTATGGGCAGCTGTCTAAAGTACAAGGGGTAAACTCAGATAGGATAGGATGCTTTAGCGTGCAACTGTGCATTAATTGCTGCCAGTATGCATTTGTGCAAGCAAAAAGAGGGGCATATTTCAGTTACAATTGATTTCGAAATCTTTTTACCCACAGGTGTTGGCAGTTTGATTGCTCAAAGACTAGAAGAACAGCTCTTACGCTGGCTTCGAGCAGCGGAACTCACCTGTGATCGTGCAGCTCTTCTTGTTGCTCAAGATCCAAAGGTAGATGAATCCCGAATAGTAAATTCAGTTTAAGGGCATTAACAACTTCAGAAAATCTTATGCATGAATTTCTTTTTCTTTTGTCATGCTCCCACAAGAGGTGGTTGTTTCAGTGCTAATGAAATTAGCTGGCGGCTGCCCATCTCTATCGGACCAACTGAATGTGGATGCGTTCTTAGAGCAAGCTCGCTCTTATGACAAAGCATCATCAAGCCCAGTCGGATGGTATATTAGGTAAATATCAATCTCTCGTAGTTTGGCTTGCAATTTTCTTATTTTTGAAACTCTTTTTTAGTTCAACAAGTTCTCTTTTAGAAATGCTCAAACAAGGCAACTTTCACATCCACTCCCTGTTTTACGTGCACGCGAGATTGATGAATGGTCAAGAAGTCAAGAGTATAGGTCACTTCTTCAGCGTGCAATACAGGTGAATCCTGTGCAAAAAGTTTAGCGCTTCATGAGAATGAACATTGGAGCTGAATACATGTAAATATACAGGTATAGTATATGGTTTACTCTTTATGCACTAATGTCTAAGAATTCAAAGTTTTCTGTAAATGTTATAGGTACTATCTATTCTTCTTAAAATCTCAGATTGGATTCAGTGAGTTGTTAGTAAAGGCTGGAGGAGCCTCTACTTTGGCTAGGCATGTGGATATAAACCAGGAAAAAGTGCCTCTTGTGAAAGGTTTACAGTAAATCTAGAGTGGTTCAGTAGAATCACAACTTACAACTATCAGCTTGAACATTATGTATATGTATATATATGTGTGAAAATCAAGTACTTAGTATGTGTTAAGATAAATGTATATTTCACTCCACACTCTCATATCAAACATAGTGTATTCTAAATCTTCCAAGTCTGCATTTGTTTTAGAAGGTTTTTTGTAGTCTCTTTTGTGCATATCCTAGCATGCACTGTTGCGGTATTATAGGGTTCAAATCCAGCTGTTTGGCCACAGATTTACATGGAATTTAAACCCACCTCAGTAGTTTAATGAATTGCTGTCAACTTCCCATTGTAGTTCAATGATCTGAATTTGTAGTCATGAACTATTTGTGTATCACAACAGGGTCGTCAACATGTATAACTGACCAGCAGCCACAAATATCCTGCATTTGTACTCGGATTCTTTACACGATCTTCAAAGACCCATGACCATGAGAAAGGGAAACCAACAGTATTGATGTCAGAACACATCCAATTTCCTTTCAGAAACTGCTTTAGAAGAACTATTTAAGTGCATCACTCATTTTGCATAGCATAGAGTATAGAGCAACAACATAGTTACTATTCTACGTTCGTCACACAAAGCATCCACATGTCCAGCTGCTACGTTACTCATAGCAACATAAGAAACAACAATTGGTATACTAAACTGAAACAGGCTAAGAAGATGCTGAGAGCCAAAAGATTCATGTCTGCTATAACATCGAATCCGTGAAATCATCTCTCTCCTACCCAAAACAATCCCCAGCACTCTTTGCTTCTTGCAAATACAATGCTATGGATGTGAGACCAGAAATGAGTGTAACAAAACATTCTTGGTTACACACCAAATGACTTCTGCACTAGTAAATTATAGAGCAGTTGGACACTTGGGCACGAGAGTCACATTGACTGACCCATAAGGTAAGAACAGCAATATTTCAGAGCAAGCCTCCTCTCTACCCTTCTGTTCCTTGTAATTTATTTCAGTCGAATATGAGCTTTAATGTTGGCCTTTCTTTAATTGAATTCTTCAGTGGGGTTTCTTTTGCTTTTTTCCCGATTTCTTCTTCTTGGTGCTAGCTCCTCTGCCTCGTTTAAACACAGCTAGAATCTCAATACTGCATCCAGAATGAAGAAATAGAATGAAGCATCAAGCAAAAGCACTACCAACAAAGCAAGGGACAGGATGAGGAATTAGAAGAAGATAACAATATGCATAAGGAAGAGGAGTTAAAAAAACCAAAGGAAAAAAAAGAAAGGGGAAAACTTATTTAACAAGAATTATCCATCTTTCTTTTTGGTGTCTTTAGTGAGCATCTACGAACCCCAGCCCTTCAACTTTATGATCTTCTGTGATGTCTTTCATTCCCTTGCTATCACCAATGGGATTCTGAGTTCTCATTTGAGCTATATTTTCCTCAACATATTGACCACCAACCGCACAAAACCAAAAAAACCATCTAATTTAAGAAAATGTCCGAACCGACAGGCTACGTCAAAAATTAGCAAGTCCCTACACATCTAACACTACATTGAGTAGCAATTTCCACATAGAAGTGAAGTGACCAGACATGTCAGTATTTGTGAGCAGTGAGAGAATCTTCCATCCTCTTCTCCATAGTGGCATGGATTCAACACTATGCTGGAAGACCATTCACAATCTTTTGTGCAGCACAGAGTTTCTTCCTTCAAGCAGATGTGTTTATTATGCATATATGTGAATGAAAATTAAATAATAGAAGTTATTTTGTAACCATGTTGGATGAAATTTAATGTTAGTTGAAACAAATACAAGTTTAAACTTGTCTGTAGGACTAAGGGAAAGGCAAAACCTTTGTGTTCCGGGAAAGAAATTAAATCCATGGGCTTTATGCAAATGCCATTCCTTACTAGCAAGCAGTGACGAGCAATCCTGCATGAAAAAGGGGCCTATCATCAGTTTCAAGATGACATAATTCAGTGCCCAAAGTTTTATGGCATTTTATGAACCAAAAACTTGATGGAACTGAAGACAGTTCAAACAAATTGTATGAAGACAGAAAGATCAAAGAGCAGCATCTCAATCGAAATTTTCTAATATGGATTTGAAGCCCAAATATACCTCTTTAAAACTTTCCCAACCACAGCTAATATAGATAAGTGTTTGAGGCAATGATTGATTTTCCTCATGTACAGTTGTGCTTTCAATTTGAATTGAATCTTCTCTGGCACGCAGGATCCATGGTCTCTTCTCGTCTTTGACCTTTTCAGGTCTAACATAACAAAAACATATGTGAATGACAGCAACATCCTCAAATGCTGTAGTACATCAATGATCGTGCATTTTCATAACAAATATAGCAACCAATTTACTTCATAGAATTTCCCTTCACTCCACCTTTTAAATGCTCTGAGTTCCACTGCTGAGATGTGCCGTAGTTCCTTCACCAAGGACGGGTCAAGTCCTTTCCTCGGAGGGTCAACCACAACAACATCCGATCCCAAGAGCCATGAAGTTGGTTCCTGTGCAAGTTGTAAGTTCAAGTCAAACTTATACACAACATCAAAATAATATATAGATATTCAGCATACAACGTAGTTCTAGGTCTGGTATAGAAGATTTAAATAAGTCGAGTCTCAAAGACATTGCAAAGTTTCCACCTGTAGAGTATTCTCCAGAATTGAACTAAGAGGTCCAAGAGATATAATAATGTTAAACTATAATGAAGAAAATAAATGATAACCTTATACTGTTTAATTAACTGCAGAAATTTGCGAAGCACGGACCTCTTTTTCCAATTTCCTACATTTTACAGAGTAAATCAACAGCTCTCCATATGTTTCAGCTTTTCCAAACATAAAAAAGAGGGAATAAAGAAACAGACATACACGTGTACGGCCAATGTCACCACTGTGAGCGAACTCAGCAGAAGTGTGAAACGGAACTGGCCAAGTGGAAGAAAATTGAACTTAGAAGACTCATTAAGGAAGTTCTTCCACTAATAGAGAACCTATGAGGTAATTTTCAAAATTGCATCTAGTTTCTCAATCAAAGTAGTACTTCTACTTGAGGATGATAGTGACCGAGGTTGATTGGAATACAATTATCGGTGCAAACATCATATCTTAGGATGTAGCTCCATTTCGTGGGGATTTTATGTAGGACCAGATTGGTTACTAAGACAATTTCTAAAATGGTGAAACTCCACTTAAGCAAGTTTTTCTATGATACTAATACAGAATAGCTGCAGAAGTATACAGGGCAGTCCAAAACAGCTTGATGAGAAGATGATTTGATGCATGGCCTACTGAATTGCCATAGCTCATCCAAGATAGTCAGATAGCGGCAAAAGTGTCTCTTGAATGGGATTAATATAGTCTGCAGTTTATTCGGAAATTACGTAACGATAGAGCCTTTCACAATAAGTAGATCACTTTCAAGTATCTGTGTAGGACATATGCACTGCTCTACTTGGAACTTCTAGGTGTAGACATGTGCACCGTGATTGAAATTCCATTGGCTACTAGTCTTAGCTGAGGGTGCATTTTGAGTAGACGGTCACATTCCTACTGCAGTATGTCCCATGTAATTTTGTAATGCTACATCCTATCTATTCTTGAATCAATTCTATCATACTTGCAAGATAAAAATCTATATGTAGATGTACATGATAAAACAGAAGTGTGTTTCTCAGTATCTGTATGAACATATAAATAGATCTCAAAAACCATAGATTGAGAAAGGCCTACAAGTTTATATGCGACTAAAAACATGTCGGTGCAAGTCTGAGTTAAATCATGTTTGGATATGACAATCGTAATTGACTTGTTCAGACTTACTATTGAAGCGTCTGCATGGTGCCAGCTGATATTGCTTTCGACATTTGTAGGCAAGCGCTCCACTGTCTTCTCAAAAGATTGTCTGGACTCTTTGTTAACCTCAACACATTTAACTGACCTGAGAAGAAAACAACTTCTTTGGATTCTTGAAGTTTCACGGTTCAAGTTAAGAGAATTGATTGAAATTGCTTTGAAACTGACTCTGTCCAAATTCGATTGACTTAGTTGACTTTAAAATTTAAAAATAAATTAAAAGAGGAAAGTTTCAGACATGTTATCTTCACAACTTATCAGATCTAAGTTCGCTATAGATGTGGTAAAACTATACCTAGAAGATGTGAACAGGTATTTATCCACGGAAGGGAGAGAAATGACAATGGTGTAAAAATTCACATCAAATTCAAAATAATGCACATGGAAAAATAATTGAAATAATACGAAGTGATTTTATCAGTTGTTAACTTCAATTTTTGGATATGATAGAATTTTCCATTTCCAGAGAGACTACTCTTTTTGGGACTGACTTAAACAGACAGTAGGTTAATAAAAGGGGTAGAGCACTATTATCCCAACCTGCATCTCCTTGAAACAGCCAAAGACAACCCAATTACACCAGCACCTGCATAGAGATCGACAACTGATGCGCCTTGAGGGACATATTTCTGCAACTTCCGCAGCAAAGAATCAAAAGCCTGAAGAATGACAAACAAATTAAGTAAAAATTGAGGGAAAACGTGTAGTAATGGGAAAATCGATCAAGGTTGTATGGGGTGGGTTATCAAAATAAGAAAAATATGATGATGAGAAATATGCCCCTAGAAAAATGCATGTTCTGTGGCTCAAACCAAGTTTAGTTCATCCTTAAGTGGGTTTGGTGAAACTAAAATAAGAAAGTAATCATCAAAAACATGTCATTGCAAGGTCAGAAGTTGTTGATTGGCCCTAGACTAAGACCAGAAGCAGAAGAAGTGGGAAAAGAATGAATTAAGTTATTTACCCAAAAGAAGACATGTCCAATGTACAGAATAAAGATTCTTTTCTTTTTTCCTAATAAGTGGCATGTCCATTGATCTTTCCTTTAAGAAAAAAACAAATAAGATCCATTTTTAGGAGTTCTACCCGCGTATTTGCTTGCCCAAAGCTTGATGGAGCTAAAGAGACATCAATCCCTCCAATGTGCTCCCAGAAATCTCTTTCCCCCAACAAATGTCTCCATCTGTTTCCAAATATAATCTGCATGCCACAGAAGATTCAACAACCTGCAAGCATCATTATCACGATATCAATACTAATAAAGGTATTAGTCAATATTGCAGCGCAGCTACAAGTCTAGTGGATCGGGGAGGAGAAGTCTGATACATTTTGCTGCAAAAAAACAAAAAAAAAAAAAAAAAAAAAAAAAAAAAAAAAAAAAAAAAAAAAAAAAAACAATACCATGGTATTGATGTTTGTTATTCACAGTATTTGATCTACTAAAATCTGTATAGTAATCTAAAGCAACCACTGGCTAAACTCTGAAGAAACAACTTACTTTTAAGGAGTCTTAGACTGTGATCCAATTGATAAAGCTAATATCGTAATAGGTACATCACCAAGTTCTTATATAGCAAACCAAGAAAGAGTCTTATATGAGCAAGAACGTTCAAATAATTTTTCATGCATAAGATAGGAAATTCACAAGTCTTTCTCATTGACTTTGTTCGAAATCATGGAGATGTGAAAGAACTTTACCAGTTCCAAAAAAAATAAAAATCATGGAGATGTGACAAGTAAAACTACACTGTTCAGTAACTATTCAAAGAAAAAGATGCCAATGTAATTCAGTATCTACATTCAAATAATTTGCAGTTCTGTTGGACAAGACAGTATAGGGAACACAAAGCCAGGATCACAACCTTAAGAATCTAAATGCTTGATCTGAAAGCGAGAGCTCGAGGCGGTGGGAAAGGAGAATCAACAAGATAGGATGCTCTGTCCCAACTAACAAGAGTAGGAAGATTCCAGCTTTGAGTACTTTCCTAAGAAGCTAGATAGAAGAAAAAAAGAAAACCGATGCCTTCACCCTCCAGTACCCTTAATACGAGAAATTGACAAGAACCATTTGTAATTATCATGTGTTGTGGTTTTTGTTGTCAAGTTGAGACTACCCTGTTACCAGGTTCTTGAATAAAAGCAAAAAGAAAAGACCTATACTATTTAGACCCAAACTTTGACTTAATTTACCTTTGACTCCACTCTCCATAATTCACGACACAAGCACTTCCTATCGCCAAACTTTTTAAATAAATAAACACATGTTCCTACATGGCACAATACACGTAGGCACACAAAGGTAGACAAAAACTTGACATGTAGGAAGACATTTAGGACATGTGTGTCTATTTGTTCCAACTTTATACAAGTGTAAGTGTCTACTTGTGCACAGGGCGTCCCCCAGTTGAAGGCATAAATGATCATTCGAAACCAAGATAAAAGGCATATTTTTGTATTATGCCATACATAAATGTGCCCTTAACTTCGCTTCAAATTTCATTTATGCCCTTCAACTTTGAGTGTGCACAAGTAGGCACTCAAACTTGTACTAAATTGAACAAGTAGACACATGTGTCCTTCATGTTATACAAGTTCAATCTTATACAAGTTTAAGTGTGTACTTGTGCACACCCAAAGTCGGAGGGGATAGATGTCAGTTGAAATCAAGTTAAAGAGCATATATATATGTATTTGCAAAACTAAAATATCCTCACTTCATGCAACCTAGCCAAGGAGTTTCTCTTTTCTCTAAGAAACTACTCCCTTCAATTTAGGAGCCATGTATCTCATCCATTTCATGGAAGGGGAGGTCCATTTATATAATTGGAACGGGGTAGAAAGGGTCTAAAATTCATTAGCCAACCATGAAACTCCACCACCAATTTCCCAACTTCTATAAGAAGCTCATATTTAACACGGTGAACTACTCCTTTTACTGAAACTTGAGCTAACAAATTCAACATACCTGCAAGTATGAAGAGAGTATATTCGAAAAAATGACAGCATCAAAACCATTAAGTTGCTTTAACTTTTTCATTTACAAAAGCTACTATATGTTTTAGTTGTTTTTTAACATTAAAAAAAAATATTTATTCCCAATTGAAGAGGTAGACACTGTAAAATGAACGGACTACAAGCTATGCATTTCAATTTTGGATCGGCTAGGAAAATGAAATAGACTACATGCAATGCGTCTCAATTGTGCACTGGCTAGGAAATGGAAACCAAGAAATAAATTGATGGGATACTTTAAGGTAAGTAAACAAGCTATGATTAGTAGCATGCTCTTGTTTAGATCTCACAGAGTGTACACAAGGACCTCGTATTGGCCAAATTATGAGCTAAAAGTTCCAATCATATATTATTGACATCCATTGAGAGAGAGATATATGCTCACATTATTTGATGATGTCTGGAAATTAGCCCAAACTGAATGAACCAAATGGACTTTTCTCTTTGGCCCACCGTTGCCCCATAGGAACTACATAGGTACAGTGAGATTTTGTAAAATTAATATAATTCATTGATGAAGAAATCTAGTATTGCTAACATAACTTTCTTACATTGGCTAAAGCATTTAATTTTGCGGTGTTAGCTGAATTCTCGCTTCTCGAATTCCAAACCAAAGAGACCTGCACTTTACCTGAAATGAGAGAATTTCCATCAACACCATCAAAGAATAATCATAAGCCTCTTATTCAGTATATCATGTACAAACCATTCTTATATCTCTCCGGGATAGGAAGGGAGGTATCATGTGTGGTGACGGCCATCTGCACAATGAGTAGCACATTAGTAAACAAAGAACACCAAAAAAAAATTTCATTGAACTATCTCACGAACCTAAATGTTTCCTCTGAAAACTTATATGTTTTACTCACCTGAACATACCTCAGGTCACCAGTGCCTTGATCTTCATCGTATGGTTCAACATTCAACTCAATTATCCCTGGATGAAATATCCAAATGAGAAGAAGGAATAGTATGTATAATTCATTCACATGAATTGGGAGGAGGATTAAGAACAAGCCTTTCTTCAGGAGCTGAACAGCAGCATTGATGTTTGGATGATGAGCTGCAGAAAGAGGCCGGTCTTATTTAATTCTATATATTGTCTATACAATAAGCAGATAGTAAATATCCAAACAGCATACATTTACAATCAGGTATATCAACAACATTATGAGTGCCCTCCTCATAAAGCCCAATCAAGGGGTTGGTGGATGAACCGCGAACAGCCAGCTTAGCCCGACACCTCCATCCCCACTGCATTCACAAGACATTTAAGTGATAGAATCACAGAATTTAAAAAATGAACAAGCAAGCAATTACATACTAATCTACAGGAGTCAAATGAAAAATCTTTGATTCCGAGCTTGTTGAAGAAACCAATAGCTTCATCAATTACAACCGGATGATGTAGATTGTACTCTTGAGTACAACCAGAACACCTGTCAAAGTTAAACAAAAAAAAAGCAAAATATGAATCTTGTCTTCCACTTAAACTATGTATACAGCTACTCATTATCATATCATATCAAAATTACGGTACCATAACATAATGAGAAGAATTTACGTACGATTGGAAATGAGTGCAGTTGAGGGCGCAGGACAAGGAAGGATTAGGGTTTACAGGGAGAGGTGCTACTGCTACTGCTACTGATGGGACAGCAACGGAGAGAGCTTGACAGGTAATGCGATGGACTGGAGGAGCAGGCGGAGAGAAGAAGCTCAGCGCCATTTTTGTCTCCCTTCAAGGAACGAACGGATAAAATTGTTTTATCTTATCTCTGCCAATATCCGGGTGGCAGACCGGTATCACAACCGGTTTTTTTATTTACCGGTTTATTATTGTTCAAAAAGAAAGCGATTATATTTTTGTAGTAATTAGTATTTAATTAAGCTTTTTCAAAATACTTCCAAACACCTCTTTTTTAATAAACAAAATAATTATTGATTGAAAAATATTTATTTCATTTTAGATATGTGGAATCCATTTGTTTCATTTTAGAGTTTCATGTAGCAAGAAAAACAAAATACTATAGATTTTGTTAACAACAATAATATGGACAAAATTGATAATTTGTTCAATATAATAGAAATTAAAAAAAAAAGTATATAGGAACTTTAGCAACCAATTTTCTTTTCTAAAAAAAGGATTTAGAGGGCATATCCCTATCATTTATCTCCTTTTTTAATATCTAATAAACTACTAGTATCTTAGTTTTCTTTGAATGTCATACAACTTATCAATATATCGTAATATATTTAAAGGCTAAAGTCATATAGCGCCATCTATAGTTTGCCGATAGTTTCGTTTAGACATATTAAGTTAAATGTACCTATTGAAACTTACCTTAGAATTTTTTTAAAACCAAACTAATCATTATAAAAATAAAAAATTTTTATCAGTAATACTTTTTTCTAAAATTTTTCACAAATTAATAGGAAAACGTATTTCACGTAACGTTTTAGGTGATTTTTATTTTTTAAAACCTAACCATCATTAGTTGTGTGCGTTCTGTAGTAACGTTTTATACCTCCTAAAACGTTTACTATGATTAACGTTTAGGATAAACAGTGTTACTGTAGTAACGTATATCATATCTGACGCCATCACTTTAAAAAATAAAATATATCCTAAACGTTCCTGTGGAATACGTTATACTATTTTTGAACATTTTTTTAAAAAAAATATCATTTTTTTGTGAATGACTTTATATCATGGATTAGTTTGGTCAAAACCTTCTTACATTATTCAAAACGAATGCTTTTGGCTGGCATGGAAAATGTATAACACATATATCTAGCGCGCGAGAAGTATAAAAATGTATTTTTTAGAATCTTTTTCTTCTTATTTCTTCCTCTTCCTTCATAACTTCTTCACCATCTTCGCCGCCACAATCATCACCATCCACCCGAGATTCTTCAACCATCTCACCCTCTCCCTCACCACTACCATATGGGAACACTACATTTTTAGAATGCAAGGAAATCATTGTAAATGAATTTTTTTAAGCACAAAATAAAATCATGATAAAAAGGGAGAAAATTGAGGTGGGTTCATCTACAAACTAAACAATTTCGAAATTTCATTTACATAAAGGAATCATTTATTAATTGAAATAACTCAATTTCATCATTATTTATTGAACTTCCTAGACGAGAAGAAGAAAATTGATAAATATTAAGATAATGAAGAAGGTTTCAATTTCAAACAAATAATTTCACAATCCTTTTCTAGAATTGAAAATTTCTTCACTTAAACAACTCGATTCCACCATTAATTGTTGAATTTCCTTCAAATTTTTTCCAAACGTCAAACAAAAAAAGAGAACACAAATTAAAAAACTAAAGAGGATTGATGTGCTATTTCAACATATAAAAAGGTTGAAGAGTCGATGGTTAAAGAAAAACAATGAAAAAATTATTTGGATTTGAAGAAAACAATGACGACGGCAACAATGGTGGATGTACAACTCACTTTGAATGAACAAGGTTGAAGAGCTACAGTGGGTGCACAAAAACTTTTAAATAGTTTTTTAAAAAGTTATAATCTAATTATCGTTTCAACTCAAATTGCCACATGTACGCTCTTAATTTGACAATTTACCACGTCATCGTGAATAGGCTACACTTATTTTATATTTTTAACTGATTGTGAGGAAAATGCTCAAATGGTCGTAATTCGAGATAGTAAAGGTATTCAATAGGTACATCTCGTAATTGAAATATGCAGATAACTTTAAGAAGCCGTAGATAATTTAAGCCTTATTTAAAAGAGAAGAGGTTTGAGTGAACATAACACCGATGCAGTCTATCAATGGGGTGTGGGAATGATGATGTGCATATAATATTCTAATTTTTATGGGATATTAAATAATGATTCATATTATTCAAAATTAATAATAATAATTAGTGTGTTCATCATGAACAATATTGTTGTGTACGTATTCTCATCATGGTCAAATTTTGATGAGGGGTCTTAGCTAGCTAGGCATAGTTTCTAAAAAAAGAAATAATTTGGTTATAAACAAGATTGTTGGCGTTGGTTGCCATGACGAAGTCCGCATGAGCATAATTCTTGATGTACTGGACATGCAATTTGTCTACGTCATGAAACTTTAGATAGTCAAGCAATGTTTCAACGTCTTTGCTATCGGACAGTGCATCTTGCCCACCGTAGCTCAAAAATAGTGGAAGATCACGAGGAATGTTGCCTAAATCGTACTTTGGAGGTTTGGTTTCACCATAATGCGCCAAATTGTAGTTGCTCCCGTAGTCATATTTTGAAAGTGTACCATCTCTAACGGCTGCATCAACACCACACATATATGTATATATTCACTCATTAAATAAAATATCAGAATATCACGATGAATCTGATAACTTACTCTGAGCCAAATGCACCAAGTTTTTAGTTGAAGTGGATTGAGGCTCGTCATTCAAAAAAATCTCGACCGTGGAGGAATTCAAACAACAATTCTTCCCTTTAATCAAAATGTAAGATAAGTAGTTGTATGTGATAATATATAGTTCTAATTGACTTAACTAATTAATTAAATAGTTAATTAGTACCAGTAATTGCAGTCATTAAGTCATAGCAATTTACCCCTGGCTGAGCACAGAAGAACTTGAGCAATTTGTTTACAGGTCCACTAAATAATTCAACCAACCAATAGACCACATTAAAACTATCACATGAAATGACAATGAGTTATTTAATTACTACCCCGCCCTTTGGATTAAATCAGCAAGATACCAATCTTGTGGGTTATCTGCAGACACACCCAAAAATATATATTTGTAATTAAGAGAGATGGATTGTAATATATAAATAAAACTCATACTATTTAACTATGTCTTTTAACTTGAATTCAGTTGGTATATACGCCCGTGTTCATAAGTTCTAGATGTTTAAATTTACGATATAAAATTAAACAAGTAGACATACATAGACTATGACATAAACTTGTCAGGTACGACAATATGTCTATTTATTTAATTTTATACATATATACTTACTTCACCAACAAAGGCTCTAGCAGCAACTTCACCAAGTGCAGTGGTCATATGGCTCAAATAAGCAATTGGACTTAGTAGTGCTGCTGATTTAACCTTGTCTATTTCTCTTCCTTCTGAGAATGATGCCAAAGCTATCAAAGTTCCCTGTTACATTAACTATGACTATGAATTTTGAAACTAATTAATTATATAATCGATCGATGGAACGTCGTACGTACCATTGAATGACCAACATAGTGTATTTTCTGTCCAGTTTGTTTGAAGATAAAGTCAATAACAGATGGTAAATCATGAACAATCAATTCATCCCATGACCAATTCCAGTATTCCTGCAAACAAATTGTTTCTTCAATAATGATAATAATATATGCATATATAATGTGTCTTTAAATAATAATTTGAAAATTGACGATACCGAATCTCTAGCGTCAAGGGTGACATGACGACGACTATATCTGGTTCCTCTGGTATTCGAAATCCAAACATCAAAACCATTATCTGCTAACATCATCGCCACAGATTCTTCCGGTGGACTCAACAACCACGTTGCACCATCCTTAAATAAATAATTATTCAAATTATATACACTGACAATTCATAAAAATTAAAAAAAAAAAACATTCTTTTCTTTTAACTATGTCTTTTTTTAAAATAAAAATAAATAGTTGACACAAACTAAGGTCCACCACTAAATAGCTAGCTATATCTTTATTACTTTTGGATTGAAATAATTGGCAACAATCAGTACCACAATTGGCAATATATCCGATGCCATAATGGTGAAGATATTTAATGTCGGTTTCAGACTTATAAATATCCTTCTACCTTAGCTTAAGAAATCATAGATGATAGAAATCAGATGGTCCCCTCACTGTCCCATTTTAGTATATATCTAATATTTAATTTTCCTGGAAGTTGCATCTCCGATTTTCTCCTCATTCGGATCCGTCAAACTCAGCCACGCTTATCATCAATTATATATTTTTTACTTACTATGCATAACCTTTTTATGAAACTTATTATAGACAGGATATTGATATTAATGGCTAAAAGCGTGAATTATTACCACAAGAACTCCATGCTGCAACAAAACTGGCTGCCTGATTTGCCCACCACCTCCTACACGGCCTTGAGGAATTCTTTGTACACTTAGTATGTATCCATCATCAGTTTTAACCTGAGACACATATAATTAAGATTCCAAACTAGTAGATATATAATAATTGAAATAAATTAAATATATATACCTCGAATTCTTGGCATTTGTAACCATGAGGGGCGACAGTAGAGGCGCACATACCCGCTCCATTGTCGCCATAACTAATGAAACCAAAGTGTCTTGAGCTTAATACTCGATTAGGCTCAAGCACGAACATAACTAATGTGAAAATACGTAAACATGACAAGATTGACATTGCGATTTCTATCTATAAAATTAGTAAAATGGAGAAGGAATGGTTGAACTCTGAAAGAAAAGACAAATATTTATAGTGACATGATGGGGAATAATCTGGATTGGTGTGAAAACCACTTGTTTTCTTTCTTCTAGTGATGAGCCTGACATGATACATTTTAATTAATTGATATGTATCCCTTGATGCATATTTGTAACGTGAGTGAGATATATTTTTAAATTTTCATCAAATATAGAAATGTTTTTAATATTTTTTATATTTTTATTAAAAGGTTCATGCTCCTATAAGAATTTGAGATAAGTAATTTATATTAATAGCAAAATTGAAGACGTATTAAAATTTAGTTAGTCAAATAAAAAAAATATAAAGCAATTATAATTTAAATGTCAAAATTAAAAGTATTTTTGATTAATTGTGCACATAAAAAAAAATTTTATTTTGCTTTTCTACTACCGCACCTACGTACTAATTACTTGTTTTTCATTTTTAGTATGAACACACTTAACTCTAAGAGAATGGGTATTGGGGTCCACCAATTATATTTGGAAGTTTCGTATAAAGAGAGTGAAAAAAATTTAAGTTATATGCATCGTAATATATAGATATTTTTATTTTATTGAATTACTTTATCGATTATTCTCGATATTATATCATATTTTTTAAGTTATAAGTTTCAAATTTTCAAAAGACTTATTTATAGATAAGTTTTCTAGCAAGGTTGAAGTGATAGATCGCTAATGGAAAAATATAAATTAAATTATATACATAATTATCGAGTGCATGCATCTTCATTAATATCATATCTTATTTTCAAGATTATAAATTTTATATATTAAATTTTACATCAACATAAATAACCGACATCATATCTTTTTAATTCAATCATTATTTATCACTTAAATTTAAAAATATTTCACTTTATTTTATTTTTTTATTTTGTTGCCTCTTTATCTGTAATACCAACTGGTCTTAACTTCTCTTTTTTTTTTTTCATCGTGTTCGTATCGACTTTCACATATCTCAACTAATTCTATCAGATCTATCACCTGGCATTTCTCACCAATAAAATGTATCAAGTAATTCTGTCCATCAAAAAATAATCGATAAGTTTTTAGTAGAAGAACTATTATGATATTAAATTTGTATTTTCTAGTGTTTGAAGCTCAACTAATATCTGTTACATATTTTAAAACTTATGAAACCAATATTTAAATTTTAGGGAGATAAAGTGAGGCCAATTGTTGGCGGTTTTAATTTGGCATATTATATTTTGTTGAGAATTTGCAAAAGAAAATGCCAATTTGTTGCCCATCGTAAGCTTGCTATTTGGCTACTTGTATACTAAAAGTTTAGGATAATTGGTTGTCAATTTTTCGTCTATATCACACAAATAAAAGTTATCTATACATCATTATTTTAGTTTCACGCATGTTGAAAACAGTTATTATAAAATTAATAAATCCTAAAATGATATGAAGGAACATATTATTCAATATAAATTCTAATAAGTTGAAAAATCATGTCATATATAGGGCACAAGCAATTGAGTACAGTAATATTATGTCTTTATTTTGTTGTGTGAATAAATTAAAAAACTTAGGAAGCACGTATCTCAATCGCCTTATTTTGCCTATAAGAATTAAACTAATTTAAAAGTCACAACTAATTATTTAGTAAACATCTTTTTTTAATTATTTTTATAATACCTTATGAATCTTTTAGATCATGATTTAAAAATCTCTTCTCTGAAAACATAATTCGCATAATAAATGTGTGATTACTTTATTAACTATTAATTTATTGTTATAAGTATCTTTTATTACATTATTTTTATTTAAATTGATGAAATCAACTATCTTATATAGAAGATGAAATATATTTGTCTATATATTGGTTATATATCCCATCAACCATATGAAACAAGCTTTTCTATATAGGAAACAAATATGTTATATGTATATATGATTCTTCCTATTTTCTATATATCCTAACTTTGATAGACAGAGTAATCTGAGACATGTTGATAGGAGATAACAAATATCTCATTGAAGCGTGAAAGCTAATTCGAACAAAGCTAATCTGAATATCACGTTGAATACATAGGGTGAAGATATCAACGTATATCGTCCACTGACTGAAACGATAACGTAAATATAATACATTACATATGGTTATAAAAATAATTGTTATGACATATATTATTTATATTATATAATTATATATATAGTGTAATTGGTAAAGGTCCACACGTCAAAGCAATCACATAATTCATGGGGGGGGGGGATTTGTGTACGATGGGTTTTGCTTGGGGGGTGTAATTTACATGTGCCGAAGGAGTGGAAATTGAGTGTGGGGGTGACGGATCCCGAAGAAAGCGAAAAGGGGTCTTGAAATTAAAAAAATAAAATTAGATAACTATATAATCCACTCTTTCTAATTAGTAGTTACAAGTGCTTATGCTTATGATATAGAAAATTTATATATAGTTAATTAGATATATCAAATTTGAGTAATTAATAGTATTTAAATTAATTGGATCAATTGGTTCTCAAAGTGAGAATGCAAAGGAAACAAGAGGAAATTCAAATTCAATACCATTCAACAATTTTAGATTTACCTTGAAAAGGGAAACAAATTTAATGAGGTCGTTGACCATGAAAAGAATATTATTTGAAATTCAGAAGAATTATGTGGAAGGCTATTGAACAACTCAAAAAAGTTGTTGATAAAGTCATATTGCACAATTTTGGCTATAATTCATGAAATGCATTTTGTTTGACAGTAAGTGTCTGGATTAACTTCCGTACACCTTGACTAATTTCACGTAATATCTTATCACCATCCAGCATCCATCAGTAATATGTATCAGATAACTTTATCAACCAAAGTTAAGGCAGATGGAAAGAATTACCTAGAGTTAACTGTCTCTGTTTAATTTTAAACCTCACACCTCAAATTTCTCGACCACTTGGTCACACCCTCTGGTGCAAACATATTTTTTTTTTTGTACACCGTTGTGTCAGATATTCAAATTGAAGCCCGACTAAATAAGTATTCGCATTGGGAAGTTCCACATTGGGGGGTAAAACGCTCCCCTAATAAAGGGGACTTAAATTCGAAACCTCTTAATTAAGGATAAAGAAGTACTTACCACTCTATCACAACCTTGTTGGCATTTTGTTGTTAAAACAACATGCACACTACTTGTTTGATTAAACTATGAAAGAGGTGCTATTTAACACTATCTCTTGCAAGGACCAAACACATACTAGATCAAATGTGTTTGGGCCTAAACATGGCAACTATTAAGAGAAAAAATGGATATCTGCTCATTGAGGAGCTGAAACATATACAAACAAGAAAGTGAACTACTGATGATCAATTAGAAAGCTGTTTTTCTATATCTTTTTACATAAAAAAACACAAATTCAAGAATGAACATACCAGAACACTACACATCTGTGTATTTGCCCCGAAATCTCATGGCCATTAAGTTTTATTGACCATCAAAGTTTATATTGTATACCTTAAACATGCACATAAAACAGACATATATATATATACCTTAAGAGAGACAACTTGTTGGTCGGGTTGTCAGCCAACAGTACGTGCTGGGCTCATTCTTTTCCTCCTCTCACTAAAGCTACGACTTGAGAGTAACCTTGGAAGACAACATTGTGCTGGCTTCGATGATTTGACATCACATTTTAGCTCTCCATTGGGAGTTCTTTCGCTGTTACACACAGACGCATAAGGTGTCCCAGGTGTAGATCTTGGTGGAACTCGATCATCAGTAACTGCAGTTTCCCTTTTTGTACTCGTGACGTTTTGCTCATTGAGCTCACTTCTCAAGCTTTCACTGAAAAGTTCAGACAATCTCTTCTTTTTTTCCTGTGGCGGTGATTGCTGAAATGAAGCAGGGGCATCTCTGTTACCTTTTAAATTTCCAGCCAAGCTGGGATGGACAGGAGTACTACCACGAGAAGGTGTAAAATCTGCAATTAAATAAAAGACAATGACAAGTAAACAACAAATATATGGCAAGGGTGTTGCAAGCACTTTCTCAAAAATAAAAAAAAACTGATATATAACTGCTTTTGCAGATTGGATCTCCTCTGGGTGAATCATTAGGCACTACCAGTGAGTCGGATCATAATACAAATACATACTACGATAAATATTGATCAAAAGAATGAAGCATACATCATGAACTGAAGAACATATCTTACCTCCATTTACACTAAGGAAGTCATCATCACAATCAGAATCTAACCAAGCCTGGGAATCAAAGAAGGTCTCCTCCTTACTACCTACAATAACAAAGAGATGTCTTTGACTCTCGGATAAAGAAATGCACTTAAATTACACGACAGTAAAACATAAACATTATGCAGGAAGATGCTCCAACAATCTGCAAGGTATTTCACATAGTTGTACTTTGAGAAGCTAAAGAAGAAAGCTGAAAGGAGTAATAGACCATAAGGCCTAATATGCAGCCTCAAAGAAATATATCTAATAGATATCAAGAGAAATGAAATTGGCTGGGAGCATTCATTGGTAAATCCTTGTGTCTTAGGCCTTTTATCGTGTAAATAGTAAGATGCAACAAAAAGATGAATGATTATCAAAAAATAGAGCTATAATTTGGGCACGTGATCAAGAACACAAGATGATGAAATGGAATACTTGACAAGGGTAGACGAACCATACTCTACTGATCTTTGTTAATCTACATGCATAACTGAATTTTGAGAAGGGTGAATGCAACTAGCAACTTCAAACTAATTGTATAACATTTTTCTTCTGCTATCAACAACGAAAAGTCAGGTAAAAAATAAAACTTGTCAAGAGTGCCAATTTTATTAACAAAAAATCTGTTACATTCAGCTCTAAAACTCAGTGAATACTGAAAATATGTCTGTCGAAAACGAACAACATATTTTGTACCAACCACAATGAAATACCAGGTTGTAGCTTTTTATAAGAAATGTTCATTTAATCAAAGTAGTTGCGAGCAAGAAATAGAATAATGCAATGACTAAACAAATCCTGTTTGGATTGGCTTTTGGCTTTTGACTTATAAGCCACAAGTTAGAAATCCTAACTTATAATTTTTGGCTTATTTTTACATTTTACTTAAAACCAAGTGCTTGGAAAAGTGCTTAAAAGCTATTTTTACTTAAAGAACTTAAAATAAGCTAATCCAAACAGGCTAATCTTCTAAAATCAGTTCTTAATAACTGTAAGCTATTTTCTTCTTCTATTATGTTAAGCTTCTTTGTCTCCAGAAATATTTTTTTAAAAAAAAATGCCCTGCTCATGACAACATGTGCTACAGAGGCCACATCAACCAAACCATCTAAATTTTGGCATTATACAAGATTCTAAAATAGCTTCTAAGAAATTATGAAAAAGTATACATTAAATTGTTGTTTTCTAGCCACCAACCTCAACTATTCTCATCACAATTGAGCTAAAAGATGTTCATCAGTTCAAACTAATCACCTCCTTAAATACATCCACATAATCAAAATTCACCAAAATTTGAAGTTTATGAATTCTGAATTACCCAACTCATTTATACCTATTACGGTACTAAACAGAGCAAAGCATCATAACTACCAAAAAAAAATCTTTTTTTAAAAAAAAAGAACAGTACAGCAGGAAACAATACCGTAGAGAATCAGATACCGAAATCAGGAAAGGGCGTTGAAGATCGATGAGTTGGTTTTTGTTGTAGAGGTGATGGAGTATGATGAGCAGTTTTGGACCCAAAAACAAGACGAAATTGAGGGTCTTTATGCACTGAAACACATGAACCCATTTCTTCTTCAACAATCACAAATTAATCCATAGAATTTAGAGAGAAGAAGAAAGGTGTTGCCTGCTACTATTACTCAGAGTGACTGAAAAAACTCTTCAATTGGGACTTGAAAGCGAAGTTAGAATGGCTTTGGTTTGGTCCCACACAAAAAGTTTATATCATACGCACCATGCGTTTCCCTCCGTCTCCGTTCGTCGCTAAAGATTTTTTCATATTCGAAAATTCTAATTAAAAGAAAAGTAATCACATCGGCAACAACGAATCATTTGGTTGGTTGCTGTGCCGCAACTTATTAGTTGCATTTATTTGATGTATCTCGATATTTAACATACATTACACATTATATTTCTCAATTTTTATCAAATTTTAAAAAAGAAATTATCTATTTTTTTTATGAAGAATTTATAAAAATTAGAGACCACTTTTTTGTCATGTAACAATATTAAGGACAAATCTGAATTTAATTTATCAGAGTAAAATGAATATTATTTTGAAGACCTCTTAATTATTTAGAAAGTCGAGAGGTGGTGACTGAGTAGGAAAAGATCTGTTTTTTGTGTTACCAATTTATGCTAAATATGTCTATCAAAGATCTACTTATTTTTTTTTATATATATATTTAAATTACAAGGGATTAGTTTCCTTGGAATTATGTGACCTTTTAGAATTATTATCATGTGATAGTTGTATAGCAATGTGGCTGGAAAAGTGGCAAGTTTATGGCTTCACCTTTGTTCAGATTCCCCTTTTCTTTTCATTTTTCCTTCCTTGTGTCCTTTATATAAAATAATAACAATATAAAAAATAAAAGAAAGTTATAAAATAAAATTAAACATTACTTTAAGATGGTATAAGTAAGTAGAAATCGCGAGTTTATGGTCTGGTAAATTAAATTATTAAATAGAGATTATTGTTATACTTTCAAAAATGAATTTTTTAAATAAAGAAAAGATATATGTAGTTGAGGGAAGGTGAGAACATTAACTATAACATTTATCTTTTGTAGTAGCTAGGTCAATATGCAAATTAAATGAATATGAATGCATGGTTTTTAATATTTTGGTCCTGACAAGTTGTAAATTGTAACAACCCAATACTGCAACAATAAGACATGCAAATGATGAGTCTACTACATTATTATTTTTTTTATTTTTTTTTCTATTCAATGTCCAAAACTCATTAAATCTTTAAATAGTTTTAATGGTGAAGCCATTTCACCACGATACCACAACATATTGTATGAGTTCAAACTTTATTACTCCTTCAACCAAGTAGAGAAAAGATCGTTATATACTTGTAGAAATTAATTTTCTGCCGTCTCTATTTAATTAGTTATTATTTGTTGCTATTGCTAGCTAGACCAAATTTAGTAGTGTTCGTTAAAAAAGAGATTAAAGAAGAGGTCTACGTCTGTATCTAGGGTAAACGTTGATTAAAATATGATATATAGCAGTTATTTTACTATTCCTAATAAAAGAGATTAAAGACTCTAGCTAATGCTAAAAGATTTAATATATTAATTTCAATAAATTCAAAATCTATAAACACATTTTTATAATAAAAATTACGATGGAATAATGAATATTATTATAATTTTTGGGTTCCAAATCTTGTTAAGTATTGAGTCACCTTTATTAATGATCATTTTACGAAACTTTCTTTTAGCCGAATTCAATACAAATCCAAATAAAAAGAAATATGTTAGGAATTGCATTAACTCAAAATTAGGTGTTGGGAAAAAATGAGTAAATTGTTATGTCATTTTCTTGATAGGACAATATTTTGGTCACCTAAATTGACAAATACGTCTGTACATGAGAACCAGTCAGGCCCCCACACCGATATAGCAACAATATCGGGTCTTTTGATTTTATCTTCACATTACAAATCTTATTTTATTATAATGAAATAATGTATTTCATATTAACTCAATTTTCCTAAAGGTATATAAGCTAGTATGGTCCAACACTCGTCACATGTACAATTAATATAATGATTAATTAATTGTTAAAGATACTTAAACAAGAGACAACACCATAAAGAGAAAAGGTTTGATAGGTGAAAAGTAATAGAGAAAGCAATAAGAGAGCTTTTTGTCCATTTGCTTTTTTCAGTAATCGGTCATGACTTGATTTGATGGCCAATGCACATATATATACTTGTAATATGTTACGCTTCGAATTGACAAATTTTTAGAATGATAATTTCTTAAATTTCCATATATTAGAATAATAAAAAAGGAAAGTTAAGAGTTTATATGTTACGGATTTAGAGTTTTTCTATTGATTCGGTGTAAATATATTGTGTACTACTCAATATATACTAATGGTAATTCATATTGTTGGACCATATAATTAATGTTTCATTTTCTCTCAGTTTATCATGAGTTCTTGCACATCACTATGACTCTGGCCACCACTGGATATGAATCTATAGCAAAAAGATCTTATGCCCCTCACTGTCCTCTATCTTCACGAATCAGGAGAGGTCCCCCATTATTTATTGTTTAAAACATAGTCAAATTTCACTAGCTTAGGAGTTAATTATTTAGATATATTACAAATTTTATCAGATTTTGGTGTGTCTAGATAAATGTATCTCGAGATACATGAGGTCAATATTAGGTGTAGCTTGTGTTCTACATACACTGTATCCAAGTGAATTCACTTATATTAGATATATGACTATTTCCCTCCTCATCTCGTTCGCCTCCCTCCCCATCTCGCTCGCCTCTCTCCTTATTTTAGTGTATTTGGTAATAAAAATATATTCTCTCCATTCGGAATTGTTTGTCATGTTGTGCTTATCGAAAGTCAATTTGACTGATTTTCAAAGGTAATAAATTAGATTACATCAATTCGATATTTTAAACCAAAAAATTAGATATTCTAAAACTATATAATAATTTATAATTATTTGCATATTAATGTGATGAAAAAATATATCTTAAATTGTTAGTCAAGTTTTTATGGTTTGACTCTAAATTAAAAATCATGACAAATAATATCGAAATGGAAGGAGTATCTAATTATAAGACAGTTTTCCCTATTTTGTTTATGGAAATACTACTTTGGGCTGAGCTTCAATCAGCCCACCATAAAAATTCATATTGATCAACCATTGGGCCATTAATTGATACGAGTAGTTATTTGTTGCCCAATGTCAAATTATCAACATCTATATATGTTAGATTTTAGTATTAGATTGATCACAATATTGAGACTGCATGCATGTATATATCAAATCAAATATCCATATACTATATATTTACCAAAACAAAAGTAACAAATTAAACTATGCTTTTAAAAAAA
This sequence comes from Solanum habrochaites, assembly GCA_027704765.1. Taxonomy (NCBI): domain Eukaryota; kingdom Viridiplantae; phylum Streptophyta; class Magnoliopsida; order Solanales; family Solanaceae; genus Solanum; species Solanum habrochaites. Next base: position 40,288 of record JAKWJA010002491.1, read on the forward strand.
AAAGGATTGATATGTAACTCATAACTAGCGATGCATCATAATAACAAACTCTTCAAAATTGAGCAAACCATCACCATTGATATCATATCTAGCTATCATTCCTCTGCACTCATCAGCACTCTTCTTCTCCCCTAACCTATGAAGCATTCTCTTTAAACTCTCTGGCGTTATGCATCCACATCCTTCCATCTCATACATCCTAAACGCCTCCTTTAACTCGCGCTCTTTCTCTTCTTTCGTCCCTCCATCTTCTACTAATCTCATAAAATCATCAAAATCTAATAACCCATCGTTATCCGAGTCATGGGCCACAATGGGCTGCCTCGCACTCGCAAACAACAATCAGCTGTGCCTCTGACAAATGCACCAACATTGTTGCACCTCCAATGTGCATTTTCCCATCACATTCTCATCTAATGCTCAAAAAGTAGTGTGTATCATGTCCATCTTGAATATAGTTTATATATATATATATATATATGGTAAAAAATCGCACAATCACAATCACAATCACAGTCAAAGAAAGTAGAGGAAGAAAAATAACACAAGAATTTATTATGAGTTCCCTAAAATGAAAGACTCTTGAACAAACAAAACAAAAGTGAGAGGAAGATCAGAATAGGATTGAGAAGAAACCATAGAGTCATATATAAATATATATATATGTTTGAAAGTAGAAAAGTAAAATTAATAACGCGTGGTGTGTGTGTGTAAAGGAGATTAATATAAAAGGTGTGTTTGGTTATTGATTTATCAAATTAAGGAAACAACATAGAAGTATCTGAGAATGTTCCAAGTTTTGTGGAAGAAGAAGATTTGGATTAGAATATTATAATTTAAAGTCAAATAAATAACCAGTAAAACATAGTATATATTCTCAGCCCTAATATTGGGTGTAATAAAGTCCAAATTCAACGTATTCAAGGTGATATGTAAAGAAAAGCTTTAAATAGTAGAATTTACACCTAAAAAGATTGTATTGATTTTATCAATTACTATTAGAATTATTAAAAAAACAACGTTATCTAATATATATGGGAGCGTCTAACAGACAGCAAAATAGGGTGGGGGGGGGGAAGTTTCAAAACAAGGCATTTTGCTCCTTCTTTACATTTGCTACTTTATTTTGTTCCCAGAAAATATGTGTTATTGTGCATTAAAAATGATTCATAAACCTAAATCGAATAAGAAAATGGAGAAGGGAAACAAAAATTAGATTATATTAATTCGATATTTTAAATCAAAAAATTAGATATTCTAAAACTATATGCTAAGTACTGTAAATTGTAAAAAAAAAATTTGCATATTAATATGATGAAAAAATAAATCTTAAAATGTTAATTATAATTTTTATAATTTAACTCAAAAACTAGAAATCATGACAAATAAATCGGACGGAGAAGGTAATAAACAACAAATCGAAAATCAAAAGAACTCTGCCGTCGTTAGGTGTGAAGGCTGTTAGTTAATATATCAATTTTCACACCATGCATGGATTATTTAATTTCATTGAACCTGTTGTAGCTCAACAAATCTATCCAAATAGATAATTCAAATTGAAAAAAGTTATTGATTTATCGGTAATGAGTTACGTTATTGATTTAGGCGGTTAGTAATGAATTTTGATTTTCTTAATTTTGAGTTATTAGTTTTTAATGGTTAGAAGTTTTTTCTTTAACGGTCTAATCGATAATCCAATCGTAAATCAATAAATTATATTTACACCATTCGGTCGATGAAGTCCTTAACTTAGGAGTTTAAGTTGTATTACTTTTTTATCTATTTGTACACTTTATGTGACCACTTTGTTTTTCGGGCAGTTCAAACATTTTAACTTTGATACGGACACTTGCGTTTAAACTTTTCAAATTTTTGAAATGAAAATTTATATTGTAAACTATCGTAAAGATTAACTATATACATCGTTCAACAGATTATGAAAAACATACAGGTCAAATATACACTTGTTTGAATCTCGAAATGAGAAAAATATCAGATAAAATGAAACGGAGGGTGTATTTCTTATCGTCTCGAACTCTTGATTATTCTAAAATATATTTGTATTTGCTTTTGAGCAAGATGAAATCTATCAAGTCACATGAATAATTCATTTGATTCATCACCTTATTTTTAAGTGATCTTTAATATTTTTTTTTGTTTGTATTAAATCTCTTAACAATTAAAATCTACGACAGTCAATAACTAATAAAACTATTTTAATGATTTTATAAAAATTTAGCATATCTATGATGAATCAAATCAATAAAATAAGTGCATGTCCATGAAAATCCTGTGGACGCGGTCGATGAACTAATTTAAATTTGACACGTTTCATTTAACGTCTCTCCCAGTCGTGTGGACTGTAATTTCTCCCAATCAGATCTTTTCGTTAACCACAACAAATACAAACAAATGTGGGACCCAATTCAATTTCTTCCACCGCTTGATGATTGACACGTGTCACACAGCTCGTGTCATTGTCGTAAATAAATCCCACATTCAGGGACAATGTTTCATTCTCCACCATCTTCGCGTCTCTAAAACCCCAATTTGCTTTCCTTAGAGAAACCCTCTTGTTTTCTCTGGGCGGCTATACAGAGAATCATTTTCCAGCCGGCGATGGCATTGCTCAGCCGTATCAGAGCGGCGGCGAAGCCACTTATTCGGACTGAATCTCTACGGTCTTACGGATCAGCTGCAGCTCAGCTAGTAGACTACGATTACGATGATTACGAATATGAAGAGTTTCAGAACCGGAGCTGCGTAATGGAGGAATCTGAGGGATCGGTTCCTCGAAGGGGAGTGCAGTGGGTGATTATGGGTGATCCTATGGCACAGAGACACGTGTATGCCCAGTGGCTCTCCAAGCTTCTAGGTGTCCCTCATATTTCCATGGGTTCACTCGTTCGCCAAGAGCTCCACCCTCGTTCTTCTCTCTACAAGCAGGTTTTTGTTTATTCTGCATTTCTGTTTCTTTGAGCTTTCAATCTATCTGCAATGGAAATATGAAAATAAAAATTGTTCTTTTAGTTATTAGCTGGTCATATTTTTGACAAATTGTTAAATAATTGAAAGAATTAGCTTTGAATTGAGGTATTGAATACCAAAATTTACATATAATTGATCTATGCTAGCTCAGAATGAAAAGTTTATAAGCTTGATTGAGCTCAAACCTTTTAATTGTTTGCTTGATTATATGATTGATCTCTGTGTTAACATATAATTTACATAAGTAGAAAAGTTGCACTAAATTTGATTTCCCTTGAGAAATGTCATGTAAAATGGAACAAAGGAGTACTTTCTCTTTTGCTTTAAGATAGTCTCACATTACACCTTTTCTTTTCTTTTTGTTTGTTTAACCCAATAATACTTTCCATCTTTGTTTATGGCTCAATGAAGATAGCAGATGCTGTCAACCAGGGAAAACTTGTCCCGGAAGAGGTTATATTTGGTTTATTGTCAAAGAGGCTAGAAGAAGGATATTGCAGTGGTGAAAGTGGATTCATCTTGGATGGGATTCCCCGATCAAAGATTCAAGCTGTAAGTATAGCCTCCCTTCCATATCGTTAACATGTCTCTCTACTTCTGAGGTAGGGGTGAGGTTTGTGTGCCCTCCACAAACTCCATGGGTGAGGTTTGTGTACCCTCCGCAAACTCCACTTTGTGGGATCACCATGCTCATGTTGTTGTGAACTCTGTGTTATGGGACGGAAAATAATAATGTTTAATGAAAGCTCGAAAGTAACTTGTGTGTGTACGATCAAAGAGGCCTGTTTATTTTCAACTGATTTATGTTGAACTGGTTTGTTTTTGCAGGAGATCCTGGACAAAACTGTGGACATAGATTTAGTTCTGAATCTTAAACGCGCAGAGGATTTGGTGTCAAAGAAAGATAAAAGCACTGGGCTTTATCCACCACTGGAATTCCTCCGCATGGGGGCTTCTGGAATTAGTACCAGTCGGCAGCCAGAGGGTGGTCATTTTAGGCCTTCAAGTATCATGGATGATGTCTCGAGGAAGAACCTGCATGTGCATGCAGAGCAGGTACCTAATGATGCTTTAAATTTTACAGTTGCAAATACTCAAAAAGAAATTGATATCGTAACTTGAGATGAATTAAATTGTAGATTATCTCAACATTCAATGAATTGGACTATAGATTCCCTCCTTAGCATTCTTGATGTGTGTAAATACTAGTGCTTGCTGAATTAAACATGCAAATGTGCTGTTTCGAAATGTCATTTTAGGCCTTCAAGTATACTGAGTACCTGATTGCTAGTTGACGTAACCACACTGAATTGTTTATATATCTATGCCATTTGTTCTGGAACTTTTGGTACTCACTTGGTCTTCTTCACGTAGTTTTACTTTATTTGTGCTGATATCTATATGTTTCAAAAGTGATGTTTCCTGCAGTTGTGATGTGATGTATGTGAATTGTATATTCAATTTGTTTAAATATTCTGTTTGATTTGTCTTTCATTTAATAGCATGATAAAACTAATTGCATGATCTTGGATCAAAATTTTCTCAGAAAAACAACATCAACTGATACATATCACCATTCTGTCTTATATTAGGTCAACCCGCTAGAAGAATACTACAGGAAACAGAGAAAGCTCCTAGATTTTCAAGTGGCTGGAGGACCTGGAGAAACATGGCAAGGCCTTTTGGCTGCTTTGCATCTTCAGCACAGGAATGCAGTTGGTTCTACACAGTTGACCGCAGGATGCTGATCTTCATTCTTTTTGCAAGCTTACTAAGTATAGAAAATATGAGTGTAACAAACTCTAATTTTTGGGCGGGAATACATGTATTTGTTTCATTTTTGTTTAAAGAGTACATTAGTTTCTACGGAAGAAGAGGTGTGGAGATTAGAAAGCTTACTTATACTCTCCCTATTAGATTTCTCAAGGCATTTTTTCATGAATGCTTATGTTGTGTACAACTTCAAATCCACATTTATTAGTTCGTGTTGTGGCAGTTGTCACCCATATGATTCTTGAAAGTATCGTGTTCTGCAAAGTTTTGGCTGTAAAAGCTATACATTGCACTTGTATACTACATTCTATATAGTCCTGATGTTGATAGTTGATAGATAGTCTGTAAAGATAGAAAATAAGGACTAGAGCAATTGCCTAAGCTGCAAGCATTTATTCACTAAAGTAAAGAAGGCAGTGTACCATATTGTTGCTTACACATTTTGAGAGGTCAAAATTATATTATTCACTCTTTATCCAAACTTCCCGAAGGAGTTGATACCTAACAGCATTTCCATTTCCGCTACCTTCTGCTATCCTACTGGATTTTACAAGAGGTGAAGTTGCAACACCCTCAGAAATGATAAAGTTCAAATCTAGTTGGTCCAATTCATCATCGCTTGTGTATGACTTCTTGAGCACTGAAGATTTGCTTCGTCTCAGCTGAGAATGGTGACTAACATCACCTAATAGACCCTCAACTGAAGCTGTTGAAGGTGGCTTATAAGCTACAGGAGCTGCTGTGCATGGGTAGCTCATGACAGAATCTTCTTCGACATCAAAAGGATCCTAACCAGAAAAAATTGCAGACACCTCTTGGTTCGTTGTATTGTAATAACAAGAAATGCTTAATTCATCAACTTTACTCCAAACTCTAGCATGGGAAAATGAACAAAACGGGTTTTTCAAAAGAGATGATTGAGCTTACCCGGAGTTAAGCGATCAAGTACAATTCATGTATGGTCCGGGCCACAAACTCATCGGGACAAAACATTAAGAACCCTTCTGATTATGATCGGACCAAATGTGGGACAGACCTGAAGAGTAAGGTTCAAGGAGAAAGAAATATGAACAATTGGAAGCAAACAAGATAAACATGACATTTTTAAGGTTATGAGATGAACCTCTTTCCTTATTGTCCTACTTAACAACATATCCTTTGGAAGCAGCATAAGATCACTCAGTGCGTTAAGGAGATTGAAAGACTCGGAAGAGGAATCGTATTCACTCCCATCATCTTCATTATCTGCTCTACTTTCATCGTCTACTGAGTTGGCACCACCGCTGCCAACAAGTTCAGTGATCCATCTGGACCAATTCCCTATCTGCAATACATATGACAAAGAAACATCATAACATTATAAAAAGTTTGTTTATTTCTTGAGGTAAAAAAGGAGAAGTGACAAAGGGAAATACTCTTGCTATTATGCATCAAGATAAGTAGTAGACTTACAATCATATATACATAAAAACTCTAACTGGAAAAGTTCAACCAAGACGCTCACCGCAATTTTCAGTTGTGCACCTGCCCCAAAGCTAGCTTTTCCAGCTGGAATGGGAAGCACCTCAGCATCACTAATGGGGTCTGATATAGGATCCGAAGGCATCTCATCAGAAGACTCTCGAAGGATAGCATTGAATATAGCTACGTCCAATCTAGCCACACATTGTTCCATTATCTGGTTTTCATGAACATTAATTAGCAGCAAAGATGGACCGATATCAAGACCATCACAGTTTGATCCACACTAAACCTATTGAAAGAAAGAAAAAACTTGGGATATGCAGGAGGTGCTTGTACAATATGGAATGAAAGGTGGTCAGACCATACCAATTTAGAGAGAAAATGCAAACAACCACATTCTTGTCCTCCGGCTCGAATAGGGCAAATCCTTTCACAGGCATGTCTCAAGGCTTTCTTCCAAAGCTCCAACGAAAAGTTTCCATGATCTTCAGCACCTGAACTAGACGCCGTACTGCTAAATTTGTTTATCTCTGGACCCACGTCATTACAGATTGCTGTTGCAGCACCAGACTGCATATATGGAATGAGCGTCTGAAAAAATAAAAAAAAATGAATAAACCACAGTAGAGTTAGTGGATAGGTAGTGGTTCTTCAGGTTCAAAATCAATAAATGACATCTTTAGTATTCATTTTATGACACTGTGCTTTAGGAGGTTGTGGGGAGATCGAGAGAGAGGGAGACACCTGCCACCAAATAGATTCAATGATGCGGGAGAATATCCAAGCTTCAATTTTCTCAAGTGCTCTTATAAATGTAACAGGGTCCTCCCAATTGCCTAAGCTCTCACAAACGTCATTTCTGACATCATTGCTGGAGCAAGACTCCCACTTAAGTGGTGAAAATTTCTTCTTCTTGTCCTTGACAACAGTTTTTTCAGGCATACTATCAGCAGAAAGAGGAAACTGTTGCTGCCCATGGAATTTGGTTATAGTTGCTCTCAGCACCACTGAATTTGATAGCCAGAAAGTTAACCTGTGGTCAGACCAAATAAGTGAATCCGTATGAAGAAACAAATAACTGTCTTGTGCATGCATTAACTTATTTCCACAAAATCTTAAACTGAGGGAAGTTAACATCTGTGCTTTGAAGGATCAGTAATTAGAGATTCATCAATTGGATTTAGGTCTCAGAGATAAGGCATCACAGTAAATATTGCTGGAGACTATTATAATTAAGAACTTTGGATAGCGCCCATGAGAGTGCTTCTACATTTTCATGTTTTAATCCTTTTGAGCTGAACAATTTGGTCCCATAAGAAAAAAGTCGATTAATAAATAAAACAACTCTAAAGGCACCTAGGTAGTAACTATAACTGTTTGTCTGAATGCAGATATTACATCAGAACTTCGAACCTGCTTGTCTGAATGCAGATAATACATTAGAAAGTGAGGACTGAAAAGTACCTAGCAACATCATTTCCACATGCCTTTGCAACCAAATATATTCCAGATATAGCACTCTTAGCAGCATTTCCCCTTTTCAATACAGAATTTTCTTTATAGGCATGTAGATAGAACCTAGACAGGCGTCTAGCCGGAGCATGAACCTTATTCGCGGAATATCCATGCTCTGCAACAACGGAATAAAGGCCAACTTCAATAGCAGCAGACTCTCTCAGTTCTTCTTCAAGCATCTTTACTCTTTGCTCCAGCTTATGGATTTTGCTTTCCAAAAGAATGTTTGTGGTATCCCTAGGACTCACTTTTTGATCTTTTCTTTCATTGCTTGAAAAACCTTTAGCACCTTTTGGAGTATCTTGCACTAGAAGCTGATCACTCCCGACAGATCCATCCCTATTTGATTCTGATGATGACCTGACTGACATCACATGCTTTAATATCTCGTTTTGGGGAGTAGTCCTCTTTGTTCCAGAACTGTCCCGGTAAGCAGAAACTGCATCAGTTTCATTCAGGATAGGTACTAGAGTAGCCTCTTCGGGGTAGCAACTGACTGACTCATCCTTTTTGCATTGCCCTTTATTTTCCAAGATTTCTTTTTCATGCTCATTCTCCTGGTGTTGCTCTCCATTATGAGGACTACATTGTTGACTATTTTCCCGATGATCCTCACTGTTTCCATTTTGAGTAACTGCATCTCTTGCATCATCACACAGCCCATTTAGAGATGGAGTTGAAGTGTTCTCTTCAATTTCATTGTCGGAGAAATTACTAACCGTGTTCACAAAGTTACTACTCTCATCTGTGATGTGCGGAACTGGACAGGCTTTTTCAGCTGGATGAGCATCGAAAAAGCCCTCCTCAGAGCTCCGCCGACAGGATATTTCACCACCACTTTCATCACTGGCCACTATTTGTTCTACACATTGTGCATGTTTGTCCTGTTTGATCAACATGCAGTCATTCTGAGTATCTCTGGTTATATTACTCACATTAGATGTTGCATACTGAGTGCTACTACTACCACCAATTTTCTTTGAGATCCATGCCAGATCAAAAGACAAATCAGTTGAGGTGTGAGACAAACTTCCTTGCAATCTTGAAGGAGAATTTGTCCCTTGCTTTTTTTCCATATTTTTAAGCCTTCTCTTGTCATCTAATACATTTTCATATTCGTCTTGTCCCGGGCTACTTTTTACTCCCGTAAATCTTTCCTGCAATTAGGTGCCAGATGGGTATCAAACTAGCTAAGTTTTTCATTACATAGGAAAAGCAACATTATATAACCAACCATTCATGTTAAAATGATGCAAACTTGTACAGAGTGCATTTAATTTAAAATGCTTCGATTCGATAGGTCATGGAACCTCTTAACTCTAATGATGCAAACTTCTACAAAGTACATTAATTAAAAATGCATGCTACGGCAGTCTGGAAGTAACATAAAGGAAGAATCCCATTCAGATATAAGCGATTCCACAGCAGAAGTTATTGATAGAAAAGCAAGCATTATACCTCTCCTTGAGGTGGTGAGCCATAGTTGGAGCCGTTGGTTGAAGAAGAAACAGGCAATGATAAGTGAGAAGAAACATCATCATCAGTATATGAAGCAAACTCAGCTTCCTCTGCATATTCTTCACTCAGTAATCTAGAAAGAGATCCATTTCGGTCCATTGATGCTTCTCTTTTCAAGCTGTCCCTCAAGGATGGCCTCATACGACACCTCTCAACTAGCTGAATTTTCAGGAAAAGAAGGGGCTGTGCTGAGTTCCTGTAAGTTCGCTTGCAGTTAATGGGGGGACATATGCTCAAACTTTCTCTAATAACACCATAGTCTGCCAAGTCAATTGTAGCAGTTCCTAAATGCTGACCTTTCACAGTCTTATCACGCCGGGGTTCATATAAGTGGAATTCAATGCAATTCTTTTGGTAAGTGTCACCATCTCCACTTTTAAAGGAAGTTTCCCTTAACAGTGTCACAGGAAGTCTAAAAGACTCATCGAATTCAATTCTTCCGTCACCAATACCAGAACCAGTTCCCAACGATGGTACAACTTGATTAGTAGATCCAGAGAGCTTATCACCATATTGCCATTCGATTAGAACAGCACGAGGCGTATTCAGTGACTGTGAGGCTGGCCAAGGTTTAATCTCCTTAATATGGATTAGATATTCGACTTGAACTGACGGGCTATTCCTAGTCCTAGTTTTCAGTCCCAAAACCATGATTTCAGAAACAAAGACACGGAATGGTCATCAATTGGATGATATGAGCCTGCAAATAAAAAATAGAAAACTCATCTTCAAGTTGTACGAAAGACCAAGATATTCCAAACTTAAAAGAAATTTGATCCTATCAGCAACTCATCCTACTCTTGGGAGCACCAGTAAATGTCATCTAACATGTATACATTGCAACACAACCAAGTTACATCGCAAGTTAGTCTGAACTTGAAGAATCAAATGATTTCTTAGGCTTAGAAACTCGAGTAATTCGTTAACAGTGTTTCCATTTACTTGACAGTTCTAACTTGTGGGTGCTCAAGTCAACTAAACACATTAAGTAGACAAGACCTTAGAAATCGATACAAGAAAAGAAGCTCAAAACAAAAATATACAACATTTGGTCACCAGAAAAAGCATAACGGACAGAGATTGAAGAGCAGAGAAGTAGTAGATTGGCAGAGTAACAGAAGAGAATGAGAGTAACCCCATCTCGAATAACGCAAAAACGAAGACTAAACAGCTACATCACAAATTCACAATGTGGCATGAAGTACAGTAACATCACTGAGAAAATGAAAAAGAAATGACTTACATAGAACATTACACCAGAAATATCAAGATTTTTCCCAAGAGAAAATTAGAAACTTTGCACTTCCATAGAAACATTAAACCAGAAAATCAAATGAAAGGCAGGCCAAGATGGTACCTTTTTTTCTTTTTTTCCCCACACAGCAAAGGGATTAGTAATTAACTATTCATGAGAAGAAGAAAAAAAACAAAAACCAGGTGGGGATGCCTTTGAGTTGTGTGAGTGAGTGAGAAAAAGAATGTCTTTTTCCTGTTGGAAAATATACAAGACCCAAAGGAGGAGGGAGGTGGGTTGTCGTGTGCTTGATTACTTTACTCATTTTGGATTTAAACATTAAAGGTCATTTAAGTTTGTTCAATTACAGAAGCCTGACTACACATTATTATTTTATTTTGCTCCAAAACAAGAAACACAACTACTGTACAGATGACACTGTTGTCCCTAGACTAGTAAAAGTGAACGAAAACAACGAAATATGAAGTAAATTATTTTCATTAAATTGACTGTGTCAGCCACTGATTGGCGGGTGCCAAGCAAAACAAGGTGAGATAATGACAATGGCAGAGACAAATGTGGACCTGGAGTAAGAGATACCAAACATAAATGTTCGTCCGTGAATCAAGTACTAGTACTATTTTAGTTTGTATGCACTTTCCTTTTTATTCGTCACAAAACTGTATTCTCCTAAAAATTCCTCTTCATTTTGTTATCTAATATCTTCACAAAAATATTGATATAAACTCCTCTTCATTCTCTTGTGCTCAGCCTAATATCGTCACAAAAATGTACTTTATACTAAAATTTATTTAGTTACTATACGATCTAGTGTCAAGTCAAAAAATATAGACAAAAAAAGGAAGCATTATTTGCTTGATTTTAGCGCTCCTTATACAACCATTGAAGGTTTTTTGACTTTCTAGAGTCATTTTGCTATTTATTGTTTGCCTTTCTTTTCATATCAACATCATTTCAATTGTACCACCTATTATGCTCCACTACAAATAAAGTTTTTATAATTGCACCACCTAAGGCAAAACGCTATACTATGCCTTTTTTTTTTTTAATATAAAAAATAATGACAACTTCAAATATTTTTCGTGACTTTTAAAATTTATTATGTTAAATATACCATAATTATCTAATATTATTAAAGCTAAATCGAGTATCATAAGTAGGTACATCCACTAGTAAAATTATTTTGTGACCTGTACTTGAACTACATAACTTTACATCCATCACTATCAAAAATCTATGATTTATGAACTTAAAATGTGCCCTTTTCTTATGCTCACTAGTATCTTTTTCTACTTTGTTGTACTGTGGCAAGTTAACAGTAAGCACAATCTTTTTTGCTCTTTTTGACCACCAAAAAAAAGAAAAGAAACTATTGCTCTTATTGGGCACACATTTAAAGGGAAAGTGACTGGTCACCTTGAGTATGATGTAAAAGCAAGGAAAGAAAATCGGGTAAAAATTCACCAACATCTATTAGTAACACTAACAGCAACCATAACAGGTGAGCAAATTAAACATGTGAACACTTCATTTTCCAGAAATGCAACTCCTCTTTGAAAGAGAGTTTCATGCTTGAGCTGCGTCACTGGCTGCACGTTAAAGTTGCTCCTCGTCATGAAGTTAAACGATTTTGTGGAACAACGAATAGAAACCTGCAGGAAATGAGTGGTCGGATTTAAGATGGAATTAGCAATCAGCATAAGGTAATGTGCAAAATTCCACAATCAAAGCAGTCACAAGTTTGGCAACAGGGAACTTGTACTCGAATTTAAAAAAATAGAAAATGAGGTAGAGGAAAGGGAATGTTGTTTCAGCTATAACAAGATGAGATACTTAAAAAGTAGAAAAACTAACAACAGAGAGAGAATAAGAGAGTTACCTGCAAGAGAATAGATTTCAGCTATGGTTTTTGGTGTCAGCTGAAACGGCTTCAAGATATGATATAACAAGATCTGCTGCATTGCATCCAGAAGATAATGCTTTGCCAACTGACAATCCCCCCTTGTGGTTACCTACCATGGCAGAGCTCATGTCAAAGTAGAGTAGACATAAATTATTAACTGGGATTTAAGTCGGTGGAAACTCAACTCAGCTTTCATGCCAAGCAAATCAATGCTAAGTAGGCATATGCTAGATTAAAGCATTTTAAGAGTGTATTTGACTTTGAAGCACACAGAGGTGATCTCAGACAGAAGAATATTTACTAAGTTAAAGGTTACATGATACATGGCCTATGGTAGAGTATGTTGCAAACCTTACTCGTTGAAAAGAAGCTGCATCTAGGGGAAGAAAAGAAGATGCTATTTCAAGCAAAGAAATTGGAAATATTACCGGCATAGAATAATCCAGGAAGGCTTTTCTCCATTTTGTCAATTGCGTCTAGGACTGAATCATAGTTATGCCCGTACAATGGAAATGCTTTACTCCAGCATAAATGACTACAAGAAAAGAAATAACCAGCTTTTCAAAATCTCAAATTTTAAAAGCAAAGCCTGCAGACACTTGAATTAGATCAGCTATATACTAAGAATTCACGTACTTCACATATGTTGGCTCTCCCTCAGCACCCAACAACTGCTTAAGGTCAGAAGTCACTATCTCTTTTAGTTCAGTCCTGTGAATACAAGAATTTAACATTTTTTATTTGACTGGAAAAGTTGACAGCAACATCATCAATAAGTATAATAGGAACAAGTAAAAGAGACTGCAACAAAATTGAAATTATAGAAACCTCGAGGCTTTCGCGAGTTCTCTATTTCGGCTTCCACCAACAAATGTAGTATAGAGATAGACATTGTTGGGTGCACGATCTGGAAACATCATAGAAGAGAAGAGGGTGCCTGTGTGCAGTGCAGAAGTAATAAGGACACACGCAGTTTTTATCTACCACTTACACTTCTTAACAAACGACCGTAAGCATACATAGTGCTTCAGACCATGTGTTTTAGCACCACTTTTCTTATGTTTTTTTTGTTTGGTTGTTTACTTTGCTCCTGGGAGGGTACAAGCACTCCAAAACCCTCAAGGGGATGCTTTACACTCTCCTTCTTAAATGTGGTTATAACAACAGATAGTGGTACATAATCGACCTGCACATTGTATGCTCAGCTACACTGCAAAACATAATAGTTCATACAAATATACACAGTACATAACATATAGCTTCAGACTTGACCCTTCATATAATAACTCTTCTCAAGATACACTGACGGAAAATAGGGTTCCAGGTAAATATAGTGTTTGTTCAACTTTCTACTCTTGGAACTGAGACCGAGTTACTTCAAAAGTTCACTTGAATTAAGCCATTAACTGAGGAAATGAATGCAATATCATGTGGAAAGACATTCTCGGTTGCTGACATGAGGTTATTCTACAAAGCAAGAATGCCCATACTATACAAACACCAAATGACCACAGAAGCACAAACCTCAGGAATAAAGTTGAGCAGAAATGGATTTCCTCTCTTAGCAATCTTCATACTCTTAACGTCACAGAGAGGGGCCTAATTTACATAAGGATAGTCAATAACGGCAACATTTAACATCTGCACAGGACTCAGGTATTCAAGAGTCCTTCATTACAAGAATTGAACAATCACATGTTATGAGACTGAGGTTGAATGAAGCTAGTTGAATCAAAGCAAATACAAGGAATCAATCATTCCAGTGTCTCACCGTCATAATTACAGCATCAAATGATTCTTCTTCTGCTTGCCGCTTGTGTGGTGAGGCAGAAAAAATTGACCAGCTATCTATCGCAGAGTCCCCACTACAGCTACAAGATAATTCCAGAACTCTAGAGTTTAGCCTAAGTTCATCTTCTTTGAGATTTTTGCATATTGCGTCAGTAAGTGTCTGCAAAACATTTGGATGAGATAACACTAGGATGAAAGATAACTAACAGAAATCACAGGATTGAGTTTCTATAAGCATAAGTGATGCCAATAGTCAACTACGCATTTATCTATATAATCTATCATTAAGAATAATTTTTTTCATGAGAATAGATAAAGAGAATGAGTCGAAGTAGTCAAGTTTGGTATATCATCCCTTTACACCTACCTCCTATGTTAGAAACTTATAAGTAAGAAATCACCCAGACAGGGACAAGATTTACAAGTCAGATCTAGTGTGTGAAGTGCATGCTGAAATATTAGACAAGTCATCCGTGGAATCAGATAGATGGCTAACCCTGAAATGATACATGATGCATAAAAGATGTGGTTGTAAAAGTTCAAAATTTTCTGCCCTTTACCTTCAATGCATGAAGAAAAAGAGAATAAAAAGTATACTTACTTGCATTCCGCCCAAAAATGAAAAGGACCCCCGCTGGCGCTTCTTATTTACTGAAGTTTTGGGTGGCCCTTGTTTCTTTTCCTTTATAGGAGATAACTTAGATCGAATTGCCCCAACTATGACTGAGCCAAACCTAGCAAGTATTGACACCAAATTCCATAAGAGGACTATTGGATGATTATTTATTTTTTTGCAAGGAGTTTGCTCAACAAATTGCATCCTCTATCAACAAAAAGAGTTTTACAGTAGCACCTCTGAAACTGTGGGACAAGGAAGCAAGGAGAATGATTTCCAACCCATGTGATGGCAGAAATTTGGACGTACATACCTTTTCTCTAAATTCCACAAGTCTGGAAATGAAAGGTGCATCTGTGTCAGAAGGAAAGAAAACAATGAAATTGGAGTGATAACCAGAATGATGCGTAAGTATCATGACCTAAATCTATGGTTCATGAAATATACTAGCTACACACCAAGTTTACATTGCCCTCCCCCAGTTAACCATTTTTACTTAATTGTAGGAGAAATTGTGTAACTATACAATGGCATATTGACCCCATTATCTTATCCTCTCTGAGGTTTGTGTTAGAAAAATATAGGACGGACAAACAAGCAATATAGACGAATACTCACTGAAAGCAAGTCAGGATCACCACCACATGTTCCAGCAACAAAAGGGTCAATTAGATAGTCGACAACCTAGCAGGTAACAAGAAAACATATGGATATTAGGTATTTAATTAAAGTTATTATATACAGTGAGATTTTCTTTTGTAATGGAACATCAGAAGATTCGAGGAGCATAGAGGCAAAGTCAATCAAAGGTAAGCAAACCTCCTTTCCAAAATGACGCTGGAAGAATCCACTGACACTGCATATAATAGGATTGATATGTCAATTAAACTTGCCCTTACGATTTATTTGGAAGTAGAAAGCCCTATTAGATTGACTAAGTGCAAAGCATGTGAATATGATGCTGCTAGTAAATAAAATCACCATAAGAATATATGTAGATTATGGAACAGACAACATGTCCATGCAGACACTATAGTGGTAATTGCTGTTATAAACAACGGGAAGAGGCTAGATTTAAGGAGGGAATAAAGAAAGCACATGGAAAATACTGGCTCGGGTATAATATCTTGTACCTTTCGTGTTCGTCAGACACCTTTGTAAGCTTTTTATTCTTCCACAAAAGTGGCTCGAAAAGCATCTGAAGCTGCAGTTATTAAGCTATCTTATAAGAAAATATGCTTGAAAGTTAACCATCATTGCTACAATAGGATAGAAATAAATGAGATATAAGATGAAAAAGGAAATATAAATATGGTATATATATTTTTATGAAGGTCTTTACTACACTATCCACTGTTAATAATCACTTCAAGTCTGATGTCATGACAAACATAGAATTGTTCTGGCTTTTGATCTAAGTTCTGACGTTCCTTAACTCCAAAAGAACAATTTCCAATGTTGTCTCCAAAAACCTAACTTCAGAAACCAATATTTTCGGAATATGATAATATATCCAGAAGTACAATGTCTAAATCACTTAGACCATCCACATATTTTCACTGAAATTTGGGTCTGTAACCTGTCAAAAATTCACCTAATCGGTTAAACCATTTTTCGAGGTGAAATGTATTTCAAGATATCATTCTCAAAAAAAATTAAAATAAAATTCATGATATTTCCAAAAATTAAAGCCCCAAGTGTATTTGCCTCAAGAAACTATTGATTGGTAGAAAAGATCACCAATATGTATATAGGTAAATTGTCAATTATAATTATTAAGCTTATGCAGGCAATTTACCATGTCTTTATCTCGAAATCACTATAAACACTCATTTTATTTAAACAGCAAGAAATTGCATTTTACAGACAGTTCTGAGGGGATCCGCAAAGAAGCTATATTGCTCAACACGAGAAATAAATTTTGGTACACAAATCTCGCTAAGCTATGGTAAACATAAACTCATCATTCAAACTTCAAACCGGTTAAAAACAAGACTTGAAGATAAGAAGATATAAGATTGCAATCCTGTTTGAACATTGATGTTTCACTGACACTTCCCAAAGGAGCAAGTTGAAAGACTCAACATGAATTTATCAAAATCTATATCTAAATCAGGAAGGTAGGATGACCCACATACCTTTGATCCAGTGGAAAGAAAATTGCTTTTGATTAGGTCAAATGGATTTGAAGGTATCTGGAATTAAAAACCTAGCTCAGAACATGAGTAATCACAAAACAACCAAAATCCCAGTTGGAAATGGCAAGTAAAAGCTGAACACTCAGAGAAACATCAAGGTTAATACGCCTTTCGCATGGAAAAAAAAACTAACCAGAGTAGGAGTACCATTTCTGGCAATGTAGCGCTTGTTCTGTGAAAGTGGCTGCAGAGTGAAAGCAGTTAGAATCTGAGCTTAAAGTCTAAAGTCATGGAAATTTTCAAGACTCTAAAGCATATCACATAGTTCAAAAATGAACCAATGGCTTCTTTCAAAGGTTATAACACATAATTAAAGCAGTAACCCTTACAAATTGTTGTTTTTCTCGGAGTCCAAGCGAATCAAGCAAAAATGTGACATCACCTTCACTTTCAGTCTGCATAAGATCAAAAGATATTTGTTTACTAGTTTATCCAAATTGGAAACAATGCACACAATTAAAATGCAAATTAGGAATAAACATACCATAGTATTTGCGCCTTCATCCCATATTAGGCCATCTTGACTCAGGCTTCGTAACTTTCCTCCAGCTCTCCCTTCTGCTTCGAATACTGTGACATTCAAGCCATGAATTTTCAACTTGTATGCTGCAGCAAGTCCACTTGAATATTAAATAAGTTAGTGGCATCAACTTAAAAAGTTAAATGAAAATTGAAGCTTTAAGAGTTTACAAAGCAAAATACTATACGAAGAGAACTGGAAAATTAGGTAAAGTTAAACTGATATGATAAAACAATTGCAGAAGCTAAAGATACCTGACGCCAGCACCAATGACTGCAACTCTCTCTACAACAAAAATTGCGTCAATTTTGCTTGGGATATAATGGAATTGCAGAGAAATAAATGGGATAAAGAAGATTACTTTGTTTATCTTCTCCGGCAGATGGAGCCATCGGAACTCAAAATGCAAAATTTGGGGCAAAGTCAAATATTTGCCTTATAAGACAATGTTCAAAAATGACATACATAGAAAAAAGAATCCAAATCATATCCTATCATGTATTATATAGTACTATTATTCTATAACATAAATTATTTTTGTAATCGGAAGTAAAGTCAAAAATTGTAACAAGACTTTCTCCTTTTAATTTTATTTTTCATATATATAACTATGACATATTATAAATTTATAATTAATGTAAATAGCTCTAAAGTCCAGCCGAACTGAGGGAGTGTGTTATCGATAAAGCAGTTCATTTAACTTATTTGTTATCGGTATAAAAAGGAATCTAAATATCTCATAAAGATAATTCAAATAGGGGTTTGTATCGATCGGTTCAATTTAGTTTTGAAGTTTACCAACTAAGGCTATGTATGAATTGGTTTGATTTAATTTTGTTTTGAAGTTTATCGATTTGACTTATTATTTCTTGATTTATAGATATACTAAACCGTCATAGAACCATTATAATATTGGCTTATCAATTATTGATCATCATCAATTCAATTATAGGTCATTAAGATTTGACAGAAAAAAATCAATCGAAAATGACTTAGACATACTAAACCGTTATAGAACCATAATAATATTGACTTATTGATTATTGATCGTTATTAGTTCAATTATAGGTTAACCGTTAAGATTTTATAAAACAAATCTGTCGAAGATGACAAACCAAATGAATCATGCACATAAGTTCATTGCATCTTGCTCAAAAGCAAACACTTTTACATTGTAAAATAACTAAGAGTAGGAAACGAAACTCTAAGTCGAGGACTTTATATACAAAATTGTAGAAATGTAATTATCTAATTTACTATCGAGTTATTGGTTAATTCATTAAGAAGAAACCTCAAACGGTTAAAGACAAAATAACCCAATAACAGAAAAACCAAAACCAGTAAATTAATAACTAAATAATCTGTGTGTCCTTAAATCATATGAACCAATTCTATCTTTGAATTGAAGAATCCAGCATTGAAATAATGTACATGAAAGAACACTTGATTACAACTTCGATCCTGGTAAATGAATCCTTTTTAATTCTCTTCTCAATATCTTCCCTGATGGACTTTTTGGTATGGAGCTAACAAATGCCACCCGCCTTATCTTCTTATATGGAGCAACCTGCAACAAAATATATGGACGATTATGTCGTGGACAAGCATGCCAGTCGTTTCTTGTTTAGTTCAACTACAATGTGCCTTTATCGTCAATGCTTTTCACTTTCATACATGAGATTTTTGAGCTAAAATGGTAGTCAAATTATTAGTCCCTTCGTCTCAATCTAAGTATCTTGTTTTTCTTTCTACTTTGTGTCAAAAAGAATGTGTCCGCAAACTTCAAAAAAGTACTTGTGTCTCGTCAACTAAAACACTTGAATTATAACGGAGGGATTTTTATGATGGAGAACGAGAAATAGCTCAGAGGAAGCACCTGTTTTGAAATAAAATCAATCACTTGTTCTTTGTCAAGAGTGCTTTGGGGACGTCTCACAACAAACGCCATGGGCAGTTGACCAGCTTCTTCATCAGGATATCTGTCACAATTTGTTCATAAAGATTCATTTCTTGCAGAGTACAAATGATATGTCTTAGCCTAGTTGTCTGAAAACGGAAATGTAAAATCTTACGGTATGACAGCAGCATCTACTATTTCAGGGTGAGATTGAAGAAGTTGTTCTAGTTCAGCAGGAGCAACCTGAAAATCAAGAATGAATGAATTCCAATGTAAGGTGCGTAAGAACTTAAAAAGTTACAAATGCAGGTAGCAACGGAACCTGGTATCCCTTATATTTGATCAGCTCCTTCAGCCTGTCCACGACAAAAAGGTACCCATGATGATCAATATAACAAAGATCACCAGTCCTCAACCACCCACCTGGCATCAGAGTTTCAGAAGTGTTCTTCGGATCACCGATGTAACCTGAAAAAATATTACAGTGTTGTTGACAATGAACTATGTCTCAATTCCAAACAAGTTGAAACCGAGCTTTCTGTTAAACATCATTCCGTTAAGTAATTGAAGTTACCTTGCATAATGATTGGACCTTTAATCCAGAGCTCTCCTTGCTCACCAGGAGGCAGAGCAATTCCAGTGTCCGGATCTACAATTTTTGCTTCAGAATTTGCCATTAACCTTCCTACAGAACCCTTATGAAGCATTTCTTCAGTTGTTGCAGACCGAAATGCTGCTCCGGTCGTTTCAGTTAGTCCATATCCCTCAAATTCAAGACTCAAGTTCAGTTCCAGGTTAGAAAAAAACAATTCCTCAGCTAAGCCAGAAACTGGTTTACATAAATGATCAGTTACATATGAAGTAGTCCGTCCCTAGGACTTCGGTCTAGCTGTTAACCTCGCAGTTCATGATCTTAATATGGGGATTACAGACACACATCACGAGTCTGGACCCTGTTTGTTGCGGACCAAAATCTTGGGAATTTAATTGAAGAAGGGATTCATTAGTCATTGTTCCTGATCCGTGCAACACTGGCTCTCAAGTGTTTCTCGGATATTCCTTAGCTTAGCCAGAAACAGGTTTTGTATCAATCAGTTAGAAATATCAACTAGTCTGACTCAAGGCTTCAGTCTACTGCTAATGACACAGCTCGTAATGTGTAGATTAGACCAATTTCATGAAATTCTAACCTCGCGGCTAGTAAAAAAACTTGTATTTAAGCGGAGAAGAATAAAGAAACGAGTTCATTATCCACAAGTTTTGATCCGTGTGTCACTGGCTCTCAGATATTTCTCAACTAATAAAAAAGTTATCAACTTCCTCCTCAAGTGCTACAACCAGTTACCAGCACATATAAATCATCAGTGCTACACTATATGAATGCTCTGTGTCATTTATGCCTATACATTGTCATTTCAAGACTAAATAATTGTAGACTTAATATATAAATATGTTATTTAACTTGGTTCATCTGATATATAGACACAAACGTCCTACTTGGTGTCGTAAGTGATAATTCACATCCTGCGCGACATGTATCTTGCCACACGTAGGATACATATGTTTATTTATTCAATTTTATACAAATTTAAGTATATTATACATATATGGTGGTATATACATAAGACGTTGAATCTCTTTAACTTGTTCGCGATATTTACTTACTTGAAATAATATGATGTTTGGAAACTTGTGTGCAAATGCTTGCATAACATCTTTCCCAAGTGAAGCTCCGCCGCTGCCAACTGCTTCTAATGAACTCAAATCATAGCCATGAGTAACACTTCCTTTAGCCATCGCCACCACAACCGGCGGAGCCACCACTAATTGTGTCACCCTGAAATCCACTACCGTCTTCAACATTTTCTTCAAATCAAATCTCTCCATCACCACAACAGTATCAGTTATAGCTACCGATTTCAACATGTAATGAAAACCAAACACATGAAACAACGGCACCGTATACAACATCACCGCCGGCGAATCCCTCTCCGGTCTCTGAGCATGGTAATTCGCAATACTTGCTATAAAATTCCGATGAGTCAGCTTCACCCCCTTTACCTCCCCTGTAGTCCCCGACGAATACATAATCGCCGCTAAATCCGATTGATTCACTTCTACTGTTTTGAGCTTCAATCCAGTGTTCATCATCATCAATTCGAACTCCGGCGTATCGATAAGAACAGCTGGGTGTTTCAATTTCGGAAGCTTCTGGAAGTTTCTCGATGTAGCAAACGCGATTACAGGTTTCGTTAACTTAATCTGTCGCAAAAGCTCAGATTCTGTGCTGAGGGGATTAGCAGGAGAGATTACAACACCGAGGGAGAGAAGAGAAAAGTACAGAATCGGAATATGAGTTGAGTTTGGAGAAAGAACAAAAGCGACGTCGTTTTTGGAAAGACGAAGTGTATTCTGAATGGAAGAAGCTAATGAAACAACACGTTGCCGGAAATCGGAGAAGGAGATACGGCGACCGGTGGATGAGTCGATAAAGGCGGTGGCTTCAGTGTTGTGTTGGAGAGATAGTGCATAAGAAGCAGCGGAAACAGGAGAAGACATTGGAGGAAGTAGGAGTGGTGGTCGGATACTATGGAAAGTTTTGGTTTTTGAAGAGAATCCGCTATTTGGGTCGACGGAAGATGATGAACTTGCGTTGTCCATGGGAGGAAAGTAGTTGTATTGCGGCAGAGCTCCGGCGATTACACGGCGGAGACACCTTGTGTCGGAGTTGGAAGACAGAGATTCCAACTGAATTAGTGGTCGTTACAGACGTACAGTATTTAAATTTTTTTGTCTTTTTCTATATATGGGAAAAAGTAATTTTCAGTTTCAATTGAAACTATAAAAATGAGTTCCAATTTTAAACGAAAAAAAGTCAAAAATATAACTAAGCTACTCAAAGTAGATTACCCTTCATTATATTTTAGGATCTAATATTATTACGAAATTAATAAGATTATTTTTTGATTCAAAATTCTTTCTACATAATGTATCATTATACTTTGTACACATGAAACAAATAAAATATATAGTATCTTCAGTTCCTTCTTATTCACAACAATGAAAAAAATAAACACAAGATCAAAATTTTAAGCTAAACATCAATTAAAACCTTAAATGACTGGCTTTTGTGGCGACTTTCCAAAGGTCTACTTTTTTTTAACAGAATTTTAGTTAGCTAACATTTGAATGGAGGGATTAGTACCACACGTTACTAGAAATTTGGGATGTTAATTATTGAAGATATTTTTAATTTATTTAGATAATAACAAAGTATTTTTTATCTCAAAATATAAATAATCTATTTTTCACTTAAAAGGAGAATTTTGAAACTTTTCCCAATTGTAAAGCATTTGACACTTAAGAAGTTGAAGAGACAAAGGTTATTTTAATGTTGATGTTTGACAGTTTGAGAATCAAGTGTTAAGTTGCTGTTAAGAAATATGAATATATTTTTTTATTGCTAAACGTGACTATCACTCATCATTAGTATATATATTTTTTTCTTTACTTCCAACCTCAATATTAGAATTTTTATAAACTTTTCATTATGTTTTAAATGTATTGGTTTTACTCGAATTGAAAAAATATTTTACTTGAGCTGAGGGTCTATCGAGTCATACACCCAATCAAAATGTTGTTGTTTACACATAGTAATTAGAGGTTAATTAGTCTCTGTTGTTTGACAAAATTAGTTATTTTTGTAACGGTAAAGATATGAATTGACAACTATTATTTGCATATTACAAGGGCAAATATGGACCTTAAATTTGTTCAACCAGCTCAAGAGGAAGTTTCTTATTACATCCAACTACTCAAATGGCTATAGAAACAAAGTCATTTTGTTACAGCTACAAACATATTTACATTTTCTTCTCCAATAAAAAGGACTAATTCAGAGAAATATTTCATATGTTAGTAGCTCATGCGGACACGTCGACTATGAAAATTCTCAGGAAAAGAGCTCACTCACCTGCAAACTGTTGAAGTCCATGCATATAGGCCATCACATGTACTTCTTTTCACCTTTTAGAACCGGCATTGTCAAGCTGCGGATAGGACAGACTGCTCGTAGATGTCATACGGCTGCATACCAGTTGAAGGAGCCTTGACAGGTCGTCCTGAAGCACCAAAACACAGATATTGGTTCACCAACCTTTTATGTCCTGCGTTGTGTTTGTGTATCGAGTCTGATGGTGTACCCTCTGACGGATGAGAACAAGAAGGTCCAGCAAGCTCAGTGTCAATTACAATTGCTTTTTGTTTGTCCATAGAACTGCGTGAAGACAGTGATGAAATCGAGAATGAACTTGCACGAGATGATCTACGAGGGAGGCTAAGATGTGGTATGGCCTGCATGACACCGTTTACTAGTCCTGAAGCAAATTTCTTCTTTGCTGTTGGACTTGGAAGGTTACTACTAGCAGACAGAGTCCTTTTGTGATTCGGAAGTGATGAGGGCTTTGAGTACCTTTCTCGTAGAGGAACTAGTGCCACGGCTGAATTACTAGCAGAACTTTGATCCACCAATATCTTGAGTCTCTTACTATCTCTTTTCTTAATTTTTGGCCAATGGAAGAAGCGTTTCAGTTTTTGTGCTGCATCATTTGCGGAACCAGGTTTCTTGCCATTTGTAGAACAAAAGGTATCAGGACTCGTGCAGGGATGACTCAGCTCAGCATTTCTACTGCCATCTGATGCATGTTCAATGCCCGTATATAAGAATATTTCAGTGTCTGAGATTCTAAAAGAAGTTCCAGGACTGCTATTTATATTTTGCATCTTTAAATGGGATGCAACAACTCTTCTTGCTGAATAATCGTGATGACTGAAAATCCCCCCTGCAGATATCAACTGCTTTGTAAGTAGCTCTGATGAAGCAGAACGTGGCCGTTGCTTCAGGATATCAAGTGGTGTCATTCCATCCTTATCACGAGTATTGACGTTAATATATCGGACAGTCATAAGTAACTCCACAAGTTCAGAATGAATATTTCCAATGACAGCCAAATGAAGAGCAGTTCTACCATCATTGTTTTCAGCATTAACAATCTCTTCAACGTTGGAAATTTTTCCACAAACTAATTGCTTCATGAGATCGATTTGATGGTCCAATCTGCGGAAATAAGGCGTTTGGAAACCACTAATGGCAACATGAAGAAATGTTTCTCCAGCATTGTTTTTTGAATAGATCAACAAAGGTGAAGCAACAATGAGAGCTTCAACAACAGCTAATTGGCCCCTACAAGCAGCCACATGTAGTGCAGTGTTGCCTTGGTTGTCTATGGAGTCGATAATATCCAAACTTTTTAAAAGATATTTAACAACCTGCAAAATTAACATTAGCATACTATAGATTTGCAGCCACATCTCTAACAATATCTAAAAGCTTGTTCTGTGCTGTCGTTCAAAGATAAAAAAACATAACAAGAATAAGTATTACAGCAACAAAGATCAATCAATAACAGTATAGAAGTTCCTAAGAAATTATGCAAAGCAAGATCATCCTAATGTGAGTGCTTATGTCAAAACCTCGTGGTTGAAACTTTTGGAGACTAATAACTTTTCAGGTATAAAGTGACTGATTAAGATAGAAAAATTCTCTGAGTTGTTGCAATTAGACTACCAAATACTAATTTAGCAGTTGATCGTGCTATACAAGTAGTAAGCACATATAATATTTGGTAGTTCCAGCACCCCTGTACTCAGTGACAGAGACAGGAATACTTTACAAGGTGATTCACCTAGGGTCATCTCGTGCATCGTGGGGATTCAACAGCTTATATAAAACCAAAAAAAAAAAACATTTTCCCTATTTACACAATTGAATCCCCTTGTTAACACATAGCTCTGCCACTACCTGTATGCTGTATTGATTTGTAAGAACCAAGAATCAAAAATATGCAAAAGCTTAAACTGGTAATTATCAAACAAATCCTACCTCGACCTGGCCTTTGCCAGCAGCCGTATGTAAGAGAGTTGCACCCTGAATGTCTCTGTAAGCCAATATATCATCAGAACAGTTAACAAGAAGCTCCTTTAGTACCATAAGATTGCCTCCTCTAGCAGCTGCATGAATAGCTCTATTCATCATCTCCCATTTATAAGCAGATGGAATCTCCCCAATCTGTTCCTCTAAACCTCTGCCACCACGCGCTATAAACCTCGGAGACATAGCAAAATCAAACAAAACCTTAAACACCTCGCAGTTTTTACTCCTAGCAGCAGCATATAATATGTCAGTGACACCATACTCTCCTTCTCCAAAGACCAAGAGGGGGTCTTTTTCGAGCAGTTCTCGAATAAAATCCAGGTCTCCAGCAGAAGCAGCAGTATATAATAGCCATCCACCATATCCAGCTGTAAGTAGGGAATTTTTCCCTTTCTTGGTCTCACATTCAAGGTGAAGTTTCCTTGCAACCTGTGACCGACATCTAGCAACATCATCAAATTGCTCTTCGTCATCCCAAACAGACTCGAGCCTTCTGATCCTACGTAGTGAAGTGAGCTTGATAAGGTGATTTCCATCTAAGCGAAGAAGCTCACGCACCAAATCATAGTGACCATTTGCAGCTGCCCAATCAATTGGTGAAGCATACCACCATTGATCCCCAGTACTCTCCCAACGAAGCGGTAAGTATGTAGGAGGCATTTTAACGAATCGTTACAAAAAATTGTACAAGTTTGCGAAGAGCGCTTGACGAGTGAAATGAGGGAAATCAGCTCGTTCAACAAAAACAAAAAGTAGCCTACCTAGAACCTGAAAAAGTCATTGTCAACAAGTTTCTCAACCAACATATGCAATTTATTCCCATTGAGACTAAAACACACAAGAAAGACTCTTTATCCTTACCTTAGGAGCGGGATGAATCCTAAACCAGAAAAAGTTGACCAATAAAGAAGTGATTTTTATTAACCAAAACGATCCCAACTACTCATTCAGGGATTTAAAGAGCCAATCTTTTGCTCAGAATAGGTCATCAATGATTATGCAACAAGAAAATACAACATTAAATTAATAGTTGAAGATAAGATATACCAAAAAGCACTTAACACCACAAACAAAATCCTCAAATATATAATTATGAGACAAGACCCTACAAGATTTCAAGCCAAGAAAAAAGTAAACACAGAGGAGAACAAAGAGAGTAAAGGTGAATATACCTCCAAACTTTAAAGCTTAGAGTACACACAATGAATAGAAATGAGAATACCAACTAGAAAGAAGCAATTTTTATGAATGAAAAAGTAGAAGCCAAAAAAAAAAAAAAAATGAGAACTTGAAATACTCACCTTACTACAAGATGGATCTGTGCTGTGCTTTACCACAAATAAAATGGGGGATAATACTTACAACATAAGAATTGAAGAAAATGAGAAGAAGCATGGAGGTAGAAACAGAAAAAGAGGACAAAATCAGAGAAAAGATAAAAACTTTGGTAAGAAAGATTAAAGATTGATGAAAAAGGGAAAAGATTCTCATTTATTGATTCATAGATAATTGGGAAAGGTGAAAGTGACTAATGGCTGAGGAAGAGGGCGCCAAAACTATAAACACCGCGGGACAATATTATAATGTTAATGTTTTCTTACAATTATTTCACCAGCCTAAGCGAAACTCAAAAATAACTCATAATCGTTATAATTTTTTATCACAACTTCTAACTTTGTGATGCACACCAATAAATCTTTCATTGTGTAATAACATGTTGATCACACATTATAATCCTTGAATGGACAATAGACTCTATTGGAAAAAGACCAAAACAATGGAAGAAGCAAAAATGCATTTTGATTGGGCAAATGTTTGTGTTGACAATGGGAAAAAAAAAAACCAAACAAATATATATAATGATACAAAAACACAAGTCATGACTAGTGCTTTCCATGTCATGGTTGGTTTGACAATAACTATTTCCTATTTATTTTTCTTTTTTCTTTAAGTAATTAATATCGAAGCTAAAATTTATATAAAATATTAAAGTTTTATAGATTGTTGTTTTTTTTAATGAAAATGATTATATACCTATCATCTCTATCTTTAGGAGGAAAGATAAGATATGTGTATCCTAATTTTGCTTTAAAACATGCTGTAATTGATAATTACATTATAAAATTACTAATACTGAATCGACCAAGGCATGGACCACAATTAAATATATCACACTCATTAGAGGATATGGCCATGTGAAAAAAGCAGTTTAGATTTGACAAATATCCAAAATATATAAGGCAAGAAGAAATAAGTGTAGATAATTACAGTGATGAATTATGTGATACTCAAATTTAAATCATTACTTTGACATTGTTGATTCTTTCCACTTTGAACTAGTTATTAAAATTAAGTAGACTTAAGATTCATGATATTTAAGCAAAGTCGGGGTTCAAATCATAATTTGCTTGATCAAACCGATATTTTCTAGAAAGACATCTAACTTAAGTCATATATTTTCTGGATATCTTGATTAATTAACCTCATATCTATGATAGATACGAACAATCAAGGGTGTTCAATTACATTCTTTTTTTCAAAAAGTTATATTGATTCTTCTGATATTTATCACAATTAAAACTACTTACGTGAAAAAAGAGATTTTACCATTGAATTCCTTTCTAGAAAAGATGTCACTTTACATCCTTTATACATTTATAGAGCAAAAATGGCTTCAACAAAAGTAAAAATTGAGAGCTACTATTTTGGAGACATTTTGTTTATTATATACTTTAATATATTTAAAGGTAAAAATTAATAAGCACTTAAAAATATAAAGTTGAATACAAATCTATCGTATGATTAACACCAAAGTACGAATCCGTTGTGTCATGCGACTACATCCACCTCATAATTTGTTCAATTATTTAAATACAATTAGTTAATTTATTCGCGCTATATATAATCCTATTTATTTAGAGCTCTCCTATGCTATTTTACTTATTGATCTCATGCCAAAAAAAAAAAGAAATCATATAACAAAAATAACAACAAAATAAAATTTCATCAAGAAATAAAAAGTAAGTCTCACTCATAAATTCACAATTTCACCAAAAGTGATAAGGAAAGGCTAAAGAAGATGGGCAATTATACGAGGGCTTAGGGGAAAGTTATAGAAATAGTTAAGATCTTACTCTACAACTAACTATTTTTAGAATACATAACTAGCTAGATTAGAGCTCATTCGGATTGACTTAAAAGTCAATCAAACCTACTTTAAAGTCATTTTTTTATTTCTAAAAGTGTTTGACAAATATAAAAAATAACTTAAAATAAATTATGAAGTGTTTGCCAAAGTAAAAAATAACTTAAAATAAATTAAACATTAAAAATAAATCTCTATCTATTTATTATTTTTCGATTTTTCTAATAAAAATCAATCCGAACGGGCTCTTAATCTTCTTAATCCCCTCAACTTGAAAGGCCAAAATTTAAATGTTCATTTTTTTTTAAAAAAAAAAAAACAGCTCAATGGACTATGATTGATTATCATTGGGGAAAAAGAAAAAGAATAACTTCAAAATTTAAATGTTCATTTTTTTTAAAAAAAAAAACAGCTCAATGGACTATGATTGATTATCATTGGGGAAAAAGAAAAAGAAAAACTTAGAACAGAAAAAGAAATTAAAAATTGGATCTTTTTCTCCAATTGAATCAAGAAATCTCTAATACCTTTCCCTTAATCACAATCCATCTTCTTAATCCTTAAACCCTAAACTATCTCTTCATTTCAATGTAATACAATGGTGTTTTCATCATTTTAGCTATACAAATTTGCTTCTTTCTTGATTTTTGGTGTGTTTTTGAAGGGAAATGCCAAGCGTGGCTGTGAAATTATACAGTGTTTTTTTCAAATTTATGTTAAAGCATCGGTTGCAGAACCGAATTCAAATCGATGACACCATTAATGGGTCACAGCATTTTGGTGTAACATCTCGACCCAATGAAGAATCCATTGCTGCTTCCAATCCTTTATTCACTGATGGTGTTGCAACCAAAGATTTACATGTAGATCCAGGGACTTCTGTTTCAATTCGGATCTTTCTCCCTGAAACTTGTTTGGGTTCTCATGAATCTGATCTGAAATCGAAATCGAGGATTAGAGTGTCTGGATCTGACTCGAATCAGGGGCTTTTACGTCGAAATAGCTATGGGAATCAGACAAATGTTCAAAAGAATGGGTTTAATCATAGGAGAAGTAGTCTTGGTTCTGTTGCTGATGAGCTTAGTTTGAAATCTGAAAATGGGGTTTATAGAGGGTATTCTCCTGTTACTGGAAAAAAATGTAGGAAGTTACCGGTAATGTTGCAATTTCATGGTGGGGGGTTTGTGAGTGGAAGTAATGATTCGACTGCGAATGATTTGTTTTGTAGAAGGATAGCTAAGCTTTGTGATGTTATTGTTTTAGCTGTTGGATACAGGTTAGCACCTGAGGATCGGTATCCAGCTGCATTTGAGGATGGATTGAAGGTGCTGCATTGGCTGGCGAAACAGGTTAATTTAGCTGAATGTAGTAAGTCAGTTGGGAGCAGACGTGGTGGAGGGACGGATTTGAAGAAATCTGATATGTATGGGCATATAGCTGATGCGTTTGGAGCATCGTTGGTGGAGCCTTGGTTGGCTGCTCATGGGGATCCATCAAGGTTAGATTTTGTTTACTTATCTCATTCATTTTATAGCCTTATATATGCGTTTCCGTGAGAAGTTTAGATCACGGATTATTATATGTTACGATAATTGGTTGAATGTCCATTTCTCAAAACAAAAACTAAAAAAAAAAGTATATGTTTGATGGTTGGTTTAATTTAATGGAATGAAGCATTAAGCTGAAATGTAGCCTGCTAGTCGCCAATGTTGCTTATGAAGTATGCAGTATTGCCGTGGAATGGGAATTTTTAGGTTGAGTGTAACCGCAGTAACACTTTGTACTGAAAGTTGAAGATGCTGCTAGAATGGATCAAAGAACACATTTTTTACAAATGCCTAATTTTGGTTCTTGCTATCAAACAATACTTTTATGTGGCTGCTTAGGTTAGGCCTTTTTCCCAAGTGTGTTTGTGACCAAACTATGCGTTTATTCAGTTTTCATTTTCAGTTCTGCATTTCTCTTATACTCTCTCTTGCTACCAAGTATCAACAAAACATTTCTTTGGTTTTTTCTGGTTTTCATTTTCTCCAAATTTTACAGAGGCTTATTGTTCGAAAATAAAAATGGTTTTCATAATTCACAGTAATAATGAGCACCAACTGAT
Source organism: Solanum habrochaites (assembly GCA_027704765.1). Lineage (NCBI taxonomy): Eukaryota > Viridiplantae > Streptophyta > Magnoliopsida > Solanales > Solanaceae > Solanum > Solanum habrochaites. The sequence continues at coordinate 70,970 of JAKWJA010002491.1, forward strand.
AAAGGTATTAGATATCCTTGATGAATAGTTTCCTTAGTAGCTAGCCAACTCATTTTATGTCCATTTCTTCATTCCAGTTTTGTTGGAGAGATGACTTGACAAAATAAAGAGTTCCTTTCAGAAAGATCTAGATGATAAACCCTATTATTACTTGATTAAAATGTAACAAGTATATAAAAGAAATGGGTGAAAACTTGCCCCAACTTGATGAATGAATCATATCTCTGCACAATGAATTGCATTACTATAGTTTTGATTCTCTTTTTTGTCATCTCCAGTCACATTTAGGTATAGTTTGGTGTTTAATATATTTTTGATGTCGGTAAGTCATGGTTTATCATCAGGTGCCTTACATCAGCCAAAAGACTACTTACCTGACAAAACATTACTTTCCAAATGGCAGTGGAGAATTAGCAGAGGAATAAGAATTAAGAGAGATGTAATTGTGGTTAGATGCGTGGGAGGTTTGGTGTTCAAAGCAATTAGCTTTTCTTTTTAGTAGGAAGGCAGAAGTTGAGAAGAAGTTGTGGCAAATTACTGCATACTTCTAAAAGTAGAGAATCTACAAAAGAACTTTAAAGGGAGATTTCGTAATATTATCTTTTTCACAAGAGGTGCTTTGAAGGACAAGTAGCCTCTCTTCACTGTATAAGTTTTCTTTTAGTAACTTGTGTGAATTACTGGTGTTATATGAAATACCTAAGAAACGATCTAACAAAATTCTCTTTGGGGCTATCATATGATGTGCATTGTACAATTATATACAGCATTTTCTTACTGCTTGTTAGTGACTCAATATCTTCCGTATCATAAAAGAAAGGTCCCTCTCTGAATGTGATACATACTTGCTAATGCTTTATCAAATAAAGTCTTATGTAGACTCCCTTCATAATTTCCTTCAAATGTTAAGTAGTAACTCATTAGTTCTTTTGATGTGTTCATCCAGGTGTGTTCTCCTAGGAGTGAGTTGTGGGGGGAATATAGCTGATTATGTGGCTCGGAAAGCTGTAGAGGCAGGTAAGCTTTTAGATCCAGTGAAAGTGGTTGCACAGGTTTTGATGTATCCTTTTTTCATTGGAAGTGTTCCAACACCTTCGGAGATTAAGCTAGCAAATTCGTATTTCTATGACAAGACCTTGTGTACTCTTGCGTGGAAGTTATTTTTACCTGAAGGGGAGTTTGACTTGGATCATGCTGCTGCTAACCCTCTGACCCCTGGAAGAGGACCTCCGCTAAAACGGATGCCCCCAACATTGACAGTGATAGCAGAGCATGACTGGATGAGAGACCGTGCGATTGCTTATTCAGAGGAGCTACGGAAGGTAAACGTTGATGCTCCTGTTCTGGAGTACAAGGATGCAGTTCATGAGTTTGCAACTCTTGACATGCTTCTTAAGACCCCTCAAGCTCAGGCTTGTGCTGAGGACATTGCCATCTGGGTTAAGAAGTATATTTCACTTCGAGGTCATGAGTTCTCCTATTGAATGAACCACATAGATTGGTTGGTCCTGTATAGCAGCATGTATAACGAACGATACCTGGGATTTGAAGTTCTGGCTCTGAAATTTCAGGCCTATTCTTTTTTCCTCTTGTGTAATATAGATGACTTTGCCGGAAAATAGAAATTAGTTATAACGAGTTTAAATTTGATATCCTTGTTGTATTGACGATGTTCCTCTCCTCTTTATTTTTCTTCTTCTTCCAGACAACTATGTGCACAAGAAATTTTCTATGTCTAAATTCATATTGGTTTGTTGGTCATTTTCAAATCAGCCAGAATATATATATATATATATATCCTGTGTGGAAGGGTAGTTGCTCAAAATATATAAACGTACGTCGAGGACCAACTTGTACAGACCCTCATGCTCATGCTTCTCCCTCACTAGTAAGATTGAGCATCACAAGTTCATAACATATTGATTGATGTGTAAGTTACACAACAAACAAACAAACAGAAGAATCATCAAAGGAATACAACAACGACAAGTATGTGCCAAAGACAAATGACATATCAAGTAGAACAAAGAGGGAACAAGTTTTGCAAATTCTTTGATTTGAAGGTATGTTGTTTCGTTAATTTATTGATGGTAACTTCTTGGAGAATATAGATATTTGAATTAGAATATTAGTCATTTCAGTGCATTCGCATTCTTCAAGAAGGTTAAAGGCGGCATGGACATTTATTTGTTGTTTGGTAAGTATATTTTCATTTCAATGTTGCATATTTATTATTTCATGTTGTTACATTCATTTTTCGGTTGTGAAAGGAAGGTAACTTGAGTATTTTTTTGTGAATAATGCAATGAAAAAAAAACATCATGTAAATGTGTGATGTACAAATCTTCTTTTAAAGATTTGTTTATTATAACAAGTTGATGATCATGTAGTGAAAACTCTAGGTATTGGCTTATGAGGAATCGAATATTTCATGAAATTAGTTTTTTCTCATAATTAAATCTACAAAAATTTAGCATGCTTATATTTATGTTACCTTAGAATTTTATAGAATGAGTTACTACTTGATGAAAACAAAATCATGGTTTGTGATTTCATATTTGTACAATAAATGCCCCTAATAATGAACAAAAGAGGAAGAGTGAAGAAGAAGAAAACCGGTATTGCTAAATATTTTTAGATTCTGCAACTTATGTTTTTATGATTAAATTAGAATTGATTAATTCCTTTATTCTATCTAAAAAAAAGTATTTGGATAAAAAATCTCATAGATTCAAAGAACTTGTCAATTAATCAAACTCATTATGTAATAAAATAAGAAAATCAGACACCATAAAGTTGAAAGTATTATTATTATTATTTTTTATATAAGTGAGAATATCCCTTACTTTAAAATAGGTTCTGATTCTACCCTTTTACTAATTTAATATTATTAAAAATAATTAATAAAAAGATTACTTAAGTAATACTTCTATGGTATTAATCCATCAGGCTTCTAGGTAGGTTATTAACAAAATTAATTTGTTTTTTATCTTTCTTTTTCTTTTTAAAATAGAGTTCGATAGATGAGGTTTCGTAACAAACAAAAGACAATAAAATTATATCGAAATATTCTAATTTAAAGAACAAAAAGTCTTTGAATTACCAGACATCTTAATTATAGCACATATTTAGATTTTAGTAAGTAAGAACACTTAACATATTCCACTTTAACCAAATTACCATTCTCATAGACGTTTATGAATATCATCAATTGTTAAATGGCTTTTACAATTTCAAACTTGTAATTATAAATACCAAAAATTGATATTCAAAATCACTTATATTATTGCCATACACTTAATTATTCCGATGTATAATTGTTGATGAATGATTATTGAGGGATGTCATTACAGGGACATGGTTCTAGCAAATTACTTTTTGTGATGCACACTTTGTTTATTCTATGTTAATTATTGATGGAGATTGTGATGAATGTATTGTCATTACATATGCAATAAAAAGAGATATATCTATTTAGGCTTTTGTTAGTTATTGAGGAAGGAATTCCCTCTATTCGTATAAACTAGACTATTTCTCTCTTTAGATTCATAGCTATTTTTGTGTTTTTAGTTCACTCTATTTCATTTTATTTTTGAATTCAGTAGCTAATTGATGTTACCACTTTTCTATTTTGATAAATTAATTTTATGAAATAACTATTTATACATATTATAACTGGATTTAAAAATTTATTATCTTTTTCTTGTTTGAATGTATTATCTTTTTTTGCATTGTGTTGTTCTGTTTTTTTTAAAGCCTATGCATACATGATGATTGATTATGAATGAATTGAACCGTGATACTTTCTAATATCAGAAATATATATATTCAAGTGATAGAAAGAAATTGTTTATACTATTGAATCACCTTGAGCTGTTGTGTCAAGAAATGCAAGGCTTGTGTTAACTCATTTAAAGAGTTTATGTTCTGCTTAACCCAGTAGGAAGTGAATAATACACTATCGATGTATGTTAGTTTATGTGAACTTCATTGGTTAGGAGGGTCATGAGCTATAAATGGTACAATACAACAGTAGAAAGTGAAGGCTGTGACTCGATTATCCAAGGATTCTAAATTCTATATTAATTTCACTGTGCTTTTGATGGATTTAAAACTCGAGATTAATTTGCAATATTTATTTATACGATTTCATTATTATTTTTAATTAATATTTTAATATCATCATTCATCTCATATTTTGTTCTTAAAACTGCCTTAGATAGTTTATTTTGATTGGACTAAAAAATATTTGTAGTACAAGTAAATAATATACTTTATCAAAACAAATTCAAACTCGGACAAAAAAAAAAGTCAAGGTATTCGTTGGTTTGACTTAAAAATTTAAAAATTCAACACACAAATAGTTTGATTTGATATTTATAAAATTCGAACCACTTCGGGAAAAAAAAATATCGAGATTGAAAACCTAAGTTGTATAAATTTGATTTAGGTTATAAATTCAATAAAATTTGACATGATGAATAATTTGTTTTTATATTTGAAACCGGTCCATGTACCCACCTATTTAAACCAAAAAATAGAATTTATGTTTGTTAACCCAATTTTCCTTCCAAGTTTCAGGTATTTTAGGGTTTTCATTGATCACGATCCATATGAATCCTCCACTTCCGTCGTGTCACCCACCGGCACAGGCAGAGGAACTGCCGTTTCCAGTAGCAGAGGAAACGGATACCCCGGCGCCAAAGAAGCATAAAATAGGAGATCATGAGGACACTGCCAATATCTCCGATGAGGAGGATGGTTATACCAATCCGCTATTTGCTGACTACGATTCGGAAGAAGAAAATTATTGCCCAGATATCCCCGGTGCCAAAATGGATAAACCTCTCTGGGAGAAATACTGGAAACAGATCGAGGAGAGCGAGGTATCATCTATGCAGGATACGACTTAGACCTGTTGTCATTATAATAATAAACAAATATTTTTTTTAATTAGTGCATGATCTAGTCTGTCTCTGTTAATTTAATAGTATATGTAGGCTTGTGCCATCTAGGTTTGTGACCTATATTTCCCTGTGATTCTGAGCCATTTGATCCCATTGCTCGCTGCCTGTCACCCAGAGAGACACTTGTATACCCAGAGAGGATTAATTTTGTGTTTAGAATATAGCCTGAGGCTAAGTTGAGTTTGAGCAGAACTGAGTTGAGTTTCTTAATTCATGTCTCCGCACAAGAACCTTAGTAACTTTGCATACTGTATGACTCAGCCAAGTATGGGTGTATATACATTAGCTTGGTTTGTGCTTTAGCTAATTTTAATTTCAAATTTGCATAAATCAGCAAGGGATTTATTGCCGTGTGCTTGTTAGTTTCATGAGTAGATAGTATTTGTTTACTTAGATGATGATATTTTGGAGTCAAGGTCTCCCATATATGACTGTGAAGTTTCAAGTGCATTAGTTTGTGTAGCTAATTTTAATCTGACTTTGCATAAATCAGACAGGGGTTTATTGCTGTGTGCTTGTTAGTTCTGACGAGAATTGTTGGCTACATATTCTTTGTTTATCTCTAATGATGCGCATTTCATACCAATGGCAGAATTAACTCAGTGCGCACCTTTGGTTATTTCTGTCCTGTTATTGGGTTAGAGGACCATGAAATTTACTTTACCAAAAAAGGAATTAAGAATATTACTTGTAGCTTTTACTTGGTTTTGAATGGATACACATCCAAAGGCTAATATTTTTGGATATTTGCTTGATATTTTTTTTGACAAGGTAGAAACTTGCTTGATATAGGGGGCTCTACAATTGTTACATAGATATTTGGATACAACATTTGTCTCTTATTGTATATTTGTAGGGATTTGATATCACAGATTGTCCTGGAGGGTGTTGGATGACTACTATTGTTCCCATGCAACACATCTTGTACACTACTGAGAATGTTGACCGGTTGAAGGGTCATGCTGGAAAGGCACTTGAGCATTACAACAATATTAATGTATACCACTTCCCATACCTTGCCAGTTTTTCGTTTTGCTTCTACTAATAACTTTTTGTTGATTTTTTCAGGGAACTAGTTATGAGGTCGACAACATTTTGAAGGTGAATGGACAAGCTGCTGGTCGTTTTTTTGCTTACTATCTTACCTTTTCTACCAAAAACGGTGAGACACATACTTTTCAAGCAAAGGTGCTGGAAGATTTAGATGATTCCACACAGGTTCTTATCGTCAGGCCTAAGGTTGCTACCATGGGGTAAAGGAGGTTATTGTTACACATTTGTTGGTGTGTTTTCAGCATTTTCAGATTCTATCTTTAGTCTTAGTGGAATGTGTTATATCAAAAGATTAATTTCAAGAACCTTATCATTTTTATACACTCCTTGTCATTTTATGTGATACTTTTGGTATGTTGTACACAAATTTAACTTGTTGGGAAAGAAGACATTAAGATGATGATGATAAAAATCAATTCACTTCTAAATTGCTTCTCAAAAGAAACACTCTACTCATCAAGAAATCATAAAGGACTCGAAAATATGAAGATGCCTTGCTTATCAACATATGACACTCCCACAAGTCACAAGTGTTTTACCCTTTCATCTCAACATTCATTCCAATTGACCGCGAAAAAAAAAAAAAACAGAATAAATGAAACATAACCTAGTGTAAGTTATGAACAGAAATTCAGATTTGCAGAATTTACTTGTCCTTGCACTTAGCCACCTAGTGTAAGTTATGTAATTCAATTTCTGTAGCCAAGACTAATTTTGGTAATCTCTCTTTTGAACAGCTTTATAACAGCGTCTCATTATTTTTTAATACTGTATTCTTATAACTAGTACTCTTGACACTTTTTAAAAATTTCGAGATTAAATAAATCTATTTTTTGCTGTGAATTTGAATTATTAAATATTGTGAATTTTTAGGAATTTCATTTTAAAATATTTGAAGATTTTATACGTAAATATCCAATCAAGTAAAATTGTTTAACTCTTGAAAAATAAAAAATGCTAACATAAATTAAAATAAAACAAAGAGAGATAATATTATAAGTAAAAGGCCATTGGTTGATAGGATTGGAGTATACTTGTTATATAAGTTAAAATCATCGAACACCAATCTAATGCATTTTAAAGAAAATAATAAAATAGCAAAAGTTGTAAAAAACAAACAAAGGGTAGAATAGTTGAAAATGGTTTTTTTTTGTCATTTTTATAGCAAAGCTCGCAGCACATAGACGTACTCATGCTACATTTTTAAAACGTTACAGATGCTTTAAATCGTAATACTCTGATTATATATTTTACACTAATTTTTAAATATATAAATTAAGGTTTAAAAAGAAAAAGCTCGAAGAGTTCATACACAAATATATGATTAAAATTAAATATTTAACTCTTGAAATTGTTTTTTTTTTTTTTTGTTGACCGCGCTACATAAATTTCATATATATATATATAAAGATAAATTTATTTTTAATTTAAATTTTATAAATTGAAGATAAAATATTTTTCTGGGGTATTATTATCCCTTTTTTACTAATAAATATATATTGAACGACGATACGAAAAAATAGAATTTACTCATCTAAACTACTAGTTATTATTATTATGTAAAAAGGTTTAAAGTGTTGGTACATTTGTTTCACCATTTTCATTGATTGTCTCTTATTATTTTATATTATACGTTACGTAGATTATAGTAACTGGAAATATGACCTTTCCTTTGGTAGCTTAGTTCCTATTTCCTTTTTGTTGCTTTCCCATTACTAGTATTTTGTTTTTTTCTTTCTTTAAATAAATTTAATAAAAAATGAATTATATATTGTTTTTGTTTTTGTGTTGCTAATTCTAATATTTTGTTTGTAATTATACTCAATGGGCAAGGTATAGTAATAGATCCAACCATGCATTACTATTGGATTAAACATTGCAACACCACAAATAATGTTCAAAATTGTTGATAAAAATACACTCAAATGTGTAAGCTAAAAAAAGAGTGACTGATAATTAATAATGAAAGAAAAGTAGGAGGATCGCATGAAATGGATATGTACCCTTACATCCGTACTGACATTTTATGCTTTCCACTACCATTTTCAACAGCTCTCTCTCTCTCTCCCTATGCACACAAACCCTTTCTTCTCCGAAACCATATGCATTCACTGAGAACTGAGAAGGTAAAACTCTTACTCTTTTTTTTTTTTTATATGTATCATGTATGTAATGGCATGATTCGGATCGGAGAAGCTAACTACTGAGTTTATGCATTTCACACATTGTTTAGTTTTGCTCCTTACTGTGATTATTCTGTATATTTTGTTACTCTGAGTTTATGCATTTCACACATTGTTTAGTTTTGCTCCTTACTGTGATTATTCTGTATATTTTGTTACTCTGAGTATATGCATTTCACTAACCATATTACCATTACCATTACTGCTATGAATCTTGGTGAGCAAGCAATAAAAGTTAGTTTGGTTGAGTAAGTCGTCTGTTTCAACACTTCATTGGAAATTTAAAAAACGATTTCTGAGTAGACTGCTGCAAGTAGCTACGTTGTTGATTCAACAAATAATTTTTTTTATAAGAATTGATTTGTCCTTCTATTGTTCATGAGTTAATCATTTTCTCAAAATCTATCAGATGTAGACAGATCTATGTATGTATGTTGAAGGGTAAAATTATGTATATACCTTTATAAATATTACTACTTTCTGAAATTGTTATCAACTTCAAAGTTGAACGTCTTGAGTTCAAATCCTATCTACACGCGACCTCATTGGGCAACCTGCACCAGAAACCTGTGATCCTTTTCGATGACATTATATTGCTTTATGAGGGAAAAATTATATACCAAAGAAAACATGAGAACGTTCTGGAGAGTGTTGGATTCAAATGCCCAGAAAGGAAATGAGTTGCTGACTTTCTGCAAGAGGTTACTTCTCTAAAGGATTATCAACAACAGTATTGGTTCAGAAGAACTGAACCTTACCAATAGTATCAGTGGATATAAATTCGAGAACCTTTAGAAAAAATTTTCATGTTGGCAACAATTCTTAGCCTTAGAGTCCTTTTTTTTATGACAAAAACAAGCCCATCTGCTGCACTGGTTACGACCAGTTAGTAGACTCCCCAGCTATGCTTCTCGAGGAATGGACTATTGATTAAAGCGGAATTCCTTCTCATGCATATTTAAAGACATCAGATTCACTGTGGATGTCATAATGCATTTCACTCTAATGTCAATAACTTGTTTTTTGTTGCAGAGGCTCGAACCATGGATGAGATGGGGCTGCTACATATGTCCTATGACATATGGACAGAATGCAATGGCCATCAATGAGTTTCTGGACGAAAGATGGATGACACAAGATATTCTGAGTCAACAGTCGGCAGGTTCTTCTCAAGGCAAGGATCAGCATGTACACTTTAGACTATATTTTCTGGCTCTGTGTTGTTGGCCTATTTGCGTTCTCGTTTTTGTGCAACATTTGTTTTATCTTGGCACTGACATACCTTAACCCATTTGGAGATTCTGGATCAGTTAAGTAAGATGATGGCAAAAGTCAGAAAAAGAGTAACAGAAGGACCTTCCACATCTTAGCTCCCACTGACGAACAATTATTTACGGATGTAGGAACCACTAACAACTTCAATCTCAGATGAAGAAGCCAAGAAAAGAGTAAGGGTGCTTCCTTCAGCCACGTCCCTGCAGTTAATCATAGTAATTATATGCGAATAGAAGCTTGGAAATGAAAGCCCAGGAGTTGACGAGACTCGTCCCCAATTGTTACGAGATGTTAGTGGTGCTTTCAGGCCTGGTGGAGTTCTTCCAGCTTAGTTGGAATGTGAAAGGAATGCTGTGGAAAATAGTAATGGAGCTTAGCAGGAAGGAAAATGGAAGGTTACATTGAAGGAGCATCAACATTCTGGCCATCCAAAGAATCAATCAACTTTTGCTCGCATAAGTGGTTATTGTAAACAGAATGACATTCATTCTCCACATGTTACTGTTTATAAGTCATTGGTATACTCAGCTTGGTTGCGTCTCTCTCCAGATGTAAAAAGATATAGACGGAAGAATTTTTTTGAGGAAGTAATGGAGCTAGTCGAGTTGAGTCCACTGAGGGACTCCCTAGTACGCCTTCCAGGGGTGGAAGGTCTCTCAACTGAACAGTTGAAGAGGCTGAACCATAGCTGTAGAGCTTGTGGCAAATCTATCTATTATTTTCATGGATGAACCGACATCAGGGCTTGATGCTATAGCTGCAGCAATTATGATGTGAACCGTGAAAAACACCGTGGATACCAGGAGAACTGTTGTCTTCACTATCAACCAGCCAAGCATAGATATCTTTGAAGCATTTGATGAGCTGTTATTGATAAAAAGAGGAGAACAAGTAAATCTATGCAGGGCCTCTTGGTCATCATTCTCACCTACTGATCGAGTATTTTCAATCTATTCCAGGGATTCCTGGAATCAAAGAGGGATATAATCCTGCTACTTGGATCTGGAAATCTCGTCTCCGGCTGTTGAGACTCAACTACAAGTAGAGTTTGCTGACATTTATGCGCCAACTCTGAGATGTATAGGAGGAATCAAGAACTTACCAAAGAACTAAGCATTCCTGCACCAGGATACAAAGATCTTCATTTCCCCCACAGAATTCTCCAACCGTCGTTTGAACAGCGCAAAGGCGTCTTTTGGGAACAAACTTGTCCTATCGGTGTTTAGGAGGCATCTCCACCAGATAATGCCTTTGATTTCTATGAAAACAATGATAGGTAGTAATGTCGGAATTCATTTTCTGGAATAAGGGGAACCCAACTGTCCAAACTAGTACAAGACTTAGTTATTTTAATATAGTGGGAAGTATGCTTGTATGCGCTGTCAGTCCTAGGTGACAACTAATTCTTCAGCTGTACAGATCATTGTTGCTGTAGAGAGGGAGTCTTGGTATCGCAAAAAGCAGCAGCATATGTATGCTGCAGTATCCTTATGCATTTGCTCAGGTTGCAATAGAGACTTCCTATATCGCAAATTCAAACTGTTATTACAGTTTTATTCTATTACCACCAATTTGATTTTCCAATGGACAGTGGAAAGTCTTCGTGTTCTAATTTGTTGTATTCATGTGTTCGTCTACTTCATAAGCATGTTATGATTGCTTGTTGTGTCACTCCAAGTGCAACCGTAATGTCATGCTTCCTCAGCGTTTGAAACTCGTTCTCCGGTTTCCTCATTCCAAGACAAAAATCCTATCTGGGGGAGGTGTGGTATTATTGGGCTTCTCAGTTGCTTGAAAATATTATGGCCTGGTAACGCTCAAATAGGCGGACAAGAACAACACATTGGATTCCAGGAGGCGGTGAGTGGAAATGGTATCAATTAAGCTGTATCTGAAGGACAACTTTGGGTTTGAGTATGACTTCCTGGGAGTTGTTGCTGTAGTTCATGTTGCTTGGGCAATTTTCTTCTGCTTTATCTTTGCTTGTGCCATCAAGTTGTTAAAATTCCAAAGGAGATAAGTGAAACTTGAGTTAGAATAGAAAATGTGTGAATTACAGCTATTACTGATCAGCTTGAGGTTAAACTAAAAAAATATTATAGCATTGGGCAACATGCTTTAACGAATGTGCAATTAACTCTTGATGGTGCATCCATCAAAAAAAATAATGAATGTGTTCTTTTGTTTTTTGACTTTACTAATATTGCATATTTAATTGTCATTTAGAGTACTGCTTCGATGTCGAGTAATGTGTCTAGTGGGAAGATGCCAGAAGAAAAGCTAAGTATTCCAGGACGACGACCAAGCTACTCGGAACCAGAAGATGAGCAACTTGGAAGTGATTCTTTCTTCATCAAGAATGTATGTATGATTTATTGTATTTATATCATCATTTGTTATTGTTTGTTCCAACTTTGTTAATTTTCTGGAATTACATATGATATATATATATATATATATAATATTATTGTTTTGACTATTCTTTTATGAATTAACTGAAATATTTTACCATGATAAAATGTCAATATATATTTTTTGTTTATTTCAGATTAAGTTCACTTGGGTTGGAAAAAAGTTCCTTTTAGGGGTGGACGATCAAGGAACATGTTGTATGTCATAATTTTTATTTTAATTAATATTATTACGTATGAGTTTGTATTAATGGGAAATGATATTAATTTCTTTTTTCGTAGGTTGTTGTTGGGCTTTCTGCTCAACCGAAGCTATTACAGTTGCTTATTTGAAAAAGAAGAAGAAACTAATCACGCTATCAAAACAACAACTTATCAATTGTATGTATAATTTTTATGAGAAACCTAAATGGTTTGGAAAGCTGAAGAAGAACGAATGTTATCCTTGTTCCTATAACAAGGCATACATATTTGCCAAAGATCATGGAATAGTTGCAGAGACTAGGTATCCTTTTACTGAACAAAGAGGAGAATGTGAGTGCCCTTCTTCTAAAGAGGTAAGTAGCTAAGTACTAGTCTTATTGAATATTTAATTAGTTTTCATGTAGCCCTAATAATCATAATTTGTTATAGATATTTGTGAAGATAAAGGGACATGTGATTGTATCCAAGTTGGGGCTATCTAAAGAGGGAATAGAAGAGTTGATAAAGGAACAACCTATTACTTGTGCGGCTCATCATGTTCGAAGTCTTACGTTACATAGAGGCAAGGTACACCAAATTTATATTAAGTACATTTTTTTCCTTATCCTTAAGTTGGTTGTTTATGTTTTAATTATATATAAAAAAAAAACATTCAGGGAATATACATGGGCCTAACTGAGCAAGAAGTTGAAGAAGAAAAGAAAAAAAAGGAAGAAAATCAAGATGCAAAAGAGTTGCTACATGCCATGCTAATAGTTGGATTTGGCACAGAAGATGGAGTAGATTTCTATTTGGTTAAGAATAGTTGGGGAAAGGATTGGGGGTATAAGGGATATGCCAAAATTGCATGTAATGTTCTCTCTAGACTATCTTACCCTATTATATAGAATAGTTGTTATAATTAATTAACTACTTGATGATGAACTGCTTAGCCATATATAGTATGCACAACAAGGCTAGAGGTTTCATTTGGATTCAAAAGAATGTATTATCTTTTTTTTGTTGTTGTTGTTTTTAAAGCCTTATGCATACATGATGATGATTATGAATTGAACAGTAGATACTTTCTACTATCAGAAATATATATATTCAAGTGATAGAAAGAAATTGTTTCTACTATTGAATCAATCTTGATGCTGTGTGTCAAGAAATGCAAGTCTTGTGTTACTCATTTAAAGAAGTTGATGTTCTTGCTTAACCCAAGTATGAATTGAATAATACATCTATCTATGTATGTTAGTTTATGTTGAAATTTCATTGTTTAGGATGTCATGAGTATACATATGGTACAATATCAACAGTAGAAAGTGAAGGCTGTGATCGATTATCCAAGGATCTAAATTCTATATAATTTCAACTGTGGCTTTTGATGATTAAAACTCGAGATTTAATTTGCAATATTTATTTATACTATTTCATTATTATTTTTAATTAATATTTTAATATCATCATTCATCTCATATTTTGTTCTTAAAACTGCCTTAGATAGTTTATTTTGATTGGACTAAAAAATATTTGTAGTACAAGTAAATAATATACTTTATCAAAAAAATTCAAAAACTCGGAAAAAAAGTCCAAGTTATTCGTTGGTTTGACTTAAAAATTTAAAAATTCAACACACAAATAGTTTGATTTGATATTTATAAAATTCGAACCACTTCGGGAAAAAAAAATATCGAGATTGAAAACCTAAGTTGTATAAATTTGATTTAGGTTATAAATTCAATTAAAAATTTGAACATGATGAATAATTTGTTATATATTTGAACGGTCCAGTACCCCCATTAAACCAAAAAAATAGAAGGTTGTTGTTTAACCCCAATTTTCTTCCAAGTTTCAGGTATTTGGGGTTTTCATTGATCACGATTCCATATTGAATCCCTCCACCTTCCGTCGTGTCACCCACCGGCACAGCAGAGGAACATGCCGTTCAGTAGCAGAGGAACGGATACCCCGGCGCCAAAGAAAAAGAAGCATAAAATAGGAGATCATGAGGACATGCCAATACTCCGATGAGGAGGATGGTTATACCAATCCGACTATTGCTGACTACGTCGGAAGAAGGAAAATTATTTGCCCAGATATCCCCGGTGCCAAATGGATAAACTCCTGGAGAACAACTACTGGAAACAGATCGAGGAGGAGATGGGTCTATCTAGCAGGATACGACACTTAGACTGTTGTGATCTATAATTAATAAACAAATATTTTTTAATAGCATGACTAGTCGTCTCTGTTAATTTAATAGTTAGTAGGCGGTTGCATCTAGGTTTGATGACATATAGTTCCCGGTTGATTTTCTGAGCCATTTGTCCATTGCTCGCTGCCTGTCACCCAGAGGAGACATTGTATACCCAGCGAGGGATTAATTTTGTGTCGAATATGCTTGAGGCTAAGTTGAGTTGAGGCAAGAACTGAGTGAGTTCTTAATTTAATGTCTCCGAACAAGAACCTTAGTAACTTTGCATTACTGTATGACTACACAAGTATGGGTGTATACATTAGCTTGGGTGTTTGTGCTTTAGATAATTTTAATTTCAAAATTTGCATAAATCAGCAAGGGATTTATGCCGGGTGCTTGTAGTTTCATGAGTTAGATAGTTATTTGTTACTTAGATGATGAATTTGGAGTCAAGGTCTCCCATATATACTGTGAGAGTAGTTCAAGTGCATTAGTTTGTGTAGCTAATTTTAATCTGACTTTGCATAAATCAGACAGGGGTTTATTGCTGTGTGCTTGTTAGTTTCATGAGATGAATTGTGGTACATATTCTTTGTTTATCTCTAATGATGCGCATTTCATACCAATGGCAGAATTAACTCAGTGCGCACCTTTGGTTATTTCTGTCCTGTTATTGGGTTAGAGGACCATGAAATTTACTTTACCAAAAAAGGAATTAAGAATATTACTTGTAGCTTTTACTTGGTTTTGAAGGATTACACATCCAAAGGCTTATAGTTTGGATATTTGCTGATATTTTTTTTGAAAAGGTAAGAAACTTGCTGATAAGGGGGCTCTACAATTGTTACATTATATTTGGATACCACATTTGTTCTTATGTATATTTGTAGGGATTTGATATCACAGGATTGTCCGTGAGGGTGTGTGATGACCTACTCTTGTTTCCCATTGGCAACACCTCTTGTACACTACGAGAATGTTGGACCGGTTGAAGGGTCATGCTGGAAAGGGACACTTGAGCATAAACAATATTATGTAGACTACCATCCCATACCTTGCAGTTTTCGTTTTGCTCTACTAATAACTTTTGTTGATTTTTTCAGGGAACTAGTTATGAGGTCGACAACATTTTGAAGGTGAATGGACAAGCTGCTGGTCGTTTTTTTGCTTACTATCTTACCTTTTCTACCAAAAACGGTGAGACACATACTTTTCAAGCAAAGGTGCTGGAAGATTTAGATGATTCCACACAGGTTCTTATCGTCAGGCCTAAGGTTGCTACCATGGGGTAAAGGAGGTTATTGTTACACATTTGTTGGTGTGTTTTCAGCATTTTCAGATTCTATCTGTAGTCTTGTGAATGTGTTAATCCAAAGATTTATTTCACGCACCTTATCATTTTGTATACACTCCTGTCATTTTATGTGATACTTTGGTATGTATTGTACACAAATTTAACTGTTGGGAAAGAGACATTCAGATGAGTGATGATAAAAAAATCAATTCACTTCTAAATTGCTTCTCAAAAGAAACACTCTACTCATCAAGAAATCAATAAAGACCTGAAACTATGAAGGATGCCTTTGCTCATCAACAATGACACTCTCCACACTGTCACAAGTGTTTTACCCTTTCATCTCAACATTCTTTCCAATTGACCGCGAAAAAAAAAAAAAACAGAATAAATGAAACATAACCTAGTGTTTTCGATGAACCAATGGACCTATTCATACTTGTCTACGGGTATTTACATAATATTTTCTTACTTTTTCAAGCATTACATCATATCACTTCAATCAATCATCTACCAGCAACAATAATAAACACATAAAAGAGCCAGAACACAAGGCCAGGCATGGGGCATACAACATTGTTTCTTCATGCTTACAAATTCATAAAATAGAAAGTTTACCAGCCAGTCTCTTTTCTTTAATAATTATGTATGTGACTTCACTTCGGAATAACTGCGTACACTGTATATTTATCTGTGCTTCTATCCCAAGCAAGTTGGAATCGTTACTGTCATCTATTATAGATTTATCGAGTGCCTAATCAAAATATACATTGGCTATCTTACAGTCTTGACGTATTTTCCAATGGATGATGCATTATACATCTTCCTTGTTTTCGTGATCAGAAGTTTTAAGTAACGGCTTCTTGCCTATCACATCAACATCTCGACAGGTCCCAATCTTCCAAGCAGGATAGAACACATAATGTTGCAAAATGAAGAGAATGTCAAAGAATATCGAAACCTGCAACATTCATCCACCAAACCAGATAGTAGTCAGAGCTACTCTCGTGATACTAGCAATAGAAGTGCTAAAATTAGGAAGGAAGCACCGTCTTAGGCCTCAATTTAAGGTACCAAAGTTATTTTAGAAAATGGGAAAGAACTTAGAAGACATCCCTCAGTCCAAACCAATCCTACTTCCCTAGTTCATTTGAGAAGGCCTCCAACCTTTTTTTCGTTCGATATTAATTTGCTGCTTTTAAAACTTTTCAAGTGGCAACTCTTTATTATCTCATCACTCGATATGCTTCTTTTTCACCCTCACAAGCACACTATGCTCTAGACATGTGATCAGGGTCATTGTTTGAGTCATTGATGTGGAAGAAGTATCATGAAGTACCCGAACAATGAAATCAAGTATAATAGCAATAGACATGATGAGTGTAGCAAACACATAGATGGATAGAAAGTATCGTTTCATACCAATGACAATAATGTCTTGCCTATGTTTCCATAAAAGTTCACCCACGAATCTGCAGAAAAGGGGTTCAAACGGTATATCAGGCACATATACAACTTCTCTTAGACTTCATGATAAAATAACAAGAAACTACAGATTATATCTGAAGAAGTTAATAATTGAAATACAGAAACTCACTCTGATCTATAGATTGCACTGCCATCTGACCATAATTTGTGACACCTCCAAGCAAGTCCAGCAAAATGTTGCCAATACTAAATCCAATAGTGCTCTTCCGCTGAAAGTTCATAATAGCCTGTAGATTTGAAAGAGGCAAGAAGTAAATCCAGGAAGTACAATTGAACTCACACTGAAAATCAGAATTAACTAAACAAAGGCCTTTAGACATATCAGAGAGCAACTGATCAGAAGGCAGAAGAATTTTGATAACAAATAATTTGAATGTATGCAGTCAATACCTGAGGAATGTACTTGATGACTGTCATGACAACCTGTAACGTGCTGCAATCAAGATTCAGACATAGAACATTAGCTACTTGAACACTCACGCTAGTGGTGAGTCTAAATTAGTCCTACACCACGTATATAGAGGTATAAACTTGACCTTTGGTAAGAAAATGAAGAAGAAGATATCGAGCTTATGAGTTACTTCAGAAGTACCCAAACAATCGATTAATGTAAAGACTCAAATTTATAGGTGCCTTATTTGCTAAGTATTTATCTTGAAAGACAGACGGAGAGAAAGAATGGGCAGTCATAGACTTTTGGAATGGTTCTTACTTGAAGCACGATATCAGCCAAAGCCAGGAATGGCTGGGGAGAGCTATAAACACACAAACTGCAACAGTTAACCAAGCAACACACACGATCCCAATCGAAGTCCTTGAGACCTTCTGGCTTCCACGCTGTAAAAGAAAGCAATCAGCGCCAAAGTGAGAATGAAGGCATTTATCAGGGTCTCAATCAGCTTCAAATATAATACACGGTTTAAAAAAAAAGGAACAACCTTTACTAGAACACATTAATCTCATTTCCGGTCCCGTATTAATCATACAAAATTTGAACTGTTAAAAAAGAGAGAAAACAAGAATGGTCCACTTACATCATAGATAGCAATTTGAAACAGGGTAAATGCTGTCAATAGAACAGCATGGATTGAGAAAGCAACATCATTGGCAGCCACAGGTATCATCTGCAGTAAGATAATCAAGGTAATAAGCAAGAAAGTGACTCAAATACATGGAGGGGTCCTACACATAACATCAACCAAGTTAACAAGATAAAACACTAACAGTTCTTGAGAAAAGGAGACTAGACAAAAATAGTATAACTACTGAATGACCAGTTAATTACCGAAAAGATGCTGGTTTTCTTTCCAAATAAATATTTTATTCGCAGAGCAGCTGTCATAATTCTTTTTTTTTTCCTTTTTTGGAAGATGATGGTGTCTGATAAGGGGCAGATTTAGGTCCAATTTACTGTGTACATCAACCAATGGTCTCTTCACAAAATTAGACATTTTATGTACATATTTCCTAGTATTGATCAAATAGTACATGCTGGCACTCATGCTACTAAAAGATTGAACGGTGCACTTAGTTGAATGTTAAGTTATTTCACAAGGGAATACGGATCAATATTCCACCTAAAACTACCTTTTTTTCTTCTTCTTTCTTTTGTGGTTCCAAGATCCACCTTTGTGTCTGATCAGTCTGCCCGACTCGACTAATCACAGTACGTCTAGCTACAACTCATAAGCATAGGTGGAAGTAATCTATCCAACTTACTCTAGTGTGTGTTTTAGTAACTAAGATCCCATCTGTGATCTACATATGCCCCAATCACTCAAACATCCATTGTGGAGTTTGTCCTAACCGTAAAATCAACTAAAAGATTACCAAGGCATCCACTATCTTAATATTGTTTCCACACATATATAGTTAAACAATAGATATGACTGCACACAACTACCACAAGACTAGATCCACTCATGAGTCAAAGAAAAATAGTGTAATAACCAAAATACAAAATTTCTAACCTCATTAAGACCATATTTCTCACGGTACTGCTTCTGAACAACAGAACTAAAGAACATGGAAGCATTATAAATGAGATAAGACGAGTGTTTTGTCAAATTCAACACCATGAAATCAAAATTCAACCCCACCACACTGTGTTTCAATACACAAAACGAAAAGGGTCAGCAGGAAAATCATGAAATATACAAACTTTGATGAAAACAAACAGAAAATCAAAGTAAAAATGGAACCTTTTGCGTCTGAAATTCAAGATTACTTGAGGGTAAAAGCTAATAGACCAAGAGAAAAATGCGATCCATCCCAAACTAGTGTACACAACTTCAAGAGGAATTGAATTCCAAGATGCCATCACTTATCTTTGATTTTCCCCAAAATCCCAAAAATAAATAAATATGATCAATGAATCTTTTTTTACATAAAAAAAAAAATTGATTCTTTTTTGCTGACGGTTTAAACCAATAAGAATATTGGACTTTAAATGTGCCCCACAAAAATAAGATGTAATGAATTGAGCCTTGCATGGAGTCTCAATTCACAAATTTATATGGATATAGTTTTATTAGACAACTTAAAAAAATATTTTTGAAAGTGCTGAAATTTAGTTTTAAAATAAGTAGTTATATGTTTGAATAAAAATATTTCAATTGAAAAAAAAATTATTAATGTGTTTGAGAAATAAATACTGATAATGAAGAAAGAGAATAGCAGCAATAACAAAAATAATAATAATTAAAGCAACAGAAACCACATGTAATACTAAAATACAAGAATAAATAGTAGGAGAATTATAACAATAATATTAAAAGTAAAAACTAGACAATGTTCGACATACTAAACCTTCACTCTAATCATAAGCCACAATATTTTCCTATTTAGGGTCATGCTCCAAATTAGTTATATGTGAATAAATATCTTGTCTAATCAACTCTTCTCGAGAGTTCTTTGACACACCTTTTTCCAATTATACCTACCATAATCGACATCTTTCACTTCTTCACTAAAATATGTTTATCTTTTCTTCACATGTCACTTAACTTTATCCGAGGCATGTTAAATTTCTTTTAACTTATTCATGGATTTATTTATTTATAGTTATGTATGTATGTATTAGGAGAAAAACCTATATATCAATATAATTTAAATATTTTATGAAAGCAAGTTTAGTGAAGTGAAAGAAAATTATTTCCTCATTTTTGTTGATAAGATAAATGGTCGATTAAGAATCCATTTGAATTGACTCAAAACAAATAATTTTTAAATTAAAAATAAAAATTAAATTTAAGTTACTTTTAAATCAAAAATAAAAAATAGGGAGAGACTTACTCAATCATTTTCACTTATTTAAAGTCATTTCCACTAGTCGTAATTTAGTGCCTTGGCCACTGCTAGACAACCTAAAGGTGGTGGTCCATCATCCTCAAAGCAAATGTAAAGTATACCTTGTTTATTCAAACTAAATAATTTTATCTTAGAATATTTTCTATATGATAAAACTCCATTTA
The DNA here is from genome assembly GCA_027704765.1 of Solanum habrochaites. Lineage (NCBI taxonomy): Eukaryota > Viridiplantae > Streptophyta > Magnoliopsida > Solanales > Solanaceae > Solanum > Solanum habrochaites. Next base: position 91,500 of record JAKWJA010002491.1, read on the forward strand.
ATAAATAAATATAATTGATAAATTTTGAATCTAATAAACTTTAAAAATGTAGAGAAACTTACATAAATTTTACTAATCTAGGAGTAAATTGTATACATATAATCTAGTTTACAATATTATGTATTTTATTAAATTTTGATTGGTTCAGATACATTTAAATACGTTGAGATATATGTATTTTGAGATACACGAATCAAAATTATGTGTAATTTCTTCTAGACACACTGTATCTAAGTGGTGGGATACATAATAATCTCACTCGTCTTCCTCCCATCTCGTTCACCACTCTCCTATATATCTAGTATATCAGGTACATGAAAACTACAATAGATATATTGTGATTTGCATGTATCTGTGGCACATAACAAATCTCGCTCGCCTCCCTCCCCATTTCGCTCAACTCTATTCGTACTTTAGTATATCTAATAACAAAATACATGTATCTAAGTATTTTTTTAATATATGATACAAAACTCTTAATTAATAATAAAATCCATAATATCTTTAAACTATAAATAATATAGATATATATGATATTACAATATATCTAATGATGTAGTTTCTTCCAAACATTATTATATGATAAAATTCCAAATTCAAGCATCTGCTTAAAAGCCTTGATGCTTGAATGACAAGGCCCAACATGTCATTTATCATGGACCAGACCAATTGTTGGTAAATACCGGTCGCAATCTATTCATAATATTGGAGTCGGGGTATATTTAGGGTTCGTGTTTATCGAAATTCTCTCTATAAAAAAAAATATCATTTATATATATATATCGATTTTGAATTCCTTAAATATAAGAGAAGGCTCAATAATAAAGGAGGTTCAAAGATACACTTTGAATATGTTTTCAAATTAAAATTTCATGCACTATATTTTCTTTTTAAATTCATTGAATAAAATTTCTAAAATCTTCAATGAAATATGAACTTGTACTCTACAAGATTCAATTAGAAAGGAGAGTTCATTTGAATAGTTTTAATAAAGGACAAATTTCAGGGCAACTTTGACTATGCTTATGTTGAATGTATAATGACTTTGAACATTGAAAAAGGGAGTCCACAAGCCTCATGTTTCCATTGTTAAAAATATACTAAAGTGAATATATCATTGAACATTCAAAATTTCATATAAGACCAATTAAAAAAATACTAATACTAATAGTAATAATAAATTGATTAATAATGTTTTAAAAGCAACTTATCTAGAAGAATTAATTTCATTATATTTAAGATTACTAAATAAGAAATCATTTCCAATCTACTTTTATTCTCTTGTTTGAAATGGTCTCATGTTAATAGTATACCATATATTACTAAATTTATTTATGAAAGTTATACACTCCATCTTTTTGTATTTCAATTCATATGAGAAAAAAACAATTATATTTGCACTTTTTTCTTATAATTTCCCCATTAGAAATGTAATTTTTCATTTTTTTTTTATTTCTCCTATGAGGCAATAGAAAATGTTCTCTTTAACTATAAATTTTTAATGTAAAAATATATTAAATCAGGTTTTAAATCTTGATTCAAATATTGTATTTGTCCTATTAAATCATTTAATAAGTACACATTATCAACTTAGAATCACATAAAGTTCAAATTTGAATATATAAGCTTCGTATATCAAATTTGAACCTACATCTTTTCATAGCATAACTTCACCATTCGATCATATTTATATTTTTTTTAATTCGTAATACGCCATCTTCTTAGTAAAAATAAATTTATCCTTTCGATCATATTCATATTTTTTCAGTTGTTCTAGATATGTTACATATACTTAAATTTTTTTATAATTTTATGAAACTTCCCTAATATACTTGTTTAAACTATTGTTTTTTTGATTTTCATTATAATATAAGTGTTAAATTTTTTGTTAAATATACAATAGAAGCAAAATATTTCTAATATATGAGATTTATAGAAATAATTATTTCGATAAACCCCTTTCAAAATTACTCATTTAATTATATAAAGCGTATGACACATTTTGATTTGCGGATTGGAAGGTTCTGAAAATGACAGCGAAGTCAACGTTGATGGCGTTGACGCAGTTCCACAAATCCTACAAAAAGCCGCCATTAATACAATAGACTCCATAGCTGTAAAGCTTGCAAACGATGTCGTTTCATCCTTCTTCTTCATCTTCACTTCTCTTCTTCCTTCTCGTCTTCTTCTCGAACCCCTTTTTCTCTTCTTCCCAGAAAATCCTCTCATCATTCAATTCCAAATCCCCTCCTTGGAATCCAACCCAAAACCAAATCCTACTTTCACCCAACTCCACTTTCGCTGCTGGGTTTCTTCAATCTTCCCGAAATTCCTTCAATTTCTCCATTTGGTATCACAAAATCCCAATCAAAACCGTTGTTTGGTCAGCTAACCCAAATTTCCCACTTAATTCCTCAGCTACCCTTTTCATTTCTTCCTCCGGTGAACTCAAATTAACCCCATCTTCATCTTCCTCAGCTCCAAATTTATGGCCTTCAAGTATTCGAAACACCTCCTCTGTTCTTTTCCTACAAGAAGATGGAAACTTGGTTTATGGAAACTGGAACAGTTTTTTGAACCCAACTGATACTTATCTTCCGACCCAGAACATCACCGGAACAAATTTAACTTCCAGTAATGGAAAATTCCATTTTGATTCGAATACCCTTTACTTCAATGGAAACGATAGTTATTTCACTTTTTCCCAAAATGCCCTTCAGAGGTTGGAGGAAACAGGGGAAGTTACTCAAGTTAATGGAAGATTTTTTTCGTCGGATTTCGGGGAGAAAGGGAAACTGAGAAGGATGAAATTGGATGAAGATGGGAATATGAGAATCTATAGTTTTGATATTAGTGCTAAAAGTTGGACAATTGTTTGGCAAGCTGTTAATCAATTATGTACAATACATGGTACTTGTGGCACAGACTCTATATGCATGTATGATACTTCTACAACTCAAACTTCTTGTGTTTGTCCACCTGGTTTTAGGAAAGACACTAGTAAATCTTGTGTGAGGAAAATACCATTGATGACGAAAGAATCGAAATCTAGTAAGTATTTACCTCTTGATTTTGTTAGTTTTACTGGTGTGGGTAATCAAACAGACCTTAAAGCTTTGAGCTTTTCGAGTTGTGAAAAGAATTGTTCAGATAAGAATGATTGTTTAGGTTTTTTGTTTAAGTATGATGGGACTGGATATTGTGTGCTTGTTTTGGAGAAATTGTTGTATGGATATTGGTCACCAGGTACTGAGTTTGTTATGTATTTGAGAGTTGATAGTAGAGAGAACGATATATCGAATTTCAGAGGCATGACTAGTTTGATGGAGACTTCATGTCCAGTGAGAATTAGCCTTCCATTTCCACCAGAAGAGTCTAAGACAACCACTAGAAATATTGTGATCATTTCGACGATTTTTGCAGCTGAGTTGATTAGTGGAGTGTTCTTCTTTTGGGCATTTCTCAAGAAGTATATTAAGTATAGGGATATGGCTAGGACTTTTGGTCTTGAAGTCATGCCTGCGATTGGACCGAAAAGGTTTAGCTTTTCTGAGATCAAGAATGCAACTAATGATTTCACTGATAAAATTGGGAGGGGTGGATTTGGAGATGTTTACAAAGGGAAGTTGAGTGATGGACGTGTTGTTGCCGTGAAGTGCTTGAAGAATGTCAAAGGCGGTGATGCTGAGTTCTGGGCCGAGGTCACTATCATAGCACGGATGCACCATTTGAATTTGGTGAGGTTGTGGGGGTTTTGTGCTGAGAAGGGTAGAAGGATACTTGTGTATGAGTATGTACCTAATGGTTCATTGGGTGAATTCCTCTTCCAAAAGGCTCCGATCCAGTCACCAGATGAACAGAAACCTATACTCGATTGGAATATCAGGTACAGGATTGCGCTTGGTGTGGCACGAGCAATTGCCTATCTACACGAAGAGTGTCTGGAATGGGTATTACATTGTGATATTAAGCCTGAAAATATTCTCTTAGGCGACGATTTCTGCCCAAAGGTGTCTGATTTTGGGCTAGCTAAGCTAAAGAAGAAAGAGGAGATGATGACCATGTCAAGATTTCGTGGCACGCCAGGATATGTAGCACCTGAATGGACCAAGGCTGATCCAATCACTCCTAAAGCCGATGTGTACAGCTTCGGATTAGTGCTTTTGGAGATAGTTTCAGGTTCAAGGAACTTTGAGCATCATAACTCAAAGGTGGAAAGTGATCAATGGTTTTTCCCTGCTTGGGCATTTGATAAGGTGTTTAAGGATATGAATGTTGACGATATTTTGGACCCTCGAATCAAACAATCGTATGATTCAAGGGCACACTTTGACTTGGTGAACAGGATGGTGAAGACAGCAATGTGGTGCATCCAAGATCGCCCAGATGCACGACCATCAATGGGGAAAGTGGCTAAGATGTTGGAAGGGACGGTGGAGATCATCGAGCCAAAGAAGCCTACCATTTTCTTCTTATCAGAGGAATAATATATGGCTCACTCAATCCTCTTCATAATTTCTTCAATATGATGTCTCAACAAGTTGCAGTAAGCATGTATTCCATGTTGTTTTTTTTGTATTGTAATAATAAAAGAAAGTAGATAGGAATCTGGATCATGTTGTACTTTGTCTGTTTTCTTTTCTTCCAGTTTTGTAATCTTGCTTGAGTTGTAGTTGTAATTTGTAAAGTATATTTTGATCAATGAAGAAGCACATAACAAATAACTTATTGAGGTGATTATTTGCACATATATCAACGTCAGGTCCATTGTTGTTTGTGCCTCCTATGTCATGTTGTCCAAGCGATGGTAGTGGTCTCTTTATATGAACTTGTACTTTCGGGTTAGATTAGGCCTAAGAGCCCTATCTTCTCACTATTTCCAAAATTTACAATTTTGTTCTTCCTTCTAATATCCATAGGTACATTTATTTATAGGAAAAATGACAGAAATTTCACCTTTAAGTTCTCTTATAAATTTCTAAAATCTTTCATTTTCACATATCAGATTAATGTATTAACGCATCAAATTAATCTATCTCGCGCATCAGATTAGTGTATTATGCATAAAATATATATCAGATTAGTGTATTGTGTATAAAGTGTAATGTATCTTACTTAACGATTAATATATCTCGTTTATCAAATTAATGTATCAGCGCTTATGTTATTGTATCAGTTTGAGAGATTTCTGTAATTATAAACTTGTAAGGAACAAATGATAATTTCACCTTAAAAATATGTGATTTCTATCGTTTGCACTTATTTTTATCAATCATTGATATACAAGATTTTAAACGGAGACTTGAAAGGGGAATGCATAGGATTGACTTTATAATGATAATTTTAAGGAATAATCAATGAATTTTAATTTTAATATTTATACATATTTAATGAATTTATTAACACAGATATACGCGACGAAATCATACATGATCCGAATAATTAAAATGGACACATTTTTTCAATGAATTGAGTGATGTAATATATATCTAGGTGGATTTTACACATGGTTAGTAGACTTAATTATAAAGTCATTAATGAATTGGTCAACAAGTGAAAATCAACAAGCATGGTAAGAAGATATTTCTTTTCATTTTTTTAGGATGGTAACATCTTTCAATTATGGAAACGATTTTAAGTTTCTAATCAGTTACACTGATTTACTCACTATCTTTTAATATTTTTCCAAATTAATCCCATTTGAAATATTTTCCTACTGATTAAGTCAAGTCAAATGTAATCCTGAGTTAATACCAAAATTAAGCAAGAAATAAACTGTGATTTCACACTATATAAAAGGTATTAACTTTTAATACATAGCATAATTCCAGCAAAAAAAAAATAGTAGAAAGAAAGAGATAAATAATATATAGAGTATTAATTTGCTCTAGATTTGTTTGTCACTTTTCTTTCAGTGTTAATTTTTGGCTGGTTTTGTGTGTGAAAAATAGTATATATAGACAAGTGCAAAAAGAAAAACAAAAGTTTGTCTTTTGATTTTCTTTTTTTTGCACTTTTGAGGGATTTCAACAAGAAAACAAAAATGTCAACAGCTGAAAAAAATAATTCTAAAATCACAATTTATGTGCTTTCTTGTTGGATTTTTGCTGCTTTTGGTGGCCTCATGTTTGGTTATGATATTGGTATTTCAGGTATGTTTTTTTTTTTTTCTGTATCGAAACAATCTTTCTACTTTTACCAGGTAGTAGGTAGGGTTAAGTGTATGTTGTTGTTATCCGTTACAAATCCATGGTTAAGTAGGATTAACAATGATTTTTTTCATAAAATTCTCATGGAATCAAAAATGAAGTTGTATGTTTATACCATAGGGATAGATAGATCCACAAATCTATTGGGACGAACTTTGTCCATTGTTTAATTCCTTTTGGTTCAGCCACTGTTTGCTGAATTCACTCTAGGAATTCAAAATGAAAAAAAGATTAAATTTTTTTTTTGATGTAATTAGGAGGAGTTTCTGGTATGGATGATTTCTTGAAGAAATTCTTTCCAAAAGTGTATGAAAGAAAGTCACATGCCAAAGAGAATAACTACTGCAAGTATGATGATCAACTTCTCCAACTCTTCACTTCATCCTTATACTTATCGGCTCTTGTCGCAAGCTTTTTTGCTTCAAAGTCCGCCACTAAATTTGGGAGAAGGCTTACTATTTGCATGGCTTCAATCTTTTTCCTTGCTGGAGCTGTTCTGAGTGCTGCCGCGAAAAACAAGTTGATGCTTATTTTTGGTAGAATTTTGTTTGGTGTTGGTGTTGGCTTTGGAAATGAGGTATATATAGTCAACCTTAGATTATAAAGGTTATTAGTTCATTTTTTTGATGTAATCTGTTCCTACCATCACTTATACCTCAAAAGCTGGTTTGTAACTTTACAATTTGTTACGGACGTCATATCCACTGTGTTTTTCGACTGAAGTTGCACCAATCCAACACAGAGGAGCTGTGAATATACTTTTCCAACTCTTTGTGACAATAGGAATATTCATTGCGAATCTTGTTAACTATGGAACCTCAATGATACATCCACATGGTTGGAGATTATCACTTGGCCTTGCAGCTGTGCCCGCAATAGTTTTGTTTGTAGGTAGTTTTGTGATCACTGATACCCCCTCGAGTCTGATTGAGCGTGGCAAGGATGAACAGGGCAAGGCCGTGCTTAAGAAGATTAGGGTGTCCAAGGATGTTGATGGTTGAGTACCGAAGAATCCCGTGGGAGCTTGGTGAACAACCTACTAGTTATAGCCGTTCAGCGAACTTTAGCAAAGGCTTGCTAGATTCCACCACTGTGCTTGTATCATTGTTGCAAATATTCCAGCAATTCACTGGAATCAATGCCATTATGTTTTACGCGCCTGTCCTGTTCCAAACTATGGGTTTCAAGTCCGAAGGCTCACTGTTGTCCTCTGTCATTACTGGACTTGTTAATGTTGGAAGCACTTTTTGTTTTCCATTACTCTGGGTTGACAAGGTCTGGACAGAAAAAATGCTTCTCCAAGCTGGTGTCAATTTTAATTTTCTCAGGTATGATATCATATACGTTTCTCTTCTCCATGTATTATTCCATCATAAACTGAGAATTTATATTTGGTTTGAATGGTGCAGTTGGCAATTGGAGCTATTTTGGTAACAAATTTGGAGGAGACAGGAACATTAAACAAGAAATTAGCAGCAATAGTTGTGCTTCTGGTGTGTACTTATGTGATGTCGTTTGCGTGGTCATGGGGGCCTCTTGGTTGGTTAATTCCAAGTGAGACATTCCCATTGGAAACGAGGACAGCTGGTTTCGCATTTGCTGTCAGCACAAACATGCTCTTCACTTCTCTCATTGCACAAGCTTTCTTGACTATGCTCTGCACTATGCAAGCTTACATTTTCTTCTTCTTCTCCGCTTGGATCGTTGTCATGGGACTTTTCGTCATCTTCTTCTTGCCCGAAACAAAGGGTGTCCCCATTGATTCTATGGTGGAAAGAGTCTGGATGCAGCACCCTGTTTGGAAGAAACTCTTCTAAAATCCATTCAAGTTTGTTGGCTTCTTATTTATACCCTTCTACTTATTTGCATATCCTATTATCAGATTTTGAATCCTTATTTTATACCTAATACAATGATATATCTTGGAAAGTTCATTTGATTTCTAATTGCCTTGCATATGTTTGATTGTTTAATTATTTTGTGTTTGATTATTTAGTTTTCTTTTTATCAGATTTTAACTCCTTATTTTATTCCTAATACAATGATATATCTTGAAAAGTTCATTTGATTTCTTCTTGCCTTGCATATGTTAGATTGTTTAATTATATTCGATCCATGTTTGGATAAATTTTATTTTGTGTTTAATTATTTAATTAAAATTTCTAGTCCAAGTCTTAAGAAGAAACTTTATTTTGTGTTTGACACAATATACGAAAGTCATCCATAACACAATATATATAGTTGTCTAAAATACAAAATATATCATATTCCTTATAGTTTAAATGGTTTTAAATTTAACTTGTTATCTTAGCTAAATTAGTTAATAAGGTAAATCCAAACCCACCTCATTAGTTAATAGAACATTTTTGGTTAATCCAAACCCACCTCACAAAATTGGTAGAAGTTTCTAAACCTTTTAAAATTAGATTAAATATTTTCTTGATTTTCTAGTGTTAGTAACGAAAATTTTATATAATAGCATCTAATAGATTGTACCGCAAACAAATGAATGACATTTTATTAACTTAAAATTAATTTTAGCTAATATAAATATCAACAATAAATATTACTTTATAGAGTTAAAAGAACTTATGTTTTTACAAAGATAGCGAAAAAAAAATGTTTGAATAAATATAAGACTCTTCCAAAAAAGAATTTGGCTCAACCCAACTTATTTGCTATCTTGAGATTTTGGCTCCTATTTTTGTTCCTAATAGAATGATATATCTAAATCTTGAAAAGTTAGTATGTTATTGATTTGCTTTAGATAAAATGGTTCTTTAGATTTAATTTTGTGGAAGTATAATAGAACATTTTTGGTGATATCAACACGCCGCAAAAAATTAGTTTTCATTTTTTTAATATAACTAATTTTTTTTGTAATAATATGATGTTGCAATTGGATTGCAATAAATAAATATATTTTATACGTAAATATGTTATAACACTATAAATATTATTATTAATAATAATAATATTATATAAAGTTAACGAATATATGTTTTTCGATAAAAAATATGAAAAAGAATAAAGAAAAAAAATTGGGTCTTACTAAAATATTTTTATACCAATGCAATTTACTATTTTTACAGTAGTAAAAAATAAATGAATAATGTTAAGTGATAAGTTGGAGGATAAAATGAGTAAGATTAGATGATGAATCTCCAAAATTCATGGAAGACCAAATCTCATTTATAAAAGTGATTTGACTTTATCAAACTTACTTAATTCTAGGATGATATTTTAGAAAAAATATTAGTGAGTGATAGATTTTTTTAAATATTATATATACTGAACAGAAGGAGAGAAAAAGAAGAACAAAGTATTTTACAGAGAGTAAAAAAAGAACAAAGTATTTTACAGAGAAGTATCTTTGACATATTAGAGTATAAAGCGAAAATGACTGTTATTGAAGGCCATAATTCTAAAATCACAGCTTATGTCCTCTCATGTTGGATTCTTGCTGCGTTTGGTGGCTTAATGTTTGGCTATGACATTGGTATTTCAGGTACGAATTCGATAAATATGTCAGTTTATCAACAATTGATTCTTGCAATTCTTCAATAAGTCATTCGATTGATAATGGTAAAAGACTTAGTGGTAACGCAGGTTAACAAAATTAACTTTTAAAACCTTGATAAACTTGCATACTGTTTATTAAGACTTAGTCATGATATTGAAATTTTTGACATAAACTTGTGGCAATTTTTTTTGTTTTTGTTTTAATTAGGAGGAGTTTCTGCTATGGATGATTTCCTGAAATTGTTTTTTCGAAATGTGTATGAAAGAAAGAAAAGAGCGAAAGAGAATAACTACTGCAAGTATGATGATCAACTTCTCCAACTCTTCACTTCATCCTTATATTTATCTGCTCTTGTTGCGAGTTTTTTTGCTTCAAAGGCAGCCACTAAATTAGGGAGAAAGATTACTATGATGATGGCTTCACTTATTTTCATAGCTGGTGCTGTCTCGAGTGCCATGGCACATAACAAAAAGATACTCATTCTTGGTAGAATTTTGTTTGGCGTTGGTATTGGATTCGGAAATGAGGTAATAAATAAATGCATAAAACTTTAGAATATTCGAACTTTTTGTTTATCTAACACTTGGTATTGTTGCAGACTGTTCCACTGTTTTTAACTGAAGTAGCACCAATCCAACACAGGGGAGCTGTGAATATTCTCTTCCAACTCTTTATAACAATAGGAATATTGATAGCAAATCTTGTCAATTTTGTAACTGTAAATATTCATCCAAATGGTTGGAGGATCTCACTTGGCTCTGCAGTTATACCTGCCACGGTTCTTTTCCTTGGTACCTTTGTCATCAATGACACTCCCATGAGTTTGGTTGCACGTGGCAAGCCGGAGAAGGCAAAGGTTGCCCTCAAGAAGGTTAGGGGTGTCAGTAATGTTGATGTTGAGTATGAGGAAATTGTGGCATCGTGTGAACAAGCCAAACAAGTTAAGCATGCGTTCCGTAACTTAACAAAGCCTCCTAGCATTCCACCACTTGTGATTGCCATCATGTTGCAGATCTTCCAGCAATTTACCGGAATCAACGCCATTATGTTTTATGCGCCTGTCCTGTTTCAGACTATGGGCTTCAAGGGCAGTGGCCCCCTTATTTCCGCTGTCGTGACTGGATCTGTTAATGTTCTCAGTACATGTGTTGCAATCTATGCCGTTGACAAGGTTGGAAGGAGAAAATTGCTCATCCAATCTTGTTGTCAAATGTTAATCTGTCAGGTACCAAAGTATGCATATTCAATCTTCAACACTCTTCTCTTCTTGGTTAATTTCATCTCTACTGACTGCACTTTTTTTTTTTTTTGATGTTGCAGGTAGCGATTGGATTCATTTTGCTAAAAAATTTGTCGGATACAGGAGGGTTGAACAAGACAATGGCAATGATAGTGGTGTTTCTCGTGTGTGCGTATGTAATGGCGTTTGCATGGTCATGGGGACCACTTGGTTGGTTAATTCCAAGTGAGACATTCCCAATGGAAACAAGGACAGCTGGTTTTGCATTCGCGGTCAGCACAAACATGCTCTTCACTGCTATCATTGCACAAGCTTTCTTGACTACGCTCTGCTTACTGCGAGCCTATACTTTCTTCTTTTTCTCTGCCTGGATCTTTGTCATGGGACTTTTCGCCATCTTCTTCTTGCCTGAAACTAAGGGAATTCCCATTGATGCCATGGTTGAAAGAGCCTGGAAGAAGCATCCTGTTTGGAAGAAACTCTTCTAGAATGCATCGTTTTTATAACATGCATTAGGATATCAGTTTTTGTGAACAAAATTGCTTCGTTGTTATAAAATGGATTAGGATATCAGTTTTTGTTAACAAAAATTGTTATTTTCTCCATCCTCCCTTATCTTCCCATCCTTTTATCAAATTTTGTTCGTGAAACAATAATATATTAAAAGTCCAAAAAAGTTAGTGTCATCTTGCTTTGCTTTGTATAGATTGATTGTGTGTTTACCTACATTACATACACACACATACATTACTCTCGAAACTTTATTTTATGCAAGTGTTGTCTATGTTTGGCAATTGCAAGTTGAGTTCGTATCACACACATTCAACATGTCAAACATTGGCAATTCTCGTATCAGTTGTGTAAGGATTTCTCCATGTTGTTCTTGTTCCACGTTCAAAATGAACAAGGATGGCGGTGATTTCTCGCCTACTTTCCTTTTGAATAGCAAATGACTTGAGGAAAATAATTAGGCCAAAGGAAAATCTAAACTTTTGTTCTGCATATATATAATATACTTTTTGTTTCCTTGTTTTTAACAACAAACTTATGAATTTACTACTCGTTTGTGGTGTTTCGTCTCTGGGGTGGTGGTCACTGTCATCTTCTTTGAAAAAGTCTTTTGTTGGCGCCGGAGCTTAAAAAAAACCCTCATAAATAGAAGGCATCACAGGAAAATCTTCTTGGCATGGTACATGATGCAACCCAACAGTATACCAAAACACAATATCCTTGTTTTTGATAGTCCTATTCCTGCATACAACACAAGAATCAAGTAAAAAAAAACAAGATTGGGAAAATTAAACATCGACTATGTACTAATCGATATTCATAAGTTCAAGAAATACACTTCTTGAGACCTATGTAACACCCTAGGCCGACCCCACGTGACAAAACACAGGAGAAATGTTGGATATTTAAAGAAGTACGTAAGAATTAACCGGTAGTGAAGCATATTAAGCTATACAGGCGTACCTAGGTCCAAAACAAACAATATCACTAGTTTGATGTGTTTTTACATACTAAATTTACCTGAGGCTCCATATTGCTAGGCCATCATCTCCGTGACTCCTATCAGTGTAGAATCCTCCAGCCCATCTTTCTGATTTATTGTATGGTGTCACCCATAACTGATACTTCATATAAGCTGCTCGACGTTGAGGGTAGTCATCATCTGATAGCAAGGACATGGCTGGTCGACTTGGTATTAATCGATAAGAAACATCATTTCCAACTTTTGTCTTCTTATTTGAATTTACAATCAACAATTCAACTGGTTCTAGTCCTAAGTTTGTCTTAGCCTCACTTTCTGCTTTCATCGTTTCCTTAACAACTTTCCAATAACTCTTCCTAGGTGAAACCTTTCGCTCCTTCACAGTCGTAGTTATCAATTTGGATTTTATAAATGAATTATCAGTACCATCAACATCAACATCAAGGTAGTAAGTAAGGAAATGATCATGGTTCACTGCAATTGTGTTTTCTGCCACAAGGGTACCGTAAGCATCCTCTGTTATTTGATTATCGTTCGTATATTTCACAGCCTTTGTCTCCATAACTCCAGTTAAACTTACCTGCATAGACAATTCAACAAATAAAGATTGCGAAAGAATTAATACTTAACAAGCATAACATCTTTATTTTCTTACTCCAACTTTGATAGCTCCACTTTGTTTGAACTCCCAATCAAGTGTGTAATCATAATTTCCCACTGTTGCTACCATCCTAACAACCAAATTAACTTCTTGCTGTCCCTTAGTGTTCTGCAAAAAACAAATTATTTATGTCACTAGACGATCACGATAGTTAGTATATATGCAAACTAGACGATCACGATAGTTAGTATATATGCAAAATGTTTGAGTTTGAGGCTTACTGTATTTCCTGGTACTCCATTTTCTGTATGCCTCCAAGCAGCATCACCAACATATCTTTCAAATATGCATATCGCGTTTGGTACTTGCACTACCCCTCCTTCTGAATCAGCCATATATCCAACCATATACACTGCATTGCTCGGACAATCTAGCAACGGGACAAGACTACTAGCAGACCTTCCAAAACCAAATTCACCAATATCCATGAAAGTTCTGTAGTACCATTCGAATGTAGGATCCTGGTAGGCACAAAATGTCCTCTGATTACATGGCCCTCTAATAGAGCACTGAGACGTCGATATTTCTATTTCTTTGTTGTTTATCAATATAAAGCTGTAGACCACGATCGTTCCTTCGCCCGTCAGTGTTGATCCAACATGAAAATCCCAATTAGCCCATTTAACTTCATTGCCTTTGATGATGATCCTGCTGGTGTCAGTGTCATTGCAAGTGACTGATCCCTGGATCGATGACTCGAAAATAGCACTCTCAGCTTTAGGCAAGGGGACTCTGAATCTATCTATATATTTGATTATCTTCATGGATTCAACATCTACTAGTGTAGTGATCCCCTCAATTGGCCTTGCCCAAAAATTAGTTGTCCCTCTTCGATAAAAACATGGAACTTTAAGAACTCTTCGTGTCTTTAGCTCCCCGAACCATCCAGCTGGTTGTGGTATGCAACTGACTTCTGATATATTCAAACCCCTTCTCAAAATTGAATCTTGCAATTGATGATTCCTCAATGTCAGCCTACTGGATTGTATAATGTCATCGAGAGTAATTGGAGGGTAACCGTGGCCAGTATACACATTCTCTGATATGATAGCGCGAGTGGACAAGTCCACCACTACTTCATAAGTCTCACTATTTGCACGAACCACTACCCTGGCTCGATCGATATGGAGAAACAACATGTTTATGTTTATGCTTATGCAAGGACATCCAATGAAGGACATCCTCTTTTTTGGGCTCTTCAAGATCAACAAAGTGAAATGTTAAATTGGAGAGGGAACTAAAATGAGACTTTTGAATAATTACTCTAATTTTGTTGATCTCAGTAGGGCTAAGAGGGTCTAAAGGATGGTGGCATTGGCTTCTAGTAAAACAGAACAAGAAGACAATAACAACAATTGGAAGAGCCAATACTTTGATGAACTCCATAGAGAACTTCATATACAAATTGTGCTTTGACACTCACAAACTGTTTGCACATATATATTAGTGTGTTACCACAATATTGGATTATTACTTTCTTAGAGGAAAAGTTTTGGACTTTTATAAATCGCAGATCTATCCTTCCCACAATAACATCCACAATATAATCGTTTAAATATTGAAGTTTTAAAAGTTTTTGTTTATATAAATTACTATTAAATTTAGATCGATTGATCAAACTCATATCATAGAGTCTTAAGTAATTTTTTTTCTTTGTTGTTTTTATCATCATTAAAGGTCTGTTCTGTTAGCTTCCTGTCGACATCCCGTTATTTTGATCCCAACTTGTTTCATTTTACGTTACATTATTTGACTGGACATAGAGTTTAAGAAAGAAAGGCGTTTAAAACTTGTGACAAAAAACATGCCATAGACATTTATACAGCTATAATAAAATCATATTATTAAGGTAAAACAAGAAGTTTAATGTTACATTATTTCTATATATCTGAAGATGACATTCTTTTTTTAACGGACTAAAAATAAAACCGAGGCACATACAATGGGACCAGGGGAGTATATGGTTTGGAATATTCTTCTTTTTCTTTGTATGTTCTAATGGCTATAAAATATTGCACAATCATGATAGCTTCATTTAGCATACACTTGGTGTATTCAGTACAAATAATCAAGAAGATAAAAAGCAACCAAACTCATTCAATATAGTAATGGGAGCAATGCTTCTTGATGTTTCTTGCATTGAAAGCTAAGAATTCTTTGACTTGTTCTTTAATAACTTAGTACAAGTTCTCATTTTTTGCTCACATAAAGAGAACATGCTTTCTACTTTTCTGAAGTACCATAAATTGCTAAAATAAGAGCTACTTGCCTTGTGAAAACATTTTTTAATTGAATTTTTTGTTTCGTTTTATATGAATTCGTTTGACTGTTTTTAAATATGTCATGATACTAGTGTTACTATAACATCATATTATTGAAGGTAAAACTAGAAATTTAAAGTTAGATCAATTTTAGATATAGAAATTAATGTGTCAGTCTTGATGGAATCAAATAAAAATATGTTCAAATAAAAAGCTCCATCTCAATACACGAAGCATCTCGCATCCATCTCATGGCGTATCATGACACAATCATCAATAGGCAACAACTTTATCGTTGCTTCAAGACTCGTCTTTGAAAGAAAGAATACCATTTTCTTAAAATGATAAAAGAGGCCAGATTATAAAACAATGCCACTATCCACATGATCCATTTGGACATGGATTATGCTTAAAGATATTTGCTGGCCATAGCTTTAAGATTGTTTGTTTCAAATACCTCAAGCATTGGTACTTCTAACTTCAAATACCAAAGGAAGAATATGCATAAATAGGGTACATGTGTATTATCATTAAGCAATATGTCATAGCAAATATTTATGTTTTTCTAAATTCTAGAATATTTGCATTTAATTTTGTTGCATATTAAGTGAGATTGTAATGTACGGTCAAATATTTAATCAAACTTGTAAATAACTCTTTAGCTCCTATTTTGATATCAGTCTCTATTATTCATCTTTAGTAAGCGAGTCTATGATAACAAGTAAGACCAGATTTTTAAAATTGCTATTAGGGATCAAAACCTAAATTTTGACCATGTATTTTATAGTTTGGAATTTACTAGTCTAAAAAGTAAAATAATTTTTTTTTAAAACAATTAAAAATACAAGATTAATATAAATATTTTTTATACCATCGTCATATATAATAAAAATTCATCTTAGACATAAATATACAAATTTTTATCAAGAAGCAAAAGGGAACAAAGGCATATGCTTAATAAAAACTTACAACATTATCTATGTGAAATTTTTCACATAAATTTTCGCAACTCAATCCGAAGAAAATTCAATTGAATCATTTTCGATTTATAAAAACAAGGAGAAATAGAGTTAGTAAGCTATTAAATTTCAGTTACATTTATCATAATCAATTTATAGATCGTAACTGACAAGAATTATGGTAGTTTTTGGACGAAAAAAAGGAAAAAGTTACTTCTCGAGAGTCGTTTTTGGCGAAAAGCTTTATCGTAAATTGAAACTAGTTGGGCCAAAACAGATACCGAACACCAGAATAGGAAACAAAAGAAAAAGTTGCTTCTCGAGAGTCAATTTTTACAGGAAGCTTGGAAAGTTTTTAGCGCGAACTGAAACTTGTTGGACAAAAACATATACCGAACACCTGAGTGGGAAACAAAAGAAAAAGTTACTTCTCAAGAGAGTCGTTTATAATAGGGCACATAGATAGCTGCGAAATTATTTTTTTCGCTGAACTGAAGCTCTAGTTGGGTGGAAACAGGTAGTTAACACCGACAGTGAGAAACGAAAAGACAATTTAATATCTCGAGATCATTTTGTCAGGACCTACAAGCTTTTAAAAGCCAAACTGAAACTACACATGGGGTCCAAGAAAAAGAACCGAGCCCTAGCGGTAAAACAAAAAGAAAGATTTACTTCTCGAGAGCATTTTTGGCAAATTACTTAAAAAATTTTCTGGATGAACTGAAACTAGTTGGGCCAAAACAGATATCGAACACTAGGATTAAAAACAAAAGGAAAAGTTACTTATTGAGAGAATTTTGTGCAAATTAAAATTAGTTGGGCTAAAACAGATATCGAACACGGGGCCTGAAACAAAAGAAAAGTGACAAGTCACAATTGTAAATACAATTTAGGTGTAATTGGATCATTAAATGCTAAAAATTTGCAATAAGGTTTGTTTTTCTATTCTTTTTACCTTGTCCTTGTAGTTTTGTTCTGTACTGAAAATACAGCAGGTGTCTGTTCATATATACAACTTCACCGATTAAACAAACCAAATTTTCCGGCCAGTAGCATCGCTTTCCGGTGAAATTGGCTAATCTCTAAGCTTTCCGGCCAGGTAATGATCATCGATTTTTCACTCACTTCTGAATTTTATCACCGAACCGGAAATTTTCTGATGTTTTGTATCTAAAGTTGGGATTTTTGTTGTTTAATGTTTCAGATCTGTTAAATGTTGAATAACTGAAGGTAGAATTTGGAGTTTTAAAAAAAATTTGGTAATTTTTTAATGTTACTTTGCGTGAGATTTTGAGATTGCATTTTGTATCAACATAAGAAAATGGAGGATAGTGTGAGATCAGGGGGTGGTGTACTGAAGAAAAAAAGGTCATCTGGCTGTTTAATTATTAAAAGGAAAGATGATAGGTTGGGGATAGGAGGGATCAGTTCTTCAGGGGCTTCACAGAAGGTGAAGAACAGGCCTAAGTTGGTAATGAATGAGTATGAGTCGAGTGAGGAGATATCAGAGTCAATTCAGCGAAAAAATGGTCAAGTTTTTAGTAATGGTTCTGTTTTTTATGGAAGAAGTGGTGTTAGAGATGGTGAATTTGGTAGAAATATGAATTTGTCCAATTTCAACAAGCATGAAGAATGTGATACGAAAATGCAATCGAATGTGTATGGTGATGATAGATTTAACATGGTTGAAAGAAGAGGGGGTTCGAGAGAGTTTGGTACTGAGTCTACGAGTGTAATGGTTGAGAAGAGGAAGCTTTCATATATGGATATTTCAAGTAGTTTTTCCGGTAGTAGGTCAAAGGGAGATGGCGGTGGATTTAAGAGAAGGTGTGGTTTATTAGACGATGGAGTGCATATGCCCATGTCATTGCCAAGAGAAGCCTCTCATGAATCAATCAGATTGCAAGGGAAAAATGGGGTATTGAAGGTTATGGTGAATAAGAAGAAGAAGATCGACTTCAGGCCCAAGGAATATGATCCTGTGGAAATTGAAGGTAGAAAAGGTTCTTCGTCAGCAGATGTTGTCAAGAGGAATTTTCAAGTCCGTCCATCCTTTTACTGGGGTCCTAAACAACCTGAAAAGCAACCTTTGTTATTTCAAACAGAGGGAAATGAGCTGAAACCGCAAAAACCTTTGTCGGGTAAAAGCACCCATTTAGTGGCCTCTGAAAAAGATGAGACTGATACGTCACTAAAGTTGGCACCTCCTAGTTTGCAGCCTGCTAGCTCAGCAATGTGTGTGCTGAAGGAAGAAAGCAGGCCCTTGGCGTCTGAAGATGTTACCCCTGCTAAAAGAAAAAATGGGAAAGTGAATCGAGGTGGGAGCACCGAGAAGCAGAAGTTGCGAGAACGAATAAGAGGAATGCTCATTGAAGCTGGATGGACCATTGATTATAGACCAAGAAAGAACAGAGAATATCTGGATGCAGTGTACATTAATCCTAGTGGAACAGCCTATTGGTCAATAATTAAGGCCTATGAAGCATTTCAAAAACGATCTGAGGTAGATTCAGGTAAAAGCAAACCTGATGGCAGCTCTTGTTCATTTGCTCCAATATCAGATGATTTAATTAATAAACTTACCAGGCAAACAAGGAAAAAAATTGAGAAAGAAATGAAAAAGAAAAGAAAAGACGATGACCAGAGACAAGATCCTAAACAGACTTTTGTGAATGAGTCTGTGTTGGGCATATGCAGTGATCAGCGTGAGAAGAAGTTCAATAACTATATAATGAAGACAGATAAGTTGCTGCAAGGAAAATTACATGCATCAGACCAGGAGAGTGGGGATAATTCAAGTGATGCCTCATTGAAGGTAAGGAGACTTATGCGGGATATGGCTGGAAAAGCATCTGTTGGAGTTGCTTCTAATTCAATACACGGAAGAAGAAGTAAATTAATTGGACGATGTACATTGCTGGCCCGTCATTCTGACCAGGGGGAGAATTCAGATAG
Organism: Solanum habrochaites; assembly: GCA_027704765.1. Classification (NCBI taxonomy): domain Eukaryota; kingdom Viridiplantae; phylum Streptophyta; class Magnoliopsida; order Solanales; family Solanaceae; genus Solanum; species Solanum habrochaites. The sequence continues at coordinate 110,800 of JAKWJA010002491.1, forward strand.
TGATGGATATGTTCCATATACTGGAAAAAGAACCTTGTTGTCCTGGTTAATTGACTCCGGAATATTAAAGTTGAGACAGAAGATTCAATATGTGAACCGTAGAAAGACAACAGTAAAATTAGAAGGTTGGATCACACAAGATGGTGTCCACTGTGGTTGCTGTAGTAAAATCCTTCCAGTTTCAAGATTTGAGCTCCATGCAGGAAGTAAACGGCATCAACCATTTCAAAACATTGTTTTAGAGTCTGGAGCTTCCTTACTAGAGTGCTTGGTTGACGCATGGAATCAACAGAAAGAGTCTGATCGCCAGAATTTCTACAATATAGACATTGACGGTGATGATGGTGAAGATGATGTTTGTGGTATTTGTGGTGATGGTGGTGACCTCATCTGTTGTGATGGTTGCCCATCAACTTTTCATCAGAGCTGTCTAGGAATACAAGTATGTATCAATCAGAATATGCTCCCTTTACCTCACTGCATTTCGTATGTATCATTGTTGCTCTGTATTATCAATTTATCAGGGCTGGAGCCACTGTTATTGTTTCGGGTTCAACCAGTAGTGTTGGACCAGTGACACCCCCATGACCTGTGTTTGTATAAAAAATCATTTAATATGTGTAGATAATCTATCTAGAACCCAGTTAGCTACAAACATTGTGGTGCAGGACTCATAAAACTAAAATCTTTACCACGTCTCTTTCCCCACGCAGGTTTCTGACTACGGCGGCTGCGTTCGCTGGGGTACAACCTTTGTTCTCCCACTTCTCCACACACTTCATCTTTCCTTTGTGTTACGTGAATTATTGTAACTTTTGTACTGATATTTACCAAATGAAATTTTAAGCATGTGAATTGACTTATCCCCATACATAACTTGGAACTTTGTAATAGAAGAACTTTTGAATTTGATCAATGAGGCAAAGCAGAAGAAGAAAAGAAATCAGAGGTGGAAAGGGGTTCTTTTTTAATTTCCGTTTATTATCTCTGTCCTAGGCTAAAAATAACAAAAATTGGTAAGAACTTTAGTTTTGAATATCCAAGGGTATGGCCTAGTGGTCTATGAAATGGGTTGAGAACTATGGTCTATGGGGTCTCAGCCTCCCAGGAGAGACAAAAAATTAGGTGATTTTTCTCCATCTTCCTTGTCTTGGTGAACAGAGTTACCTGGTACTTGTAGTGGGTGGGAGGTGACAAGTGTATCATGGAATTAGCAGAGGTGCGCACAAGTTGGCTTAGACACCCCAATTATTATAGAAAAAAGAATTTCTTAGTTCTGATGCAAGTCATCAGGTGAATTCATTCCTTTGCTTTTCTAGATTTCTCTGGGGTAGGTCTGCACTATCCATCTTAGCATGATATTGTCTTCATTGTCCATTTGTGGGATAGTACTGGGTATGTTATCTGTTATACTGTCCATTTATAGTTGATCAATAAACCTTGAGAGAGACTATAGAAAGGGGCCATAAAATGTGTAGCAATTAGCCGATTCTTCTCCACAATTCTTGTACTACTTCTTGGGCTCTTCTTCCATGATAAGCAACATCTTGCTTTCCCACTGAAGCACAATAATCTTGGCTTGCAACTCCTTAGCTTGAGACCGTGACGATGTCTTCTTAGGGATTCTATAGCATCATCCTTGTCCATCGAGCTATATCATCTTCTTTACCTTGTAAACTTAAAAAACAAAAGAAGAAAAAAGAAAAGAAAAAGGACCCAAGTCACAGAAGACTATCATTGATAAAAATAACTCTAGGAAATTCCTGATCCATGATCTGCGGTGTGAACTCTGTCAGCTGACATCTTCTGACCAAAACTCTTCAGTTAAATTGACTATTGAACTGTTCTATAGATTAACCGTGTTCCCTTCCCTCAATCTAATGAACTGTTTAAAATTTTTCATGTGTCAACCACAATATGGAAGACAAAAGTCCATTACAATTACCATGTTAATGAACATTATTTTTAGGATTTTATTTACTTGCCAAAAATAATTATTAGGATGATAATTTCTTAGGGAAGTTCCTTCTCTATCCAGACATATCAAAGAATTCAACATGCTTAAAGTAATTTACTTATATCATGTTTGTGAATCTGATGACAGATGAGTTTTTCCTCTTACTCTTTATTATCATGCTTTCCAATTTGAGCCTATAACAGAATTTTCATTAAGCAGCAAGGCATTTACATATTTCCACTTCCGCTTGGTGCAGATACTTCCTACTGGCCTTTGGCATTGTCCAAGTTGCACTTGCAAATTTTGTGGGGCTGCTAGTAGAAACCCTGCTGAGGATAGTGAGACAGTAGTCCACGAATTTCTTTCTTGCAGCCTCTGTGAGAAAAAATGTAAAGTGTATTCTCTGGGAGTTTTTGTACATTTACTTGTCTACATTCGAGCTGGATTCTTAGATTTCTCTTTGCAGATCATAAATCATGCAGTTTGGAGATGAATGCTTTACCTGCTATTTCCAATAATCCATCTGGTACATTTTGTGGGCAGAAATGCCAGGAGGTAGTCTCTTATTCTGGTTGTGAGTTCTTTTCTTTATGGTGTATAAGTATAACATATTAAGATAATGAAGCAGAGGTATCAATTAGTGGAAATTATTTGAGAATTAACTCTACTTTTAAAGTATGTTCCACTTTTTATCCCAGAGGACTCAGCATAAGCTCCTATGCACTATTTTCACTATCATTCACAGGTACAAAACTCTTGAAAAGAGATGATAGAAGAAACATTTTCTTGTACTTGTCAGAGGATTTGCTTTAAATGGCCAAATTTTCTCTCCTCCTCCTTGAATGCCTGCTTGAATGTGTAGCATGTTTCATCTTCTTGGGCATCTTTCTGTTTCTCCAGTGATTAGTGCACTTTAATCAAATTTAGAAATTAAGGGGTCGTTTGGTAGGTTGTATAAAATAATACTCAATAGAGTGTATTAGTAATGCAAGTATTAGTAATGCATGTATTAATTATACTTAATTATTTTATTTTTTATGCATTGTTTGGTTTGGTGTATTAAAAATAGTATGTATTGTATAAAAATATTTATTTACAAAAGTGTCCTTCACAATTATGGTGGAAATATGTAAAAGTACTTTTGAGGGGTAATTGAGTCTTTTATCATACTAATGCATGCATTAAATCCTTTGCATTACTAATACCTAGAAATCAATGGTATTAGTAATACACAATAGAGTGTATAACTAATGCAAGGTGCTAGAAAAAATGCACCAAACAAGGAATTACTAATACATATAATTAATGCATGCATTATTTTTACTTATACACTCTACCAAACGACCCCTAAGAGTTTAGCAAGAAATTCAAGAGAAACAAAAGGAAGTAAAGGTAAGATGCTTTTTTTGTGGAGTCTCGACTTTTAGGTGATTGACATAATTCGACCTGTTGCTGCAAAAGTAGAAATGTATAAAATGGAGCCATTTGCAACTTATCAATTGAATATGAGCGCAAGGAGTTTAAGTCTACCCTCCTCTTGACTTCTTGTACTTAGATTTCTTGCTGGTTTCTAAAACATCCTGCAATTGTACGCATTGAGGATGGTTGCTTGAGATGGTTCTTACATGTTCTGCGTTGCCCTATAGATACACCGGTCCATAGGTGTGAAACTATGGTATGCAAAGGCGTTAAAAGGAGATTGGGTAGACCTAGCTAGAGATAGGGCACAATAGAAGAAAAAGATTCATATCGGTGATAACTACTAGTTGAGGATACATTATAGACTTGGATAGAACTTTTATATTATTATTAGTATTAGTATTTTATGTATAGCCGATTAGTATTTTTCAGTTTTATTTTATTTGTTATGATGATGATATGATATGAGCTTAAATGAAGAAATGAGTATTCATATAGCCGGCCCTAACTTGTTTGGGATTGAGGTGTTTTTTTTTTAAAGTAGCCGTAGTAGTAGTTGTTGTTGTTTCCTCATAGTGATCCGAGAAGTGTGAATTTTTCTTGATAGTTTGTGTTCCCCAAATTTCTAATGCTATATTACATCTGATACTTCCCTCAAAAGGCCATCTTTTAAAAATAAATGATATCTGTCTTAGGATTCTGAATATAAAAATTTTCCCCCCAAATCCAATTTCCCAAATTTTTTTTTTTTCTTAATAAAAGTGTTTAATACCCACATGTAGTGTCTAAACCATCTGTATTTTATTTTCAGAAAATCAAATATATCTGTTTGATTTTTTCCAAACAAGTCAACTGACTGTTGAATCGAAAAAAGTATAATCAAATCCTGATAGAAGGATTTACAGTTTAAGATTAAATCTATGCAACTTTGTCATATTCTTTTTTTACCCATTCAATTATGGTGAAAGACTGTTTTCTATATATGTGCTTCTCTTTCTTTGCTTGTCCCTTTTATTTGCTTTTCATTGTCTGCCTCATATCAGAGTTGGGATCTCCCATGGGATTTGTATTTTAATGTCTTTTCTTATTGGTCTTCTCTTGTTATGCAGCTTTATGACCATCTACAGAATATTCTTGGTGTCAAACATGAACTTGAAGCAGGATTCTCATGGTCCCTGATTCAACGAACAGATTTGGACTCAGATACTTCTCATTACCCCTTTCCTCAACGGGTGGAGTGCAATTCTAAGCTAGCTGTTGCACTGGCTGTTATGGATGAATGTTTCGTACCCATTGTCGACAGGAGAAGTGGGATAAATATTATTCACAACGTTCTCTACAACACTGGGTATGCAGTTTTTGTAGTTCTGTCTAGTGTTTTAAACTTGCCTAATATAAAATTTATGGATGCCCATTATTTGTTTAACCTGAGAAGGAGAGCTGGCGGTCTGATTTGATTTGGCCATTTTGGTTTTCGCATATAATCTTTCATACTTTTTTTTGTTGTGAGTGCAATTTCTACATTGGGTCCATGAAAGCTATTTGTATATATATATATATGTGTGTGTGTGTGTATATGTATATATATGTTTTTGAAAAGTCAAAGCATAGAATTTTGGTTTATGTTTTCAGATAGACTATCATTCTTTTTAGAAATTTGCAATTGTACCTTTTTCTCTTGATGCTTCAAGACAATGAGTTCCATCCTTACTAGACACATCATTCATCTTTCATTTTCACGTCTAAGTTTGTATGGCCGACTGCTAGGACGAAGCTGGGCAGATGCATTTTGTGATTGTCCGGTCACTGGTCAGGGGGTATGCTGCGCTGTTAATTGGGATTTGTGGACCGGTGTTGTACTTTGTCTAGTTGAGGCTCATAGGGAATAACCACACGGACCAGTGTTGATCATAAGATGTTCAGAGGAATAAATAAGAGAATTATGGCATTTTAGGATTACTTTTCTGTTCTTTAATATTTTTCCTCATCCTTTCTATTTCTCCTCAACTTCATGGAGGAAACAGTGCATTATATTCATTCGTTTTCTTGCCCATGTACACTTCCTTGAAACACAGTGATCCTCCTAAAATAATGTTTTAAAAAGAAATGATATATCTTTTCCTTCTCACTGTCTTTTGATTCTTTCCTTCAACTGAATTTGGTTTTCATTACTGAGTGGTTATCTGAAATTGTTCTCTTTCCTCTGAAGCTCAAATTTAAGTCGGCTGAATTTCCGTGGCTTCTATACTGCAATTCTGGAAAGAGGTGATGACATAATATCTGCTGCATCTATAAGGTATGGATTTCTCAAATTGTTAATATGTTACTATGCGAGTTTGTTTTTCAGATCTGAAGAGGTTGGGCACAAGATATTATGGTGTGTTGTTTTAGAACTAAATCATATGCAATGGTGTTCCTTGCATACATGATTATGATCTTTGATAAAATTTCATTGTTTTTTTAGCACATGCACTGATTAACTGACCTGTCTTATCCAACGAAGCATTCCTTTATCGAAGTTGGACTGTATCTGTCTCATCTTTTCTTTTTAGGTGTAGCTATTGGCTCTAGATTATTGGCTGAAGGAAATTCCTTTTTCGTGTCGTAACCTTATGAGTGCTATCTAATAAAACTCCTAGCATGTTTTTGTACAAGTAAAACTCCTAGCTGTTTTAACGAGTTTCTTTTGGTTTAATTTTTATTCCCGACCTTGGTATTCATGTAGAAATGTAGGGAACTCTTCTAGTCATCAGTTTCCCAGTTTTACTTAATTGTTAAAACTTGCTTTCCCTTTTTCTTATGCGTCATCTGTGCTTGTGCTGTGTTTATTCATGCCTTACCAATCAGTAAATAGTGTTTTAACTGGTTGTCTGTTAGGATCCGTGGAACTCAACTTGCAGAAATGCCATTCATTGGGACCAGGAATATATATAGGCAGCAAGGGATGTGTCGTAGACTTTTTGATGCTATTGAGACAGTAAGCAAATGACTATTGCTAACTATACTTTCTTTATTATTCTAATTCTTTCTGCAATTTGTATGCATGTAATTTTTTCTTAAGGGTAGCATATCAGACCGACTGCTGACGTTTCCCATGTTCCTTTATGTGCATGCTACTCCTATAGTAAATTGTTTTGGTAATTCATATGAATGAATTTATCAGAGAGGGAAGTATCCAAATTCTTTTCAGGGCTGGCAATTTCACTCTTCCGAACTAACATATTGACAATTGATTCATCCTTACTAAAAGTAGCACAAAATTTATCAAAGCCTACCTATATTTTGGAACATTGCCTGCAAGAAGTATGTCAAAAATGTGGCTTTAGAGAAGTGTAAAATGTTGTAGGACAAAAGCTGTCTCAATTACATTCACTTGTATTTAGAATTATTGGAAGATCTTTTAAGTTTTTAGCCGAAAGCACATATATTAAGAAACAGTTGTATTCTCAACTTGAGTAACAGTAATATCGTTGTGAAACAAGAAATTCCAATGATATAGCTTAGGTTGTTGTCATCTTGTTTTCATTTCCCACTATGAGGTTTAATGTTGTCCAACCTCATAAGGTTTATTTTTTATGAATGCCACAAAGGTTATGTGAGTGCCATGCCTGTTCTAATTGTCCTGTGCATCTGTGCAAAATTTGTTTAGAAAATGCTACAGCATGTTCATCACCTGCATTGACTATGTCCTGTATATGCTGTTAATTATGAGACCAATGTTTTTACATCTTCCATCCAGGTCCTCTCTACTTTAAAAGTTGAGAAGTTAATCATTCCTGCTATATCTGAGCATCTGCATACTTGGGCCAAGGTTTTCGGATTCGATGAACTTGAGGAATCAAACAAGCAAGAAATGAAATCCATCAGTATGTTGGTGTTTCCTGGTACAAACATGTTACAAAAGAAGATACTGAAGAAAGATGTGCAAGAGGGTAATAAGATAATTATATATTCATGTGTCCTCTTTGTTTTTCTGTAACATTTTGCTCTTTTAGCTAAGAAAATATTTTCTTTCGGTATTTGTGACTTAGACTTGTACTACATTTTCTGCAGCTTGTGTGTTACAGCAAAGTCATCCTCCATCGCCTGTTTTGGTTGAAAAAACGGATCAGGAATCATCTCTCAGGCGTGGCGGACATCTGCATGATGGCGTATGTGTGAACAATCGAAAAACCTGATGACAGGTTAGGTCCAATGGATTCTGACTCTCCAGTTTCTGCCATTCAGTTAAGTGATAGCAGTGTGGTTAGAGCAGAAGGTGGTTGTTGCAAGTCAGACACCCAAGTTTCCAGTAAGGAGGTGGAGAAGAATTTTGCTGAATCAGCCACAAAGTGGATGCTCTCTTCTCCTCCATATGGCACAAGTGACGGCAGGCCTGATACTGAAGATGCAGCACTAGGTCCTGGAAACATTGTCAACTCTGGTATAGAGCCTATCAATGTAAAAGTTTAGAAAGAAAATGCATTTGTCTTATATAACACCCTGATCTTGATTCATAGCTGAAGTTTCTTCCTGGAACATGTCGGCAGTAAAATAGATTGAAGATGCTTCTGATCGTTCTGTCCACTAATAACACCGGAAAGATTTTGGGTGGTTTCTGTAGATAGCTGTTTTCTAGACCCTGCTGTCCAAAGTGCTTGAAAAGAAGTCAGCAGCAATAGACATATACCTTGACCCCCTGTGGATTTGGTAAGGCCTTTATAGTCTTACTCAGTGTAATTAACCAAAGCATATATGATGTGGTAATGAGCTACATGTGGCTCCAAAACAAGCTTCCGATTCTAAATGCACTAGTGATGCAATTTATGAATGAGGGCAATATGGATTCCTTTGCAGTCAGAATTAGTGCAGAAGTGTCTTTTCAAAAAGCTGCAATTCATTCATCAAATGAAACTTCTCGCCATTTACTGCTTTAGAGAATGATGCAAATCATCAACTGGGCTCTTCTGGATCTAAATCCTTTCGATAACAGTTTCTGAAGCCAAAAGTTTCTCTTTTTGAGAGGATTGTCCAATTTTCTGATCCTGGTTAGGCAAAACTATTGAAGTAAATGTGATAGACTTTTGTCACTGTTTCTTGTTCTGCTGATGCTTCTGCACAACTTGGTGGTGATGAAAAGATTGAGAAATATGCTTTTGTTAGTGTTCTAATCATACTAGTTATGTTGTTTGGAGATGTTTGGGTTGGTTTTCTGTTGAACTGATTCTTGATGCTTCCTTGAGAGCTTTGTCTCAATTGTGCAAGAGGCTGTCTGTAGCCGGGTAGTAAAAATTACTCAGCAAGGGTATTGGACAAATTGGTCTAAATTATATACTTGTTTCCATGTGATCTAAGTGGAAGTTGAAATCAAGTTGGCTGGCTATGGTGGCTTTTGAGTAGGTGCATTGAGCAACACAATGACGATGTATGTGATGGCGTGACGAGAGAATGAATTCAATTGTTTTGTTGGAACATGTTTCTTGTGTTGCCGTCTAGACAGATTATTACTTAACTATAGTTAGTCAGAAGATGCTTGGGTGAAAATTTTGGAGAACTCCTCCGACTTTATCGGTAAATGAGATTCTGAATGTACATTAGATGATCCAACATTCAGTTTTCAAGGTCCTTGAGATCTTTGAAATTCATCATTTGAAAGGATAGTTTCATCCACATCTGGTTCAATTTTTGTTTCTCTCTTTGAAGGCCTTTTTCTGATATGATATGAAGCAGAAAAAACTAGTGTATAAAGTATTCATACTAAAATTGCTTTAGGATGTGGATGTTGAAATCTTTTATATAAATATTATTTGTTGGCATTGCCATAAACATTCTCGTTCATATAAAATCTCTTTTGTTTTCATTTTACGTTGTCTTTGTTCTTCACATTGTATCCTCTTTTAACTTGATCTATGGGAAACAATTTCGAGACAACTTAAAAAGAGACTGTTTTCACTGCTTAAACTTTGTGATCCATATGTCCTTGTGATCTAATACGGACCGTTCGTTTTATCATTGCTTCAAGACTTCTCTCCTCTTATTTTACACCTAATTACATTATTTTACAGTCACGCTTATGTCATTTGATTTGATTCGCCACTCAATGAAACTCACACTTTAAGGCACCACTATTTAATACACGATAGCTTATTGTTACTGGCTTTTCAATCAAGCACGATAATTAAATGTGTGGATCAAGGATTCCCTTGTACTAGATTGAGTAATTATTGCGACATTAATCAATTTACCTCTTAGATCACAAGTCTCGAAAAATAATTTTTCATTAGCGTGATTTTTTGAAAAATAAAAAATAAAAGCAATGGTGAGTACCAAATTGAGTTGTAGCAAAAGTTTGAGGGTCAATTTATAATTGTAGATACATATACTTGCACTCAAAATAGGACTTTGCATAACCTCCCACATTAAGAGCTAGAGACTTAGCTATCTTTCTCTTCTTTTAGCCCAAATTATTTACTTTATATTTGCTTAAGATGTTGATAATCTATGTAATTGAGTATTTGTTGAACCCCACAAGTATGTTGAGTACAAATATGTAAGAAACTCAATCCAGGCCATAGTAATCATTGCCTATCAACTGTTTGCTAAATTGTCTCAAAGAAGTTTTAAGCCAGGACATTGACTTTCATCATCAGTCATTTTCATTTTTAACCCTTTTATGCTGTGTGGACTGCATAGGTATATTCAAGATTTAGTTTTTATTGGTTCCTACAGCGACCTCAAGTTAATACTAAGTTCACCCTTGATGTAAAGAGTTGTTACTGATTGAATTCTTCGATGTCGTTCGTGTTCTTGAGAAGACAATTAATTAACTTGTCTTGTATACTCAATTCTCAATGTAACTTGAGAATATGTTCATATTCCTCGAGACCCACAAGAGCTAATCAAGCAAATGATTTTTTCGCGGAGGATAGTAAACCAAGTCCTGTTGCTGCAGATTTTGGTGGTGGGGTTTTTCATCTTTCGCCATTGTATAGGGATGAGGAATATCGGCGAAAGATTGCAGGATTGAACTAGTGGATAATGAGACTTGGAGTGTGTCCTCTGGCTTAGCTGAAGTGTGGAGAGGAAATACAAATGTTGCTTCGAAGAAAGATTCTTCATTTAGTCCAGAGGAAGTTATTGATGATACGGTGGCTAATTATAATGATGAAGATCCTGATTTTGATGATATTGAGGATTTGAGGATACGCGGTAACTTGTTTTACAAGCTTGATAAAGATTCCAAGGAATATGAAGAATATAAGTTTGATTTCCATAGAAGGAATAAGAACAAGAATAATGGAGATGACTGTCCCAAAGAGAAGGAGAAATCAAGTAATGTTTCAGCTTATGGGGTCGAGAAAAGCCTAAAGGGTATAGATGAGAAGAAGCAAAGCAAGAAGGACAAACTGCTGTGTGACTCTGACTTTTCAGTGGACAGAGATGATACGAATAACCTTCAGGATTTTCAGCTAAAGAGGTCAAGAGTTCCAACTTTTAATCAGCTTACTGCCCCTTATCATGAGCCATTTTGTTTGGATATTTTTGTCTCGAAAGGTTCGGTCAGTGCTAGCATCATCCATAGAGCTACTAGCAAGGTCGTTGCTGTGGCACATTCTATTTCCAAGGACATGAAATTTGACTTGGGATCAACAAAGAATAGAGCTACTTGTGCTGCTATTGGGGAAGTTCTGGCTCAAAGAGCTTTGGCTGATGATATTCATAATGTAATTTATACGCCAAGGACGAGGGAGAAATTGGAGGGGAAACTTGAGATTGTTCTTCAGTCCATTATTAACAATGGCATCAATGTGAAGGTAAAGATTAAGCAGAGGAAAACCAAGAAACATGGCTTCCAACGCCCAACAGCTTAGGTGGCCATCCTATATTACTATTCATCAAGGCAAGAATGTTGTAAGTATCATCCTCATGGCTTTCGATGAAACTTGATTTAGGAAAGTGAATCAGGTCTTTGCATAGAAATTTCGCACACTGACCTGAGTGGAATCATGCAAAGCAATGTCAAACTATATCTTGTATTTGACACATGCAGATGCAAGTATTAAAATGACAATTCATCATCCTGACAAGCTTGCAAACAGAGTAGTAACTGGAACAAGGTTAGAAGTGCATTACCCTTTTTGCAAGATTGCAGAACATTTCCCTAAATTCATTGTTAAATTGTTGGAGAAGTTTCAATAGTAGTTACAAACTTGGGAATAATTCTTTTATTTTCTGCATTTTGCATTCTTTTCGTGAGAAAACATTGCTGTTAATGTAGAAATCTGGTTTACATGATAGCTTTATTTGTAATTAGTAATGATAAAACGTCCAAAATATTTGGCGATTTCTAAACAGACAGTCTGAGACCTTAGCACACCCTTTATCCATATAGGATCAACAAAATTTTGTTCATCCATTTATTTGTTCAAATGCCATATGATGAGATGAATTAGTACATTTGTGTTTGATTTCATGCTCCTGAATATAGGAATCAAGCTAAGCTGCTGTGTGCTCATACTTTGCTGAAGAATGGGATGTCCAAAAGAAAATACTAGCTTATGAGCAAAACAATTTATAGCAATAAACCACACATACTTTTGCATTGAATTCTTCAAAAAGTAGAAGATTTTGTATCAGTTTTACATCAGTCAAAAATGGAATAACAAAAATAGGGTCATGGTCTTCATGTTCAATCATCGGCAGTTGCGAGTTGCAGAGACAAAAGCTCTTCTTCAGGTATAACTCTAATATGGCAATCTGATCTGGGATAAGCTGCACATAGTAATGCATAACCTCTCTCCACAACATCATCACTTAGCATACCTTCACTTTGATCCACATTCCCACTTAGAAGCTTTGCTGGACAAGTCATGCACACTCCTAGCTTGCAGTCGTACGGTACGGACATGCCAACGTCAAGTGCCTTTGACAAGATTGTCTCATCAGGTTCAACTTCCAGCTCTGTAGTTTTACCTTCATGTTCTACTATTACTTTGTAAGCTCGAACTACACTCGATACTCGTCGGTTTTCTCTTCTCCTGAATGACCAAGGATTGCTTAGCTTAATAGCAGCAAGATTTGCTTGTTTTCTTGATGGAATGAGAGTGAAAGATGGAGAGGTTGTTAATTGAATTGTTGCCATTGTGAGTGAGGAAAATGTAAGAGTCAAGGTTTTGTTGGTGTGGATAAGATGTGTTGATGAGAAGATAAGGTTCTTTTGGTGGAAATTTGGGCTGTGTGTTTTGTTGGCCTTTTACCAATTTGGGCTATAGTATTGCTCTACTTAGTGCCTTTAGGAAATTATCTTTGCTCATATATGTTTGACAAAATAGTTTGCAACTTATGGTTAACTAACCAATTCATCCTACTTAATAATAAGTAAAAAAAGACATTTATGTATAAAACAATGTGATCAATTCATCATCATATCATTATTATTTTGTCACAAGTGAGGTGAATACAAGTTTAAACATAATTATTTTCAAATATAGAAATATATCATTTCGTCCCTAAACTAAAAAGAAAATAATGTCAATATATCGAGAGCTCTAGCTGATAATCTTATTGTACAAGAACAAGCTTGATATTTCCGCGGCGTACCAAAACATCCTTTCCTCCACGACCGTTCGCACCTTTGGGCACCGTCACGATTAGCTCCCCGTCCGCAAACACAGCCGTAGCCAGCTCCGGCTTTGTGGACGTGGGTAACCTAAATCTCCACGTGTCCACATTCAATTGGTCCAACATCACTTCACCACCACCACCACCACCACCACCATTTCTCACTACTACTATCTTCGTAATCCCCGGATGAATCTCCACTGTTTGTGCCCTTACATTACGAATATTTTCACCATGCTGCTCCATTTTCGCCATGAAACGGAAGAATTCGGGGTTTTCTACCACCTCGACATCCGCGTCCGACGGGATCGGTAATTCAAGGACTTTGCTGAACACATGAGGCAGTTTCCTGAGTTTTTTTATGCTGTTTGGTGCCATTACTACGACCGTTGAGGCAAGATTGAGTACAAGAAGAAAAAAGGAGTAATTGGTATCAATACCTTGGAGCTAATTAATGGTTACGTTTTGTTGCATGGACAAAAAACAATGGACCCTCATGCACTACTTTTGTAGGTTACAAATGATAACGTGAGAATATTTTTTTTCATTTGTTAAATTATTCGATATTTAAAGCTAACTTATTGCACAATTCGATCTCCCTCGATTATTTCTCAAGTGACGGTAAATCTAATGAACTTTTCTCTGTTTCAATTCAAATCACGAGTTTTAATAGTATTTTTCCTTTTTTTAAAAAATAGTGTTTGAACAAATAATGTTGCATAAATTGAAATGAGGTGATATGCTAAAAATGACCACATGAGAACCATTCGATATTCAAAAGCATATTGGCGTAATTAATCCAGATTCTTTCCAAGTAGATCTACTAAAGGGTAAATATGATTATTTTACCACATAATTCTTTCTCGAATAGATTTACTGAGAATAAATATTGTTATTTTATTTTTACCATTCGAATAAAAGATTTCTAATTAAAGATAAAAAAATTGCAATCATCTTACACTCTAGATGGAAACGACATGATGGGAATAAAGTGACACGAATCTAAATCTTGATAAAATGGAATCATTTTAGTGAATGAATGGCAGGACTTGTATCTTTATTATTCCCTTTTAGAAAAACAAATAATTTAAACTTAAACTTTAATTTATCATTAATTGAAAGAAATTTGTAGCCACATAAATATTCAATGTGTTGTTATTGTCGAAACAACCTAGTAAACGATACTCGTTGTCTATATAGGTTTGATTTCACTTTTTTAGAGTTTTGGAGTCACAAAATAAGAATGAAAGATTATCAAAAAAAATTTATACGTATTAGTCCATGAATTTTACTAACTAATATGACTTTTTTATAAGTCAATTCGAAACAATCTAGTTAACAATACTCATAGCCTCTATAGGGTCTACGCTGCTTTATTGGAGTTACGGGGTTATGACAAAGAAATTCAAGATTATCTTAGCTTCTATTTATTAATCCATGAATTTTTCGGAATATGATTGACCAGCTCGCTCCATTTGTCCTCAATTTTTATGCTTTCATTCGAAACGATCTAGGAATGATATTCATTACCTCTAGAGGGTCAGTGTTGCCTTTTTTGGAGTTTCAATTTCACAAAACTAATTTTCTCAATTATTTTGTATGTATTAGTCCATGATTTTTTTTGGAATATGAGTGACCGACTCTGTTTGACCCCAAATTTTACGAGTCTATTTGAAATGAAATGAGGTCGTTATCTTTTAAACCTACTAAAAGAAAGTGTATCATATAAAATTGGAACAATCGTGAATCTTTTTATTATTTTTTCAAATCAATTTCTGTTTATATTAGCAACTTGTAACCAACTAATACATTCAAAGACACATTTTGCAGGGGAACTGAAGAAGACAAAAAATACAATAATCACGCATGCTATGAATGCTGAAGCATAAGAACTAATGAAGAGAATTAAGAAGAAAGGAAGATCAATCATCTTGGTGAAACTTGCATCATTCGAACCATCACGCGATATGAAATATAAGTTTATAAGCATTTCGAGTTGATACAGACTGTGTTGTTCAGACTCTTCAAAAATATTATCGTACCAAGGTCGGATCTTAAACAAATGCACTACTTTTTGATGATTCGACAACATTTTTTAAGAATCCGAGCAACATAAAACTCAAATTCGATCAAGTTTGAAAGTATTATAATGTACCTGAACCTTCTGTATTTGGAGAACTTGGTGTTCCAGCAAGAGAGCTAGTTGGGGATCCAGCTGTTATAGGTAAGTAATGTTAGTGAACAATAAAATTCACAAGTAACGTAATATTTTTATGGTCGTACTTTTTCTTCTATCTGTTTCAAAAAAAAATGTCTCGTTTCTATGTTTAGCAAGTTTTTAGTTCCATTATTCTTATTTTAACCTTGATATATATATATCAAACGAGTTTTTCCTTTATCGTAATTTTATTATATGCCTTTAGATATAGTAATATTGATTAAGTTAACTGCGGATGGTGGCAGTATGAATCAAATCCTCTAGATAGAATATATATTTTAAGAATTTGATATAAGTACGATAATGTTTTTTTTTTAAAAAAAAAATGGAGCACCATAACTAAATAATATTGATTTGATAACCTATAATAAGTAGTTTCGCATAACATGTTAATTATCCTTTTTGACATTAATTTACAGAGGGATTAGGTGGAGTTGGATAATAATTAGTTATGCAGGTGGCCAACTCATGCAAACTAACTGACCCCACAATTGTTTATTGGTAAAAAAAATTAAAAAAATTGAAAGAGAAAAAAAAAATGCATTTTGTGAAATGAAAAAAAAGAAAAGGAAGTAGAATTCAAACATTATCTAAACATTGTTTGGTTTAAGAAAAATAACTTTATTGTCTAGGAAAATCTAATTCATACTTAGTTTTCATGAATTTTAAAAATAAAATTGCCTTTGCTAAAGAATATTTTATTCAAAGCGAGACTTCTTAAAATAAATTTAGATTAATTAAGTCTCAAACATGTACCGAACTGGAAAACAAAAAAAATTAAAGAAATTACAAGTCAAACTTTTTTTTTGGTTTATGTTGACTATTCCAATACTAAGGCAGTTGAATCAAAATTCTCAAAGTATTGACAATGATGATTCATATCTTGAGTTATATCTGTTAATTAACTCATATTTTCATTTCATTTATCACTTAACAATAGTAAAATATATAAATTTAGTATCAATACACGTACGAATAAAAATATATCCTTTTAAATTGTCATCACTGAACTAGATATCCACTTACAAATTACAAGTTCAATATATTATGTTTATTAAAACTTACAGATTTTCTCTTCTATATTTCGTATAAAAAATATGGAATTCAGATGAATTCGAACGGAGTTAATGAACAACAATTAGGCCACGGCAAGCAAGCCAGCAAAACTATTGAAAAAATTAGAAGAAAAGAGAAGTTTGTTAAAGTAGTTGAACTTCATTCACCTACATTTCTCTCTATATATTCCCTCTTTACTTCTCCCCACCAATTAAACCATTCAAATTATAATCATATCATAAAAATAACTACACAAAAAAACAACTTCCTATTAGTTACTATGGCTTTTCATTACTCTGTTTCTTTCCTTTCTTGCATTATTGTTTTGGCAATTTTGCCTATTAATGCCCAAATCGTGACATCTCCATGTACAGCAACAATGCTCACAAGTTTTACTCCTTGCTTGAATTTCTTGTCCAACGGCAACGGAACGGCTGCACCATCTCCTGGATGCTGCAATGCACTGAGAACAATGATGGGCAATGGCTCTGCTTGTCTCTGTGTTATTGCAACTGGTGGCATTCCCTTTCAGATTCCTATTAATCCTAATACAACCCTGTCTCTTCCTCGAGCTTGTAACATGGCTCGCGTTCCCCTCCAATGCCAAGGTAAAATAATCTTATGGTAGTAGTAGTAACATAGGTTGAGATGGATTCAGGATTTGAACATTGTGTGTTTAAGCTTGGGTTCGTATGAACGCATAAGTCATTAGCTTGGCACATCGAATATAATATAAGCTTACATATCTACAATAAGTTGTTACCACGATTTGAACTTGTGACCTCCTAGTCACATAGTTGCAACGCTAACAATTTGGCCAAGGGTATATCCTTCATTCCTCTTATCAAAGAGGCAGCCCGTTGCACTAAGCTTCCACTATACCTCCTAATCACATAGTTGCAACTTTTACTATTGGGCCAAGGTTATATCCTTCATTCCTCTTATCAAAGAGGTAGTCCATTGCATTAAGCCCCCGCTACGTGCAAGGTTCAGAATAGGGTTGGACTATATTAGGTCATATATATGCAATCAAAGCAAGAGACTATTCTCACGACTTGAACCTATGACCTCCCAATCACACATAGGCAACTTTTACCATTAGCCCAAGGCCCCGACCTTCATTCCTCTTATCACAAATAAGAAATTTAAGACAACTGTTATACATATATCAACATATTTTTTTCATTCTTATTGGTAACTAACACCCTTTGTGGTTCTCTTTATTGCAGCCTCCTCTGCACCTGCAGCAGCTCCAGGTATATATCAGCACCTATATCATATACTCATTTTTTTTTTAAATAATGTCCATATTTCAAGATTTTATAATCTAAAATTGTCATGAAAATGTGAAATTTATACTTTGTCAATGTAGGTCCTGTTGGAACAGAGGCTCCAAGTGCTTCACCAACATCAGCTCCTAGTCCTTCTCCTAGTCCTAAAGGTATTACTTAATAGTATCATTTTGTAGTCCATAAGCTTCCTATATAATTATTCGAATAATTTCATATCCGACTTGACCTATGGACGAATATATAAGTATATGTTCCATGTTTGTTTGAAAGGTCAACTTTTTTATCAATAAATCGACTAAATAAACTCGTGTCCCTCGACTGAATCAGTTAACCAAATAAAAGTTATGTTGCTCAAACTATCCAAAAATGCACTAATTTTGAAGGATCCAAAATGTTGTGCAGCATTTTTGAAGAGTTTGAGCTATATAGATTAAAAGTTGTGTTGCTCGGATTCTTCAAGAATGTATGTATTAGATCCTTCAAAAGTTATTTGAAGGATCCAACACGACTGTGACAACATTCTGAGAGGATCCGAGCAACATAGGTTAAAAGCATATGAATAAAAAGATTAACTTGATAATGAAATTTAATTTGCACCAGGTACAACACCTTTCAACCCAATGTCACCAACTTTGGCACCACAAGCTGATGTAATTCCTACTGTAACTCCACCATCTCCATCCGCAACGAATTCTGGCCGCCGCCAAAACCCAAATACTCCATCAGCTGCCCCTTCTGTTGGCTATGGTCTTTCACCATTGGCCTTCATTGCTGCATTTGGTGCAATTGTTGTATTAGTTTGAAGTTAGACAGTACTAAAGTTAGTAAATTTGTGTGAGATTTGTACTATTTTGTTATACAACTATTCTTTGATGTAATACAGAATCATGCATTTTTTTAAATGTATTTCTTGTTGTATTATTACTAGGTACTCTTTGATTTTTTAAAAATTTGGGTGTTTTTTATGTAAAAATTTCATGGTGTACCTATTATATTAAATTTGTACCCAATTATTTATGATATTTTGCATGTCTACTCACTTTGAAACGAACTTCAACCATACAGTGTCTGAAATTTCATGTCTAACATCCAATTGTAACACTTGGTGAATGAGTTTGACTTCAACTAGTCCATATTTGTAGCATGACTAGCTAGAAAGTGCTTAAAGCACCAAATGTATGATATGAGTAGGTTATAAGCATACAAAAACACTCATGACTAGAAAGCATAAATATACACTAAACTTTGTTACAAATTCATTATCATAATTGAGAACTTGTTGATAACAATGTACATTCATAAACTCACTTGGGTTTTTGCATCTATTCTTCTTCTTTTTACTTTTACATTGTTCCCAATAGCAACATGTCATTTGCCACAATGTTCATTTGAGGGGATAAACTTAGAGAAATGCATCGATCCAGACAAAAATCAAGCTTCATTTGATTCTTGTTGCAATGCACTTAATCATTATTCCAAGCAGGATATTATTGCTTGTGTGCAATATTAGGCTCTTCAAGTCCTCTTATAACTAACTCACTTGTCATACCTTTTTCTAATTGCTTCATTTCAATACCTCCATTGACACATTGTCATGGTAATTGATAACAATTCTTCTTTTGAGTTCTATGCTTATTAATTACTCCCATTTCTAAAACTTATAACTTTAAACATGTCAAAAAAATTATGAAAAAAAAAAAGAATTCATATATAATCTCACACTTTTTTCTCTATTTGCAAAGTACAATTTCTCAGCAAAGGAGATTCAATTGAACCTCCCTTATTCCTACCTACTTTTGAAAGTTGTGCTTAAACATCAACTTTCAAAAGTCTTAATAGTCGTATAAACGTTATGACATGTTTAATAACATAAGTTTTCAAAAAAGTATATCTTATTCTTTGTTAAATTCCACGTCCAATCAAACTATGTTAAATGAGTTTTGACGAAACATTATTATACGACACGCTTCACAAAAAGATTTCTAATTTTGGTGCTAATTCCTTTATATTTACTTTTTCTTGCAGAACCTAAAGCAAAGGTTAGTCCAGTACAAGAAATGAGGCCACCACCAAGTAGACCAATACCAATTTTTTGGCATCCAAAATCACCAAATGAGCCACCACCATTACCACTACCATCAGTACCAAAGGACTTAATGTTGCCATTGCCACCAAACATGGATGATGTTCCAGTTCTTAATTCAGCTAGACATGATAATGTCACATTTTATTCACTTTTCCCGGAATTTAAAAATCCTATGGCTGGATATTTAACATCATTAGGTGGAGATAGCAAAAAAAATTTGTTGTATGCTAAATTTCATCTTTTGCTCTTAGTGACAACATTTTATGTATTTCTTATGAACTGATATTATGATTGCATGTTTTCCAAATAACGGAACTCTTAATTTTGAATTTGCTTAATTCATTGTGCTTGATAAACTTAGTAGTTCATTTATACACTACGTTCAAATTACTGATTGTAATAGGGAAAAGTAAAAAAAGATCATTATCATTTCAATTAGTAGTTTTCAATAAGAAAAGAGAGGATTAATTGAATGTCAACTCATGACAAACCATCACCACTTATCTCGAATAAGTTTGTGAAACTTTGAACTCCAAAAGTGAAATAATGATTTGTCATTCAATTAGTGAGTTGTGCAGTTGCTCATATAAGTGTTAGATTGAATCCTTTATCTCCCTCTGGAGATGTCATTGGCTCCTCCTAGGAGAGAGTTAAGGATTCAATCTTATACCCCAATGAAGATCCACCTTTGGAATTACCGCGGCTGTAATAACCAAGAATTCTGGAGAAAACTTCCATTCACTAATTGAATGTCGCAAACCATCTAATAAACTAGAAGTTTTGTCATCATTGTCAAAATGAAAACTATATGATAAAATGGTCAACTTGGAACTCAGGTTGTACAGGACACAAAGGGAAGAGGGGCTAACCTGGACTTTGACACATAATTCCTGGTCAGTATGCTTGAAATTCACATAGAAAAGCTACGAGTGGAATGCAGCTTGACGGACGTCCACAAAAAAAAATTGGCATTTTTGACGTCGGAATCCGGATCACCCAAAAAAATGATTTGCTATAGCACACAAAAATCATCGAAATGAGAGGTATGCTCGCTTCGGGGCTCGTTTGAAATTCAAATGGGCAAATGACAATGCATTGCTGTGAAACATATTGTTGCAAAAAGGAAATCATAGTTCCAATTTTAACTGTCACAGAGAACTGCAAATCAAAGTTCACAGCACAAGGTCATAAAGGATCACACCAATTAATCCAATTCCATTCAAAAAAACTTCCCAATTGAATATCAAATTGCAAATTGACAGGCAAAAAGATCTAATTCCATTCGCATCACAAAACTTTCCAAGTTGTAAATCAAACAGAAAGTCGACAGCACCATTGAATTCAAAACTATCAAAACAAGAGCCAATTCTATATTACAAAGCTATGAATTGTTCACTTCAGATCGATTTCAAAACTAGGGAGTTCATTTGTTCTAGAACTCTTGAGATGCAGAACCAATATCGCCCTTGCCCGAGCCAGCCTTTCTAGGCAACAGATTCTGGTGAATGTTAGGCAAGACACCTCCATTAGCAATTGTAACTTGACCCAAAAGCTTGCTCAGTTCCTCATCATTTCTGACAGCCAACTGAATGTGCCTCGGCACTATACGATTCTTCTTGTTATCCCTTGCTGCATTTCCAGCCAACTCCAACACCTAAATTAATAAATTATAATAAATTTAGTCTCACAAGATTGTACAATTTTTATCACATTAAGGAATACAACTCCACCATCACTATCTCCAGATAATCTGTAACATTAAAATAGATAAATCTCTAAACACCATTACAAATTCTTCAATTGATTATCACAGTCCATTACTAAACATGATTATCCAACCATCGACATGAACTAAACATACAATACCAATTCTCCAAGTGTTAACCCTTAAAACAGATTATGAACAAATAGAATCACCATTGTATCAGATTGCAACTTGACTGACAAATGAAACCAAATTAAACATTGCAACCACTCCAGTGTCAACACTATTTCTTCCTAAATGAACAGCATAAACAAAATAAATTCAACTCTTAAATTCACATTTTCACAGTTAACAAGTAGCTTTTTCAAACTACACAAATTACATGTCTAATAATCAGGAAAGCTATGTTATAGAGGAATAAAATATATATTTTAGCATGTTTAAAAGTACAAATATCAAAAAGGAAGTCCTTAAATTTGATTCCAGATTCAAACCATTTCACATAAAATGGGGTAAATTTGAATCAATCAAGTTAACTTACAGAAACTAAAAATAATATCAACCAAATCAAGTAAAACAATCCCCTAAAGAACATTTGAATTCAATCAACCAAAATGAAGTTCAATAGCGAAAAATTGGAGCAAATTTCAATCTAATCTACTAAAAAAAAGTAAAAACAATGCTAGAGAAAATTAGGATCAATCAACCAAATAAATTAAAGCAATCACATAAAAAAATTGGAGTACATTTAAATTCAATCAACCAAATCAAGTACAATCGCACAAAATAGGAGTAAAATTCAATCTAATAGACTAAATCAAGTAAAAACAATCGCATAGAGAACATTTGAATTCAATCAACCAAATGAAGTAAGTTCAATCGCAAAAACTTTAACAAATTTCAATCTAATCGACTAAACAAAGTAAAAACAATGCTAGAGGAAATTAGGATTCAATCAACCAAATAAAATAAAAACAATCGCATAAACATTTGAATTCAATCAACCAAATCATGTACAATCGCACAAAATAGGAGTAAATTTCAGTTTAATAGACTAAATCAAGTAAAAACGATGGCATAAATTAGAGTAAATTTCAATTCAATCCACCAAATCAAGCATAAAATTACCTCAGCAGCGAGGTATTCAAGGACGGCAGACAGATAAACTGGTGCACCAGCTCCAACACGTTCAGCATATTTTCCATTCTTCAGGAAACGAGCGATCCTACCGACGGGGAATTGGAGACCCGCCTTTGAAGACCTAGACACAGATTTCGATGCCTTTTGCTTCCCTCTACCGGCGCCGCCCTTGCCTGATCCACCGCCGGAACTCATTTTTTTTTTCCGATGAAAGAAAAACCCTAATTCTAGCTCTCGGTTTTGTATGCTGCTGTTTCTGTGTTAGCGGCGAAAGAGGAAGAGGGTACGGATTCTATATATAGGACTAAATGCTGTGTGCTGATTGGTGGAATTGATGGGCACAAGGATTTCCACCGTGGAAGTGGGCCTACACATTTTGAGAATTGCGCGGGAGATTTTTAATCTAGAAACATAAATGGCGCTTTTTTTTCTCGTAAATTTGTATTAGGAGTAAATTTACGTCTAATATAATTAGTACAATATTTAATTTATAGTATAAGAAATAATTGTCACTTAACAAATTAATACAATATTTAATTTATAGTATAAGAAATAATTGTCACTTAACAAAAATGCACCTTTGATTATATATATTATGTAATTTTTGCTTTAGTGAATTTATATCATATTTACATGGAATAGATTATAATTTAAGAATATGTTTATTTGTTATCTATGAATTAAAATTATTTATAAATAACAAAACTATTTTTCAAGTACGTAATACTTATTATAATCTGCTCTCTATTTATCCTTTTCTTAACATCGTCACAATATTTATCAAATAATTTCTACATAATTAATATGCCAACCAAACAAGTCTTTGGTTATGGAGACGATGTATGCATGTTTATTGAAATTCGCAACTCCGTTAAAAAAGATAATAAGATTGTTCGCGACAAATCAAATTAAAAAATGATATTTCTTTGTTAAATTTTATTTTATTTTTGGATCCAAAATTTATTTTTTAATTTAATGCACAAACTTTTTACCTTGAGTTGAATTTAAACTTAATTTTATAATACATTTAATTAGATGATATTCTAACCCTAACATATATTGAACTTTTTAAAAAAAATCAATCCTAGAACAACTTCAAACATATATAAAGTTTTGCATATGGCTGAACTAGTTTAAACTAATTTCAATATCACGATACCTTGATTATCTCAGTGCATACATTGTGTATTTATAAAGTTTATAATCACGTAATAATATAATATCAACTTCGAAAGTTTATAAAATTGATACTTATCAGTAAGTTAAAAGATTTGCACATTTTGTCAACAAATGTAGAAAGTGATAGAGAAATTGGAGTGTAACATTACCTCATAAAAAAATTAAAGTTGTAAACATGTCTAATGAATAAGTTATTTTATTTTATTTTTGATATTATATAAATTTAAATAATTAAAGTAATAACACAATATTTTATTGGAAACAATTTTGGTTCATAAAGGATAAAAATTACGACATTACATCTCTATAAAATTTAATTTCAGCTTATCAAAATTTTGAGTCGCAACAATTTAACATTACAAACTCTATAGCTTAAGGAATTAAACTATAATTTCTATGAATCAACAATTATCTTTGATTGTCAAATCGACTTTTGCTCAACACCAAATCATAATACAAGCAAATTTAACTTAAGAATTGTAGTAAAACATTAGCATATGAAATAGGTTTTTCGATTTTGTTTCCTTGTCTTGGCTGCACTTAGGTATGCAGTCAAAACTCTCTCAAATATGAGTTTCCTCTTATTTGATTGCCTATTGCTTCTAAAACTAAATATAAATGCATAGATTCTTTGTGAAACCCTTGTAGTATTTATATATGTGAATAGAATCGTTAAAATGAATTTGACCCACGAGGCTGGCCCAATTTAATCTTTGAATTCAGTGGGGTTGGGTCTAATTTTTTTGGCTCATTGAGATACGAGGCTTTTTAACCCAGCCTCACTTGCCTACCAGCTCATATATGAATATTTAAAAATACATATACAGTAATATTTTGTTTATAAATGTTTTATCAATGAATATGTTACAAGCATAAAAAATCAAGTCTTTTAAACTAGCTTGTTTTTAGTGGGAGGAATGTTTGAATGATCAATATTTTTCTGCTAAATTTTACGTTGACTATTATATATTTTGGTAAGTATTTCACCTAAGTGTGAGATTCATAAATATATTTTTGTAAGGATTTGCTAAAGTGTGTGATTCATAAATGAAAATTTTTATATATTGATGTGCTGTTCATAGACATCAACATTCAATTCTTTTCGATACTCCTTCTAAAAAAATAATATTGGTTGAAGGGTCAACCCATGGCCCGCTTAAAGTTGGGTTAGGCCAATATTTTACTGGCTCTTTAACTAAAAGGATCAATCCGTCCAATCTATGCAACTCTATAGCCCGTTAGATTGGGCCAACCTATTTTAACAGTTCTAGATGAAAGGCTTATCCTTCTTCAAGCAAATGTCCTTCCTTTTGGAGATTTTTAGAATTTCCATTATGACCCTTCTCAACTTATAGAAGAAATTTTACATAAGCTGGACTCTTGTCACATATGAGTTTTATATATCGATTGCCTTAATTTTTTATTTCGTGTAATTGATGTTTTTCTTTTTCTTGTCGAATTTGATTTGATTAAATATGCTATTGCAATCTATTCCTTTTATTAATTCTCATAGTCAATTATCAAAAATTTTCTCGATTTAACAAATTTCTTCATTATTTTTGATAATAACAAACCATTGCTTTTTATGTGTATAATATAATGATAATACTCCATGTTAATTCACTTCATCCACCTCAGCCTTACACACTTAGAACATGTAAAACTCATTTGCTTCTTTACTTTCCCACAAGTTTCTTCATGTTTTAGTTATTTTTCGTAAAAACAGAATTAAAAATAATCAATTGAGTGAAAGAAAAAAAAAAAGAGAGGACAAAACGGTGTCGTATAGCTCTGTGGTTCCTGTTTAGTTGCGAGTTGTAATCGTAATCTCAATATGTGGTAGCCAAAAAGGTAATGCTTCCATTTCTACTACCTCACTGAACTTTGTTTCTTCTTCAACTTTTTAAAAATTTCATTAAATTTGCAGAAAAACTTATCGAAATTGATGAATTTGAAGATATAGCATCTGGGTTTAGCTTCTTTTAGCTTGAAGTATTGTAAAAATTACATCTTCAAAGCTATAAAAATACTTTCATGGCGTCTTCAATACTGAGTGGATCTGATAATTTCAAGCTTCTTAGTGGAATTTCTCCATCTGGCTCATCATTTCTTGGGTCAGAACTGAATCTAAAGTGTTTACCCCAAAAGGGTTTTGTTAATTTGAGAGCAACAAGAACCCTAAGACCCACCAAATGCAGTTTATCTGCTTCAAGGCCAGCTTCTCAACCAAGATTCATACAACACAAAAAAGAGGCATTTTGGTTCTACAGGTTCTTGTCTATTGTGTATGACCATGTCATAAATCCTGGGCATTGGACTGAAGATATGAGAGATGAAGCACTTGAACCTGCTGAGCTACATGCAAGGAATTTGCAAGTGGTGGATGTTGGTGGTGGAACTGGATTTACTACTCTTGGGATTGTTAAGCATGTTGATGCTAAAAATGTGACTATTATTGATCAATCACCTCATCAGCTTGCTAAGGCTAGGCAGAAGGAGCCATTGAAAGAGTGCAAGATACTTGAAGGAGATGCTGAGGATCTCCCATTTCCTACTGATACTTTTGATAGATATATTTCAGCTGGAAGGTAATTTCTATACTTATGTTTGGCAACTGCAAACCCCGAGCAGAGACAAATCCAGAATTTTAAAGTACTCCCTCCCTATCAAAGCATATGTAGGATATACCAAAATGTCTTCTAATCTTCTTGTGTCAAACATGCTATGTGGAAAGTTAAATTCAAAGAGTAGTCAAAAATGAAGAAAGACATTCTTTCTAACCGGACTAAAAAGGATAGTAAGGCAAACAAATTGAAATAGAGGTAGTATGTGAGTTCTGAACAACAACTCTTTTTGTTTAGTGGGAAATGGATAAATTTATTTGTACATATCAGGTGAAGTCTTACTAATAATAGTACAGTATTTGAGCCATAACTAGTAGGTTTCGTGGAACCCGTATTGTGGCTCCGCCCCTTATACTATTAGTGTTTTGGATAACTGAGAAATCCCGAGGGTCAGTTGGCACGAGTTTTGAAATACATCGATATTGTGTCTGCTCCTCAAGGGCGGATGGAGAGGATGATAAGTCATGGCTTCATTGGAGTCCAAGCTCGGTATGTGATAAAAGTTCACTAGTTTAGTACAAATTGATTTCAAACCCGATAAATTAATTAGTTGTGAGAGAATCCCGAACTCGAACCCATAAAGTTTAAATCTTGGATCAACCTCTGTGCCAAGGGCAATGGAGAGTGCAACTTGTGGCTTTATTGGAACCCAATAGCTTTGGCTCGGATATGTGATAAAAATTCAATAAATAAGTACAAATTGATTTCATATCCTGTAAGTTGAATGTGTTGTGATAGAATCCCGAACTTGAGCCCATAAAGTTCAACTCTTGGATCAACCTCTGTGCCAAGTGCCATGGAGAGTGCAACTTATGGCTTTATTGGACCCAATAGCGTTGTCTCGGATATGTGATAAAAATTCACTAAACAAGTACAAGTTGATTTCGAACCGAGTAAATCAAATGAGTTGTGATAATATCCCTAACTCAAGCCCATAAAGTTTAAATCTTGGCTCCGCCTCTGTGCCCCTGCCCTCGCTTTGTTTTTGCTCTTCTAGTCTGTGATGCTGATGCTGTTTTATAAGAAATTGCAAGCTATTACTGCTAAAGTCTTGCTTAGAAAAAATTTGGGAACTGATAGGATAAATCAGACTATTCTGTATTCTGTTTCCTAAATTTTCTTTCTATGTTATTCTTGCCTTTCCTCCAAATTGAACTTGCTAGTCTACAATACTATGTGATGCTGTTAAACAATTAATCAAGCTTGGCCAATATGGAGCCAGGAATTTATATACGGAGATTCAAATACATACTAGAAATTACACTTGGGATTTTGGTTCGTGATCTAAAACAATTTTTGAACCTCGTTGGCCGCTTCACTAAAATCTCCCCCTTATGTCAAGGGGTTTCAACAGTTAACATGTAGCAAAAAGAATTGTTTTGTCATAGTTGCAGGGTGTAATTTTAAAATAAAGGGATTCTGTTTGACCCCCTTTCCTCCATCTAGCTCCGTCATTGAGCTGAGGTGGAGTTTTTGTTACTCTTCCTCAGGTGTTGGAATGCTCTTCACATTCCATGTAATTTTAATAAAATGTCATTAGGTTGTGCAGTTCAACTAGCTATGGTTCCGCTATGACTTTTAGGCCACGTGTATCGTCTTTTTGTCGCTTCAGTTTTGACTATTCACTAGTGCACAAATGAAGTGTGATTCTTTGAAGAATTAAGATGCTTGTTGTACTCAATATACAGAGTGCAAGTGAACTTCAAATTACATAAAGTTATCATTTTCACTTGTTTTTAGCCATTGTTCGTATTTCCTTACTTATAGTTAGAGTGGGCTAGAGTCCCATGGAAATGGGGTGGTGGTTTGCTTATATGGACTTGGGCAATCCTCCCTCATGTGCTACCTTTTTGGGGTTGAGTTAGGCTCCATATCTTACACTCATAAACTTTTTTTCATATTGATTCTTATTGTTGATAACTGGCAAGTTCAAGATTAAGATATATGCTTGATGTGTGATCTTTGCTCATTTCCAGTGGAATCTAGTTCAATTAACTTTGACAATATTCACTGGTGTCACCTATTTATTACTTCTAGATGTAATAACATGTTTGTGTTCTCCAGCATTGAGTATTGGCCAGATCCACAGCGTGGTATCAAGGAAGCTTATCGGGTACTAACCATAGGTGGGGTTGCCTGCCTGATTGGTCCGGTGTACCCAACATTTTGGTTATCTCGTTTCTTTGCAGATGTGTGGATGCTCTTTCCAAAAGAAGAAGAATATATAGAATGGTTTAAAAAGGCCGGTTTCACACAAGTTAAGCTGAAGCGGATTGGCCCAAAATGGTATCGTGGTGTCCGCCGACACGGGTTGATCATGGGCTGCTCTGTGACTGGAGTGAAGCCATATGCTGGGGAATCGCCATTGCAGGTAGGGACTTCTCTTTTTCCTAAGTGTGTTATTGCTTAGTATTTGAAGCTTTTGTGCTGGTCAATCTGTTAGATGACTTAAATTCTTCGATTTCCTGTTTGTTTATATTTTTGAAATTATTTTAAACACCTTTGTTGACTTTCTGACACTATATGATACCCTCTTCATGTCCAGACACATTTTCCACTTTCAAACTTCTCAAAATATTTGGTATACTATACAGAAAATACAAGTTATTCGGAATTCTAATTTCATTAAGCAATTGGAAGTTCAAAAATACTTATCATACTATTCTAGTACTGCCAATAAATTACAAGCTTAAACATTTCTTGTTTCATCTATGGTCAAACTTGCGTGATGTAAGTTGTGATAGAACGCCTCCCTCCTCCTTGGCTTTCGACTAGCAGACAGCTTATAGCGCAGTCATTTTAACACTCAGTATTTTTGCCTTACACAATTACAATAACAACTAAGCCTTAGTCCCAAGAAAGTTGGGTTTGGCTATATGAATCCTCAGTGACCATGTTCCTCCATTTAAAATTCATCTCTGGCCAACATTATACAAAATAAAAATGAAAAGTGCATGTGAACTCTCTGATTTACAGTTTTAGTGGATTGAAGCTTTGTTGTCAAACCGGAACTATACTTTCTTACACCATTAGTAGATATAATATACTAATGTTGCTGTGTTGTTGTGTTGCAGCTCGGTCCCAAGGTTGAGGATGTGAGCAAGCCTGTGAACCCTTTTGTATTTCTCATGCGATTCCTGCTTGGCATAATGGCTGCAAGTTACTACGTGCTCGTTCCAATATACATGTGGATTAAGGATCAAATCGTCCCGAAAGGTCAGCCCATCTGAATAATAAGGACAACTTATCAATCCAAGAGAAGTTCTCCACAATTTCTGCTTGACAGTTCTCCACCAGTGACCACAACTCTGTTGTGGACCAACAATGTTTTTGGCGTCATCGAACTTTAGTCTGTTAGTTTTTCAGCCCTAGCTTGTAAATTTTATTTTCATGGTAAAACCTACAAAAATCTGTGACATTTTCTAGTTGGTATAATCTATCAGTCATGTTTTCTAATCATATGTTGAAAAAAGCTCATTGAAATAAATAGTAGTAATGCATCGTTTGCCAATATTGAGCAAGTTTTAAGTATTTTAGCACTCATGTGTGTCCTCATAGTTGATGTTCTTGTTTAATCCTTGAACAACTTCAGCTTGTGCAAGTCAAGTCGCCCAAGGTTGTGTTGTGGTGTAGTAGTAAGCACTCTTTCATGCCTTAATCAATGACCTCGATTTCGAATCTTGGGTATGAAGTCGTCTTCGGTACCTTAATCAATGACCTCGATTTCGAATCTTGGGTATGAAGTCGTCTTCGGTAGAAAGTGTTTTTCGCAGCTAGAATTCGTGACCACCTGGCAAATACTAGATATAGTAAATAAACAAATCACAAAGGATGATCATATGAGTCAAGTCTCCAAATCATTTTGACTCTTTGCAAACTTGGTTAAGAAGTAAACTTCGAACACAATTTTCATAGAAGGTTATTTGTTAGAAACATTAGTAATATTATTTTAATTCACAATACTAGAAGTCCAATTTTTTTTTGTTCCTTTGGAATTTGGACATGAAATTTCTAGTGTTTTAATTTTTCAAAGACATGCTTTATATATATATATGGGTGAAAATCATTTACACTCTGATTTGGCTTTTAGAATCAAATTTCCTGTTAATTTAAACAATAAATAATATCATTATCCTCGTAAAATCCAAGTAATGTCTATTTTACCTTTGAAATTTTAGAGAATTTGTAATGTATGGTTCGAGCTTGATGGGTGACAAATGTATTTCTCTACTCTTTTTCACTTAAATATCATACTTTCATTTGCAATAGAGTTTGAGTTTCGTGTCATATACTCGAAATCATGTGTCACTTAATTTGGAAGAAATATGAAAAAATACACTGATTTGGACATACATATTCACATGCAAAAGCATATTCAAAATTTGAAATTTCATTGATTTATAAGTAGTTCACAATAAAAACTGAATTCAAAGTCAAGATTTTGTTCAAAAGGACCCTATTACTCCCATAAGCCTCACAATGCAGCGTGATATTTGGGTGTAAATCTAAAATATGGTCAAAATTTTAATATTCTCTATTCCTCTTTTAGAATTCGAAAATTAAAATTTAAAGTTCATATATTTAAAATTTTAGACTCGTCTTTGGTGATCATACCCTATGGGTGATACAAATTTTAAATTAATCGAATCAATAAATTTTGATAAATAAAAAAATAAATTAACAGGGCTTGCGTGATAAAGCCATGACCAACAACTACACCTAATACCCGTCTACATTCAATTTGACTGTCTTCATTTGGAAATTTCTTTCTAAAATAATTTTATTTGTTGCGATTCGCAAAGATGACTGAGATGGTGTAATAGGTAATATATCTCATATAAAAGGATAGATATCGATTTCTTATTTTAATGCCTTTTTATCGAAATTATTGTATAAAACTTATTTTGTGTGATTATATCTAATCTATCAAGTACACATTCAAAGAATAGAGTTCCACAAGTCTTAAAGGTCTAATACATAATCAAACGTAACGTAACTCTACTTCTAATAATGTTTTCAGTTAATACTTTCGATTCAAATTCTGAAAATCCGTCTATTACATATATAGTTAAGTTAATCACATAAAATATATCATCTCTTTTAATTACACGCATCAATATGAAGTATAAAACATTTTGATGTTTCATAACTTATTGAGGTGAATACGTATACTTAAATAATATGACATATTTTATATTATTAACTTAATTATCTATCAAATGAATGAGAACACATAAAAAAAAGTTTTCAAACAAAGAGTATCTAAATTGAACACTTTATTAAGAATTGAATTATTCAATTTGAATATAATTTAGTTCGAGTGTCTAAACAAAATGTGAACAAATTTAAGAGATTGACTATATATGAAAGCCATTTTTTTAAAAAAATAATTCTTTTAATAGGTGCCGAAGAACTTTTCTCTTGTTAAACCCTTTATTCACTCCTTTTTTTTCTTTTTAAAAATCTATTTTTTATTATTTTAATGAATTGATATATTTAACGGAAAACTTACTAATTAAAATATTTAAACATTATAAATTTCACTTAACACTTTTAATATATTTATAATACAGTTTTTATACGTATTACAAAGAACAATTTACTATTCATATATAATACAAGTTTTACATATGGATAATACATTTATCACACATTTTAATACATTTATAATACAACGTGTCAATTTCTTACGAAACAAACATAATATATTTTTAAAAACAATTATGATACATATTTATTACATACTACATATTACAGATTTAACATAATGTTACCATAAAATAGTAATAAATAAAAGTATCACCAAAATTAATAATTATTTATTAAAATATATCGTAATTTTTCCTTTTACTAGAGCCCTCTTGTCACAACAAAATTCTTCTATTTAAATATAAATAAACGTCCATCCAACATTATATACTTAACTCTCTCTCTCCTCTCTCTCTCTAACTAAACAAAGATCCAAAAAGAAAACACCATGGCTGATAAAATAGTGAAGGAAGAAAATCAACTTGTTCAATTCAAAGAAGCCATCAATTTATTTGACAAAGATGTACATGGTAATTATTAGTATATTATTAATAATATTTTCTTTACATTTTTATGAAGTTTTTCACTCGAGGCTCGATATCAGCATTGATAATAATGAGTATTAGCTAGCAATTCATTTTTCATTTGATGTTTGATATTAACATTGAAATCTAGAATGACTAATAACTTAAGTCGCGTAAAGTCAATTAAAAGGGAAGTGCTCGCTTCAATAAACGAAATTTTGATAAATTCATATCATATTTTATTTTATATAATATCTCAAATATTACAATTTTATTTATAGGCTGCATTACAATTGAAGAATTAGCAACAGTAATAAGGTCATTGGATGAAAATCCAACAGAAGAAGAACTATGCCATATGATTAGTGAAGTTGATGTTGATCATCATGATAATGGAACCATGGAATTTATTGAATTCTTGAATCTCATCACCAAGAAAATGAAGGTAAAAACTCATATTCCTAGCTCTTATTTAATCGTGTCGGGTGTTCATACTTAATCAGTTATATCGACTCTCTGCTAATAACCAAGTGATTTAATAAGTGTATAAATAGATATGTCAAATATGTTGATTAGCTTGGTGCAAACACTCTATACGAGTAAATTTTACGATATCTCCATCTATATTTATATTCTCTCTAGTGGCGCAAAAAAGGAATTCATAGATTTTTATCATGGTAAGAGAGGTTCAAAAATTGATTTTAAGTCACGAATTTAAATTCTAAATATGCTATTATTATATATTTTTAAATTTTCTTATTAAAATTTCTGGCTTCATTTTTATTTTAATTTTCAGGAGACGGATTTAGAGGAAGAACTTAAAGAAGTGTTTAAGGTGTTTGATAAAGATCAAAATGGATTTATTTCTGCTACCGATGTAAGTTGATTTTACGTTGGAGTTTTATACTTTTTAATAATTATTGTTACTTATTTTATATTTAAAAAAATATCTTTGTTTTTTAAAAAGGAATTACTAGAAGATTTTTTTTTATATAATCATTAATATTATTTTGTGAGTGAAGTCAATCATGTACGGCATATGTACTCATGTTGTTCCTTTGAAGACCAGTCAAAAAGATCAAGGTATTTTTAATTTTAAGAAAATATGATTGAAAACATTTTAAATTTGGATCGAATTACTAGTTTAGAAAATAATACATCTTTTTACTTGCCTAATGAAATTAAAATTAAATACAACATGAACGAAATACATTTCTCGTTAAGTTTAGAATTATTTACAATACTTCTTATTAAGAGTTTTATGCTCGTACAAGAATTTGAGATCAGTTATTATGTCATGTGGATTGAGATTATATTCAGTTTAATTAGTTAAGTAAAAATGTGTTTTATGTATCTTTATAATTCAAGAAATAGCTAATAATTTACGTCCAAATCCATAAACATTTTCAATATTTCAAAGGATTTGGAAAAAATATTTAAATTTGATTATGAATGAATATAATTATTAAACTAGTTAAGGGAAAGGTGAGGGGGTACACATGTTAAAATTTTCTGTCATTATTATTTAAATATACTTATTTTTACAGTTGTTTCAAATCCTAGATAATTATTAGGTTATTATTATTATTAACTTTGAAACCAATCTGTCAATGCAATGAATTTTTCCACAGTTCACACTGAACAATGCACTTGCTCCTTTTGACTTTTTTATTTATTATACCGAAAATATAATGAAACAGATAAAATCTCTTTATTTTTAATTAGAAAAAGTTCGATTTTTATTAACTGATTTATACAAATGTTCCTTTTTAGATATCATTTAAATTTTAATTACCTTTAGTTTATATCATTCAAAAAGGGGTTTCTTTAAACTATATATGATCTAAAATATATTATAAGTCGTGAGAGAAATAAAAAAGAGATTATTTATTAATCAGTCATTTCTAAAAGATACAATTGAGAAAGTTTCGACCTTGAAAATGGAGAAACTCATTATACAGAGGACTTCCTCTTTTTAGTGAACGTTACATGCATGATTTAATCTGAATTAATCAAATCAACGATACTGAACCACATATGATTATATCAAAAGTAATATTCCACATATTAGTGATATAGAGATATTATTTATATTATCATTTCATTTATAAGTAAGATATTGATAATGCACTATTAGTGCATTTTTTTTAAAAAAAAAATATTAATGTATATAATTCAAACTTTGTTATAATATTTTTCGATTGTATTGCAGTTAAGGCACGTGATGATTAACTTAGGGGAGAAATTAACAGAAGAAGAAGCTCAACAGATGATTAGAGAAGCAGATTTGGATGGAGATGGTCAAGTCAACTTTGATGAATTTTTTAAAATGATGATCAAACTTTAATATATGATTAAAAATATTTATTTATATTTATTCAATATCAAGAAGTTTATTAAGAAGTTTTTATTATTTGTTGAAACAATATCAATTTTATATAGCCAAGGAATTAATTGTAGGATTATTTGACTATTTAAACTCTCAAAATTGTAATCAAAAGAACCTCTCAGTTTATATGTAATTTTTTTTTTTGGTTTTATTGATGTTCTATATATTAATTCATTTCATGATTCAACTTATTTAGATATTTGTAAAATAATAAAAATTTATTTTACGAGTAAATAACTTTCTATCAAAGACTTGTTAAAGAATGTGTGTGTGGCGCGGGGTGGGGTGGAGAGAGATAAACAAATAATTAAATATGCTACTATCATTATAGAGTACTTATTAATGTATTTTATGATGAAAGTATCATAATGATTATGATATAAAATAAAAGCAAGAAAGGACGTACGATTAGCAAATCCACATTTTCTTTTAAATATGATATTTCTTGATGACTTTTTGAATTATATGTTAATTAAGTTATTGATTTTTTTTCTTCTTTGAGTAGGTTGTAGAACTATCAATTAGTCGTTAACTAATTTCGATAAGTCACGTTAACTAATATATTAGTTTATTCCTAATGACACACCAAAATATAATAACAATGTAATTAGTCATGAACTAATACTAATAAAAAAAGAGGAGAATAATAGTTGTCACGTCTAGGTTTGATGACTCCAAAAGAGAATTTGATTATCATTACTTAGTCAATTATATGAATTATCACTGCTTCGATTATCTATTATTTTGTTGTTACTATTGTTAAGATGACTTTTTCATTATTATATGTATTTTGTTAAAATCTTCTTTAATATTTTTACGTGAGTCTAGGTTCTATCAGAAATAGTATTTTTACCTTAGGAGTAATGGGATTACAAATACGTTTTTTTTTGTTGTATAATATAAGAAAAATAAATTCAAAGGCACGTTCATAAATTTGTTGACAAGCATGTTTCTACTCTCAAGAAAATAAATTAATTTTGTATTGAGTCAAGTCTTTTTACTTCCTATGATTTGTTTGTGTATTATGACTTTTGACTACAAAATACCTTCATTCCCACTCCTTAAAAAAATAATTGAACAAATAAATGATTTATGTCCTTTTAGTGTTACATTCTCTTTCACATGAGTCAAAACAATTTATAATTGTTTTCACCCACTTTATTTAGTTATAATTTAATTTAAATAAGTATAATTTTCTAACAAAGGAGGATTTAATCGAATCCCTTTAAACACATTGAAGGGTTCTTGTAATGGTTTAGACTCGGTCAATTGTGCTTCGTGGAGAAGTCATGGGCTAGACACGTGGAAATCATAGGTTGCAATATAGAAATCCAGCTGTTCGAGATCAAAATGAATTAAATACAATGAAATCTGAATGAAACCTTCATTAAGTGAAAACAAATGATATGTAAGTTACGCTTACATCTATTCAAAAGAATGAAATAAATATAATGTACTCTCCAACTTGTGGCCTATATAGTCCAATCCAGAAACCATGGGAACTCATTTTAATGAAATCAAGTACTTATAATATAGATGTGTGCATAACTTTAGAAATGTTGTGTGTAGCAGTAGCACCATTGTCATCGAGTCCGAGCTGTGGAACCAGATAGGTACGACTGTGTTGAATAGACCGTTGCGGTTGAACCCTTCTTTGGACTCCAGCAGAAGCTTAGTGTACTGGGCTATGTTTAGCCCCATAATTTACAAGATGGGAAACTTTTTCCTCAACCTATACCATGTCTCAGTACTATTATTATTAGTATCAAAATAGATCTTCAGACACATGCTGGGGAGAAAATTGTTGATTTTTCTACCCAAACATGCTGTAATTTACTTACTCAATGATGATGCATTCATGCAGGAACAGGTTCGGAAACTCCGCCATTTTCAGCTTGATCCAAACTATCATCACTATTCCACAAAACCTCCACCAACCGGGCACATAACTCCCGGCTGGAGGGCTTCTCTTGGTCCTTTGCAAAAGAGTTCGCATCTGAAAGAAAAAGAAGGCATGAATTACACCATATTTTTGTAAGGACAGCACCCCAATAATTGATCTAGCATCCTAGAATGTAACGAGGTGGCCCTCTCTGAGGGTGAGATGGGGGTAAAACCTATGCTGCTCAGATTCTACAAAAATACTGTTGCACCTGCGTATGATCCTCCAAAATTGCACTACTTTGGAGGATCCGACACGTACCCACCAACACTTTTATAGAGACCAAACATCGCTTGGTTTCTCAAAAATAATGTCACTTCTTTGTCAGATCCTCCAAAAATACACCACTTTTGGAGGACATGACAACTCACCTGCCGTGAACAACATAGTTGTAAAACACTGAAAGCTAATAAAGAGATAGAAACCTTGGTGCCTGAAATGAAGATAAAATCTTGGGAGATGGGAATATAGATAACACAGTTGTCTCGGGATCAAGCACCCCATCTTCAAGAACCTGACAAGAATCCAGTCGTGTATAGGAGTGAGAAAGCAATACCATACTGATACATGGCCAAATTAATAAGGCAAATCAAATTTTATGTGGGATTTCAGCCACAAAATGAATAAAAGAAACTGAGACCTTTTCTACATCTTTGAGCAGGATTTAAAAAAAAAACGTACATAGATATCAACAAGGACTTTGAGCAAAAAGGATTGCAGAAGCTTGGCTGTTAAATGAGGAACATGATAAAGTAGTGAAGAGTACGAGTGCTTTATTTTATTGCCAAAAATAGAAAATGTCAGGTAACCAAATGCACAAACCTTCTCATGTTGCTTCATTCTCCACTGAAGTGGAACATCGTCTTCCTTTGTGTAACCTCCAAGAGGATGAAGCAAAAGGATGGGATTCTTATATCCCATCTCGAGAAGTCGCCGACGTGTGTCAGTCATTAATAATGCATGGCCATTATGCACAGGATTTCTCAGTTGAAAAGCAAAAACGGCATCTGCATTACGCCTTGTAAATTCATCCCGAAGTTCAGAAGGTGAAAGCCGGAAGCTGTCAAGACCATCATGGTACTTGACTGGTTCTATAACTTCCAAATCACCACCAATAAGCCAGTTTCCAGAATGAGTTATAGCTTCATCCACGTAAGGAAGACCTGGGGCAGTGGTGCCCCAAGTTCTTGCTATCCGTTCTTCTTTGTTATGCTTGTAGATCTCGATACTACACTTACCAAATTAACAGGGAAAGAAACTACATCAGAAAGTATAAATAGTCATAATAAAGAAAAGATAGCCTAGTTAGATGCTTAAAAATTATAAAAAAACAACAAAGAGATTAAAACTTCGTGAGAAATGGTCGGGTTGGGCTATGACCCCGCTTTTTCGCCAATTAGAAATGGTCAGAATGTTTGAGGCTCACTTATACTTGTGATTTGCAAAAGAAATCTGAACAGATGAAGAGGAAAAATCAGTGTCTTCCAGCTTACTGCTAATGTTTACTGTAAGCTCGTATTTGTTTAGTAGAGGAAGATCTGCTATAGAAGGAATGATTAACATGTCAATCTTACTAAAAGCAAATGGAAACCAACAGAAACCTTAATTTGATTGACAAAGATGAAGCGCGTGATGACTTTGCATCCCTAAACCAGTAGAAACTAATCAACCTTCTGCCTTCTTATGAGCAACTCCAGAACTTCAACTTGATCGTTTAGTGAGCGGCGAGCCAGTCAGTTATAACATCTTCTTAACATAAGGAGTATGAAATCTAATAAGACACTGATTCTTTTGGAGAAATCTTGAGAATGAATATTCTTTTAAAATTCATAGTTGTAATTGACACAAAGGAGCAAGAGTTCTCCTATGTTATTCATGCTAATGTTATGGGGACAACTAAAGCACAACACTTGATCACGTTTAATTTATTTTTACTCTTTAGACAGGGATGCTTGTTTAAATAAGTCAATTTCACATGGTAAACTACTGTGATATCATGTAAAACAATTTTCCAGGGTAAGCCTGTATAGGAATTTATTTGTGAAAATTAAAAAAAAGTAAAGAAATACATCAAACAGAGGAAGAGCAAGGACGCATACAAACTAACATATTCTTAATGGCTATACTTACCATCGTGACTGAAAATTAGAAACATTATAAAAATCATAATATTTAACATCAACGTGGTTATGAATAACTTCGGATTTCTTTTACAGTAAAAAGGAACATTCTAAGATAACAGAACTACCTCAGAAACAGAACTGCTTACTATAAACAGTTGCTCTTTTCCTACTTCATAAAAAAATTGTTTTTTTCCCTTGAGTACCATTCTTCCATAAAGATTTGAACTTTTCTTTGAATCCTAAAGGATGATTAACAATCCAATGTCACTCTAATTCCCATTTTCAACCGAAAGCACTAGGCATCAAAACTCCCACTTTCCTTTGTGGAATAACTCCCATTTTCACTCATTATACACGTATCATACCTCAACTATCCATATTTCTCTTTACCTACCTAAACTATCACTTCCTTCGTACTAAAACACACCTCCATACTAAGCTTGTAGGTCAAACTCAGCATCTAGTTGTATTTTAATACAAAGGAAGTGATAATTGAAGTATAAAACTCGTGATAAACTATCGCTTCCTTTGTATTATAACACACCAATACTGTAATGGCAAATATTTGCTCCCAATCAGAAACAGGCCTCCATAGGCTAAACTTAAGGGAGTGATATGAAACACGCCAAAAGGTGATAGTTTAAATACTTAAATAGAACAATGGATTATTGAGCTATGAAACTCGCTAAAAATGTGTTTTTTTAAACATTAATTCAAAATCAAAAAAATGATTTGAAGAAGAAAGAAATTTTCCTTACTCGGTTAAGATGGCAATGGGGTTATTTCCATCAACAACAAGGGCAACACTACTGGACCTATCAATTTGATTCTTCTGAGAATCATCAATGGCGAGCACAATCGGAACCGACATGTTAACAACTGATCCATCTTCGAGACGAATCGAATTAAAATGAAGAGTTTGAAGAAACTCAGATTCTCTCATGAACCCTTTCAATGGGCTAGCCCATCCTTCACTTAACACATGAACCCATTCAACATCAATCTTCGTAAGCTTTATTTTGGGCAAATTTAAAGCTTCTTTTCTCTTCAAATCTCTTTGTGATTCATCAACGAAGAGCTCAACAAGCTTGCCACCGTCGGGTTCGATCAACAACCCGGAATGGCTTCGGGTCTGCGACATGATTGACCCGGTTCTTAATGGGTCTGCAACCGTACGAGAAAGGAAGATTGAGAGGTAAGAAGAAATGGATTTTGGGTAAAGATTGAATTTTTGTTTCAAAGTTTTGAATGAAAGAGACCTTATGGCGAACAAAAATAAAAACATAGTTTAGTGTTAATTACTAATTATATCACTAGCGGTAACGGAATTAAATATTCAATAAGGGGTTCAAAATCTTAAAGAAGACGAACAAAATTAAAAGTTTTATATATATCTAAAAAATTATTTTATCTGTGCACTTTCACTTCAATTTATTTATCTTATTTCCTTATAATTAGTATTTTCAAAGAAATCAAAGAATTAGCTAATCAAATTCAAAGAACCATTTTAGTACACTAAACAGTCTAAAATTTGATGATTCTAAATGAGACCTTCAAACAATAATACCTACTGTAATTTCGAGTACGCAATCTCACCCTTATCTTGAGATTATAGAAAAAATATTTTTGATAAAAACTCAACTCGAGTAAAACATATAATAAACACGTAAGGCAAATACAGTAGTGAAGAAACCATACTAAAAAGAAGAGAACATTAGCATCAACAACAGATAATATGATAACGAAAGTTGAGGTGGCGAATGAAAACAAATGGTGTCTAACTTATGCTTTCATCTATTCAAAAGAATGAAATACATATAGTGTAGCCTCCAACTTCTATACTACATAGTCCATCCATCCTGAACTTAATGTAAGTACCCTATTATATAGGTGCATCACAAATGTGTGGATAAATTTAGCACTATAATTTACAAGATGGAGAAACTTTTTCCTCAACCTATACCATGCTTCACTATTATTATTTGTCTTAATGTCAAAAATAATCTTCAGAAACCACATACTGGGGAGAAAAAAGTTGATTTTTCTACCCCAAATATGTTGTAGTTCACTTTCTCAAAGATGATACATTCAAGAAGCTACAGGTTCAGCAACTCTGCCATTTTCAGCTGCAGCCAAACTATCATAGTATTCCACCAAAACCTTCCAACCACCTGGGCACATAAATCCATCCGGAGGGCTCTCCTTGTTCTTTGCAAGTGTTCGCATCTGAAAAAAAAAGGAGGACGAAACATTAATTGTGTGATATTGATTGCCAGGACAGCAGCAGAATAATCAATCTAGCATCGTATAATGTAATGAAGTTGGTCCTTCCCGAGGGTTGGGAGTGGAGTTGGATTGGGGGTGCGACGGGGTAAACCTTATGTTGCTCAGATTCTCCAACAGTAGTGCCGCACCAGTGTTGGATATGAGCAACATAAGGTATAACACTGAAAGCCAATGGAGAGATGGAAACCTTGGTGCCTGAAATGAAGATAAAATCTTGAGGTCTAGAGGGGTCAAAGAAAGCCATTGCATTCTTAGTCTTGTCATATGCAGCTACCTACAAGAAAATTCAGTATTCGCATTAGAGTTTGAAAATAAAAAGCAAAGACGTGTTGCACTTTAACCATGGCTAATTTGTTGCCATACCCTGAAAGGTAAGATATTCAGGCGTTCTAGTCCCGGAGCCATACTGAGGACTTTCTTTCCATGATCTGCATCATACAGATCTCTCTTCTCCAGAGGATGACTCATTCCAGCTGGGTCTCGTCCCACAATATAAAAGTTAGCACCTGCATTGATGCGAGCCTTTGCATGCCATTGCACCTCGGTTGGACCAGCATAGTGCATGGGGGATGGGAATATAGAAACCACAGTTGTCTCTGGATCAAGCACCCCATCTTCAAGTACCTGAGAAGAGATCCCGTCATATATAGGAGTTAGCAACACTATGACAAGTACATAACTCAGATTGAGAAGGTGAGTCAAATTTTTCAGTGTAAAGGGATCAAATGAAACTGAGAACTTTTTTACTTTCTTTAGGCAGTCAATTAACATACGAGTAGATACATTAAGAAGAAAATGGACGTTAGAAGGAACTTTGAGCAAAAAGGACTGAAAACTTGGCCTGGTGAAGGGTAGAAAAAACTCTAGTACCGTAGAGTTTCATTTGCTTTATTTATTGCCAGAAAAAAAGAAGAAATACAGGTGGGTCAACAAAAGCACAAACCTTCTCATGTTGCTTCATTCTCCAATGAAGTGGAACATCATCTGCTTTTGTGTAACCTCCGAGAGGATGAAGCAAAAGGACAGGATTCTTGTATCCCATCTCGAGAAGTCGCCGACGTGTGTCAGTCATCAATAGTGCATGGCCATTATGCACCGGATTTCTCAGTTGGAAGGCAAAAACAGCATCTGCATTACGCCTTGTAAATTCATCACGAAGTTCAGCAGGTGAAAGCCGGAACCTGTCAAGACCATCATTGTACTTGACTGGATCTATAACTTTCAAATCGCCACCAATTAGCCAGTCTCCAGAATGAGTTATAGCTTCATCCACATAAGGAAGACCTGGGGCAGTGGTGCCCCAAGTTCTTGCAATCCGTTCTTCCTTGTTATGCTTGTAGATCTCGATACTACAATCACCAAATTAATAGGGAAAGACATCAGAGTTAAGAAAGACAGCAGTCATATGATGTTGCTGACAAGCAGGTAATAAACATGACAAAATTTAGTAAAAGTACAAAGATGCGGTGAATCATTTGCTAAACAACCAATGCAGAATATCACTCTGATCAATATCTCTGACACATTCGAATATGTATAAGGCATTCGTTGAGTAGATCACAAATAGTTAACCCCTTTTGAGCAATTTCAGTCACTACATCTATAAAGAAGATTACTGATATTGGATTCAAGAAGTATATTCCATACAGAGATTCCATCAGTGTATCAAGTTGTTTGAGGCTCTCATATACTTGCGATATTGCAAAAGAATTCTGAACAGATGAAGAGGAAATATAGGCGTCTTCCAGCTTACTACCAAAGTTCATTTTAAGCAATTGGAAACATGTCAATCTTTATAAAAGCAATCGGAAATAACCAAAAACGTATTTGGACGTGCAAAGTCAAAGCACATGATGAATTGCCATCCCTAAACAAATGGAAAATAATCACACCTCTGCCTTCTTATGAGCAATTTAAGAACTTCAACTCGAAGGTTGGCGAGCCAATTGTCCCCAGAAAAAACATAATATGATGCTGATTCTTTTTGAGATTTTTCGAGAATGAACTTTCCATGCATCTTTAAAAAATCATAATTGTAACTGACAAAATAGTAAGAACAAGTTTTCCCCTGTCCTGCTTGTTATGCTTTATATTATGGTATGGGAAGCACTGAATCACGTTTAGTTTAACTTTAGACTAGGATGCTTGTTCAAATAAGTCAATTTCACATGGTTGACTACTGTGATATCCTATGTAAGAATTTTCCAGGGTAGACCTTTCCTTTGAAAATTTATTGGTGACAAAAAAAAAACAGAAGAAATATATCAACAGGAGAATAGCAA
This sequence comes from Solanum habrochaites, assembly GCA_027704765.1. NCBI lineage: Eukaryota > Viridiplantae > Streptophyta > Magnoliopsida > Solanales > Solanaceae > Solanum > Solanum habrochaites. The sequence goes on from JAKWJA010002491.1 coordinate 154,151, forward strand.
GGAAACCGACAAACTACTACCTATGGAGACTCAAAAAAGGAAATGTTTGTAAATCTTCACATTTAACATCAACATCTTTCTGAAAACAAAGGGATACCTTGGATTTCTTTTCCAGTTAACAAAATGTTCTAGAATAATAGAAATACCTTGAATAAATTACTGCTTACTGGAAACAATTGTTTGTTTTCTTGAGTACCACTATGACATAAAGATTTAAACTTTGCCCCAAATCCTAAAGGAAGATTTACAAACCAACATATGTCCCCCTAACTGCCATTTTACAAATTACAACCATAAGTACTGGCATAAAAAAAAGTACAACTTTCTTTTTAATAAGTCCCAAAATCAAATACAAAACACATGCCACTTACAAAGCAAACCATTAAAAAACCATACTTCCAAGCAAAAATATCTACATACAGTCAACACTTTAGTTTAATATTCCCTGTAAGCACATATAAGTAAACATAAAAAAATAAGATTCAGATTCTGTTTAATATGGTGAACTAAAACATTAAATTAATAGTCACATCAATGTATGAAAACAACAGTTTATTAGATCAAAATTCTTTTTTTTGATATAACTATGATATCCGAGCTAGCTTGCACTCAACCACAGACCTTTACTAATTCCACTATATCTACTGGCTCCCATCAACACAAAACAAGTACAATGACTTTGTCCACTAAGACTTAGACGCATGGGCTAGTCCCATACATACTTGTTACCTTCTATCATCATAGATACCGGATAACTCTATCCACTAAGATTTAGACATATAAGCTAATTCCATAGGTACTTGTATTAAGTAACTTTATTCACTAAAGACTAAGACAAATGAGCTAGTTCTATGGGTACTTACTACCTCCCAGACCAAGTGACTTCATCCACTAAAGCTTAAACAGGCTAATTCCATAGAGATCTGCTGACCCCATCAACACAAGCAACAGTAACTATACTCACTAGCCTGCTCACACCTCCACTAATCAGTGCACTACCTGCTACCTCCCACCAGCTCAGGGCTACTGAATAACTCTATCAACTAAGACTTGGAGAGATGGGATGATTCCATAGGTATGCACTATCTCACAATGTACCGAGTTGTTCTATCCACTAAATCTTGGACAGACTAGACCCTACCAGCACAAGCACCGCCTAATTCTATCCATTAAGGCTCGGATAGACGGAAAAAAAATCACCTTTTTGCCTCCCCTGCTTAAATTTTGTGAAAGTTAAGAATAAAATACAGAAATATCTCTTACTCGCTTAGAATGGCAATGGGATTGTTTTCTTCATCAACAAGGGCAACACTGGTCGAGCCACCAATTAGATTCTTCTGAGAATCATCAATGGCGAGCACAATCGGAACCGACATGTTAACAACAGACCCATCTTCAAGACGAATTGAGTTAAAATGAAGAGTTTGGAGGAACTCATCTTCTCTCATAAACCCTTTCAATGGACTAGCCCATCCTTCACTTAACACATGAACCCATTCAAGATCAATCTTCGTAAGCTTAATTTTAGGCAATTTCAAAGCATCTTCTCTCTTCACTTCTCTTTGTGATTCCTCAACAAAAAGCTCCACAAGTTTGCCTCCATCAGGTTCTATCAACAACCCACAACGGATTCGGGTCCGGGACCCGATTGACCCGGTTCTTTTGGATTTGGAACGGCATGAAAAAGGAAGATTGAGAGGTATGGCGTAATGGGTTTTGGTTAAAGATTGAATTTTTGTTGGAGTTTTGAGGGATAGAGAGCTTATGGCCGCCATTGGAGTTGCAGAGAGCTCTTCTTCTTCTCTGTATTTTTAGGCTTTGAGCTACAAATGAATTTTAGTGGTTTCCATTTTTATAGGATTCTTTATCAATAAAATATAAATATTGGAGGGAGAATTTAGGAAATAAAATAATTATTGATTTTCCTTGGACCACTCCACTAATAATAAAATAAGGAGGTGCGAGAAATTAACGATGATATATTTAAAAAGAGCTATTAGTAGATCGAAAATGAATTAATGTTTAACGATAGGTGACTTGTTGAAAATATGATTTTAAATTGGGATAAATGATTAGTTGATAGATATAGATATTCTAGAATGGGTGGTTGTTATATCAAAATAATAATATTTTTTTTTGGTCGAATTAAATTTATGTTAATTTCATTAGATGCTCGTATATTTTATTATCATCGATTTTATTATTGTTACTTCTTATTTTTATTATCTTCACTAATTTTACTATATGTATTTTTCTTTTTTTCAATATTTTCATCCTAGTAACTACTTATTCTTACGTTCCTTTCAAATGCATTTTTTTAAAAATATTTTCCTAAATTGTGAATTTATCGGAAACAATATTAATATCTTTACAAACTAATTCTATCTATATGAACTTCTCCAACATTATTTATGAAAATATATAGGTCATCTTGTTGTTGTTGTTTAATATCGATAGTCAAAGTTCAATAGCCGTTTGGATTTTTGGACAATGAGTTGGTGATTTTTTTTTAATTATATGGTTAAAATTAAAATAAAATATGAAGGAAGATATTAATTGGGTAATTTAGGTAATAAAATATTTGATTTTTTTTTGGTGCTAATTATACCAAACCACTGATATATGTCAGCAATGTCGAAAGACAAAGATCTATAGCCGTTTGAATTAAATAAAACAATAAAATATATAATTTTTTATTTTCGCTCGATGTTCGAAGTTCCATATTGAAGTTTCTTAAGTTTGAAATACGTGTCCAAAACCCATTTGAGGCATTGAAGGTGACACTCTCAGTAATATTTTCTCTATATTCGAACTCGAATTCGACACTTCTGATTAAATATGAAACACTCCAATCGTGATTTATGTTGATAAAACAATAAATAGTTAAAATATAATGATATTAATTTATTTATTTTTAAAACATGAAGTGCTTTCTACTTTCTAGGAACCCTCTTTTATATAAAAAAAAGTTTTGGATTCAAAGTTGTACAAACAAAAGTACTATTTATTTTAGGAAAAGTAATATATATATAATGATATAATTAAAGCACGTACGCTTTATCTTTTTTTCAAATTGGATGAACTTTGCCCTATTTTAAGGCTAGATTCGAACGTGGTCCTAAAAAACAAACTTTTCTTCTTCACTATATTGGAAACAAGACAAATGTATTTTTAAATAAAATTGGCCAACCAAGCTAGTCAAAGGCCATTCATTGAATTTAATTCAACATAATCTATGTAACATTTTTCATATTTGATTTAAATTTTAAAATAATTTTCCTGATTAAAGTAAAAAAATAAGCTCCATAAAACAACTCACAAGTTCATCGTCTCTTAACCCCCTATCCAACCACCATAATGTTTTGCCAACTCGTATATAAATGCGTTCGTAATATTACTTTTTAACAAACACTAAAAAGAAAAAAAAGAAACTCCTTCGTACACCAAATACACTCAATTATTTCTTTCTTTTGCACATAAAGGTGGAAAACAAACTAATTATACCTTGATTTGTATCTTTTTTTAGTTGGATTATGAAGTACCACAAAATTATTATGTTATATTTCATTCTTCATTCACATAAGAAGCATACATTTTATGCACTCAACATGATAAATGGGGTCATGGAAGGAGATAGAAGAAAGATAGAATTATGATTCTCTCTCTTTCTTATCTCTATTTTTAAAAAAATGGGTGGAGAATCTTTGTTATTCTACTAACAATATAGAATTTTCACAAAAAGTAGGAGAATTTCATTTAACGGTACTGAGAAAATCAAAATTTATATATTAGTCAATATATAGGAGTATTGATCCAAAAGAACAAATAATTTAAAATAAGTTCAATCAATATTTGAAAACAGAGATACTAGTAAATACTCTTTACTGTAAAACCTGGAATTTGTAAGTTGTAAATTACTCAAATGCAACATAAACCAATGTCAAAAACATTTAATCCAAACTGCTGCAAAGTAGCTTTAGTACATTTGATATGTTGTGTGTATGGAGCCAATCTTTTGAAATAGTTCAGAATTAGTTCTGCCAGAATGATACTTTTCTCTCAACCCCAACTGCTAACACAACTAAATTAACTTCCTGTAGGACGACGACAACGGGAAAAGACCGTATGTGGCATTGTAAAATTTGTCATCAGATACGATTATAACCGATGGACTTACTGAATAAGCTTCGAATGTACATAGCTTGTAGTCCACTTGCTAATATAAGCAGAAGATACTCTGCGACGGTGTAAAATATAACACGGTCCCTTGTGCTCTGGTTAGCTGCACCATAAAACATGCACGTCAAAAAAGAACAGTTCTATTTCTGTCTCGGTAAGACAGGTATTTCTATCATAAGAACAAATGGATATAGTGTCTTTAAGAACACATTATGCCTTATCAACAATGGTCTTGGCATAAACGTCCAAACCTGGTCAGTGCATGGTGTGACAATTTCAGAATAAACCATTATTTGGTTCAAACATAAAAGAAATAGCTGCCTCTGTTGAGAAATATGTCATTAGAAAGCAAATCTACCAATCCAGATGATAAAGTAAGGAATGATTGCTGAAAGGTAAGCACTTTTATACATATTCATCTTTAGAATTAGAAGTCAATTAAGTTTTCAATCGAGGAAAAGATTGAAGACTCACTACGACGATGACGAGAATCACGTGCTTTCAAGTAATGCTGCTCTGCTGTAACTGACTCCAATGCCTCTCTTAGTTCAGCAATTTTGACATTGACGGGGTCCAAATGTTCTGCAAAGGTCAGTAAAGAGTATAACTAAGAAGAGGAATGGACAGATAGGAAATATAACAAGCTTAATCCTAGCCATAAAAGAATAGTACTATAGGAAAGAAGACAAACCATCTTTAGCAAGGTCATGCTCATTGGAAATGTGTCCAATATGTATGTAGAACGAGACTGTTTCTGGCGATGAATGTGGATTATGAAAACAGAAATTGTACATTCCGTACATCACACTTGCCTTGGGGGTGCCTTGAAATTCAATAGCTTAGCAACGTCAGCTGGTCCCCTTCATTGTTTGTGCACCTTTATCTACACGAGGCTTAGTTTCCTGAAGGCGATGTCACCTGCAAGAGTAAAAAAATCAGCAAAAGGAATACATCTTGGGTTTTATTTTATTTTCCATAAGTAGCAGCGGAGAGGGCGGAATCAAAAGAAAAAGAATGTACTCTCTGTTCTGTTTATGTAAAATATTTTCATTTGATCATATAGTCTCCAACTTCTACAATTGTTGCGTACAATTGATTTTTTCTGAGTGGCCGGTCTTCATCAGTATCAATTTTGCTACTTTCAATACTGCTAAAAGTACCATAAACAGTGTTCGACATTTCCAGTTATAAATCAAATTAGTTGCATGACTAATTTTTTGATCATTGGAACCATATCATTTATCAGTCATGCAAAGACATGGTAATGAGCTAGAAACTAATTTGACACTTGTTGCATTTCCATGACTTCTTATGAGCACAAAGGACAATCATATTTATCTATTCCATCTTCAACCTTCCCAGCAAGAATGATAGAAGATTGGTAGTTGGGAATAAGCTTTGCATAGAAAAGCTAGTGGGTTTGAGAATGTGCAGAAGAGGCTGTACAAGGTACGAGGTGCAGAGAGGAGAAGAATAGATTTGTGAAGAAGGATGAAGTAGTTGTATAGTGGGAGAATGGCTTCTGAAGTCACCAATAGTGGTATGACCCCCCACCCCCCAAAAAAAGGTGAGGTTCATTGAAGACGATAGAGAGGCACAGAGCTGAAGAGCGAAGGTTGGATAAGAAAATCTAGCAAGCAACCTGGAACTATTGAAATCCCTACTTGAGTAGTACCACTCTGTAAGATGTCCCAACAGCAATAGGCTTATAAGCTCACTGCTCAGCAAAGGATGCTTGAAAGATCTGTTACAATGATGCATCTAGGCTGAATGAGACAAATGGTAAATCCTATGCTACATCAAATGAAAGGATCAATCCTAGCTGAGGGTTGTCCCTTCAGATATCATCAAACACATAGGATCTAACTTCTAAGTGAATTTAATTAATCCAAACAACTAATTAAGTTACTCTGGCCTCTCGGATCAGATAAGATAGCTCTGCTTTGACAAATTGGGGATGCAAAAGTAGGTAGATGCTCATAAGTCAGTCAGAGCAGAGCACATTCCTAAGCAATGACAACAACATACCCACTGTAGATGGAAATCATGACGTTTCTAGATATAGAAGTACTAACCAATCAAACTTATTGCCCGCTCACTTAATCCACAAAGCTAGCTCTAGTACACTATGTTTCAATATAAGGATGCTTCTTAAGGAACATAAGGGATCAACGTCCAATGCAATAGTCTTATGGATTTGGAGCACTTAAGCACTGCTTTCAACTTTTAATTATGCTAAAAGGCCAAAACATCATTGCTTTCACACATCTCAAATCATAGGTTGACAATCAACTGCCTATTTTAGACTTATAAAAAGGCAAAGAGCAAGAATAAGACTAAAGATACAAAAGAGACATGAATTGTTTATTTAATGGGTGCAAAAGAGAAGTAAAATATGCTTTGATTACTTATCATAGACCATTAAACATAAAACAATTTTTAAGCTCAACTTAGCTAATAGAAAAGATATTTCCACATAGAAAGTATTAGGAGGTTTTAGTGAAGGAAAATCATTTCGTTAATCATCTTTTAATGTCTTAGAAGTTAAAATCGGACATATGGTTTTCCTCCAGAATTACGTAAGAGACAATGTAGAGTAGTAATATTGATGTTAGCTTTTAGACTACACTGGGAGCATCTAGAATAGTATTTAGGTGTAGATGAAGTCATAGAAGAATAAGACTTGTGCTAGGTTATACTCCTGTCAAAAATGTTCATGTTTTCAAATGTATAAGCATTTTCCTCTCTTTTCATGATTTCCATCTTAAAACATCATCACAGGAAGGAAAAAATTAAGTTATTTTCCTAACCTTAGAGTAAATCATAGTCATTCTAAATGAACTTTGACAATTAACACAACAAAAACCTTGAAGAAACGAATACTTATTGTGGAATATATTCTCATCTGTGATCTTCATTCAATATGCCTACCAAAGAAATTTCGACTCGACTTCAATTTAAGTTGAAGTCCAGCAGTGGGAAGGGAACTCACCTTCAATTTCTTTTGTTCTTCTTCTCTAAGTAATCTAAATAGAAGAGACCTTGCAGCTATATGTATGATGTCGAAGAAGATATGTACATGCAAAGGTAGGAAGAATTGCTTTCTCAGAAGAAGAAGAAAGCAAATATAAAGCTGGAAACAAAGCAAAACCATAAGACAAAAAAGGTTTTTTGTTTATAAAACAATTATGATCCAATCACAATTGTTCTAGAAACTAGTTGCACGAAAAATTAAAGGGTGATATGGTTAATTGAAAGGAATTGTATACAATGCTTGTCCAATTGCTGCTCCATTCTATTTAACAAGCGCCAGAACTTGCTTATTAACATTGAGTGTGGAAGAGCTCTAGTGTTTCGGGGAGAAGAGCTGGTGGGAATGCAATCGAAGGGTTCTATAACATCTATATAGGGAGGATGTTGCTTGGAGTCTTAGACGGGAGGATGTAAACTTTGCAATAATATTATACATACATTATGATGATGAAGGAGGAGGGGGGGGGGGGTATAGCGATGGGGAGGGAGTGGTTGGAGAGGAATTAACGTGAATGATTTGTAAGTACATAAGAATTGTCTTAGGGGCAAACTCCCAAGCTTTTGAAGGTTTCTTATGGCGTTCCTTCAAAAATGTCAAAGAGTTCCGTCAAAAAATGATATCATAGAACCAATTCTTCATGAAAAATGGCATATATCAAAAAAGACGTAATACATCTTTCCCATTATTATAGTGGAAAGTGTATCCACTATCAAGAAAGAACTTCATAGCTAGTAGTCTAATAAGAAGCATCTATAAAATTCTCGAAAAGTTGCTTTCTTTTGTAATGCTTTCATGGAAGGTAGGCACATGCAAGGTTGCACATTAGTTGCAAACAAGTTGGTGAACTCTAGATTTAAAGGGTGGGAAGAACCTGAGGACTGAGGAAGATGGTCAACATCAGTGCTTCAGGTGCATAAAGACGACAACATCAAGCAAAGAAACCAGATAGCTTCTTAAGTCAACTCCTTTTTACATATTAACATCACTTTTAACTTCTTCATTTTTTTGTAATTTCATGGAGCACTTTGAAGATACTACAAATTAACACACATGAATAGTTTATTTTATTTTTGATGATACTACCTCGACTATTCCACCGAATACCTTCTACCACCCCAAAACTTAGCCAGATAGGAGAAATCACCTACTCTTTCTTTGGGTTTGAACCTAAAACCCCACGGTTCTCCTCCAAGATAATCGACCACTATCAGTCTACACAATACCCTCAGGTCAGATAATTAGTAGCTTTTTGTATATTAGATCATTTTATAGGGGGGATTTATCCCTTTTCAATCTGAAATTGCTTGGAAATGCTTTAATTTAAGCATAAGATCTAACGAAAACAACCTTTCTATCTTAATCTGTATACATTCTATCCCTTTCCAAATCCCTCTTGTTGGATTACACTGGGTATGTTGTGTTTGTTATCCCTTTTGAACCTATAAAAACAGGATCTGACAACAATCAAACTAAATCAACTTCACATTTCAATCAACTAAGCACAAAGATCAGGAATTTATATACTTCAGAGAAAAGGGCAAAAAAAAAAAAGTCATACAGTGAAATCAATGCCGGGATGATCCGAGTTCCAGAAGATATCATGATCTACAACAACGAAGTTCCCCGAAATTGTATCGCCTTCATACAACACGTAATCCTGAACACACTCTACGTCGTTTACCGTCACCGATAACGCCGATAGGTCGCCGACGAAGCTGAATAATAAAATAGCTACCAAAGCCAATACCTTGGAGCACTTCACTCCGTCTCCGATTTCCATTCCGTCCGACGATTAACAATTCGTTCTCGCCGGAATTTTGGTAATGCACAATATTTTTGGGGGAATTGGGTCACTGGAACGGAGACGTGAATATGACGTGCGGAGATGGAGTTTTGACTTTTTTTTATGCTGCGTGACAAGGTTTTTATATTGAAAAGCTACGACTAAGCTAACACTAGCGTTGTGCGAGCTATTATAAATTTTTTAATTTATTTTATGAATATTTAAAACTAATGATTGCGAATTTACTAGGAATTTAAAAGGAAATAAATATATTTTACATTAAATATCGTGTTGAAAATGTTTAAAAGAAATTTATATGAAGTAATTATTAATTTCTGAAATAATCTTCTCAATTTTGATTTGAAAAGTTCTAACATAGTGAATCCTGTCATAGTGGAGCTCATTAGCACTAGTCCCTTGTGAAATTAAATTTAAAAACACGTTTATATATTATACTAATAAATAACAAATCTTCAATTTATTATTTTTTATAAATATTAAATTTTATTGCAAAATACATCATACACTTGAAAAGGTTACAAATATATTATCATTTTATACACAAACCTCTTTATGTATCATTCTAACTATCAAAAAGCTCAAAAAAAAGGAAGAGGAAGGAGAAACGGAGAGGATTACAAGGCGTGAAGAATCAAACTCTCACCAACAAAGTGACAGTTCAGGCAGTAAACCAACACGAATCTTTCAAAACCAAACAATTATATGATATATTTTGGCCATAACTCTTGAAATATGCTCTAAGCACTTTCTGCAAATCCAACTTGTAGATTACCAAAGTCAAAAACAGTGTGGTATGCTCTCAAGAATACATCTCCAAGAACCCTACCAACATCAAGAATTTCAAAATCATTCTCGTAGACATGGCGTGCAAATGAAGAGGTGACACAATATTCATAATTCGCGCCAAATAATTTAACTTGTTTTACCAGAGGGGACGTCGTGGATGCACATCCAAAGCTGTAAATCCACTAACACAGCGAGTATCATGATTGTCTTCGACTCTGATAACATACTATTACCATAAATCGAGCAGAAAGTAGTTAGTCTGTGAAAGATAACAGAACAGATGCCTAAGTATAACTTGCTTTATTAGCAACATTTAATGGTGGCACGTTCAACTCCGAAAAACCACCCACCTTAAACCCAACGGAAAAGTTACGTTATTGATCTGAGCTTTGTTTTTAAGAATAATAAGTAATTTCTAGCATGCACATTGTATAATAGCACGTTAAGCAAGACGATAATAAGGACCATCCCTACACCTCACAGAACTCGTTTAGTTAGTCGAGCTTTGTTGTAGTTAACAGTAGTCACCTTGTTGGTCCTCTGATCCACAGAACAAACAGAACATAAACTAATGGCTATGGTTTCTCTACTACTTCAATAAACTTCCGCGCAAAATTTGACAATCTTAGACTCCAAAGATTTTTAGAAACATACAGTAATTTGATCTGTGTTTCAAATAAACGACACGATTTGATAACAACTTACTTGATCTGGAGAAAGGGGGAAAGGCTTTTTCCCAATGGTAATTGTGATATATGGCAGCGAAAACACGTCACAGTTGATATACGATTTTCCTTGAGGATCCGGGAGCTTCTCACACAGCTTCAACACAGAATAAGAGTAATCAGATTCAGTATAGATGAACTCTAAATTGATTAGGTTACTGAAATGTTGTCGATGTGTGGTCAGATCTTGGGGGGAAAGCTAAAACGTTATTCACTTTGTTTAGAATCCCGAGCAAACCTCGTCTGTGCTTTACCTTATATCCCCTGCTTCCCAGAATGGGGACTATGGAGAGGGAGTGAGGAGACAGGTTCCTCGCAGATCTGCTTTTTTCCGATTTAGTTTTTTTTCCATGTTGCCTCTTTCGACCATACGATAGGGCCGCGAGATGTGGGATCAGATTGGGGACAAATCCGGGGGCAGCCGTTTATTGGGGAGGTTGACTAACTAATGCGTCCCAATTGGAACGCCAGGTGATCGGCAACTCGCCGAAACGTAAACGCCGTCCGACAAACAGGGTGGCGAAACTTATTTGCCTGTCGTGAAGTCAAAAAGGGAGTCCAGGGATTTAGAAAAAGCTAGAGAGATGGAGTTTGTGGAGGAGGAGCAGTTGAATAGAGGGGCTAGACAAGCACAATCGAGGACGTTTGCATTCTGGTCGGCTGGGAGGAATGAAGCTTTAAGGAGTGCGGGGGATAAGAAGTAATGGTGTGTAGATAAATAGAGGGAGGCGACACCTTCGGGTGTAGATGAAGAGAGTGCATTGAGGGAACTAGGGGAGTAGTAAGTGAAGGAGTAGTCTGGTAGGGGTTGACCATATATAGGTGTGCGAAACAGAAGGCAGGCCAAAGTGCATTAAATTACCATAAACCTTGCTACTCTCCTCATTTATATCTTATAAGCAGTGTTATGTCTCTAAAAGAGTAGTATTGCGTAGATATTTCGGTGTTGGGCCTGGTCGTCCGTTTGGCGTCCTTCTTGCTCTAGTCTGGTGACGAATAAAATCGCAGTCGAACTAACACTCTTTTGGTGGAGGTGTATGCAAAGACGAGAAGTGGTCATTGTAGACGAAAGGTGCGGAACATCTGGCCAGAATACTAATACGAATCTTTTATCCTCCATTTTTCCCCTCTCCGAGTCGCGTATGATTGCGATGGAGCAAGGGGTTGGAGATGTGGTGTTATGCGTCTTGTGCTCGCCCTTCTCAGCTATGTGTAACAAACCTCAGATGAAGGCGCCTATAGTGGCGTACCGCTAGAGTAAACGATGGGCGATCAATCTAGTACACGGGACTGGCTCATTAACGGCCAGAAAGGCTGTTGGAGGGCAGCATTCGGGGGTTTTATGGAGGTGGGGCCGTTTGAGAACAATCCGTGAGTCTCCTACCGATTCTCATGAAGGGTGCGCGCGGCTCGGGAAGACGGGTGGGGGGAAACCAGCACCGGGGGACAGGACTGATCCAACGTCACGTTCGTGTGTAGATGCTCCCGTTTCCTGTTGTTCCCCCTGGCTAGGAGGGTAATCACGGGCGGCATCCCGATGCAGGGTGGGCGTATGTACCTCTTGAGTGCGTGGGTTGCCGGAGAGGTGTTTTCTCTGACACTTTCGTTGTGGGGAGGCGAATAAAGTCAACGGAAGCCAAATAATACACTTTTTGTGACATAATCCAGGTCCCCGCTAGTCTTCAGTGTTTTCTGTTGCACGTCCCCGCGTGCCCTGTTTTTCCCCGGTGTCCCCTCTCTCGCCCTACCCCCGTTTGCTCTCCTCGCCCTTTTTTCGCCCCTCCTGGTCCAATCGGGTCCGGATCTAGTCCCCGTTTCTTCTCCTCGCCACCGCTCTTCTGGTTCCTCCCCACAAAGGTGACAGTTTTTTGAAGGATCTGAGCAACATAGGCTAGGTAAAGACCATCTAGAATCGATGAAAGAGCAAAAACAACGAGAACCATAAAAAGAGCTTACGCCTGATACTAAGTTTTCCCAAATCATATTTCCATAATTCGAGAAAACAGTTTTACATTCCATACTAACGAAACCTGCCTTACTGTTAAGCTGCTAGCTCATCCGCACTGCTCCAGTTAACATTGCTTTTCTTCCGCCATCGCTTCTTCCCTCTATCTTCCTCCCTGTCCTTTCTGCTTCCCTCCCCGTCCTCCCGCACCCTATGTCGACCCTCCATGACAACTCTTCGACCCCCCTTACTCCCTGTACTGTCTTTCTTCTCGTCCAGCCCTGCCAATGATCGTACCAGCAAAGAAAGGACGTTCCAGTATCGCACGAAAATCGCTGGAGAACAAGTCGCACCCCTTCCCCATACCTTGTTTTCCAATATCACAGCCCACGTCCGCGACTTGTCGCTTTTAGTTTCGCGCCTTTTCCCGGGAATCCGATCGTTTCCCCTACTCAAGCGTTTTTTTCATAATTACCTGTTGAATTGTTTCCGAGTAAACATCCCTATTTCAATCTGGAAATTGTAACAAACTCGAGCAATAAGAAGAAAACACGAACAGCTGCATACAATACTCTACTTACTTGGTTTAATTGTTACCCGCTGCCCGTACCATTTTGAGGCAACGGACAATATTACTCTGACCCCTGAAGCGAGTACTATCCACCCCTCCGAAGAGAATTTCACCCCCGAGCCTAGATTTAGTATCTCGATTCAGCCAGACTGAGAAGATTGGCTGAGTAACAATACGTTGAAGCAACATATTATACCTACCAATATCATGCTAAATTAGTGCACATGATCGGAACAAAAATATGTTTTTTATCCGTTTCAATTTGTTTGTCTTACTTTCTGTTTTAGTCAGTTTCAAAAAGAATGTCTTTTTCCTCTCTAATTTCTTAAACTCCGCGTGAAGTCAAAACCAGACAAACAAATTGAAACAAAGGGAGTATAAGATTCAGCTATCAGTTAGAGATTCAGCTGGCTTCAGTCAAACAAGCATTAGAAATTTGGTGAAAAACTAAGTAATACTAATCTATGGACAAAATAGAGATGTTTACCATACTGGCGTTACTCGTTCTGCAGCAGCATCCTGAAATCCTAGTCCTAGTACCCCATCATATCGTGCACTCAAGAATGTGAAAAATCCTTCTCGAGTTACCTCAGTGAAAACCTGATAGATTTTCATTTGAACATTTAGCATTAACAACATACGTACAACGTCAAGCTACAAAGAAACAAGATTGGCACCTGCTGATTTATGACAGAACTCCCAACTTTAACGTTGTCTTGGCTGAACAATCCGCGTACTGATCTAGTTCCAAAAGGGATCTTACTAGGATTTCCTACAGTACAAAGCCAAAAGATTTAACTGAACCTATGTTGTGTATAAAGATTAAATTATATTCAATCGAAATAAGGATAGTTTTGAAGTCAATTGGCTAAATACCAATTTTTGTATATGTAGTTGATAGTCTTGATCTGTACTTGGAACGAAGATAACAAGCGATCTGCACAAAGAAAAAAGGATGCTTACAGGGGATTGAAAACATAGTTAAGCAAACAAGAGTGTGCTCTCTCGCTAAATGCTTAAACTTTTAGCTGAGATGATCACACAACATGGTAACAAAAAGGACTCGCTAATAGCTTAAGCTTTCAGTTGAAACTACAACGACGTGCACAGTTTCATAACAAACTTACAGAGAAAATGCATTTGGATGAGGGGACCCAAAGATTTGAACTAGCAGTATCCAAAACAACAGCAAAATGTTGAGGAGGTGAACCGATACCAATCTCTGCGAAATACTGGACGTCCATATAGTTCTTCACATAAACTATTTCATCTCTAAGAGCTCCAAGATTCATATTTGAACCTTTATGATTATGTTTAGCATAAATTCTTGCAGCCTTGATGCTATGAATATCCAAATTTCTCCTCTTTAACCCGATTCGTATCGTATTATTAGCAGATGCATTATTGCAGCCAAAGGCAGAGGTACATAAACTCCATATCACTAATGCTGCAAGTAAAACTTTGATCTTCATGCTGTCCACAAGTTTTCAGGCTCTACATAGACAAACAAAGGTGAAAATCATTAGGAAAAGTACAAATACTTGGAATGTATTAGCCCTCACGTCCAGTGACGAAATCAAGATTTTTCACCTTGAAACTTTCAATTTATGTAAACTTACAAAATCAAAGAGATTCAATCTCTATTAGACTTAGAAAATAGATTATTGTATATGTGTACTGATGGAAGATAACAAATACCTGTAGAATTAGTCGATGTGCAAGGCAAGCGATGCAAATTAACTCCGAAAATACATGAAGGGTAGTTAGTATTTATATATGTAGGAAGAAATTTAGAAGCGTGATGAACATCCATCATCATGGTAGCAAATAAGTCCACTTTAGGAAACCAACATGCAATTTCTTCTTATTAGTATACATTGCTAACTCTACGCTTGGCAATGAGCAAAAATTTAGTCTATTTAGGTAAGTCGTGAACGTAACTTAGTGAGATATTATAACGAAAAACATGACAAGTTATTTCTAAGTGTTAATTATTGAATTTCAAGTTTAATGTATAAATACTTAAACAAATTCTTTGACAAATATATTATTTAAATATATTATTTAAACAAATATAACTGAATTCGATCGAATCCGAATTTGATCAAAGCAATGTTAAGCATGAGATATATAGATGAATTTGATAGAAGATCTCAAATTCAAATAATAATATAATGATAAATAATGGAACGTTCACCCTCGAATCATCTCTTTGCTATACAAATTTCCCTTCAAACGCAAACTTAGTTTTCTATCGAAAAAAACGTACAAGGACTAAGTTAGTTTGAGCTTATCCCATAGAACTTGCTAAGGCTTACATCTCCTGTGTAATTTACAGGCTATTACAAAGTGATGATTAATTGCAAAATGCTAATTTATCCAAAACGCACAAAGTGCTCACCCGAAGAGCAGAGACAGCTAATTATAATAAAAAAGCATACATTGTTCAAAAATAACCTTGGCATCATGTACATTTCTTGTGGACAATAAACATCTAAATGAGATTTAGAAAATTTCGAATATCAGATAATTATATATTACCAAAAAAAAAACACAAACTATGTAATATTTCACTATTCAGATCTAACATTAGATGTTCTAATTTGCTCTCCAGCGTCCGGAGGTTGTTGTGGTGGGAACGCCTCCGGCTGTCCAGGTGGTGATATAGGTGGTTGTGGTGCTTCTTGACCTGACGGAGAAGTGTTCGGTCGATCGGAAAATTCAGGACTATCAGTCCGCGGTGCAGTTGGCGATGGCGATGGCGATGGCGATGGAGGGTTTTCACCTGCAGTTCAACTATAGTGTTAATATACGATCTATATCTAATAGTTTTAATTCGTGTAGGGAAAATTACTCCATATACTTTATTTAACTTTTCGATCGAAAGTCAATCTGACTAATCAGTTAAAACTAATTTAAATATTCAAACTATTACAAAAAGTAATTACAAGTTGTAACTCTTTCTTTTAACGGGGTATGAGTATTTCTCTATTTTTGATAATTTACTAAATATATGAAGACATATGCATAACTTTTAATAGATATTGATTAATTTAAATTCATAAAATTTAAATTCTGAATGAACGATTATTGACCTGGTCTTATCGGTGGAATAGCATCGAAATCTGGCACGAACGGTGAATCCTCCACTGCCGGCGGTGCATCGGTGGGTCTGCTAGTATTTGGTGGTGTTGTGGTAGGAAAATCAGATGGAAGATTTTCCTTGCTCATTTTTCTAGTAAGTCCAACTGATATAGTAAACTTTTGAACAACAAATATTGAAGATCTTGTATAATATTTGGCTGAAACTCTTAACATTTTTTTTAAAAAAATTATTATTTTGGTAATCTATTTGGTAGAACAGGAATATTAAGATATCATTTATTTGGTTTGAGCACAAATTTTTTTTTGTAAATGTATAGGTTAGTGCAAGTGATACGTGTTATTCATGAGACACCTTTGTATTTGATACGTGTATTCATGAGATACGTGGATGCCATGCACTCTGACACCTGTACTAATTCAAAATAATTTGATTGATACATTTTATATTCCAATATGTATTGTATAATAAATAATATTAGAAGCAATTAGTAAATTAAGAGTAGATTTATAACATCAGCATTTTATTCTTCGATTCAAAAAAAAATTAAAAGCTTAAATTATTTGAAAAAGAACATAAAAATATTTTCATTCAAAATTCTAGCTCCGATACTGATGATTCAGAAGATGATGGGTGATGGGACATCAGGATGCGGAACCTGCCACGGTTCAGGTTCAGGCTCCCTCGGGGGCACAACATCCGGCCCGGTGGGCGGGACAATCTCCGGTGGTGTTGGAGGTGTAACATCCGGCCAACCAGGCGGAACAATCTCCGGTCCCACCGGAGGTACAACATCCGGACCACTGGGTGGAACAATCTCAGGCGGTGGGCTAGGTATGTCTGGGCCCACTGGATCATTATCGGGTGGGCCTGGAAATTCTGGGCCTGGGCTTGGAGGTGATAATGGTGGTTCCTTAGCAGGCTTTTCTGGTGGTATCTCTATAGGTTCTAAAACAGATAGGTCATAATTGTTGCAACTTCTCATAAGATTTGGGCCGTTTATTCTTACACTTTTAGCCATTAATGGAGTTGTACAAGTTGAGTGATAACATGAAATCGTCTTCTTCAAAAAACTGTGAGAAATGGCCATTAATACAGTACTACCCATCTCTTCTTTCCTTTTGGAGATTTTTTGTTTTTTTGGAGTGAAGAAATGAAAATAATACCTAAGTAGTAATATTTATTTGTTATCATGACATGAGGACACGTGTGCATAGATAGAGCCACGTAGCAATAATCACAATGGATCCACCGATTTATCGAACACATAAATCATTGGACGTTTATCTATTAGCAAAAATAAAATAGCTAAAAAATCTGAACATTAGTAAGACAAGTATATCCGAATTATTATAAATATTATGTAGATATTCTTTATCATACTTTTGAGATATTGGTGATTATATTGTTTAAAAATTAGAGCGTACATATTCGTTATATTAATGAATATACATGTGTCATATCTTATCCACCAATCCGATATCATATCTATGGATAATATTGTGTCACATGTCCTTATTTACTCTTATGTTAGAGTGAAGGACATATATATTCTAATTTTCGAACGATAGGAGATCAATGTGTCAAAAGTTCGACGAATGCAATAATTCGAGATATATTGTCCCACAAAATAAAATTCTAATTGAGATGGCATGAATATAATATTTGATTATAATTATATATCTACGTATTTTTAAGGCTATAGTTGTTTTGAATGCGTAAGTAGTCAACTGTATGTGTTTTCGTAAGGTATAATACATAAATATATTATTTAACTTGATTTTACCTAAGTGCAAACTCGGTCACAGATTAAAATCACCTAATGTAATATTTTGCCAGATTATCAGTATCAAGCCCACAGTAGGGTAGTTCAAGGGTCTATTGGAATTTGGAAACAAACTCTACCTGAGATTATCAGTTTCACTCACTGAATTTTACCAGATGATATAAACTTTGCAATACAGAATATTCAAATCTTGTATATCCTTGCAGGAGTCAATTGTCATAGCTATTAGAAAAGGTTCAGATGTGCCAAAACCAGTAGCTCTTCAAGGAAATGCATATGATAAAGAGTATGAACTACACATAAAAACTTACAGCAAGGGCGTGGAGTTTCATATTATCTTCTGTGAATACAGAAAAAGAACATATTCCCTTTGTCTAGGTTGGTGTTTTGCCAGGAACTTTCTGTGCAATCCATCCTAAACCATCGTATAAACCGTCACCAGTCAGGGCACTGCAGGCTTGTATATGCCAATCGTGGTTCTTGATGCTATGAAGAGAAAGTGCATCAGTTATCTCTGCAGGGGTCATGGCATCTTTAATATCCTGTTTGTTTGCAAACACTAGTACAACTGCATTTTGCAGATCCTCGTGTGGAAGCAACCTGAACAGCTCGTCTTTCATAGTGGAAATACGGGCTCTGTCACTGCTATCGATAACTACAATGACAGCATGAGTTCCGCGATAGTAAGTTGCCCATGATGTCCTCAGTCTTTCTTGCCCACCAAGATCCCAGACCTGATAAAAACAGCATAAAATAGAAAGAAAGGATTAAGTCCTCATTTCTTTCTCCAGACATAATTAACCTGCAGTCTTTTGTCAATACACTTCTTCAATGGCAAAAAAAAGTGAGAGGATAAGGGTAACTTATAATATACGGAGTACAAATCAGAGTGCAGAAACAAGGACCCAATGATGGTATCGCAAGGTCTCTTTCTTTTCTAACAAGTGTGTTTTCACAACCGTTAGATGCTTCAAGCTGCTTAGTAAAAGAATTCCCTGGCTTCAAGAGGAAGAAAGTGTGTGCTCAAAAACAATCATGGTACCAAGGACAATTATTTCTCATCAGTGGCTACTGAAGGCCAATACACTATTGATCATAAGAGTTCCTATCCAAGTCCATATAAAAGAGAAAATACTCCTTACTGTTTGGTTGGAGTATAGGGCACACTTGAATCAGACTAGACCACAACTTCAAAACTACTCAATGTAACATGAACCCATAAACCCAGTGCACTAGATATAAATCTGCCTCAAGTGTCAGCTAGAAGCAAAAGCATGTCATGCATACTAAATTCAATCAGACTTTCAAAGTAAACAAATATCCTCAGTTATTCTGGTTGTTAAGAGGGGTTCAGCAGAAGTAAACCTTTTTTTGTTAGATAGGTTCAGCAGAAGTATTTTCTTGGCTCTAGCATTACCAGTCCGGAGAACCAAAACAATTTTACTATTAAATGGGGTGAATGCAAGACAGTAAATTATCTTGATATCCAATATGCTTACCTACTTAGTGACCTTAACGGTTGCCAGTGGCACTCACATTAATAGCTGATAATGTTGAGAGTTGAGAGACACACATGTAACTAGGACATCTTTCAACAAGGGCAAAAGAAGTAATTTGGTCAAAAAAAAAAAAAGATTGTAGGTTTTGGGGTGATTCAGAAAATAGTGGTAGTCATTTTTCAAGGAAAAGATATATTTGTGTTGTAGACGGTTTCATTTTCACAGATTAAAAAGTCATCAGAATTATTTCATTCAGAGAAATTTAGAAATTCCAGTACTTCAGGGCCAAAAGGTACCCTTACCTACTCTAAGAAAGTGAACTTCTTCTTTATTAGGTGTCCTTTATGACCATAAGACCATTTAACTGTTTAAGCAGATGAACGTTTCCCCATTAGAAATAATGGGTCCACAAAATTAACTATTTTGATTAAAAGACACAAGAGCAACAACAAATACTACTGAATCAACTTCCACAAAGATGGAAAAGAATGAGAACACTAGAATTAGTGTCACTATAACCCGCCTTAGTTAAGAATCTTATTACAGGCATCACAGATTCGAACCCTGGCGCAGACAAAGTGGAGAAGGTTAAAACTGTTAAAAGTAAAGAAGGGTAGAGGGGTAAGCCCATTATCCACAGCATTTCGGTCCATGTGCCACTGGCCCTCGGGATTTCTCGGTTATCGAAAAAGAAGAATCTTATCGTGTAAAACCACACTATCAAGGTGTCAATTGTTCTGGGAGAACACCATTTTGAGAAAAAGAAACAGCACTAAAGATGATTTCACGACTTGTCATCATGAAAATAAAGTTGCACATTACAAACCTACTTCATCTGTTTAATATTTCATGTGCTGCATCAAACAGCAAAATAATTGAATAGCAACATGGGACTAGAAGGACCACTCAAATCACTCATCACAGAAGATCCAATTATGAATTACCCAAACTAAGAATTTTCATAGACAGTTCTCAATTCACTCGAGGGCTGAAAAAACTCAAGTCAAGGGATGGCGCCCAAAACCCTACTCTGCAGATTGACATCCAACTAGCCCATTCCTATTGGGATCTTAACCGTTGCTGCATTGCATGATTACATACAGGTTATAGTATATTGTGTGGAACATGATCGGAACTGAATGGTGTTGCCACAAATCTCTGACAGATGTCACTAGACTGGAAATTGAGGGGGTAGAAAGACTGAAGGACAGCATTTACCAATTTGGCGCCCATGTAGATAAGTATTTAGGGCGCTCTTGGTAAGACAAATATCGTTTTTATGACGAAGCCAATTTTTCTGCTATTAAGAGGGGGAAATTACTTCTCTCACTTAGGACGTAAGTCATCTTTCTTTCTGCTATCTTTAACTCTTAAGTTCATACTACTTGCTCCAACTACCACATAAATATTATTATTGATCTTCAGTAATAAAAAGTTCCATCAAAACACTATGCTTTGCTGACACCATTATAATATATGGAACATACTTTTTGCCAAAAACTTATTTTTCCATACACAAACCGAACACTAGAAAAACACTTTCTACGAAAACATAGATGGAGAATTACTTCCAACATATCGAATACTTCTACCCAAGTACATATAAGTTAAATTTTTCTATTTGTTTTACCTTTTTGGAGCACTTATATATTCCAATCAGCATAGATGATTCGACTCTTCGCAATCATGTGCTTCTTGTGGAATTCTCTATTTTCTTATTCATACTTTATGTGTCTTTCTCCCTCATCACATCAATAAATTATAAGAAACTGTGATCCATCTCCGTCATCAGCAAGCATTTGTAGATCAAAGAACTGCATAACTTGATCTAGTCCTGTCAAAATGATCCTCTTCTATGATGATTAACCCTTTTGAGTAAAAAACTGGACAATCTATTGCCTTCCTCATCCTTCTTCTACCTCTGCTTCTTCTTCCTCCTCCGCGTAGATTCTAAAATACTTCCCACTACTTCTCCCTCATTTCATCCATCAGTTAGACTAACATGTGATACGTTTCCTCAAAATTTCTGCCAAAATCCGCCTCAAATGTTCTAATTCCCAACAACTAAATTTAAGTTGGTGAATCCCTATATTACGGACATCTGTACTATCCTCGGTCACTTAATCAGATTAAGTGATATTGAAAACCATCATGTACACAATCAACTAATAAAGGATGGGTTCCACAGAAACACAATCTTCAAATTATTATTGTTTTCATAGACACACTTGTACATAATCGTATTTTTCACTCACACTATACTTGAAATAACAAAACAATTTCAAATTAAAACGAAAAATAAAAAAATGTTAAATCTGACAAGCTTAACACTGCAGCTGAGTATGAGTTTGTCCAAACAAACCTTGGGAAATCATAAAAGACAATTTCTTAAATGATTCCAGATTGATACACGTTAGCTGCTGCTAGCCTATTCTATAAACTATAAGTAATCTGTGGTCAATCTCAGGTGTATATTTCAATTAGGGTTCCATTTCTCATAGCTAACTCCCAAACTAATAAGGAGAATTGTTGGGTCTAATAGTAATAACATCTCATTAACCACCATTCCAGGAGAAACAGATAAATTCTTCATTTCAAGTGCTAATCACTAGCATGAACAAACTGAGCTCTTTCCGTTAGCAACCAGAACCTTCTCAAAAGCATGTTAGGAAATATCCATCAGTTCACTTCTGAGCACGTATACCAAGTGAAACAAGTAAAGCTAAATGATATATACTAAACAAATCTCCTCAACTTGCAATTGCCATTTATATATATGGATCAAACCAATTAATTTTGTAATATATCTGTTAAACAAAAATCATTTTTTTCTGAGCACCCAAGTGTGTGGTAACGTGCAATTTGAAGTAGTTGGATATTGGAATTGAAGTCCATGGGAGACATGGGTTCTAATCCCAGCATGAGAAGAAGCTAAAGCTATTTATTCCCATCTGTCTGAGATTAACAAATATCCAGTGTCACAATCAAGGCTGAATCATTACCAAACTAAAATAGCTTCCTCAATCGCGATGATTGCTTATGCATAGGCTATTACGAGTTCAAGACAACCCTCTATGAAATTGGTGCAAGCTAACCCAGAAAGTACCCTTTTATAAAATCAATCCTTCTTTATGAACATAACAACTTTATACTACAATTTCATGCATAACCCTTTTCCCTTTTTGATAACCCTGGTGTATGGCCTAGTTACCGCGCAGTTTGACAAATTACACTAGATACATATGACCTCCCATCAACAACATAATAGCAATTGGTACCACATAACTCTTTCCACTAAGGAACAACTTTATACTACACTTTCACTAACAAATCTAATTCCATGTGATACCTACAAACTCCCACCTGCAACATAATAGCAATAGGTACCAAGTAACTCTGTCTACTAAGGAACAACTCTATACTTCAATTTCACTCATAAATCTAATCCAAATGATACCTACAACCTCCGACCAGCAACAGATACCAAAACTCTCTCTATCCAGCAAGGCCACCAAAACTAGGACATATAGGAATATATCACCTAGTGTTCTTCGTCACTGCTAGGATTTAATCTAATACCTCATAGTTTTTACCACTTCATTAATCACTCAACAAAACAAAAAAAGCAATATGAGATTCAGATACAGTGTTTGCTCACCTCAAATCGTATGTTCTTATAAACAAGCTCCTCAACATTACTACCAACAGTAGGATTGGTAGTAACCACCTCACCCAGATGCAACTTATAAAGCGTCGTCGTTTTTCCAGCATTATCCAATCCAACAACAATGATCTTGTACTCTTTCGCCGGAAACATCATGAACCAGAATCTCGATACGAAACCTCCCATAACTTTTACAGATCTGATCTAAAACAAAAACCGATCAAAGTTGATTGATTCAACTTTCAGATTCCAATGAAATATTTGACAATCGGAACTAGAATCGACGGTGAAAATTCGTGATGAGTACTCGAATTTTTTATCAGAGAATTCCCTTTTTGACGAAGAAATTGGAATTTTTTTTAGACTAAATTATTCAAAAAGGATAAAAAGGAAGACGGAGACAACAATTATTTTATGCTGTTAATGCCAGTAAAGATAAAATACTATTTATTTTGATGAACAAAGTTAAGTTATTTGGTGTTATATATTTAAAAAAAAATAGAATAAATTGATTTAATTATAGTTTAAATTTTATTGTTCAACCCAAAAAAAAAAGGATAGAAGGAACTTTTGTGAAATCAAAAACACTATATGCAATTTGTTTTTGATAATCAATAAATTTTATAGGATCAACTTTAAATGTTGTTTTAACTGGAGATTATAATTGTTATTTTATAAAAAAACTTTAAATTAAAAAAATAGAAGACAAGATAAAGTAGAAAGATGAAAAGTATTAAAAAATATATAATATAAAACAAACATTATAAATTTACACATCTTTAAATAGTTATAAGAAAAAATAGGGAGCTTCAAAAGGCCATGAAGAGGCATTCAAGGTTTGCTAGTGTGGATATCTTAATAGAGTAGGTGTTAAACTCTAAGACGATTAGAAATTGAAAAGATTAAAAAAGACTTGTTAACGATATATATTAATCGCGTGTGTAATTCACAGTGAGAATGAAATAGAAAATTAAAGATTTAATGAATGTAAATTGTTTATATATAATTGTAAGAATCGATTCTAACATGTTCGAATTATAATAGTTTCAACTTAAATTATTACAAAGTCTAATTTTCAAATAATTATTAATTTCAATAAATAGTTATGAATTTGGTTCTCTTTATGAGATTTATGGATAGTTTGTCCTATTTTGACTTCAAACCTTCAATTTGGGCTTACTTAAAGATTTGTGCTTGCTTGTTGCTAGATTTATAATACTTTCTAAACTATGGTTAAAACTTGAAACAAACCAAAAAGTGGCTACTTGGTGTAAATAATGGTGTCCATAGTATTGCTTTCAAATTTGAATGTTGGTTTTTTCTCCACCAAATTCTAAATAACTTTTTTTTACTACTAGACATAAATTTTATACTTTTAACTTTTTTTTACCGGACATAAATTTTATAGTTATCATACTAGTAAAATAGAATTTTATAAATAATATAATTTTTTTAAAGAACTTATGTCCATTGATATAAGTTCATTGTTAAATGGTAAAAATAAAGATCAATTTATCTCAGTGACTACTAGAGTAGAGTTAAGAATTCAAAGGATATGGTATAGCACCGCCTTTTTGAGCGGCCCGCTGGGCTGCTTCTGTAACTACCCCAGATGTGGAAAAGGGAGGAATAGAGGCACAGTGAGTGGAGATTCCCCCTGAAGCGAGCCGTGATGTGGGGAGACCCAATCCGATTCGGAGGGCGGTTAAAGAATTAAAATAAAGATTAATTTATTTAAAACATGAAACGATTTATGATATTTATTAGTAATTTTCGGTTTATCACAACAAATAGTTAAATGTTTTGAATATTTAAATTTTATGATTGAAACTTCAAATTGACCGGCTAATTATATGGTGCAATATGCATACGAAGTTACTCTTTCTAATCAGATGTCTTCATTTAGGTTTTGACTAAGAAAAATTTCAGGGAGTGCTTTTCTCAAACGGATCCTTAAAGCTTATAAATTTGCTTAACTGATCAGTATTATTAAGCTTTTTTGTTTAGAAATTACTCCTTAGTCAATGATATTATAAAAGTATATGTACAATAGAGTGGTATCATTAAAGCTTCTTGTTCATAAATTACACATTAAGCCAATATACTTATGCGTGAGATTATACGTATATGTTTTGATCAATCCTTAAAGAAAGTTTTAATTGAAAGAAACCACTCATTAGCCCATAAAGCCATAAGATTTTATAGATATATTATATATATATATATATTATATTATATAATCTACATGTTTTTATGGTATTATTAAGGTTTCTTAACAAAAACTACTAACACACCTAAACAAACTTATTAGCTTTAATGATACCAATACACACACCAATATAGTATACAAGTAACCACCAATATAATATCAATTAAGCGAAATTATCAGTTTTAATGATACCAATACAATATATAATACTGATATTATTATTAGTTAAGCGAAATTAGTTGAGAATATATGTAATGTAGAATATTTAGCGGGGTATGAGTATGAAGGGATATATGCTTGTAATTATTTTATTTTTATGAGGTATTTGCTTAATTTTTATTATTTTAAATTGTATATTTATATAATTTTTCTAAAAGAAAACACATTTGGACTTATATGAAAAACCATGGGCTCAATGTTGGACTTATATGAAAACCCGACCCATTTTTTCATCATTTATTCTCTCACACACCTCGAATTCTTCACAGTGGTTATTGTGCATAGCAGAAAGGAGAAATAAGCGGGAAAAAGATGCAGAAGCGGCAAAGCGGTGGCGTAGCTGGCGGTGGCTCAGCTACTCCGGTAGCTAAGAGAGGACGTCCGTTAGGTAGCGTAAACAGTAACTCCGCCGCTGCCTCTGCTACCGCGGCAGCCGCATCCGGTGCTGCCGACTCAGTAGCTCCGCCAACGCTTCTCGGACCTTCACTTCATGTTCACTATGCATTTGCTGGTCAGTTAGTGCCTTATCCTATGTGTATCATACTGAATTTTGAATGCGTTATCATTAACTTTATAGGTTTAAAAGGTGAAGGTTTGTAGTGCTATGTGGATAATGTATCTGTATATATGTTATGTGGTCTTATACATGTAATTTTGCGTACTTTATTTTGCGTTTTTTATACTACCATATGCATTACCAGTGTACTTCCGAGCTGAATTATTGAATTTTTTGAGCTTGGGGTGCGGCCTTGTCTGGACATGCGTGATGAAGCTTAGGGATTTGAATTACCATAGTATAAGGTGTGAGTAAATGGACGGTAATGTCGAGTTGAAGTTATATCCTGCCGGTTGTTTCCTTGTTGTTCAGGAAATTAACTTTTACTCGTATCTCATAGCTTTCAAGGATTCAAAATAGAATTTCTAACCTAAATCCCTAAACTACAAAGAAAAATGCTGTTAGAAAAGTAGGAAGAGAGGCACACAAGGATGTGGCCTAGTGGTCAGTGGTTGAGAACCTTGAGGTCTCACGTTCAAAACACTAAGTGATTCTTCTCATCTGTCCTAACCTTGATACAGAGTAATCTGCTACCAGTTGTCGGTGGGAAGTTTGCGTGAAATTAGTCGAGGTGCGTCTAAGATGGCCGGACACCATGGTCATGAAAAAAAGTAGTTAGAGCAGTGGAATAAATAGCCAGTACCCTCAAAGGAAATTTCACCCATTTGCAACAAACTTAATTCAATTATTTTTTAAAATGGTAACTTAAATCTAAATTTGATTTTCTTGTTGTTTAAGTTGGCTGGACACCACAGTCATGATAAAAAGTGGTGAGAGGGGTGAAATAGATTGCCAGTACCCTGAAAGGGAATTTCACCTATTTGCAACAAACTTAATTCATTTTTTTTTAAAATGATTTTTTAAAACTAAATTTCATTTTCTTGTTGAACAACAAGCGAGTTTCATTTATCCAGTTACTCTATGAAGAATAATGTCGTTAAAATTAACGGAGATGTTCCCCAGGAGAGTTGTTCCTGGTGTCACAACTGCTATTGCTGCCTTCTTTTTAGAAATTTGCTCTTTTAGTTGGAACTATAGACTTTGTTTTAATTTTTCAAGTTGAGGAGCTAGACACGCAGGATCATGACCATATATTGGAACCTAAATACATAAACATTGTTTTTAAGTGAAAATTCGCCTTTGAGTCAAATGCACATTTTATGGGATTACACTAGGACTAGGTATGTTGTTGCACATTTTGGAATCACTAGTCAAATTGGAGAACTTAATATTGAATTGAAAATACAAAAATGTTGACTCTCAGAATGGCCTCGAAACAATAACATAGAGGGCAGGGTTTCAGAAAGGAAAGACATTCCTTACAGACTAAACTAATTGGCATAGTTGAGTTTTTTTCCCGTCCCTTGACTCTTGGTGTATAACAATTTACAGTTTGCTGATGATCCTTCGTGAGAAGGCATCACCTAGGCTGGTGATCCACATCTAGGTTTGTTCGAAGAAGTGTGCGTTTATAGGAACCTTTCATGCAAAGCTCACCGAAGAAAACAAGTCCAAAGCGCACTTCGTTGCTCAACTTAGTAATGTTCATCAATGATTACTCAAATAATTCTCGTCACTATAACTCGGGAAAAGCTCACGGGATAGAGTCTTAGATACTCTCATGCCTCTTCATTTGTTGAGGGATGCCTTTTTGCTACTCCTGTTGTTCTCTGGTCATTGGTTCTATCGATGCATCTTTAGTGTCACCTAAGTTTGTGCCTCCCCCCCCCCCCCCCACACACACACACACACAATGATCTAGATCTACTTGCTTGATGCCGTGGTCCCCTTTTTCTAGCTATTCTCTTCACTTTCTTGTTTTCACCGTCATTCTATTGCCTCTCCTTCCCCTTCCTTTGTCGTCTAAGGTGTAATAGTGCTTCCTTTCAATTGTCATACGAAATTGCTCCATAGTCGGCATCTGCATAATCTTTTTAATAAGAACAGTTGAACGATCTCATCGTCTTTAATGCGCATTTGTCAACTAATGTTAATAAGTGACTGTGCTAGCCACTCTCAGGTGGTGTTCATGAAAATGTTATTGTGCCGTACTACCTCTTGATTTTCTGTCTGTAATCTGGAGGTAGATGCTCACCTCCTAACCTCACTCTCAAACTTTATTTGATTATCGGCCTTATATGAATTAGCCGTCTGCTACATAGGCTTATGACTCAACAAACATTTCCAACTAATGGATCAACATCCCACACGCATGTCTTATCTTCTGTCCTCTAAAGGCCCAATTAAATAGTGCATCCTTCACTAGTACCTGACATAGTACATTATAGCTGGAACCTCTTACATAAATGTTGAGAATAAAGAAGCACTTTTTAATCATATTAACAAAGAAATTCCAAGAAAGCATTTCTCATGCAGATACAACAACTCCTTTATCTGTTGGGTCTGTTATCTCTAGTATTGAGGGAAGGTCGACTTTGTTTCTATCTAATGATAGAAAATTTTAAGGGAAGTTTGATTTTAGGATTTCCTACCTAGTTTAAATAAGGGAAGTTTTAATAACCGAAATTTTAGGATTTCTACCTAGTTCAAATAAGGAAAGCTTTAATAACAAAAAATTAAGTTGATTCAAAATTTTAAATACTAGGAAAATGATTAGATGACTAGTTTGTCTAATGTGAGATCAATTTTAAGAGGTAAAAAAGGGAACCGACATTTCGGGAAGGGCCTTCATGCTTTTAGATAGATGTAGAGAATATAAATCTAGATCCAAACTGTAATTGCTATGCTCTATTCGATCTTGAATTATTAATTGTACAATAACTCTACTTTTAACAATTACGTATGCATATTTGTATTCAGAGGGCTAATCTCCAAGAAATGAATATTAGTATTCTACAATCACCACGTATTCGGTATGGGACTAAACTTGGAGTCTAAATGGACTTATCTTCCTAGTTGTGTTCATTGGCCCATAAATTTCATTTTTTTCCATATTTTTCAAGTTCTTTTAAAATAAGAGTGACTTTATATAAAGTAAACTCTTAATTAATTTTGAAGTCATAAGGACTTTTTAAATAATTCAAATAAGTAAAGATTTAATGACCAAAATCTTAGTTGATCTCAAAGTCATAAAAATTAGGGAGATAATAAATGACTATTTTAACTAATGTGAAATCTAATTTTAAAGGGTAAAAAAGGTGAATAACATTTCGCTATGAGCTTTGAACTTTCAACATGTATGGATTATAGAGGTTTGACAATTCTTTGTATCTTTTTATATTCTTAGTATTTTACTTGTATTGCCAAAAGGTATGATGTAGATGTCAATGGAATGGAATGGACCATGGAGATAAATGTGCAAAGCCCATCGAGTCAAAAGAAGCTACATAAACTTTCCATATGTCAAAGCGTCGGGTGAGGGGGCCTGAGTTATTTGGCATCTGCGTGGTGGAAAGTAGCACATATCTAGTGGACTAGTTGAGGTCCTTTGCAAATGATAGTGCTTTGCACAGTTGCACTTAAAGCTCTAATAGATCTTGAGCTGTTGTATGCCTTTGCCTTTACCTCTAGGACATCCAATTGGGTCAAGATTTGACTCTTCCAGTACTCCAACTGTTACATTCCAACAATTTGGTCAACTCTATCTAAGCAAAATTAAAGTAGTTTCCGATCCGCATAAGGTACAGCTATTGGTGTACGATGAAACACCAGTTATGTAAATTGCTTCGTTTCTGAAAAATTGATTGACCTGCTGAATTTGAGGAAATAGTGCAGGCATTTGTAGAAGGTAAGTGAATTAAAATATTTTCTGATCTGCATAAGGTACCATTGGCGTAAGATAGAACTCAATTGATGAAAATTGCAGCATTTCTGAAAGTTTGTTCTGACTCGTTGAATTTGAGGAAATACAAGCATTTGTAGAAGACGAGGATGTGGATTAAATGATGCATTTTCCAGCCACATATGCTTATGATTATCATTTAGTTACCAATCTTCCGTTCTTACAGATCAGAATAATAAAAGGATTGTTCTGGCACTTCAAAGTGGATTGAAGAGTGAGCTGACATGGGCATTAAACGCTCTCACTTTGCTATCATTTAAAGAGAAAGATGAAGTCCGCAAAGATGCAACCCCTCTTGCGAAAATTCCTGGGTTGCTTGATGCTCTACTTCAAGTTGTATGTTTCTCAATGTTTTCTGTGTAACTTCTGCATCATGGTTGACTCTTGATTAGTTTTTCCCTATTTACTTACATTGTGATGGCAATGATCTGTTTGACAGATAGATGACTGGCGTGATATAGCGTTACCGAGGGTGCTTGTGAAGACACCACGTGTTCGACTATTGGGTGCAAATTCAGCTGTTACTGGATTTGGAAATGAATATGAGGCCTTGAACTCGGATAATAGCTTACCTCATCCTAGGTAATTCAACATGCCTCACCTCTTCTGTCTTCTTCCTGATGCCTTTAGTTGTAAATCTTAGTTTCCGATGCATGGAATCTGCAATGCAGACCCTACCATGTATTTAATTGACTTGTGTTACTTGCTCCATATATCCTTTGACCACAGTACTGGATCTGGATCCTCCAACAAAGAGGCATCTGTTCTGAAGTGTGCTAACAAGCTTCGCCCTGGAGCCTGGAATTTTGATGAAGATGGCCTATTTAACTTGGATGAGGAGGGGCGTGCTGAGAAACAGCTGTGTGCTGTCGCTGCTTCAAACATTATCCGCAACTTCTCTAACATGCCAGATAATGAAGTCATCATGGCGCAGCACAGGCATTGCTTTGAAACCATATTTCAATGTCTTGAAGATTATGTTACAGGTGGGGAAAGAGGTTTAAACTTAATCTTAGTTTTTTTGTATTTGGTTTAAATTTGCCATCTATGATGTGGCAGTTTGTATTATGTTCTGCTCATAGAAGACATTTACTCATCTATCTTCTGAATCTATCTTCCTGGTTATACATTGAGGAAGATGTTGATTGTTAGTGATGTATGTTATTGACTTGTTAGATGAATAAATCCTACTGAGGAAATTCTATCATTCTAAAGGAATTCTCTCTTGTTTATTCCTCGGAAACCTCCCTAAATATTAGCACATTCCATACTTCTGAGAGTCGAATTCCCTACCTGTTTAGTCACCCTTTTATTGTTGTCAGCTTATTGAAGTTTATGACTTATGTGGCTTCATTTTATACTTTCCAATGGAAAGAGTCAATTTAAGATTCCTGTGCTTGCGTGGTATAATCTAAATAGACTGCTTGGACTTTGTTGACAATCTTGATTATGTTGTTGCATGGCATGCCAACAACAACATAGTGTAGTCCCACAAGTGAGATCGAGGAAGGTAGTGTATGCAGCCTTACCCCCACCTTATGAAGGTAGAGAAGTTATTTCTGATGGACCCCTGGCTCAAGCAAAGCATATAAAATTGACAGATGGCTGAATGCTAGATATTCTTGATTAAAATGTTTTCTCGACTCATGTCCATTTAAAACATGTTTCTCTTTACCTATTTTTGATTTCGGATTTCTTTTGTTGACAGAGGATGAGGAACTTGTCACAAATGCCCTTGAGACTGTAGTGAATTTGGCTTTGTTGCTGAATCTTCGGATCTTTAGCTCCTCAAAACCTTCTTTTATCAAAATGACGTAAGCATTTGACTTGTCAGTTGCTTGCTTTGTACTATTGGCTCTTATACTGAGTGGAGGCTTTTTTTTTGTTTCTGTATGTTCTAAATTGAGTTGTTTGTTTCTTGATCCAGGGAGAAACGTGCAGTCAAGGCTCTCATGGGAATGCTGGGATCTGCTGTGAAGGCTTGGCACTCTGGCGCTGCTGAATTAATTGGTCGTCTTATAATAAATCCTGACAATGAACCTTTCCTACTTCCTTTTGCTTCACAGGTTGATGTTCATTTTGACAGCTGCAGTACTAAATTTCCATCTGTACCTTTATGAATGTTCAGAAAACTCACTAAACACGATTTGTGAGACATGCAGATATATACACGTTTGGTCGATATAATGAGCTCTCCACCAACTGATTCTCAAGCAGCTGCTGTAGGTGCATTATATAACCTTGCAGAGATAAATATGGACTGTCGTTTGAAGCTGGCCAGTGAGCGATGGTAAGTGACAGAATTTGACCTAATTATAGTTAACAGATTCCTCTTATTTTTGTATCTGAACGGTTGATTCACCACATTGAATTTCAGGGCAATTGATCGACTGTTGAAAGTGATCAAGATGCCACATCCAGTACCAGAAATTTGCAGAAAAGCAGCAACTATTTTGGAAAACCTAGTCTTGGAGCCGCAGAACAAGCCCCTCCTCCTATCCTATGAAAATGCGTTTGCGGAAATGCTCTTCGGGGATCCAAGGTACTCAGACATATTCGCGAGGATATTATATGAACTAACATCACGATCAAGCAACAAAGTTGCATCAGCTTGTGGTATTTGGGGCATGTAACGCAGAGTGCTGTATTGGGTGGATTTGTGCTGACATTGATGTATATATAAGTTTAACCTTGAATATTTATTAGTTTTACTTGCTGTCGTACTCTTTAAGCCCTAATCTAGCTCTTAACTGTAAAATTTAGTTCCTGGCAAGTAGTTCTTCTCCTCAAGGCAAAGTACCCTAATTATGTATGGGTTAGTCCTTATGTCTTTAGTTCAAGAATACTCGGGTAAGAGGTGATGTGTCGTTTCTTATGAGCTTGATTCTTGTCGCAGTATTTTAATTTTGTAATTATGCCCCCCGGTGTATGCAAAGGGTAGGAGATGGAATATGAAGAGGGTGTAAGGAAGATTATAGGCGGGATGGTGGGAGGGGTTGTGGGGTGAATACATGTGTATGGTGGGCGGGTTGAGGGAGGGAAGGGGTAGGAGTGGTGGTGAGAAAGAGTGTAAAATGGGGGGTCGTGGAAGAAGTGGGAAAGAGTTGAGGGTGAGTGTGGGGTGATAGGGGTGTGGTGGGAGGGGTAGGCAGGTGGTCGGTATTGGTGGTGGTTTAGTGAGCGGAGTGTGTGGAAGAAGGGGTGGGGGACTTTGCCGGGTAAAGGGTAGAGGGGGGTAGAAAGTAAGGGGTGCGATGGTAGGTCGGGGGATAAAAAGTAGGATGAGGAGGGTGGCAAGCGAGAATGGTGGTGGGCGGGTAATTTGGAGGTTAAGTCGATAGCGGAATTCGGTGTTGGTTGTTATGTCGTGATGTTGTGAGGGAATTGTGTGGTAGGTATGGAAACAGTGACGTGGGAGTGAGGGATGATGGCAGATATATCGTGACAAGCGAATTTTGGGGAGGGATAAGGCAGTGGGGGACGGATTCGATTGAGTGGAGTAGTGCGGTGTGAACTGTTGAGGGTGGAGAGAGTGTGATTGTTGCTGGGGGCGTGGGACTTTGGGTGAGGATGGGGTTGGGGAGTGTACGGGTAGGAGGTGAGGTGTAGATTGAATGTTGCGGGGTGGGAGGTTGTTGTGGGGGGGATGGTTGGTGGGGCTGTATGCAGGTGGTTGAAGTGGGGGTCGTGAGCTTATGTGTATGTGAAAAGCTTATGGGTTCGTAAGTTAATAAGTCTCGCAGGGGGTGTGAGTGGGGAGAGTAGGTAATGAAATGGGAAGGTCGGTCCAGGGGTTCGTAGGGAGGTGTGGTTGTGGGTGGATTTTAGGGGTTTTCCTTCTTCATTGTGTTGTTGAAACCATAGGTTCGATGAACTCGATGCCAAAGAATCCATCCTTATTCCTATTCTTGTTGTAAATCGTAGGTCCACTCCTATCCCTAGGCAGAGGTGGATTCGATATTTTAACTTGATGGATTGAAATCAGATCCGCGCTTAGTGATCCAAAATTTAAAGTTGACGAGTCTTGACCTTTAAATTTTTTAGGATCAAACACATTAGTAATTCCATTTTGGTTGTGTTTTCACATAAAAATTCAAATGCAATTTCAATGTTGAAAATACTGGATTCAGATGAACTGAATATCGAAGCACCAGAGCCGCCTTTCCTTCTATTGTTGTGCAGGTATTTCCAGCTTCTTGTTGTCCCCTTCTCATTTACGTACACAAAACAGCTGGTTCCATCTTTACTCAGCTATTTGCATCTACCATTTCATGCATTTATTACTTAGAAATTAATACAAAGTTCTAGTCACTTCATCATAAAAACCCAAATACAACTAGTTAGATACTGTTGTAACAACCCCTTTTCGTTTCACTTTAGATTAACGGTGTTTTGAATGAACGCAAAATTTTAGAAATTGAAGTAGACCTTGAATAAGTACGTTATTTATATCTATTTATAATTTTTAGATGAGTCGTTAGATCCTAACCAATCATGTTATTAATGGTAAAACAACGACATTGAGATTAAATAGTTTCCAAAAGAGAATAGTATTATTCTTTTCGAACAAACTAAAAAGAATACAAATTGTCAGATTAACAATTATTCGTGGTGTTTGTGACCTTCATTTGCAAGAAAATAGAATATTTGATATCACTTTTTATAAATAATCAAATCAAATTACATTGAGCATTGCAATCTTTAAGGTAACAAAGAATGATAATACTACTATTACATAGTAACATTTAGTGGAGGAAAATTTAAAATTATTTTCAAGAATCATTAATTGTGACAATTCTAGGTACTTCAACTGGGAATTCATGAACCTCATCCATCCATGGATTCTTCTCTTTAGCAGGATTAATCGTCTTTAACGCGCGCCACACAGCACTGTTACATTTAAATCCAGAACCAAATGCAATTTGCCATGTCCTGTCTCCTTTCTTGATCCTCCCTTTAGCTTCAGTATAAGCCAATTCATACCATAAAGAGCTACTTGATGTGTTACCAAACCTGTAAAGTGTCATTCTTGATGGCTCCATATGCCATTGGCTGAGCTCGAGATTCTTCTCGAGCTCATCCAGTACTGCCCTTCCACCAGCGTGTATACAGAAATGCTCGAATGCCAGCTTGAAATCAGGTATGTAAGGCTTGATTTTCATCTTAAAGATCTTCCTCGCGACTAATGTCATGAAGAAAAGGAGTTGCTCAGACATAGGAAGGACTAATGGCCCGAGCGTTGTGATGTTAGTTTTTAGTGCTTCCCCTGCAACAGCCATTAGGTCCTTCGATAAGGCAACACCAATCTCCTTCTTCTCGTCCTCCTCCTGGAACACACAACCATAGCTCCTGTCATCCGCGCCCTTGTGTGTACGTACTGTATGGATCAGTTGGTACTTGGAACGTCGACCATCTGTTGATCTGTTTGACAGCAGAATTGCAGCACCTCCCATCCTAAATATGCAATTTGAGACAAGCATTGATCTGTTGTTGCCAAAGTACCAATTGAGTGTTATGTTTTCCATACTCACCACAAGTGCATAAGAATTAGGATTCACCTGATCATACATCAACATTGATAGTATTAGAAATTTCAATACTTGACCATGTAAAGTTATCTTAGGTCACGAGTTCAAGTCTCGAAAACAACCACTACTGATGTCATTTTCAAATAGTACCATGTTTGTATACAATCAATGTTTACCACTCTTGTCTCATAAGTTAGTTGAGTTCACCTTCCCACATGGAAGAAAGTTAATGAATACACTTTTTGAAAAGTGAGACATTAAATTGCCAACTAGTAGAGATTGGACATTAATGTGGTCCACTCCATTTTACTATCTCGTTTTCATATTATCTGTCTTTTAAGATCTATTTGCTTTGAAACGCTTCTCAAGAAAAGTATCTTAGGAAAGTATTTGACTAATCAATTTGAAAAACACTTTTGACAATTAATATTAGAGCAGCGAAGAACAACTATACTGACTATTCGAAACATCTATTTTTCTTGGTCAAACACTTTACCGTTCTCAGAAACTTAATCGAACATGGTATAAGTCAATAAAAAAGAACAAACCTGCAATAGTTGTTTAGCAAGATCAATAGAAATGAGTCCAGCACTACATCCCATTCCACCAAGATTATAACTCATAACATTTCCCCTGAGCTTGTAATGGTTAACAATCATAGCAGAAAGTGATGGTGTTGGATTAAACAAGCTACAATTCACCACAAGTATCCCAATATCCTTAGCCTTCACCCTAGTTTTCGCTAACAACTCATCGATAGCACCAAACATCACCATCTCAGCCTCTTTCCTTGCTTCAGCCATGTTAGGTTCCGCAGGCACTCTCAAAAGTGCCTCAGGAAAATACGTCTTTTGACCTAAACCCGACCTTTCTAGTATCTTCTTTTGAAAGGCCAAATTCTCCTCAGTGAAAATCCTGGCTTGTTTTGATCTCTCCATGAAAGTTTCTTTACTACACATAACATCAGGCTTAGGCTTATAACATGAAAAATCAACCAAATACACTTTTCTAGGCCTTGTCATGAAATAAAGTGTCCCCAAAAAAACAACAACAGCAGAACATAAAATCACTGTGATAAGATTGAACTTCAATTTATCCAATAATTGGATTAGGTCCTCAACTGAAATAGTCATAACATGAACACAAAGTACTCCCAAAACAGGAACCAAAAACAGATACATTGCATTGCTGATCAAGTAATGGTAACCAAGTTTCACATATTTGAGCCTGATTGATTGAAGAAAATTAGGAAGATTGTTAACTTCAACCGAAATTCGAGCGGTTTCAGAGCCAACTGAATTCTTCTTGTTCTCATCCCCCATTGTTTAAACTGAGCTTACTCCTCAAATTCAATGAAGTTAGAGAAGAGTAAATGAGAAGTTTTCTTGATGAAATAAGAGATACTTGAGTGTAAAGAACTGTTTTTTTTAATGAAATATGAGATACCCGAGTGAAAAGAATTGATTTTTAGAGTAAAGAAGAGATATTCGAGTGAAAAGAATTGATTTTTAGATGAAAGAAGACATACCCGAGTGAAAAGAAGTGATTTTTAGAGGAAAGAAGAGATATTCGAGTGAAAAGAATGGATTTTTCGATAAAATAAAATATACCCGAGTGAAAATAATGAACTTTTAGACGAAATAAGAGATATCTAAGTGAAAAGAACTCACACCGAAATGACAAGAACTGATTTTTAGACAAAATAAGATATATCTAAATGACAAGAATTGATTTTGAAATGAAATAAAATAAGAGATACCCGATTGACAAGAACTGATTTTTAGATGAAATAAGAAATATTCAAGTGAAAAAAAAAAATCTTTTCAGACGAAATAAGAGAGATCCGAGTGAGAAAGATTGAACAAAAAAATAGAGTTGTAAATGTGTTGGGAAAAAATGGTGAATTTGTTGGACAACTTATAGGATGCATGAACAGCAGGCTGGTGCAACTACCCCAACGAACTTGCATTTAATTTTCCACTTGGGAAAAAATAAATATAGTACTAAAGTTTCGTGTATAAATTATTCTACTATTTTAGTAATTTGAATATTGAAGGAAGATAGATTTATGACTAGTTATATTAAGTTTTTATTTGACTTGAAGCATTGATTTTTCATTAAGAATAGAAAGGCTTTACAATAGAGTATTGAATATCTTGTGAGTAACTTATTTTTCTTTTTAGCTATCTACGTAAGATAACGTAAGATTTTACCTGCATACCTAATATTATCTATCTTGTATTGAAGTTTATCAATTTATTAAGGTGTATTTTATTGTCTTACATGAAAAACGAAGTTAATTATCATCACTTTAAGTCTTTGACGTGAAAGATCGACAGATAAATCAAATGAAATCAATATATGTATATTATGTGTTTAGATTTATAATTAGTTTTACTTCATTAAATTACGTGATATAAAATTTCATACTGATAAACTTATAAACTTTTTTTCTTTTAAAAACATAATGACTCAATTCAAGCTTTTGCCATTGTAGAGTTTGAGACTATATCAGTATATCACCACGTAGTAGGCTTTTCCTCATTGATTTTTAGTTTTATATGGTCATGTTTTAGGTTTTAAGTTATAATTTTTTTTGGATTAATTAAGAACTTAACATATATAATAGATATTTTTAAAGTATTCCACTAGGGTAAATATAGTAATTTTCATAATTATTATTAATCTTAATTTATCCTATAACGAGATAATATTCGTGATTTTAGGCATATTTTTCTTTTGTTTCTCTGACGCATATAGATTTAAAATTTCAATAGTGATATAAGCAATCGTAATTTATTCCAATCTTTCGATTCTACAACCAAGAAATTTCTTTTAAAAAATTATATACGATTTTATGTGCTATTTATTTAAAGTAAATTTACGAGTTCTTTCTATTTTTTTTTTTTTAAAAAAATGTATAATTCAGAAACCCATGACT
Organism: Solanum habrochaites; assembly: GCA_027704765.1. Classification (NCBI taxonomy): domain Eukaryota; kingdom Viridiplantae; phylum Streptophyta; class Magnoliopsida; order Solanales; family Solanaceae; genus Solanum; species Solanum habrochaites. The sequence continues at coordinate 192,502 of JAKWJA010002491.1, forward strand.
TGGTATTAAAAGAAACCTCATAAATGAAACTCAAAAAAATATATATGAAAATAAAGAACTCGTTGACAGTAATCTTTGACCAAAAAATGTCAGCATTTTAAACATCAATAACTTTTGATCTTTATCATCATTAATTTCTTTGATTAAATCTTTACATCTACTCTATACTCTATACTCCCTCTATACTACTCTATACTTCCCTCCGTCCAGATTATTGCCATGTTACATTTTTCGAAAGTCCTATTTAAACTACCTTTTCAAAGTTAAATTAGATCACATTAATTTGATATTTTTAAAAAAAAAAATTAGATATCTAAACTATATGACAAAGTACTATAGATTGTCAATTTTGTTTACATATTAATATGACGAAAATTATATCTTAAAAATGTTAATCAAGTTTTAATAGTTGACTCTAAAAATAGAAACCATGACAACTAATTTCGAACCGACGGATTATATATATATATATTATATCAGTAGCTCCCCAACAATCACCACCCAACACTTGCCATCCCCAATATTGGTTCATTCAACATCATCTTTAATAAGGGAAGCTGCTCGAGGGATACGTCTTCCCCGCCTCCCTCTTTGGAACAAACTGAAAATCTTATCTTAAAAAAAAAAAACATTATACTACATGTGATTATAAATTTATAAATATTAATTAGATGATAATCTAATATTTTATATATGTCCTACGAAATCTAATATCGTCTGAAAGTTTATTTTGCGAAGACTATATGTTTGCAAAATTCACTTTTTATATGATAGCTTACAAAAATAACATTTAAATCAATATAATTAAAATTTCTTTATGATCCACAATTAATAAGAACTTTTATATGTATATATGAAATAATATTTTTTCCCACCGAAAAATTAATTAAACCGTGTTCAGACTGGTCTCAACTTGTAACATGCATTAACAGAAAAAATAAATATGAAAGAAATTAAAGTTCATAAAAGATATATACATCGTCCATGCCATCGTAATTACTCTCTCCGTTCGGAATTATTTGTCATGTTGCGCTTATCGAAAGTCAATTTAACTAATTTAAAGGTAAATTCAATATTTTAAACAAAAAGTTAGATATTCTAAAACTACATAAAAAGTACTATAAATTACAATTTTTTGCATATTAATATGATGAAAAAATACATCTTAAAATGTTAATCAAAATTTTTATAGTTTGACTCTAAAAATAAAAATCATGACAAATAATTTCAGACGGAGAGAGTACTTATTAAAGAATGACCATAAAAGAAATAAAAGATCCCATGTTTAGAAAATACATGTATAAAAATGTTGTCAACAATATTTGACTATAGCAACTTCAAATTAAAGATGTCATTACAATATCAATACTTATTTGTCAATCACACATTAAAGTCAACTGCATTTTATTAAATTATTATTTGTTTATTTATATTTTGGTTTTAAAGTAGAGGGCAAGAAGTTTGATGAACAAACAAACAAATTGTGCATGATTTCTTGTTGAAAATATATTTATAATATCAGTAGCTGCCCAACAATATCACTACCCAACTTGCAATCCAATTTTGAAACATGTCATTCCATATCTCACACAAGAATAAGTGTCGTATACAAGTAGATACGAGTGAAATTTTTCTGTTTTTAATAAAAAGGTGGTTTCTATGACAAACAAAATGAAGGAAATAAGGCTGAGGTGGCCCGAATATGTGAAGAGAAAGTGCATGGATGTACTAGTAAGGAGGTATGAATTTGGCCATAATAGATTTTAGGAAAGATAGGGATAGGCCGAAAAAGAGCTAATTAAAGAGAGATGATTAGACATAACATGTCTGATCTACAACTTACCGAAGACATAAGTACCCTAAATATATAGGTTAAAGTATAAAGATCGTGAATTAGAATAGACGAATAGTAAATAGTCGAGCATTATCGTACTTTTATGTTGAGAGGCAAGGGCTTAGTTGATCCTCTACTCATCTTCTCCTTAATTAGTAGTGTTCACATAGCATCTTATGAATTATTTATTTCTTAGTACTATTATTGTATCATTTCCTTTGTTTATCTTGTTATTTTAATTTGTTATCAATATTATTTTCCTTTAATATTGCTTTGGTTACCTTCTTCGGATTAAAGATCTATTGAAAGCAACTTTTTATCTATATTTACCTTCCCAGTAAATGTATAATCATTGGATAATCTACGCACAATCAATGTGTATACTGTACATATACATTTATTATACATTGAATTTAAGTATATACCCACAATAATTACAAACTATTACGTAAGGGATTGCTGCAATTCCCCCTTAGGCTTCGATAGACAAGTCAAAGGTTTTTTCGATCGACTAAAAATATTAAGGTCACAAAAAATAGAATAAAATAAAGAATATTATAGGCCCGTGGAAAAAAATCAATGTTTATACAATAGTTATAGTTTTTTCTACTTGAAAAAAATGGATAGGAATTTACTATTTTTGGTGAACTTAGGTGACCAAATAATATATATGTTTTAAAATATAGTACTTATTTATCTATTTGGAATGGTAGCCAAGAATTTAAATCCACACGAAAATACACGTATTTATTTTCGTTATTATTTTAATTACTTGAATTCTTTACACTTATCCATTTACCACCATTATATAATTGATAGGGATGGAGTCATACATAAAATAGTTGGGAGGAAAAGAAGAAATGCTTACATGGAGTGACTAAGCGTTTACTTGACACGTAATATGTCATAATCTAATATAATAATATTAACATAGACAGATATAATTTCATAAGAGAAGTGTGAAGAAGGCGTAAATCTTCCTATTATAGAATAAAGAAGTTGTTTCAGATTAACGCCTCTAGATAAGATGCATGTTGTAATCTGACATTTAGAAATATGATATATTGATACTCATTCGTTTTTATCATGCAATTTGAGTATTTTCAAGAACTTGGGAAAAAATCAACAAATGCAAGTAGGAGAATAAATTATTTAAATTACTAATCATCATATTATTAGTTAATTAATCCCTATAGCTTGTATCTAAACCAAACAATCTCTCTCTCTCTATATATATATTAAATTCGAATCAAAATTCATTTGGGTTGGGCCATAATCCTAACCACAATTATGCCTTGTTGACTTATTGGGCCTGTTGGACCTTTGATACTGGGTTGGGCCCAGATAAAAAAGAAGAAAGATAAAATGGCCTAATAACCAATACACCCCCAACCCAAAGCTAGCTAGGCCTGAAATTCAGGAAGTTAACATGAGTGGCCCAATGGACCATAACTCTGTTAGGATTGAATCCACACACATACTTGATGAATGAAAAACCAAGAACTTTTCTAGATAGAGATTATAGATGATAGATCTAGAGAGAAGAGAGGAACCAATATTTTCGTGGTAACACACCCGAGCCGTGGGGTAAACACGTTCCCCGTCGGGTGGTATTGGTTCGTATATTAATAGGAGTCAGCAGAGTTGGGTGTGGGTTCTTCCAAGCAGGTAAATGAAAAACGTACATCATTAACGGTGGCCTGCAGGTGCATGTTTGTGAACAGCGTGCGCGATTGGTGGGTGAGACAGTGACACAGGTAAAGTACTTATGGTAGGGGGTGACTCAGGGTCAAATATTAGTTAATGCGCAAGGCTTCACGAAGCTAACACTCCGGGCGGCGGGGGGTGCCGCTGAGGGGGCGACATGGGGCGAGAATAAGCAGCACTCACAGTTGTAACTTTTTTAAATGAATACAACTCCCATCCGATATGGATACTTAAATTCCATGGGTGTAATTCAAGGAAAATCGCCTAAGAATTTTAGTTGGGGGAAGGTGGAAATGTATGAAAACGAACTATTTTTCATTATTATGGACCTAAAAAGTGGTTTTTGCCAGTGTAAACCACCATTACAATTATATTTGCTATGTGCAAAGTCAGATAAATATTTCGAGGTTCACAACAACAAGAAATTAAGGATGAGAAAATAATGTCAACAAGTTTGTAAGAAGGGGATCACATGTAAAAACTTTTGTGATAATGGCTTAAGTTCTCGCTATTCTCGTTGGAGAATTATTTCCAGCCAAAGAAAACAAAAAAAAAAAAAACAAAAAAAAAAGAAAAAACAAAAATAACCAACACAAAAAAAAAAAAAAAACAACAAAACAAGAAAGAGGGGGCGGCAATTCAGGTTGTCAGAACGTTATATGGGCAAAACAGTGAAGGCGGAGACAAAGACACATACAGAACCGCACCTTTGGTGTAAGGGGGGCGATGTTGGTGTTTGAGCGATTAAAAGTATACCATGAAGGGGCCACTTTGATTGCTGGATCGCGCGAGACAGTTGGAATTTGTCTGCGGGGACCGACTAGCCAGACCTAAAGCACCCAGGTGGCCCTGGGAGGACCTGTGAGAAAGGGACACGCGGTAGCAGAGTGTGGTGCAGGTAGAGGGCAATATAATAAGAAAGTTTCGGGGGAAATGAAGGAGAAAAGCCAGTAAAGAGGAAGCACACATGGGGGAAGATGAAATTATTCCTGTGAGGAAGTGGCATTTGGGCCAATAAACAGAAATTAGAGAAAAAGTGATGAGGTGTGATATAACAGGCTTCATGAAGACAAGATATTAGTTAGACACTTAGAGATATCTAATTGACATATATATATGGTGACTCCTTGAAGGCCCAAAAAAGTTATACTTGTATCTATATGGTGTCGCGGAAGTGGAAAAAATGACATATAATGGTAAATGGGACGTTTAACAAAAATGAAATATATATTAATTTTTTAAGCAGTGAGGTGAATATGATTCTTGATGTTTTTTAAAAAAAATTTTAAACTATGGTACAGCTAGGAGGGTTTTCCTCATGTCCAGCAATTTACCAATTATTATTTCTCGATGGAGGCGGGGGGGGGGGCATCAATCCCAATTCCGAGTTGTTGATCATGCTTCTACCATTAAAGACTAATCACAAACCAGGACTGCAACAAGGCTGGGGGATGCATATACCAGGGCTGCCAACTAGTAGAGGACCGCGATCAGGTCGTGTATAGAACGGACAAACGGCAAGAACTGCGAAAAGGTCATAACGAGGGATAGTTGGGGGTACGGAACGAGTTGCTGGGTATGCGTCTCACGAGCTGGCGTGGCACGCGGTATCGTTCGTGGGGGTGATTTTGGGGTCTAGGAAAGATGGCTATTAGATACCCGGTAAACACCTTCCAATATAGTAGAACATGGAGTACTACGATAATGGAATTGGGACATACTGGAGGGAAAAGCTAGAGAGGGCCCTTGCCCCAATTTTGGTATGTTCATCATATGTCTATATATGCTAATCTTTGAATCAATAGTTTAGGGGAGGGAGTTTCCTAGAAGGGGCGATTTACATATTATTAGAACCCAACCCATCAAGTTTAACAATATTACTTGTCATTTATAGGGTTATCTGTTATCAAAATTGGTATTTATTATATGAGATAGCTTCATGTTCGAAAGGCTAATCAAAAGGACAAAATGGGATAGCATGCATCTTGTGACTTGCATAAAGTTAAAAAAAAAAAAAGAAGCAATAGCGTTTCTCTAAAGACTTTGAACATTACTAAAAAGCAAGTTGAACAAAGAAAACTAATATAAAAGCTTTTATATAGTGCAAAATATCTTGTAAAGTCATGCTAAAGGTGGTGCATGTCTATTTGTCACTAATTGATAAATAACTACAGGGCATCACTTCGAGTAAATACCGTTGGTGAGTGTGCATAAAGTCTTTCGGTAGTTCATACAGGTCGTAAAAAATAGCATATGATTTACGGAAAAAATTGTAAAGCTAGAATAGCAGAAGTTGTCTACATTGGGCACAAGATTGGTCGCGGCCTTACAAATGTATTCTTGACTATAATCAAATTGAACGCGTGATGAGATAAAGGTTGATTGTCGTCTTCCTCAAGGCGTGGGCTTTAGTTAGAGGTTTTAGGTTTATGCCTAAGAATACTTTCTTGTGTTACTAAATGTTCATAATACATTGTGAAACTAACCATTGGTTTGTATACACGATAGCGGATGATCCTGAGAATAAATCCGTTGGGAAAGAAACATCTAGAGTAATGACCAAGGATAAATAAATCTTTATAGCGCCGTTAACTAGAAAGATGAGATGTTTGGTATCATTGAGTGAGAAACGAGGGCGATTTTATCATGCGTCGCTATATCCATACAATATAAATTGCTCAGTAATAAATATAATAAAATCGAATGAAATCTTAAACAAGATCTCAAATCCCCATACACAGAAAAAAATCTTTAAATAAAAATTCCTTTGTTTTTTTTGTTTGTCCGAAAAACATGGAGATTATAGAAATTTTAAATTAATTAAATCAATACCTATCGAAACCAAGAAAAATAAAAAAGGTCCATTTGCTTATCTGCCAACAACTTCCTATATATAAAGCTGGTCATATATATCTTCATTAAAAAAAAGTGAAAGTGGAAGCTTTTAAAGAATCTTAGAAAAAAAATCTATTGATAAGTCTGATGATTAATTATATTTTAATTTACCATATGGAAGTGGGCAAGATTGATATATGCAGATCCATATAAGAAGATATATATGAGATTTTTCTAAGTTAAAGTAATCAAAAGATAATTATAATTAAAAGTAAATCCTCATGTGTTCTATTTACTATTTTACTAGAAGAAATGACAATTGTTCCAAATATGAAATTGAAGGTAATACTTTTTTAATGACTAGCATATTCTATATTTTTGTTTCTCATCCCACCGTGAGTTTGACTAGTGGTTTTCATGGTTTAAAAAATTAATTACGCAAAGTCGCTTGAATCGTCTCTCTGTCTCGTGCACAAAATCGATGGGAAATATATACATTCGTATTGTCAATCTAATTGTGTAATGGCTTTCCCTTTATAGGCCTTTTTTCGCATCATCTTGTTAATACGTCCATTAGGTGGTGCATGGACGGTAGCAAAATTATCATCTGCTTTGTTCGACAAATACTATCCGACATGCAGCAATACTTTTAAATGTAATTACTGACGTTTTCATTATTATATAACATACGAAATTTACATTCATGTGTAACGGTTGACTTGAATACCAACACATAACAGCAACGTGGATGGTCAGGCGCAAGCCACTCACTCAAAAGTGATCATATTCCTCCTTATATAACCCACCTTTTCGACCTACCACCCCTACCTTCCACCAAACCAGCCGCAAGCATTAGTGGTGGGAATCCCTCACAACCACCCTCTCCGCGGCCACGATACAATCAACGCAGTCACCACCAGCACCCACAAATGTGAGTATCCGGAAGCGGAACCAATCATGGTCTCGCGAGTGTACCGAACTTGGCGTCTATTAGGTGGCCGTGGTACTGGGATTGCTAATCGACCACGCCCTTTGTTTAGAGGACGATAAACAAGCATATCGCTATCAACGGTCAATCGGGGATAAAAAATCGATCATTTGGTTCCGGGCGTCTCAATGGACCTCGAACCTTCTACGTGAAATGCTCCTCCGGACGATGTGTCCTGCCTTGAAGCATCCCAACATAATAAACTCCAGTTGAAGTCTGTCTACAAAAAATCCAAAAGCTTCTTGTCATGGAATCCCATCCGGAGGCGAGCCCTGCCACGCTTAATCCGTCATGGACGGTTTTCTGACTACCCGCTCCGTTCTAGCTATCCAATCCAATGAGAGTCTCCGCTCCCTCCATACGGCCATCAACATGGGCGGTACTCACCGCTAACATCGACCCACTCAAAACATCTTCTGATCAAAATAACAACATCAAAATCTCCGATTTCGGGCTCTCCGCCTTGCCTGAACAGCTGAAAAACAGTCTCCTTCATACAGCTTGCGTAACACACCAGGTTATACACTCCAAGGTAGCATACGAAGGGATAACAATGCGAAAAGGCTGAGTTCATGGGGGTCTTGTGGTGGGGTAAATTCATATTTGGCATTGTCGATTTGGAATATCTGTCGTCATTTGAATTCGGTCAATTTATCAAACCATACCGGGCAATACAATCGTCGCGAGGTCAATTTCCACGAAGTGTGAAGAGTGTGATCAAATCGGCGCGGTCGGAGTGGTGACAACAAGGGGGCGTAGGCTGGGGGAACGATCCTCTCGCCGGAATAACCAAGATACTGGAAATATTAGTATCGAGCAACTGGGATGACTTTCCTTCCTGGGGTGTGTAAGAAATCAAGATCAACAGCAAAGAATCAAGCGACTGTTTTCGATGAAGAATCGGTACAATTTGGGCGGGATAATGCATTGGACTAAATAGTCATGTCATCAGGGTAGTGAATTTTTACTAATCGAGGTTATAATCCGGAGGAGCGATGGGATCAATTAGAGATGAAGTGCCAAACGATACATTAATATACCTGATCCAAGAAGTCGAGGAGTAAATTAAACTAAGAAAGGAAGACTGCGTGCAGGCTTAGAAGATAAGACCAAAGAGTTGATAAACACAGTGGCGCAATGTGGCAAGGAAGTAGAGTGGTGAAATACATACTTAAGAAAAGGACGTTGGTGAATTGGTGGGGGAAGATATTGTTTAAAGGGAGGATGAGGTGATTTGCATGGTGGCACACATGAATATGGGTGGAGTTGACCTTGAGTTGGATGATTTGGTTCAGTTAGGTTGTGTACTATGGCGGAGGTACTACGGGAATTGCGTCAAGATGATTCCATGGGAGGAGGGTGTTGAGCAGTAGGGAATGAGATATTTGGTAGGTATTTTGACTGGACGGCGGTACCGAAGTTTATGTTGGTGTGGAAAATGTATGATAGGAATGCTGCATAATCCGCTTACGTCGTTGAAAAACCTGAAATGGGGCTTATGATCACTGTCACGCACCTAGGTAACAAGTGGGCGCGGTATGATCATGTCCGACAAAAAGTCTTGTTTCTTGGCTGTCATTGTGAGAGCGGGAAAATGCATTCATTATAGGAATAGGTGTTGTCGTATGATTCCTCGCTAGTCGTAGGCAAGTTTTGCGTGTATTGATGTATTTTTTCATCGTCTGTTTGGCGTACATCGATCCCATGGTGGAGTGCTATGTCAAGGAAGAGCTTAGGACGTTGCTATTATATTTGAAGTGTTGTGACGCTCAAATCCATGGGGAGAGACGCTTCTTGCAATGAGTTTTCTTGCCTTGGCTTTTAGAGTTTGTTATGTATAGCCATCTCTAATATTTTTGAATGTATAGGCATGTTGTTCTTGTTGATTGTTAAGATTTTTTGTGTGTTTTGTGTTTGATAATAGTTTATAATCAAGATCCTCTTGCTGATTTTTTAGTTTTGCACATCATTTTTCACTAGTTCCTTTATATAAGAAATGAGTATGTTAATTTGATATGTGACTTTAGGCTAGAACAAAAGATAAGTGGTTTGAAAAATCAAGGAAATCCATCTTGGATCTTGAATATCTTTGTATGTTAATTTAAAACTAAGTATTAATTGATAATAGAAAGATTATTAATCAGGCTGCGCACATTTACGGGATTCCATTTTCTTAAGGGGGCATACTTAAACTATATTACATCAATATCTGTCAATCTCACAACTTAAAATGATTTGAATAGGGTAAACACCCACTAATAAAATCAGATAAAGACGATATAGAATAGTAGGAAACACATAATTATATTAATTGCAAGTTGATAGAATGCATCAATGTGTTCAAAGCTTAATCCATGTCTTGAAATTCTTTTTTATTGTATAAAGGCAACACATTGTTAAATCAAAAAAACCTTTGTAAACGTTTTTATGGTTGGGTCAAAGTGAATCAGGATCTCTGTAGTGTAAAAGAAATAGTCGTCTATAAGATAAAAAAAGACTATGGTTTAAAAACATAAAACTCGTGTCTGGTCTGGCAGACACCTATTTAAAGTATTTATGAGGTCTTTAATATGGCAAGAAGGATTAGGTAATTAGAGTTCAATAACGATGTACACTTATAAGGTTTTCAATTGATTGAGATTGGGAATTCCATCACTTTAGTGCAAATCACACGACCATGCAACCCTGAAGAACTGCAATAATTATTCTTTACAAAAATTACCCCAGGGGAGCAGCAAGATCAAATATCGGTGGCCAGCTGTCTGGGCGAACTAAATTATCACCTTCATAAACATCATTGTCATCAACGTCAGCTCACCATCCTAATTACCACCAAAGTGGAAAAGCCACGCAGTTTTATGCTATTTTTATTGTCATTAAATAGGATCATTCGTAAGATATTATTTAATTTTAAAAAATAACCCACGGGACACAAGCCGTCTTAGCTCAGTGTTAGAGCGCAGTGGCTTGGAAATTAAACCCAAGTGGTCGTGGGGTTCGATCCCCACAGACGGCGACTTTTGGGGTCGTATTAAAGCGGAAGGTCTCTAAGTTATATTTCAAAAATAGACCGACTTTAGATGAACTTTATATTTCATGCGGATAAAATGGGGTGAAGCTAAGTAAGCTAATCCACGAGATTATTTATAGAAATTGAAGAATTTCATTCTTTGTACTAAGGAGCAAAAGAATATTCGTACTTAGCCTTACCAAACACTCCATACCTAATACATTTACCTCAAGACGATGGACAAGGAATTCCAAATTAATAACCCAAAATAAAAAAGGACGGAGGAGGGAAAAAAACCTGTTTTACTTGAGGTACCTCACTTACACAGTAAGTATCAAATGAAAAGACACAAAAGAAAGAAGGACTTTTAGTTTACTGTTGTGGGTACTGGCGATTCTGAAGCGATGAGATAAAAAGTAGCTCATTTAGCAATTTATTAAATTGTGATCAAGTGCGAAGGTCTTCTGACTATGTATTGTAAAGATCGGGCTTTTAAAAAGGACGATCTCTTCTAATGACCACGTACAATTTTCAATAGGCAAAAACGACCGAAGGGCCACGAAAAACGGGCCCCGCCGATGTCCCTAGTAATCGAGATGTTAGTTTTTTAAAAAGCCGCTGTGCGGGTGCCTGTGAAACAGGGTCAGGGTATGGAGTGACTGAGGACGAAACGCCAAATCTCCCGTCTTCAGTTGATTGTGACTTTTTAGTGTAAGACATGAGTCTATTTAGAGATACCAGAAGGTCCTTCTTCTTAAACCACACTCCAATGTTTAGAAAGCTTTCAAAATCAGATTGTGGTCGAGGTGGCAAAAAACGCCATATGTGTATATGTAAGTATACACATAGGCACATTAAAAAAGTGAAGTGAAATCTTTTGGGTTCCACCTTAAAAAAGAATTACTCGAAAAAGGAGAAAGAAGGGGAGAAGAAAAAAACAGGAAAAGAGTAACTCCGTCGGACGCTTCCAAAAAATTCAAACAAAAAAAAAACACTGCTAGAATCGTATCCGTGTCAGAAGATCTTCCAAAAGTCAGTGCACTTTTGGATCATCCGCGCAGATTCAACATCATTGTGGAGATTCCGAGCAACATAGAATGAACCGATTTTAGGGGCCTATCAAGTGCGCATGGAGTGTCCCTCGAGGGGGAAAGAACATGATCCAATGTGCGCGCTTACCTTCCAAATCCCAGCACGGCCTCCTAATTCCTCCCTTCCAGAAAGGAGAGAACCATTTCTAAGTCATTTCCCGCCTTCAAGGAGCGACGAACAAAAAAAAACAAAGAACAGTCAGAAGGGGCCGCGCTGGTAAGTAAGCAGTACTGCACACGAGAAGAGTGAACGTCATAGCCACTTTCTTGGCTGTGTGGGAGGTGTGGGGAGGGGAGACAAATACAACTCGTGGGGCAGTAGTGGAAATAAACCGACAGATTTTAAAACGTCATTAGTCAATAAGCCGGGAGACTGGATGGTAAAAATGTAATGGTAATAGACCATTAGAACCTGATGGGCATTTTGGTGTAATACCAGAAGTCACCGACCGCCTCATCTCGAAACTATTATGTGGTTCATTGATTCATATTGCCGATTGACATTGGCAGACGCATAACTAGTTTGGTCCCCAGAGTGGGGATTGGCTACTACAGGATTCATTATAGATTACAAAAAGGGAGCTTGAAGGCCTTCACGAAGGTTACAAAACATAGAGTCCAGAGAACAAGTTATACTCCACAAAAACAACAAGGAAAATCGTTGTCTTGGATGATCCCGTTTTAATAACATATATAAATAACGTTTTTCATTGTTGGGATATGGGAGTGTAGTGGAGGAGAACAATAGTTGTTCACAGGACGAAGAAAGAGTAGAAGCAAAAGGTAAGTATAGACTGGATGTGGGTGAGCGAGGGAAGAGAGAACAGACATACTAAAACCAATAAAAGGTGCAAAAAACGAACTAAAGGAAAACATGAAATTGAGACTCATGTGGATATTCTCCCTGTGAACGAACAATTTCAATTAACAAATACCGTTTGAGCATTTAAAGAAATGAAAACAAATACATGTTAAACAAACAAGAAACACAAGAAAGTGGTGATATGATTATAAGAATCTACTTGCAATCAGGCAGTAGACAAATAAATCGGTACGCGGAGGTCCTTAGCAACCGGGGTAGGGCAAGACGCGCGGGAGGTGTGTAGGTATTCTGACCTGCAAAGGTTGTGGCCAACCTAAGGGATCTAGTGATGCAATTGGGGCCTAAGAGATTGACCGCGCACGTCTAACAGTCATCACGGTGTGAACCGACAACGCATTTCCACACGACCGGCGCGTGGAATGTGTTGATGGATGGTCAGGATCAAGAGACATTCTATTTTTTTTTTTTTTTTATCATAAAAACTGCTGGTGTCCGGGGAACGGAGAGGGGGGAGGGTCCAACTTTCCTGCAGCTCGCCACACAGGTAGATGACTAATTCCACCCATGTGACATACCTGCACCGGAAGAAGAGGGGGGGGGGTGGGGGGGGGGGGGAGCGGTCCTACCGAACAATTTGTATCAGTAATGTTATGTTTTATGTTATATGTTGCTATAACAGAAGAGGTAACAGCATTCTCTATACGCCACACACACGATTATCAAGGACAAAATGACACCGAGTTACAGAGGTTTGATTGTAACAGGATAAGGGGTGTTGATCACTTGAATGCTAGGCGGAATGAGCGTTGTACCTTCCGGCTATCGTGGGGTGGACATTTTGCACAGGAAAACATAGCCTTTCGCACACTAGCCCTAAAGAAGAAAGACATACTTGCTTAAAATAAAAGGGAAGGTGGAAATGACTGGTCGAAGAATCCCGGATTTAATAGAGGCGCATACCTTAGAGACGTGTAAAATTGTGGGTGGATTTTCTGTAAAAAGAGGAAAGAGGGGAGACAAAGGGGTCGGAAAGGCGTAAGGGTTCAGAAAAGTAGCCGTCTGTGTGTGAGAGGAAATAAAATTTGTGGTTTGGTCCAGTTTTCGGTGTTCTAGGGGGGGGCGGGAATGGGGATTTGCGGGCTCCAAAGGGTCTCCTGGAGCACCAACGGCGCCGGAGGGGGAGCGGTATACTGATACGCGTATATTGGCCAAACGGAAATGCTGACGAGCGACCATCAAAGAAAGCGAGGTTGCAGACAGGTTTTCTTGTCAGGACTGCGGAGGAATGCGGAGCAAACGGAAGAAAGACTTATCTGGTGCCTGGCAGAAATAGTACAAACTCCTGTCGAGAGAGGAAATAGTCCTGGAGGGGAATAAGGGGCGGGGGAAGCAAGCTTGTCCAGCTTCCTTATTAAACCACCAAATGTTGTTACAAAGCCGCTGAAGGAAGGCAAAGGTTGAGAAAATGGGTACAATAAGGAACCATAAGACGTGGCATATAGGGGAAATTGGGGTAGCCTGGCCATCAATAAATGGGAGAAGGGATTTGTCCAAAAAAAAAATCCACATGGAAAACCACCGAGCACAGATATTTTAGATGGATCCGAAGTCCCGTTTCATCAATGACATTCTCTCTCGGCGAGCAGAAGGGGGTCAAGCACATCATTAACGTCCTGCAAGGGATTAGGGAAAACAAAAATGAAATACACTATTAGGTTCCGATGCTTACTATGAATTATTATGGGAAGAAGAAGGCATTGTATTTCAGTATAGAGCAAAACCATTGCAGATCGCCTAAAACAAAAATTAAGGAAGAAATCTTTCAATTGGAAAGGAACAACGAGAATACCGCAAACAAGTAGCCGAGGGTGTGATCCCCAATTTTCCCGGGAGAGATTTTTACTTGCTGGGTCCCCAAACAAAACCCCAAGAGCCTCGGGGGGGTGAGAATGGATTAGCGGGCGTAAAAAAGTGCTTAATCAGAATTCAAAGCAATTACTGCTCCTTACATATATATATATATATATTAGGATATCCAATATATACATACATGACCTATAATATTAGAGTAGCATCTCATATACACAACTAGTATTCATAGTTGGCGTTATATTTCAATAACCATTTGATTGTAAACAGGAGCAGTGGGGGGCGGAAAGAAGTCCAGTTATGTTGTTACCTGTAATTTTACAATACAATCAACAAAGCTAAACCAGTGAAAAGGAAAGCCAAGGACTTTGAGAAGCTTGACAATGAAACAGAATGAGGACCTCCGGGGGGCGACCCCCCCCGGTGAAAGGACTACAATCACGGATCACACCACCTAACGACTCTGAGTCCTTGGAGATACAAATATAATAACCCTCATACGGGCTTGCTGTCACCTTAGCAAAATAAACCTCATGAAGATTTATAGTAGAAACAGCATATGATTGAGTAACTAGAAGGGATTCAAGCATCGATTGAATCGCAGAGGCAGAGAGGGGGTCACAGATCATGTTTTGATCCATGAATTTATAGTTACTTCCCTTCAACACGCTCACGGGGTTCTTATACCACCGGTTAGTAAGGTTGTCTCAAGTATGGGTCTATGCTGTGACCAGGGGCATCCTAGGTCTTGCAGAATACTAAATTGGGCCCTCGAAGACAGCGAAAGATATCATACCGGCTGTGGGCAGTGTAGTGTTGGTGGGGTGACATGTGAGGTGTTAAGTCAAACAAGTTCAGAAAACGGTCATTATCTCAGCCAAGAAAATGAGGGTGCCAACATGGAATCCGACTATATGGAGATTATAAAGGAAAACAAGAAACAAGCATGGCAAAAACAGACTGAACGGCAGTTTTCAGAGCATCTCTATATGGGGTCTTGAAAAATATCGATAAAATGACCACTCGGCCTGCTTGTCCGCGGATCCGCGTGAGGAAAGAGGGCCTTTACGCGGCAAGGGAACCATAACTTGAATGGCCTGAAGCAGCACGGAGGGTGACTACACAGGAAGCTTTAGCGCGGAAAACTTTAAAGTTAACCGGAAAAAATCCAAATATCTTTGATGTAATGTGATACTCAATTATAAAAACCAATATGAATTATATATTATAGGAGACCGCAGAGTCATGCAAGTAAAGTGCGGGGGACACTTTTCCTACAGCTATGATGTTGTCACCATCTAGTGCAAGCATATTCCAAGAGAAGTTAGAGTCTCCAGGGGGGGGGCTGATCCGGGAAGGGATTGTTTCACTATATTTGTGGAATAAAGACAATTTTCACGTATTAAGCGGGACGTCATGTACAGAAAAAGAATTCATGCTTGAGCAGCAAAATATTTGGTTACCTTATCACATTTACTGAAATTATTACTTGTGTGCTGCCCCAGATAGAAGATAAAATGATAGTATATCCATCAGAAAGCCAAGGTCTACTAAGAACACTGAAGCAGTAAAGGCCAGGAACAACCATCTCAGACCATCCCAATAGGACCTCAGTTTTGCCACTTCAGCATGAACGCAAAGGGTGGTGCTGACTGTAGGATAAAAGCTTGCCAGAATCACTACTAGCAACACACGCCGTGGTAGTCCCCACAATGTGCAATCTGGGGAGGGTAGAGTGTACGCAAACCCTACCCTTACCTCAGAGTTAGAGGGGCCTGTTGGAAAAAGGGGGGGGACCGTGACCCGCCCTTGGCTCAAAAGCTCAAGAAGGTCAATCAACCCAGTAAATAGTACTTCTAAAAATGCCTAATAACTCTACCCTCAAAAACAAAGTGGCTGATGGGGCAATATCATCAGAAAATCAACAAAAAGGTGAGTCTACGCGGGGACGGCCCCACATCAACAATTTTAGCATCTGGAGTTGGCTTTCCCGCTGAAAATTGACAATCAAGTCTATGAAGTGATCAAGTGTTGCAGAAATGGTGCCCAAAATCTACGAACTTCTACACAAAAATCATCAAATTTCCATCTCGGGGGCGGTGCAACTTTTTTGAAAAGACTAGTTAGGTTCCTTTTCACACCAACCTAGCCACATCAATTAAAAGACACGAGAAGATGCAAGATTCCTCAGGGAACCAACTAATGTTATTGGGGGCGATTTTGATCGTTATAATAGGGGAATTGTGGGGGGAATGAATTCTATTGCTTCATAAACACATTTCCGCTGTCCGTTTTTCTCTCGCTTTAGTGTGATATTCGGGGACCGGAGGGGAGGGAGTTTTTTTGGGGGAGGGTCAGGGACAAGTAATTCAGAGACAAAACCTGTAAACGGGGAGAAGAAATGCCTACTCATGCTTTGTGGTCAGCTTAATGGTGGATATTACTCCTTGGCTGCATTAGTTCTGAAAGTGACAAAAAGTCAATTGAGACTACAAAAACAGCATAAATCAAATATAAGGGAATTCTCCAAAAAATAAGTCCCCTAGGTACTACATTCATGCAGTAACAAATGTAGTTAATCCATAACATGTTCGTTCTGACAACTAGCAAGTTACTTACCCAGATTGATGGACCTCTACCTTTGAAAATGGAGCTTTAAATAACATTAAAAAAAAACAAAAGCATACAGGGCACATAGGGTCCTGTTATAAGCATAAGTGTTATTAAATACCCAAGCGTTTCGGTATTTCTTATGTCCAGGAAACCCGAACTAAAACCGGAGATATTGTTCAAGGCCTTCACGGGATGGAGCCCATACAACTTGTCCGACACTCAGTGACTTCCCGATTCCTTCAACAGGACGTACTACTCCACTGCACAAACTTATATTTAGGGTTTCTATCCAAGACATCAGAACTCGATCATCTTACCAGTCTGATATGAGAAAATATAGTAAATTTTCAAACCTGTTGACATCAATGATGAAAAGAGCAGGTTGTCTTTTTCCAGCATAGGTTTCCCCCCACTCCTCTTCCCAGTCCCCTTGACCTTTCCAGCTCCCACATTCCTTATCTGTAGAATTATCTTTCTTATAACCAAAAGTAGTAAACGTAGGCTTCGAGGGAGCCGACTCCTCAGCGACATAAGCAATAAGAGTTTCATCACTGTTCCATGATATTCCCTCAAACCTGCATTTTCAAATAGTAACACATTGAGTCTATGAATAGGGATGTGAAGTGAGTAAAGTGATGTTTAGTTCATATAATAACTACCATCCATCTGAATATACAGAGCCGTGGACAGAAGCAGGAACATAAAACTCCTTTTCCACCAAAGATGGACCCCAAATTTCAAACTTGGTCGGAGAATCATTTTCAGGATTTCTAACTACAAGAAGCTTTGAACCTGAAGGTGATGGAATCATTATAGCCACATTGGACATCTCAATAGGGAATGCAGCCCATTGAAAGCTTACAGCATTTGTGCTTTCTTTTGAAATATGACAAGGTAATATGTATCTGGGGGGGTCCCTCTTCTTGGTTGGCTGGGGATATTTGTGGGGGGGGTGGGGGGGGTGGTTCTTAGGAGGGGGGGTGAAAACATAACCTTGGAACGCTGAAATGGTAGAAAAAGGGTTACAAATTAGCAGCAGTTAAAGAATAATGATAAGGAGTAATTAGGGCGTGAAAGGCAAAGGAATTTATTAGTCTGGGGGGGGGGGGAGGGGGGGGGGGGGAGGGGGGGGGGGGGGGAAGAGGGTGGGAGGGAGGGATGGGGACGCATTCTTATTTCGTCCAGTAAGATTAAGCTAAGTTTATGGAGGTCGCGGGAGCCAAAAAAACGGAAGAGAATGTAAAAGGAAGTACAAGAAATCGTACCACCGGGACGGTCAGGATTGAACGAGTCCATTGGCCGGGGGGGTGTTTCAGAGATGGTTGTGTGATGACTAGTGGAAATCTGGGATGGGCAAGACTAGATTGAGGGAAAAGTATTCTGTCCTGACCTAACTTTGCGCATCGCACGCGTAACCCAGAGCTGGGGGTCAATTCTACATCCTTTAGGAGAGTGCTGTGGCGGGGGTCCGGCTACGGGGGACAAGCGACATGTTGTGGCAACAAAAACATAAAGATAAAATCCTCTCCTTCATAGTAGAATCAAAACGACAGAGACAAACAGAACGCCATTAATATGTGTGAAAAGTTCCGATCAGTGCGGATGTTATTGGTCCTCACTCGGAACAAACATATCAGGAAACTGTAGGTCCCGGCCCCCCGGGGGCCTCTAACTCTCCCGCAGCTTCTGGGATATATACAGTAGAAAGGAAAGTATTATTTGATGGACACAGTTTTTTTGTGGTCCGTGTCTTGTGATGCTTACAGAAGACGCGGACAAGAGGGGAGAGAAGCAGTGCGCGCGGACGAAACCAAACCTACCACGTGGTGGTACTTGGAGTAATGTAATTTTTGTAGACCGTAGTGAAGAGCTAAACTCAAACAACGAGAGTTGCACTAAAGAGCTAACAGCAGTCACATTTTGGGGATGGTGCTAGATCACTCAGGGGAAAAAGGGAACTTCGCTGCTTGGTTTTTCTTTCGGTTAGGAAAAAAGGGGAGATCTTGTTCAGGTGAAGGTACAACTGGATTCAGCAAAGATCATTGATCTTTTCAAGAATCATGTCACAAGAAATCACATTTGCTTGCTCCAATTTCGAGGCATAATCTCCCTTGCCGACCTCATCCCTTTCCGGGGGAGCCAGGGCGCCCATCCGGGGTTGCCGAACCGCCCCACCACCCCGTGGTAAGAAAGAATCAGATAGTTATGCAAAATGAAAACTTGCTAAATGGTATCTGAAATTCTGAATGTAATCAAGACAGAATCAGTATTATACAAAGATTCAGAGCAAATATTAGCATAATCAAGATAGACAAAAAAGAGAACCTACACTTTCTCCTTTCTTTTTCAACACTTATCCGAGTACAACTCAACCTTTGCAAATTGCAGCATATGACACAAAATACATAAAAATCCAAGATAAGCTGAGGAAATGGTATAAAATCAACAAGAAATAAACCCCACACCATCAAATAAAGAATCATATAGTTTCTGCAAAATGAAAATTGCTAAATGCAATCTGAAGTAACTGAATGTAATCAAAACACAATCAGTACAACTAAACGAAGATTTGAACAAATATTAGCAAAATCAAGATAGATAGAAATAAAATTTACTTGGTGAGCCAAAAGGGTCTGCAGGAAATAGGCCTGTGCTGCTTGAGAAGTCGAGTTTCAGACGAAAGTGGGGGAAAACGATGAGAGTGCAGCAGAACTGATACGATTGAGTGAGTGCGTATTGCAGCTAAGGGAGAAAGTATATTAGTCATACTCCACAAATGTTATACCTTTTAATTAGATTGGCTCTTTTTTTTTTTTTTTTAAAGTTTTTTGCCACAAACATCACCTAATTTGTCCGGTTTCCATCGAAAACTAAACACTTCAATTTGTTCTCGTTATATTTTATAGATTTTCATTGTTGATATAAAATAAATAGATCATGTGTTATAATAGTTTTGAATAAGATGTAACTTATGTATTTATTGATCATAGATCATTTAAAGATTCGCTTTGTGATAGAGAGAATGTTGTGATGGGTCATTCAGAAAAAATAATTTCTTTCTACTTTTAAAAAACAGCAATTAATTGGATCACATGAAGGGTGTTTATAGAGTGTTCAATTAAATTGTTTAAAAGCAAAGATGGTAGATCCCATCGTAAGGTCGCCTCTGCTGCCGCCTCTATGATCCCCTCTGCCTCATATTACTTGACCCATTTTAAAAAATCATTAATGATAAGATTATACAAATAATAATTAATATTTTCTTAATTTATTGATTGATAACAATGGTAGGAACTAATTATTTTTTAATTTACGTAAGATCAACTAATAGTAGCTGAGAAGGAAATATTATTTTAGAAAATTACTTTGTTTGTAAGAGAGGAAGTAGAAAAAAAAATTAAACCTGTGTTTTAAAAAAATTAAGTACGTTGAAGTACCCCTTGTTTTATAGCTACTAAGCGTACGCAAAAGTGGCAATTTTGGGGGAACAGTTCCCATTTTCGGTTCCGCTTAACTTAATAAAGCTCAATAACGAAACCTTCCGCGGGCCGGCAAACTCCGGCATGGCGGACAACCCACCGGAGGTATATGCTGCCGATGATTTTCTCGAGCAAATTCTGGCGATTCCCTCTTATGCTAGCCTGCCGGTAACTGATTTAACCGCCGGTGCCTCATCGGAGAATTCAACATCTGGTATCTCTCAGCTCCAGCAGCAGCCGTTGTTCCCATTGGGGTTAAGCTTGGATAATGGCTTTGCTGAGGCCAACAACACTGGAGGTTTTCAAGTGAAGACTGTAAGCCTACTACTTCCTCAATTCCAATTTGTCTGCCACTTTACAGAAAAGTATGTACCTTTTTACTTGTTCGCTGGGTTAGGAGTTCAGATCGAAAGGCACGACATCAAAGGACTAATGCAATATAAGCGACTTTAACTGATGGGCCTCAACAGAAAAAAATAAGCGATAGGGGTGTGGTCCACACACAACTCAGATCACTTCCGAGTATACAACTTAGACACTTTGAGACTCTCTCCACTCCCCAAATTACAAAATGACCTCCAAAATTTATGTGCCATACTGGTCCAATGGTTGGCCACGAGACCTATATGGTGACAAGTTTATGAAAGGGTTTAGAGTTTGGCCCCGGATGAGACCATGTAAGGGGTTTTCTCTAGATGTGGCAGCGCATCTCAAAGTTGGAATTGCTTCTGGAAGGGGTCAATTTTTGAGTGTCCTGTCTATGTTTCCCCGAGCAGAATAAAAATATAAATGTTGGAGTTCATGAATGTGAGGGATGTGTTCTTTTTTTTTTTTTCTTTTCCTTTTCTTGCCTTCTAAGATTAAAAGGACCGTGGCCAAACCCAAAATTGGGACGAATGAATTATATTTTTCTTATTGGAAAAAATTTTGAACTCAATTCATAGTATTTTAGAGTTTTTTTGTTTAAGTTGGTTTTTTTGCACGTACCTCTCTTGTAGTGATAAAGACCTTTGCCAAAGTGAAATATACTTAATCAAAATAATCAGTGTATTTAGAGTTTAGCTGGTATGGGGAA
The DNA here is from genome assembly GCA_027704765.1 of Solanum habrochaites. Lineage (NCBI taxonomy): Eukaryota > Viridiplantae > Streptophyta > Magnoliopsida > Solanales > Solanaceae > Solanum > Solanum habrochaites. Next base: position 213,826 of record JAKWJA010002491.1, read on the forward strand.
GGAACTGAATATGCATTTCAAAAGGGGTCAGCCTCCGGGGGATATTACCGAGTTCACCTGTTTTTTTATTTGTTATTCAGGTTCTGGAAGATGTGGGGACTTAAAAATTGCAGGAAAGAGAAGGCAATTGGTCGGCAGGGGAATTTGTATCCAAGTCTAGAACATTTGCAATCTCATGCTGTTTGCCTAAGTGTTCCTCAAGTTCACCAAGTCCAGGTTACATATCTCTGTTTTTTGTCAACTACACTATTGTGTTCATGAGTCATGTCTGTTTATTCTTTAAGAAGGAAGACTAGTAATCTCCAATATAAATGTCCATTTACATAATCAATTAATCACTTTGTGCGTAAAGGTGAGCTATTGAGATTTATTTATTTTTTTGACAAAGAAGCTATTGAGAATTTAAGCACTAGTATACCTGTTGAAAACCTGGTTTTTTGGTTGGCCGGATATAAATTGATATGGGTCCGTTGTAGTACGTTGACTAATTGTGTCCTAAGTTTTATAGTTTTGGAATATGTGAAATGACGGGACGAGAGTGAGTTGAAGAATGTAATAATTAGAATGCAATATGGAGAAAAATCATTACTAGACTGATCAGATAATCTTCCATAACAGAGATAATAGAATCTTCTCAGAAGTAGCACTCCCATAGACTCAAGGGCGTGGTCTAGTGGTGAATGAAGTGAGTTGAACACCATGAGGTGTCAGGTGCAAATCCAACAGAGATAAAAACAATAGGTGATCTCTTCTCATATGTTCTGACCTTGGTGAACAAAGTTACCCAGTACCTATTGTTGGTGGAGGTAGTAGTAGGTATCCCGTGGAATTAGTCAAGGTGCTCGTAAGATAGTCTGGACAACGGGGCGCGGTTTGGATTAAAAAAAAAGAAGACAGAAGCATCAAATACCCGTATAAAAACGGACAGTCGCTCTGAAATCGTTTTTTGACCTCTGTTCTTAGCTTCAGAGTGGGGGGGGACTTTAATGTTTCCTAGTAAAGGTGTAAAAATTGCACCTTTTGTTCCCCAATAAGATGTTATTTTATTTGTATACTTCACATTAGCTGGACATCTACTCTTGGCTATGGATCATAAGGAAGGAGAGACAAAGGCTTTATCATATTCTTTTGTTGCTTCCTTCTGTGATAGCTTGTTTCTAAAATCTGATATAGTGGGGGATTTCAGCTCAAAATGTTTTTGACCTGACACCTGACCGACCCGCCCAAACCATCTGTATGCTAAAAAACCATATTTAAATAAAAAAAAATCACCCATTTGGAATATGGGCTAACATGAGTCCACCCAGATTTCAAACCATGATTATTTTTGCATTAATTTTTATGTATTTCATTTACCCCTCACTTCCTAATTCCGGTTTAGTTGCATGTGACAGGCTTGACGAGTCTTATATTGATATTTTAATTTTAAAATTGTGGCCTTTGTCAGTGTATGATTTATAACCATTATTTACTAATAAATCTCTTAACTTCTCTTTGGTTCTTGCAGCCTTTTCAAGGCCACCCAACATCAAGCGGATAGTAACGACGAATACCAGGAGACAAAAACCAACCTAATCGTGCGCTAGGGTTCAGGGGGCAATAAAAAAAAAACGAAATAGGAACAAAAGGCCACTGATTCCACATAGTTTCGCTTGGATGGTGAGAACTTGGGGGGGATGGAAGGGGGGGGTTCCATCTATGACAGATGGAGTTAGATGTTTGTTAGAAGAGAACTTAAGCTAGATGTTATGTCTCAAAAAATTAAATCAGACGTTTGTTTTAAAATAAATGTGGGAGGGCCTGTGATATGCTCTATGAACAGCGTGTCCTGAGATGAAATGTGTCCCCTTCGTCCTACGTTTACAAACAGTTAAAGTGCAGATTAAAACGACAATATCCGAGACGGGGAAAAATACAAAGAACATAAGGCTAGGGTTAATACAAGACCATTACACGAAAAAAAAGGGGGAGAAAACATAAGTTCCCCAGCTCGCAAGACATAATGTTTTCTCTATTCTAAGGTTCCCGGGCCACACCGCATTTCAAATTGTTTAAGCGGCGTATTTGTTTGTCTTGTAGCGACAGATAGGCCGAATTCAGGGAGGCATCAATAATTTGCAATCTTAACGATATCTATTCCAGGGGGAATAATGGATATATCTAACGTTATTTCAGTTAACTCTTTGTGATTACTGACGCCAAGAAGGCGGTCGATTTATTCATGAGCTTAAATACATTACCAATAAAATTTAGAAAAATATATTGTTTTTTGTTATACGGAGGGGTGGTTGAGGTGGTTGCTATAGAGTGGATTCAGTTCCTGTAATGGTGAAATTGGTTGCAAATTTTAGAACAAGTTATACTTCATTGTAATTGGTACTTTCTATGAATTGGCTCACTTCAGTTTTATTTTTGAAGATACAAGTTGGTATTATTCAGTTATAGGTGCAATTCAAAAGATGTCGTCGTAGCTTGTGGTAATGATATTTTTCTTTTCTGTCTTGCCAGACCGACAGAGCAGCAATGCTTGATGAGATTCTGGACTATGTGAAGTTCTTAAGGCTTCAAGTTAAGGTAATTTGTCGATCATTATGAGGCAATTTTTTTTTCTTAAAATAAGGTAATTTGACTTGATTTTTGACTGGCAAACTAATTTTTCAACAGAGGGCAGTCCAAATACTATCTTAGGCCTGATTACTTCTAAGGAAGAGGGTATCTTCACCAACTTATATTCCATGACAAACATCACTAAATAAATTCTAAGCACTTTTTTGAGTTGTATCTACCACACGGCAACCACTGGGTTCTTGCTTGTTTTTATTTTCTTCTAATGTTTCATTCTTGATTTTGGATATGGGGACCTGGGTCTTCTTTGAAATGGGGAACATATTAAGAGGCCACCATCCTTCCAATCTCCACTCCCCACTCCACGAAAAATAGCGGCTATCTATCCATTCCTGGGGAGAAGTTTCACAATCTGTTAGTGAATTCTCAGGGGTGGGTGTTTTAAACTAATAATATCTTTGTTTGGCAAGTATATCTATGGTCTTTGGCCAACCTCCAACTAGCTTCATCTTTTGAGTTGAGGATGTGAAGTGGGAAGGGGGGAGGGGGAGAGGCAATATGGAGGATGGGGGGGCGGGGTAGGGTGTGAAAAAGAGCGGGTGGGAGGTCAAGCGCATTGAAGGTTATTGACCTTCACACAAGCAGAGCCGAGAAGAAAGCTTACTCGTGTACAACACACTGCAAAGGATTACACACTGTGTTTCCATTAATTTATTTTGCTTCCTTTCCTGCTTCCGCTTCCTTGGCAATTTAAAAAAATGCACCTTGTTTTTGCTAAGTAGAGCAAGTGAATACTCCTTCGGGGTCGTTTGGAGTACGTGGGACATGGCATAGACAAAGTTATCCCTTGGATTGGGATATCTCATGGGATTAGTTATCATGGACATGAAAACACCAAGGAGAGAGCAAGGTAGGCTAGGGACCATTTATATGGGATAACTAATCCTATCATTTTATTTCAAATGGAATTAATTTACCTCTACCAATGCAAGAGTCCCAAGTTTTTAAATGTGTTTATATCCCAAGCATTAATAGGATCTCATTATATCCCATAAGACTTAGCTTACCAAACGTCCCCTTAAGTGATTGGGGGTCATTCCAATTTGGCTGATAATTCAAACTGGAGGATTATATCCTCGCAGTACAAAACCATTCTAAGAGTGTTAAAATATCAAAAGAAGAAAAAATCCCACTCATTCCAAGTCCAACAACATGGTGTCAAACTTGTTCTTTTCATCAATTGAAATTCCATGCCGTAAAGATTCTTCTTCTAAAAAAAAATATCTTCTTCCTCTCGCTCCTAAAATCCCATTAAACAATAACCCAGTCGAAGCCGAGGATTGGGGTGGCAAATCTTAAAGAAGTACTAAAGTCTTGGAGATCTAGCAAATCAGAAGAGGGCAATATGTACTAAGAGTTTACTGACAACTGGCTGAATTCTTAAATCTTTAAAAATTGAATATCAATATCATCATCTGTAGGTAAATGTTTAAAAGCTCTTACTCTTTTTTAAACCATCAATACTTTGTTTTGGCAGCCTGGTCAATATCTTAAGGGAGTTCTGGCTGTAGTAAAGGTTGGACAAATTAAATACATGAATAAACCGCCCCTTATTAGTTCTCTTGATTATGTTGATTGAATAAGTGATTTGCCTTAAATATGCCTAAAGGTACTGAGCATGAGTAGGTTGGGAGGAAACTAAGCACTAGCAAAGGCGGGGCGGCAACACAGTTGTATGCTGGGATTCTTCGCATTGCATGAGTCTGTTGAGGTATCAACAACAATCACAGGGAAAGTCTCTGCTTCTAACTAACTGAACATCGTCGAAAATACCTCTATAGTTTCTGATTACTCAACTGTAAGATTGCTACATTTTCTCCAAGACTTCATTGTTTCGTCATTATTTTAGGGAGACACCTGTGAAAGTCGTTCCAACCAGCACGTCTGGGAGAAGTGGTCCGATTCTGAAACAGAGCAAGAGGTAGCAAAGCTCATGGAGGAAGATGTTGAACAACAAGAAGGCACAAAAGCCTGGCAGGTACCGGTTCAAAAGTCCATAAGTCAACTGGCAAATAACCTCACCGCATCATGGGGCCTGTTTTCAGCTTGTCCCTGTACTTGCCTAGCACTAATATCTATCCGACTCGCAAGTGATAACCAACAGCAATGGGTCAGAAAGGCCAGAACCAGTGGCCCCATTGTAGACTTTCTAAAAATTACTGGCAGTGCTCAACACAAGAACTCCTATTTGCTTGTTTATGGCTTTTATAGCAGGAAAAGGTAAGGTTGATGTAATTAGTCTTTGTCTATTTAGAAACCCATCCTGGTCTATAAATATCTGACCTATTTTTCTTGAATCACCCCTCTTGAAGGAATCCTTGTACATTGCAATCAAACAACAGATGGCAACAGGGTTTTTGGCTTTGAGCGCGTCAATTATTGGCCCCCTTTAATCAAGGGCTTTCTTGAGTTGCAGAGGTCACAACCCTTGAACAATGGCAACACTTAAGAAAGCAACCAATCCATCTATCTGTATCATTGTATGAAGAGGATTAAGTAATAATTTTTTTTCCAAACTCTCTGTTTTTAGTAAACTGGGTCTTTTTGCCCCCTCTCTTTTTGGGTTGGAAGGGGGGGGGGGTGTGACTCCTTGTATCTTTTTTATAGTGGATAGCTAGCGATGTATTATAAAAGGGACCAATATGTCGGCCAGTTGGCAGGTTTGCTTTTGGTGGAGAGGACTGTGCGGGAGAAAGAACAACCCAAAATAATTTGTTGATTTGAAAGACAAAAGCCTTAGTATGTGAAATCAAGAAACTCACAGAAGAAAGTGGGTTTTTGTGTGTACTTTTCCTTTTTACTTTTTTGTGGTAACCATACTTAATGATGGATGATTTAGAAATCAGAAACGGTAGAATCAACTTAATGATGATGTACTTTACGAAGATTCCTTAATGAAGATTCAGGATTAGGATCTTCTTCATTATTCTTTAATTTCTTTTTTCTGTTCACTTTTGCTCGTGTTCTGGGATGTATTCATGGGGGACTATAAGATACACACCCTTTGTGTAGTTTTGTTATTAATACCGAACCAAAAAAAGATGAATTACCTGTTCCAAAGAGAAAGGAAAAAAATTCTATTAAAAAGAAAGGGGGGGAGAAAGCAAAAAGGAAATAAAAAAGACACCCTGGCGATGTTGTAAAAGGTGTGAGTAGTGAAATTAAAAAATCCCTATGGATATTGAGAACAAAGACCATACTTTTCATATCAAGAATTGAAAAGCAAAAATACAATGTGTGTTTGTACAATTGGTTTCACAGCCAAAAAAAAGTACAGTTACTTTGTATGTTTGAAGGGGAGATTATCCCAGTCTCAAAAAAATATGCAGGAGTTATAAGCCACCATGGTTCATCCCCTGCTATATATATGATGTTACAACAAGAACAAAAACGAAAAAGTAACTGCAATTACTAAGTCTTTTTCTTTTTTCTGTTTGACTACAGTGTTTCAAAATAAATTAATAAATCAATTACATGATTCTTCTAAACAGATAAATTTTCATAAATGCCTCAAAAATGCGTGTGGTATATTTATATATGTATCATAATTCACTTGATCCCAAGCCTCTTGCTTCTGATCCTTTCATTATCCTCAGCCTCTTGCATGATGACATGAACATTCTGCAATGTCCATGAAACTGATCTCATTAAAATCCAGGCTTAGATATGTAACCTATATAAATTTAAGTTACCTACATTGACAGTGTAAAGATTTTTTACATGATCTATGTATTTTAACTTATTATAACATGTTAATTGTTTTTATATTTATAAGATTACTAATTATATATATCACTCTGAAAGTTAACTATGTATTTAACCACTTACTCCTGACTAATGCAGCTTAGCCTATTTCCTTCTTTCTTTTTTTAAAAATACATTTTTAATAATCTTATCTTCCAAAAATTTGCTTATGATTGTGTAAAAATTCTTTTAACGAGTGGAGTGGTGGTGGTCAAGGTTCAAGAACTTACTCCCAAGGAACATCTCCAACAAGCATCAAATCACCTTCTTTATCTTCATAAACAGGTGCAAATTCTGACCCTTTATAGCCTTCCCTCTCTGAATATTCACCTATGTTGAGCTTGAACATTTTCTCCATTGCTTTAAGGAGTTCCGTGTAGCACTTGTACATTTTAAGATCAATTTTTCTAAGAAAAGGGGCTCCATCCATGCTAACTTTGACATAGATTCCACACTGATCTTGATGAGCTTCTGTTTTCTTTGTAGTAATTTGTAAGGTGTTCTTCCGGTAAGATCTCACCGGTGGCCACCCCACTATTTGTGCCCTGTAATTTAGTAGGCAGAGCCAGAAATTTTTAGTCAATGAGTTCTAGATTCTAATAAATAGAAAAACAGCTTATTGGATTGTGGATACGCTGTTTATTTATATTAAGTGAATCTCTTCAGAAAAATACAGGAGCACATTTTGGATGGTCAACCTGTTCAGTGGCGAATTTCATAGTTTCGTCTTGTTTGTGGTAGCAATTTAACTTTGTCAGATAGATTGGAACAGATGGAGTATGAAACTTACTTGGCAACAGGGGGTGTTGTGGCTTCATAATCTGAACTTGATTCATCTTCATATTCAGATAAAGACCTTTTCTTATTCTTGGTATTGGGCACAATTTGTTGGTGATCAACTTCTTCCTCTGACCCTGGCAAACCCAATCTAAGTTCTGTTGCTTTAAGATTCAAAATTTTCTCCATCCTGGTAATAAAAACTTCTGCACAACAAACAATAAACTCAATATTCTAGGTCTTTCTTGGTTTTCTTCTTCAAGATTGATGTGAAGAGATTGTTTTTTTTTGCCCTGTATTTGTGTTCAAGAAAATGTGAGTTAGCTAATAGTTTGTGGGTTGTTGTTATATAATGGGAAAAGGGGGAAGAGTTGGAGAATCATTAAATAAATGTTCCAAAAAGTACATAAAATTGGGACAAAGACAAGCTAAGCTGTTGGCTGGAAGAGTAGCAACTTTGAACATGTAGGGGACAAGAGAGGGACAAGCTCACCCACATATATGGACTAAAACTCTAGAAGACTTTTTTTTTTATTTATTTAGACACTTCAACTAAACCTGTACCTGTTAGACATTTAACAATATATCTAAGATATGACTCATACCTATCGGATCAATTTCACGTGCTTTAGACAGGTGAGATATATGTTCTGGTCCATATCGGTTTATGCATTGTGTTTAATTGACATACATTGACTGACTGAACTCGAAGTGTCTGATATATAATGGTCAGTTGAAGCTTTGGAATGAAAAGTCATACAACTTATAGGGATTCTCGATATATTTGTTACCATTTTTCGTTTAGACACTTCAACTTAACCTGCTACCTATTAGACATTTAGCGCATGTCTAAGTTATGCCTTTTATACATCGGATCAATTCACACGTCTGAATAAGACATGTTGGCTTATTCTGTTTAATAGGCATGCATTGACTGAAGTAGTTGTTGTGTGTAATAAATTTATGTCAACTGTTATGTCAAAATGACAAGGGGTGAAACTGTAAGGAACCAACGATGTAGTTGGTGAAAAGGAAACAATAGAGTATATGGTTGGATGGTTGAGTTTCATTTTTAATTAGAAGTTTCGAGTTTAAACACTCTAAATATAGAATTTCAAGGTATGAAATGCTTTAGTAGAAGAAATGATTTGTGAATAGTGAATGAAAAAACTAGACAGAAATGAAAGAAGGGAATCAGATGCTACATTTCATGAGTACAGATTGTACTTTCTTTTTAGTTTTTATTTCATATTTATTAGTACTATTGTTTTAGCATCCCGATTAATTCAGATTTACACCCGCGTAATGCAAATTAAAAAGAGGAACACTATTATTATAGAACAACTAACATATTCTGAACAATCAAATGACAGATCTACTTGTCTATGTTGTTGAAAGAATGTATACAACCAACAATGACAAGACAATTCTTGGATTTTGTCAATTAGAAGCTTCATGGCAACATATTGTTTTCAAAGGAAACAAAATCAGTTTTGCTGTATTTAGCCTGTGTTTTCATTACCTTTAATTTCTTCTCATTATTAGTTATCCCAACAGACCTGCCTGCATTTGACATCTAACAAATGAATTCAATTTTACGAGGGAGGAAATTAGATCACTTCGATGGATCTAGAATTTAAGTTCGATGAGTTCCACCTCTAAAATAGACGAATCTAAAACCTAACATAATAAGTAGATTCAAAATGAGTTTGATCTGTATATGTGTGCATATTGTTCTAGCTCAATAGTCCAATAAAATATACTTATGTGACACTTTTCGAATTTCAAGATTTAAACAAGTGTATCTTTAACTGTAAATTTTTCATACATCTTTTAAATATTTTGAATTGTCAATTATTATGATTTATAGTACTTTTTATTTAGTTTTTAAATATATAAATTTCATTTCAAAAAATTTTAAGATTTCATGCTTAAATTATTTGACTTTTAAAAAAATTGAAAGTACACGACGTAAAGTTAATACCTAAGGGAGCATAAAAATTTGTCTCTAAAAGAAGGGTCGAACTACTCACCACCTACACCTCACAAAAGATTATTTCAGGTTGGCATGAATCGCTAATTAGCCTAGCTTATCGACGTGAATAGAAGATATTCAGAATTTAAAGTATATGAATTTTTTTAAATGAACTTAAGTTAATACTTTAATTAATAATAATTAGATACACAATCAAATTTTATATACAGTTAATGAATTTTTTAATATATATGATTTGTAAAAAATGAATTATTGATTTCATATGAACTCATAACCGACCCGTCTATGGATAATAACACACTCAATGTAATTTGATAAGTGGAGTCTGGTGAAGGTAAAGTGTATGCAATCTTACCTCTACTTTGTAAAGTCATAAGTTATTTTTGTTAAACTCTAAAATGTTTCTGCCATAGACTTGAGGAGAAAAAAAAAGATAGATCGAAGAGAACCGATGAACACCAATTCACTCTTCCCCACACGTATTCCAATGCACACGAGAGGGTATTGAAATTGGACTCTGTCTGCTGTTATTACTACATGTAGGCTCAAACCTCACTTCAATATCTTATTAGCACATCATAAAGGCCATAAATGGATTCAGAATTTCAATTATTAAGTTTGAAAACGTTTACAATCGAATTCGTCATACTTTCAAAGTTTATTATAAGTTTATATCTATTATTTATTGAAATTTTGTAAATTTTCATAATGAAATTTATGTTCCGCGAAAAAAATATATATGCTAGACTTTGGTTAAATTTGAAGCCAAAAGTACTCTCATTAGTGTAGTTGTTGATGAGGCCACGTCTATGCCCCTACCACCATGAGTGAGTGTACTTGGCTGGACCAATAATGTGTGTTCTGTCCTAGTACAAAAACTTTGTGAATTTTTCTTTTTAATTATGGTTCACGACCATCGTATTCGGTCCAATCATAAACTTATTTTATCGTGAATTATCAAAATCAGTTTTCATTATTATTAACCGTCATTTGTAATTATCACGATCAATCATTATTACATCCACTTGTTACTATCGATTATTATCATTATTAATCAACACTATATATATTGCTAACCGTCGTCATCAATCACCATTACTATTGATTGCAATAACTATTAGTATCATTTCATAAATCATTATCAATCACCAATATCAAGAACCACAGTTGATCAATAGTCAATACCATCTTAAATCTACACATACAATCACTATTGATAGTTATCACCATCACCGACCGCCATGTAAATTTTTGTCACCAGCACCATTGAAAATAACAATTGATCATTGTCAACAACTATACCATAAGATACTATTCACAACCATCATCGTTAGTCAAATACCATCTTAAATCGACATACACAATCACTATGTTAGTCATCTCCATTACCAACTATCATATAATTTTGGAAAAAAAGGTCGAAAATTTTCTTAAACTATGTAAAGGGAATAAAAATGTCATCCGTTTATAGTTTGACTCAGAAATGTCCTTACCGTCAATACTTTGGCTCAAAAATGTCTTGCAGTCAATACTTTGATCCATAAATGTCCTTATAGTTACAAAATGAGTCAAAAATGCCCTTTTTCCAAATATATATATATATTTTTCTTTTTAAACACATCTTCTTTTAAATTAAAATATTATTAAGGAACACTATGTAGGAAATAGTTTTTGTTCTTCTTAATCTCATTTTATCAATTAAAATGGAATAATTTCATGTACCCTTTCGATAGATAATATATTATATAGATATATAAGATCATAGTATATCTATCATTAATTTATATTTATATAACAATAAAATATATTGATGATAAAAAAAAATATGTTCATTTTTTTCTGAATTAAAGTAAGAGAAACATTTGTTAATTTTTTTTAAAAAAACTTTAATTGAAAAAAATATGTCAAAAGAAAATAATAATATATTTATTTGGAAAGTGAACTTTTTTGACTCATTAAATAACAATAAGGATATTATTGGACCAAAGTACGGATCAAACTACAAATAGGAGGCATTTTTGTTCCTTTCACATAGTTTACGGATATTTTTGAACCAAAGTATTGACGGTAAGAACATTTTTAAGTCAAACTATAAATGGAAGACATTTTTATTCATGTCACATAGTTTAATGATATATTTGATCATTTTCTCTATAGTTTTTAATATTATTTTTATTGATATGATATTAGATCAATTCAATATTTTATTTGAATATTTTACAAGGATAAAATTTTATATATATAAATGTTGAGAAAACAATCTGTCTTAACTATTTAGTACTCAAATTTTAATACAAAATCTTAATAGTCAAATTTAGACATCTAAATCTCAATGCATATCTTAATATTAATTCGCATATTCAGACGTTAACGTCTTAACCTTAATAAAAATAAATAATATTAGTTTAGTTTGATAATTAATCAAATTATAAGAAAGAAACAAAGAAATTAAAATTGATAAGTGTTGAGCATAGTGAGTTACAATTCATTAACCGCAAAATATTTGCTTGATAAAATTTTTAATAATCGTTTACTCGCTAAAAATTGTAAAAAACAATATTATATCTAACTGAAAGGCTAGACGTCATATCATTAGGGATCTTGAAATAAATATAGATAGGAATTACCTCACTAACTAACTTACATACCCTATGTTAGGATCATGTTTAAGTTGATTTCTCATAAAAGCTTGTCTCCACACAAGTTCGTTGACTAAGTAAAAAATGCGAGTCATTCACTTATTTTAAAGTGAAACTCTCTTGATCGAATTTCACCAATACACATACACGTCTATAACACAAGGATGTTACTTGTGATATTTAGTTTTACATTTTTAAAGAATACTTACGAGATGTTATTACTTTCATTTTACTCTTAAGAAATCAGAATCTAACACATTTTTTTTTGTTTCAAACATATAATATATCTTTTTTCTAACACCAATTAATTAAAAGAATCAGTATAATAAATATTCAAAACAATGTAAATATTTTCTTGATAAATACTTAATTTACGAATAAAGCTTCAAAATTTATGATATACAAATATGATCATTCGCTCTTAATCAGATATTTCAAATTTAAATTTAACGTAAGAAAATAATTTCTAAGATTTAACCCTACAAAGAAGCCACCTAAGATCTACTCTCAAACATTTGTCACATGACTTTATCACGTGATCACACAATTTCACTATCAAAGGATCGAATCTTAAATTTTCATTCCTCCAATCGGCGGCCCACCGCTTTCTTTCTCCGTTGGCCGGCCGATCGCAGGACTCTTTCTGAAACTTAGCCCCTACGCTAAAATTAAACCCAATATTTTCCCCCAAAAAAACTCAAAACCCTTTTACTTTTTTTTCTTCATGATTATGTAAATTAATAATCCAATTTTTTGCCTTCAGATTTCACAAATCCGTATACCTAATACTAATATTTTCCATGGATTTCGTGGAACTGGAGGCAATTGAAGGTCTCCGGTGGTCATGGAATTCATGGCCAGTATCAAAGTCCGAAGCTTCAGGTCTGATAATCCCACTATCTATTATGTGTACTCCGTTGATGCATTTCAACGAGCTCCCTGTACTTCCTTATGATCCTCTTATATGCATCCAATGCGGCGCCGTTTTAAACCCATATGCTCGTGTTGATTACCAATCGAGAATTTGGGTTTGCCCGTTTTGTTACCGGAAAAATCCGTTTCCGAAATCTTATCTTGGAATCAACGAAAACAATATTCCTGCTGAGCTTTTCCCGACGTACAGTACTGTTGAGTATCATTTGGGGAAAAAGGGTTTAGCTCAAAATCCAAATTCGAGCTCTAATTTTGGAAATATGTCATTGTCATCGAAAATGCCTTCGTTTTCGAGTACTTCCTCGAGCTTGGATTGGGCGGGATATGGGATTGGCCCAGCGTTTGTGTTCGTTGTGGATGCTTGTACATCGGATGAGGAGCTTGGGGTGGTGAAAAATGAGCTTCTTCATGCGATTGCTCAATTGCCTGAAACTGCATTAGTTGGTTTGGTGGTATTTGATTCAATGGTTAGAGTTTACGATCTTGGTTTTGGAGAGTGCTGTAGAGTTGTGATGTTCCATGTTTGAGCGTGGCTTTCTCTGAGTTCAGTAATATTGACATATTCTAGAGCCTTTGGTCAATGTGCCTTGTTTGTTCATAACTAATATGCATCCATTTAACAAAGAGCTGTTTTTTCTTTTTAGATATATAAATACTGTTGAAGTATAACATATTGCCTAGTTGTATCAAGAATAACGCAATTTACACAGTGGTAGCTTTCCAAATGTTTGATGCATCAGGGAAACAAAGTTTGGGTGTCAATGCAGTAATGCATGCTCTACTTGTTTTTGAGCTGTGGATCTCTGATTGAATCTTGATGCATTTCTTTCAGTTAGAAATGTGAGATGAATTAGCCTTTGCCGTTTGGGAATTAGTAAAAGAGGATAAAAAGGAGGAACTTTAGATTAGGGTGGGGGGCTAGCACTATACTTTTAAGGAGAACAAGAAAGCTCCACGTTGAATTTTTAGTCTATTTCTTCTGATCGCCAAAGAAGAGTAGAAGGAAGTTTGAGGGACATTATTTTGAAGTTTTCAGTTCTGCATATGAATATAGGCTTACTTTTATCAGGCAAAACCTTATAGTTTATGTTTAAAGACGTAAATCAGTCAGCTGGCCTGTTTGCGCCAAACAGTTGTATTTAAGTCAAAAAGGAAACGAGTGTGTGTTTTGTTGAGATGCACAAGAGGTTAGCTTAAGTGGAAGTGTTTTAGTGTCTTGAGGGCAGATGAGGCGATGCTTTCTGTAGTGTAGTTGAGATGGATTGGTCTTTGCTGTTATGTCATCACCTTCTACAACTTCTCATTGGTGTGATTTATATTAGGGACCTCATTGAGCGAGTCCTATCTATGCCTTTATTCTAGTTTGGAACTTCATGCTAACTAATGAACACGTGCTAGGCATCATTTAAAATAATTGGGACATTAAAGTGCTGCAGAGCCTCTATAACTATTTCAAATTTGGTGACTTACCCTATAAAACATCTTCCATGACATGTAGTTACCGAAACATTTAAAGGCATCATACATAAATATGCCCTTTAACTTCGCTTTGAATTACATTTATACCCTTCAACTTTGAGTGTGCACAAGTAGACACTTAAACTTGTATGAAGTTGAACAAATAGACACACATATCCTACATGTCATTTTTTGTCCTACGTGGTGTCCTAGGTGTATTGTATCATGTAAGACTCACATGTTTATTTATTTAAAAGTTGGATGGTTAAAGTGTCTGTTTGTACATTATGAAAGTTGGAGGTTAAAGTTAAAATTTGAAGTCAAGTTTAGGGTCCAATATATGTATTATGCCACATTTAAAAAGTAGCAACTGATCCCTTCCATGAGTTTTTAACTAAGATCAATTTCAACTCAGAGAATTGTTGGAAATGCCAGCTTCTCCTACTCTCTTCTTGCCAATGCTCACCGTTTAGGAGTAGTCAGCCACTTCATTAGTTTTCCCTATTAGACTCTACGTATTCTCTCCTTCAGTTCCTTCTCTAACCTGAGATCTAGTTTGCTTTTGTGTTTCTTTCTCGTGAATTTCGACCTTTAATTGAAAAAATAATAATAACGATATCGATTCCACACAAAACAGAAAGATCTGTTGCTTGCTTGGAAAGAGCTTTGTCATTGTGGAGGACGTGATCTCTTTGGTTGACTTCTTTTCACTTTTTTCTTGCATGTGAGAGCACTTTCTTGTCAAGACTAATACAATAAGATGTATGAATATATAAATTTTGTATTGACAGTCTTTCAATCTCAATCAGAGTGTGTACAGACGAGAGAGCTAACCTGTATATTTATAGACCCGTCAGTTTTTAAGTTCTGTGATTTAGCGAAAAAACTTTCCTTGTGATTAAACAAAATTATTTTCCACCCTCAACTTCATTAAATTAACTAATGGTCTAGATTTTTAAGTTTAATATAGGACCGGCCGATTATCACTCTATTAAAGTTTTGCAAAATTGGCATTTTCCAAGTTTACCCTTACTTAAATTGCCTATTTTATATTACTTAATGAAACATGTAGTATAACTACTTTATTTATCCTTCTAATATGTTCCAATATATATAACAAGGAACTTTAATCTTGAATTATTTTCTATTTTGTACATATTTTATGAATTTACTCTCTGTTTGTATTATACTTCCAATTTATTAGAAGCATAATAATTGTTTTATATGATTGAGTCAACAAAAAAGTTAATTATTATTATATTATGTGATCCAATGTAAGTGACTAAATGAGTGTCCATTACACTCATTTACCAATAAATAAAGAGTGCAATGATAACAATTACCAATAAAGAAAATAATTTTTTTTTAAAAACGTTTGTGAAATGAAATTAGTGAGAGAGTTGTCTAAACCAGCATAATAATTTTTTATATGATTGAGTCAACAAAAAATTAATTATTATTATATTATGTAATCCAGTATAAATGAGTGTAATTACACTCATTTACCAATAAATAAAAAGTGGCAAAGTAATAGTTACCAATAAAGAAAGTAATTCAAAAATAAAATAAATTCTGTTAAATGAAATTGGTGGGAGATTAGGTACCTTTTCCAAATAAGGGAAAAGTGATAGTGTTCCAACGCTTCTAAACATTCGTCAATATGTGCCCCGCACGAAAAGTCATGAGAGTTTTATGAAATTACTGTGCAAAAATTGAAAATTCGCCTTAGTGTCGAAAATGAGGACCTCGTGGAGTAAGCTTAGAGCAAGGTCCGGGGACCTGGACCTTGCGGAGTGTATCTCAAAGTGAGGGAGGGACCTCGCTTTGGCCTTCGTGGCTCAAGCCTCTTCTTCTCGCTATGGGTTTCGCAGGACAAGGTATCTCAATCCCTGCAATTCTCAAGGACTTATATTGTTCACATTCTCTCACTTATCCTCCTCGTCCCTGCTTCCACCCACTTCTCATAAGCAACCTTTTCTGCTTCCACTTTTCTTTGGACTTCTCCATTTGACCACCAATCCCCTTGATGCAAGTTTCCCCTTGATACCAAAACACCTCTCTCGTTGCTTCACTGATGCAAGTAGTTGCCTGTCCACATACTGTTTGCATCCCATTTACTCCCCTAAGCCCCTCATCGCCATCAACTTCTCTCCATATCCTAGGCTACGGATGCAGTCAAGCTACCTCATCTGATCCCTGACCTGTTACACAAAACCCTCCTCCACTTCTTCATAATCTTCAAATCCATCAGCAAGAGCTTGTCAGGCTGTAAGATTCTCACTCTGAATAACCCTTCCGAAGTAGTAGGTAATCTATCTAGGTCTTAGCCGAAGAACTACAGAAGGTCACCAAGTGTTCGTCCTTCGAGAAACTTGAGTTAGCTACCACCAACTAAAAAGCTTTTTGCAAAATCCAAAAACGAGGCTCCACATTCCGACATTCGTTTCTATCCCATAAGCAGATACCTTTAGCACATCGTCTTATCCCCTTGAAGTTGTCCCAATGTGACCACTAAAGTTGTTCCCCAGCAATTTTATTTTTCTCCTTTTCTATTATGTTCTCTGTGTGTGTGGGCTGGGGTGGTGGTGGTGATTCCTCCTCCTTCATTGAACTACTGGCTGCAACATTATATATTGTTCCATAGCTTAACTCTGGTAACGTATTTGCACAAAGAAAGGGGCCAGTAGAAGCAATTCCTAACGAGAGTAGAGGCTGTAGAAGAGTTGAAGAAATAAAGAGAAAGCAGAAAAGAGTGAAGAAAAGAAGCATGGTAAAAAGAGAGAAAAATATTAGAACTATTTTCCATCTTAGCAAGGGAACAATGCATTTGATGGGCTGGACTGATGCTTAGCAATGCTGGTGCACAAATGAGGAAAAAAGAAAACAAAAGGAGAAAGAGTATTGCTACTGAACCTTTAGACTTAAAATCCTAATACATCAGATCAGTTGCTTCTCTTTTGTCAGTTCAAAGGTTGGACTACAAATGTTTGTTTAAGGGGTTAGTTTAAGAGATGTACTGTTTTCACTTGGTTGATGGATAGTGGTGATTATGAACTCGAAACCTTGAGGAAGAGGGGGATAACATATGCTACTTGATGATTCATGTGAGAATAATTGGAAGACAACATAGATTACGTCTATGGTGTAGCTTTTAGGATGGTTCGCAATACGATGGACCATGTTGGGTGCTGTGAAACATGAGTTGTTTAGTTGGGTCCTTAGAAGATGAAAAGGTCCTGACTCTGTGATGTTGCACCATTAAAACTTATGTGGGTATAAGGGACAGATAGAAATAGGAGAGCCTTTGAAGGGAAGAGCTTGATTTTGTGCATATGATGAATAGCCTCCTGCGTATAAATGTCCTTTGGGTGCACTCATGTGGTCTCTATCTGTATAGAAGACTGGGCATCTTTCGTGAAGGATCATATTTATCTGTAAATTCTCTAGGTTTTTTGTATAACTCTTGTATATGACTTTCCCATTATCTATACAATTATACTTGATAAAAAGACGGTTAGTTCAAAAAGTCAACTTAAATTTGTCTTATGCTACTATGTTTTTGGTGTAATCATTTATACTCAAATGATACTATCTCCTTAATTGATGTACTAGACTCAATTTGTAAAAAACACTAGAGTTTGAAAGTATCTGTTGTAATCTTACTGATCAGTGGTTACTGACTTTTGAGGACTAGACAAAAGTTACGCCATTTTAAATAAAAAAGAAAGGAGAGGTTATTTCTGGCTTTTAGATCCAACCAAAATATAAATAATAGTTGAAGTGTATGTTGCCCAAATTGAGAATAGTTTGAACTCAGAATGCTTTAGAGTTTCTGGATGACCAATTCACTAATCAATATTCTGAACCATAAGGAAAATGAAATAGTAATAAAAAGTCGCTTCATGCAGGTTTAACCATTCAATTTGAAGTAAGCTACCTTGAGTAACCTGTTCTGTGGTCCGGATTACCCCTTCCCATCCCACGGCCCACCAACACAATAAAATGCATCAACAGCAACATCTAGAAACTCATTATGGATTGTGCTTTATTTGTTCATTTTGCTATTTTTTCTTTAATGACAGACCAAGCAACTCCTGGGTATTCATCGTATGAAGTACCAAGCAGGAATGGTACATATGGCTCCAAAACAGGGATTCCTGATACCGCTGTCAGAAGGGGAGTTCAGCATCACATCAGCAATCGAAGATATCCATTCTTCACCGCAGGTTATGCCAGGGCATAGACCTTTACGGGCTACAGGAGTAGCAGTATCAGTTGCTGTTGGACTACTAGAAGGATGCTTGGTCTCTGCAGGTTCGCGTATCATGGTCTTCACCTCAGGTCCAGCAACAATCGGCCCAGGGATGATTGTAAACTCTGATTTTGGCAATACCATTAGGAATCAGCGAGACATTGGTAATGGTTATGCACCATACTACAAGAAGTCCAGTGATTTCTATAAGCATATAGCTAGAAGATTGTCTGATTCGTCCATTGCTCTTGATCTCTTTGCTTGTTCATTGGATCAAGTTGGAGCAGCTGAGCTTAGAGCTCCAGTTGAAAGTTCCGGGGGGTTCATGATGTTAACAGAGTCATTTGACTCGGACCAGTTCAGAAAGTGTTTGCGTCACATATTTAGCCATGATGAGGTTGGTAATTTGAAAATGTGTCTTGATGCAACTATTGAGATAGTAACAACAAAGGATGTTAAAATTTGTGGGGCTCTGGGTTCATGTGTTTCTCTTCAGAAGAAGAATGGTTCAGTCAGTGACAAAGAAATTGGCGAGGGAGGTACCTATATGTGGAAATTGGGGACACTTACTGATAAAATGTGTATTGCCTTCTTTTTCGAAGTAGGGGATGAACAGAAAGCCCAACCTAGTTCTGCATTTTTCATACAGTTCATAACAAACTATAGATATGGAAGCATGGGAATTCGGAAGAGGGTGATCACTGCTGCAAGAAGGTGGGTCGGGAACCACTCTCCGGAAATTGCTGCTGGTTTTGATCAGGAAGCAGCAGCTTCAGTGATGGCTAGGCTTGCCATTGATAGAGCAGAGAGCAATTTTTCTCAAGATGTTGTCCGGTGGCTAGATAAGCGTTTGATACGTTTTGCTTCAAAGTTTGGAGATTATATCCCGGAAGACCCCTCATCATTCCGTCTTGCGACTAATTTATCCCTTTTCCCACAGTTCATTTACTATCTAAGGAGATCCCAGTTTATTGATGTCTTCAACTGCACCCCAGACGAAACTGCTTTTTTCCGTCTGTTGTTGAACCGTGAGGGTGTAGTTCGCTCACTTATTATGGTCCAGCCAACTCTTTTCCAGTATTCATTCGACGGCCCCCCTGTCCCTGTTCTCTTAGACATCTGCTCCGTCTCTCCTGACGTTATCTTGCTCTTTGATTCCTACTTCTATGTGGTTATTCATTATGGCTCTAAGATTGCACAATGGCGTAAACTTGGCTATGACAAGGATCCTAGCCACGACAGTTTCCGCAAACTGTTAGAAGCTCCTGAGATCGAGGAAGCAACTAGAATCCGAAAGATTTCCTTCAAAAACTTGTAAAATAAATGTGACCGCATGTAAAGTCAGGGGCTAGATTTCTTTCTTCTTGCCAAGTTGAATCCATCAGTTACACACAACTCAACTTACACACAAGGCTCTGATATTATATTTACGGAAGAACTAAGCCTACAAGTTTTTATTGAGCACTTGCAAGCTTTAGCAGTGCAGGGTTAAATTTTGAGTGTTGTATAAAGTAGTTATATAGAAGTGTTGTACATTAGCAGCAAGGTAAAAATGTCTGTTTGTTAAGTAGATTTTTTTATTTATTTTTTGGGTGAAAAGAACATTTCCTCACTGCCTTGCATGTGGGAAGTTCTAATTTTTCCTTATTGCTTGTGGAACATTTGGCTTACACGAAAATAGTGTACTACAAGTACAATACAATATTTTGCAGTTCCACTTTATTTTCGGAAATACTTGATACTTATGCGTGTCATGATCCTTAAGCATATAGCCAGCGTTCCTATATAGCCAGCGTTCCTTTTGAGTCGGGATCAAAATCTTCTTTTTGAATATGATTAGGCCCTTTAGTACCTGGTGAACCAGGCGTACTACTTACCACTCCATTTGCATATAAATTTCACACGTATTTCTTATTATCACATAACAAAGTTGATTTGTGTCAAAATTGATTAAGAGTTTCAAAAGTAAAACAGCATATTTCTATATTTATTACTAGCATATATTTAAATAAAATATAAATACTGCTTACAAATTTGCAAATTTGTTGATGTAAGAGTTCTATGATAAGAACAAAGGAATATATATTTGTAGTGGGGGAATCTTAAGTGTAGTGGTTGGTTCATATAAATTCCTAACTTATGCTGATTATATAATATAGTATAAATAAAAAGGAATAAGATACAAATGCACATATAAATTATATTGGAATTGTCAATTACAATCGTACTTACGTGTGGGTTCTATTCAACCTGTTAAAAACTGTTTCTTTCTATTTTCTTCACACCATTATTTTGTAAAAAAAAAATAAAAAAAATTTGAACTATATCATATGCATAGAGACACGTTTATATTAGACCAAAATTAATTTTAATGTCTTATTTTATTTGATTCTTTTAAATTTAAATTGATTGAATCTTTAGTCTTAATCTCAAGCGATTGACTTGTTTTCTAATTCTTTAAAGTATATATTTTAACGAAGCATAATTTTTTTGTTATGACTTGCAAATACTCTTTGTATTTAATATACAAGAATAATATAAAGTATTATTTAAATTTTGACGCTGCAGTTTATATTCTTTTTGATATTGGAGGTACATACATAATATAATCCATCAAATATTTACCAATTCTATGATCAAATAAACATCAATAACAACAACTATTGAAACGTTAATTTTTAGAAGGGAAAAAATAATAACCACTTAAAATTAGTGAACACAATTAAATTAATAGTCAACACCGAAAAACAAAGACAAGTAGCTCGATTAGGAGTAAATTTTGAGACAAACAACAAGATTATCAATCAATTCATGTAATTAATTTTGAAACGTATTCTAATTTGACCTTATATAAAAAGAATATAAAAAATAAAAATATATTTACTTTTAACACGAAAAAGTAAAACGAATAAATTGAAACTTGGGAAAAGTAGTTGGGGCCAATTTGGCTATCATACAAAAGAATTTTGGAACAAATAAAGCTTTCTTCAAAGAGTTTTACTCTTTCATCCAAAATATAATTCTCCACTTCTCTTTGTATGTATAGCAATGTGATTCTTATACATTTTCCAATTTATACCCAAAAACCCTAATAATTTCTTTGAATTAGGGTTTATTTTTTCTTGAATTTTTTCTGTACAGAAAACGACAGAGAAAGTTCATTAATATACTCTATATACATTCATATATACATACAAATTGTGGAAAAAAATAATTCTGGTAATGGTTGATTGTGTGTAAAAGGGTATTTTCTGTTGAGGTTGAATGATTATTGTTGTTGTTGATGATGATGATAATGGGTCGAGAAGGAGGTGGGCATGTGGTGCCGGTGGATCCAGGTACGGTGGTGGGTGGGTTGAAGAAGAAGGGAGCGGGTGCAAGGAGTTGGCTTTTGATGGATGCATCAGGATTGGAAACTGTTTTAGATGTTGATAAGTATGAGATCATGCATCGCGTACAAATTCACGCTCGTGATCTTCGGATTATTGATCCACTCCTTTCTTATCCTTCCGCCATTCTTGGCCGTGAAAGAGCTATTGTTCTTAATTTAGAGGTGATTGTTTTTTTTTCTTTTCTTATACAGAATCTCCAATTATTGAGTAATGAGTCGAAATTGAGAAAAATGATAATTGAGTTTTTTTTGTCCAATTATTGAGTATTGGAATAAAATTGGGTTGAAATTGAGCAAACTGAAGATTGAAAATCCGTAATTGATTTTCTTTTCTTATACAGAATAGCCAATTATTCAGTGTTGGAATGAAATGGGTAGAAATTGAGCAAAATGGAATTTGAGAATTCATAAAGTTGTCCTCAATTTTGTCCAATTTGTCACTGAGACCTAGTTGTTTCGAATGTGCACTCTGTTTTGGAGATTGTATGCCAATGTAGTGGTGATTGATTTTTTTTTTTTTATACAGAATCCTGGATTATTGAGTATTGGATTGAGATAGGAAAATGAAAATTGAGAATGCATAAAAGGCTAAAGCCGTCTGCAATATTGTCCGATTTGTGTTTTTAGACGTAGTTGTTGGTAATGTGTACTCGGCATTTGGAGATGATATTCTGATCTTTTTGATATTTTTTTTTCTGTAAATAGCTATAGCTGCTCTATTCGTTGAGCGAAATGAAAATTGAGAACTCTTAAAGCCATCCTCAATTTTGTCCGATTTGTCATTGAAACAGAGTTGTTGGGAATGTGCACTCTGTGTTTGGAGATGATATGCTAATTGTTTTCTCTTTAAATACCTATACCTGTTTTTCACATTTTGCTTTTTTGCTTGACAGTTTATATCCTACTTTTATTTTCCATTTTCCATTTTCCATTTTCAAGTGCTTTGTTGACTAACCATTGCAAATTTTGTTCCATGTGATTAAGGGCAGCATATCAAGGCTATTATTACATCTGAAGAGGTAATTTATGTTTTTTTTCCACAGAAGCTACTTGTTTTCTGAACTTTTGATCTTGCAAAGTTATTTGAATTTTTGTTGACTGTATGTATGTATGTATGTAGTCTATGGAACTACAATTTTGTACTTTTGAAGTCAGGATGCAGTCAGCCATGTTCTTGCCGATCTTTTGGTTTAACTGCTTTAGTATACTGTTACTTTTGTTTAATGATAGGCATGCCAGCAGTTTCACTTTATTAAGGCGTGTAATATTTGTGTTGTGTTGCAAAATCTTATGAATTCACTTTCATCAGTTGAAATTTGGAGTTAAGACTACAATTGCGGTACAAAGATTGGATATGACTATTTTACATAATCTTTTATTGTCAGGGGTGGCTTCTATTTTTCTGTGAAGTCAAAAAATGCTACCTTTTCCTTTCTCCTCTGAGAGGCTGTTCAATAATACTAGGACATGTACTTATAAAAAAATACAAGGACATGTAACTGAATTTTGTTTGTGCTATCATTTGGAAAGGATAGCATAATAGCAGGATTTTTTACACACATTTTATAGAAGTAACAAGAGTTAGCTTCTGAAATATGTTAGTGGTGTTTTTGTATGACATAACAAAATCTTTCACTGTGAAAATCACCTTGACTGGTCTTAACTTCTAAATCTCGATAATACCATCTAGACCACATGTTCTTTTACCCTCATGCTTGTTATGGCCTTTACTTCGTTATAGCTAATTCTACTAGTGTAACAAACTTAGTCTCTTCTTGACACATAATATCAACTCTCCTCCTATTTAAGACAAAAACAAATTCTTTTTACTTTCCTATCAACGAGCCTATGTTCAAACTACCTATTCGGATACAACTCTCTTGGGGTAGTATCCATTATCTCATACATCCAATAAGATGTGGGAATCCTTTTATCTGGCATCACACCCGAGCATGATTTTGTGGGACGACTTCATCCGCTCTCTTCCTTGGTGTGGGAACCTTACCTTGCTTATACTTTGTAATTTCAGAATGATGTTATGGAACCCGTTGCTCATTTAGCACTAAACCTGGAAGTGTACCTACTTACATCTCATTTAGTTTAGAATTCATAAGATTCATCACAATTAGGATTTCTTTTTTCTAGCGAGCAAACCCATCAACCGTCATCGTTTACACAGATCTTAGGATGATATATGTATATGCTTTTGGATGCTTATAGATAATTCATCATAAGTAGACTATTTATTTTTGTACTAGATGGCATCTTGCTGCAGCCTTCCTACATGGGTTTGGGAAGATATATGCCGTGCAAACCTCAGATAGGCTGTTGGAATTTTGTTTTGTAACTCAAGTCTTTGTGGGTTCTCCTACTTGGAAAGTTGTCAAAGTCTGGAAGTAATTAAAATGTTCATTTGACCTCAAATTTAGACCACCCATCCCTGTTGTTTCTTTCCAAGTGCCCTCCTTTTCCATTCCCAGAATTTGGTCATGTACATGTTATGTTGGTCAAGTCCACCATAGGCGAGTAGAATTATTAATCCTTTTACATTTTTTCTCACCATATACCATCCTAGATTTTTTATCGCATGTTTCACTTAACCCTGAAAAGTATGAAAACTTAGCTATTCTTTATAAGGCAGTATTCCAACATCTAATTAGATAAGTTGAAATATTAGAAGTTTGGTTCTAATGCAATTATTAGATTTTAAAGTTATATCCTTTGGTTTCGAGTATACACTGGAAGACCAAGATCATTTCTTGCATAGCTTTTGAATGCTTTTTATGATTCTTACATATTGAATGGGTTAGCTCCCTAATCTTTATTTGGTGAAAGCATCTTCGTCCAGCTTAAGAAGCCTAGTTGCTGCATTCATATCTAAACATACATTGAACATAGTGATTCCATATTAGTCTTAATTTAGGTCTTGTTCATTCCAGAGAAGACAAGAACTGGATTTTCTATCTTTGTCTAGCTATCTTAGAGGGTGTTTGCCTAAACTAAAGAGCTGGTCAAATTCATTTGTAAGCATTTTTTGCCATCTACGTGATTGGTGAACACCCAAATTTCTTGTAAGAACACTTCTAGTTTGATCAAGTTTTTTATTATTTTATCCTTGTATTTTGTTTTAATTCTCAAAAATACCTTTCACAGAATAAACCTCCCCAACTTTCTCTTTACATTGTAAATTTATAATTGTTTGTAAGTATTTTATGCATGTTACCCAAGGAGCAACTTATTAGGTCTTAAAATTAATTTGAGGAAGTGTGAGATTATTCCTGTTGGGGAGATGAACGATATTAGGTCGCTCGCTTGAGTCTTGAATTGCAAGGTATGGACTTTTGCCAACTACATATCTCGGAGTGTCTTTAGGTGATTCAAACAAGGATCTTACAATGTGAAGTCTGGTTCTTTAGAGGGTTGAGAAGGGACTAGCGGGAGGCAGAAAAGAATATTGTCCAAGGGCGGGAATGAAGTGCTTATTAAGAGCACCTTATCGAGCATTCCCACTTACTATATGTCTTTCATGTCCAACTTCTGTCATTGAAAAGTTAATTGCTTATTATCTGTCTTAGTAACTGCTTATTTATAAAATCAGTTTCATCACTTAAAATGCTTTACAACACTTGAAATTCATAAACAATTTACAAATAGCTTAGCCGAATGGGCTCTTAATCTAGATTTATCTTGATCACAAGTAGGATTAGAATTTCTACTGATGCTATATTTCTCTGAAAATCAAATCGACATGAATGAGTACAATGACCTTTATTTTAACTACATGAGTGAGACATCATTTAGAATAAACAAAAGCTATCTTTATAATTAGACAAATGAGTCAGATTTGGTCCTTCCATTTTCTTTTGATCCAAATTCCAATCTCTTGGCTCCCAAGTTTTTTTAATTTTTAGTGAGGTAAAAGAATACATACATTTTTACTATGTTGGGTAATTGAAGTTCCATGTGGGCAGTTAGATCTTGTTATTGTGGATATTCACATCAACTTCTACACATTGAGCAACTTTCGCTTATAAATACAGAATGGATTATGCCTGGGCATACAACAAATTCACTTAGTTACTTAGTTGCTGGATCAGTAGAGCGGGGAGAAAATCTAAGGAAGTGGTGGAGTATAATACCATCATGCATTTGGTGGTGTATTTGGAAAAAAAGAAATAGTAGATGCTATGATAACAAAGCTAATTCAATAGAGAGTCAAATGGAACTGCTTGACTACTTTTTATTTTTGGTGGAAAGAGGAAGGGATTTTATAGGCACTTTGTAATCTATTAGCCTTTTTGTTTTTTCTCTTGTTGGAAACCAATTTTAAAAAATCAGCCCCAATATATGATCAGTTCTAAATTTTCTATCGGACAGGTTCTTCTTCGGGATCCATCAGATGACAATGTTACTCCCGTTGTTGAGGAACTCAAAAGGCGACTGAAGCCAATGAATGCAAATCGTGAAGACCAGAGAGAGGAAAAAGATTCCAATGTTCAGCATGATATTGAAGCGACTGATGAAGATGGTTTTCCTCTTATCATTCTCAATTTTCTGTACTTGTGAAATTCTCACATTGGATTTTTAAGCTCATGCTTCTCATTTTCTTTGGATGTTACTTGTGTTCTTTTTGTGAGTATGTTAACTTTTTTCTTGTGCCAAATACAACACAGAGTCTCCATTTGAATTCCGAGCCCTAGAGGTCGCTTTGGAAGCCATCTGTAGTTACCTTGCTGCGCGCACATTAGAATTGGAAACTGCTGTTTACCCTGCTCTGGATATGCTGACATCAAAGGTGTGTATATGAAACATAAATCTGGTTAGTGTTTACATTTCTATGTTTGAATTATAAGTATGTTAAATGATACTGCTCTTCCATCCCTAGAAAAAAAGAGCTACCTTCTGCCATCATTCTTATCTTTCCCTGTTTATCCTGAATTTCCTGTTATGTCAGTTGATAACTTGTAATCCTTAACTGTTTTCTGCACACTCACTAACACAAATAATTATTTTTGTGTGTGGTGGAAATCTTCAATCTCAACTATCAAAGCTTTGTTTACGACACTTTACATGAACTAAGATCCTATATATCATTCTTGGCACTCGTTTTTTTCCTCTGTTTTTTTTCCCTTTGGCCATTGTTATCTTCTCAAGAAAATGAGACACCATTAAATTTTGACTTGGAATCGTAAGGTTAGTAAAAAGTAAAATTTTTTGGGTGAAAGTGTTGGACTATCTTTACACAGATAACACTTTGCTAACAACAACAAAACCCAGTATAGTGTAGTCCCAATAGTGGGGACTGGGGTGTGGGGAGGGTAGTGCTATGCAAATATTACCCCTACCTTGGGAGGTAGAGAGGTTGTTTCCGATAAGCCTTGGCTTAAGAAAATATTATGAGTGAAGAAATCAAGTAATACGATAAACGAAGTACACGGAATAATAAATAGTAACAGAAATCAAAGAAACCAAAAACTACAAGAGTAATACTACGACTGCTAGTAAGGTAGAATAAACAAGACATTCTCATCTACCTACTACCGTAATCCATTTCCTCCATAATCTCCTATCTAAGGTCTTGTTCTCAGAAAGCTGATCAAGCTGCCACATGTCTTGTCTAATCACCTCACTTACGATACTTTGATCTACCTCTACCTTTCCTGAAACCATCCATAGCCAACCTCTCACATCTCCGCACTGAGCATTCTCGTATCTCCTCTTCACATACCTGAACCATCTCAGTGTCGCCTCCCGTAACTTGTCCTCCACCTGGGCCACTCTCACCTTATTAGCAAATCACACATTTGTTATTTACAGTAAACAATTCCTTATTGTAAATAGTAGTAGTTGTAGTTGTTTTTGTTGTCCTTGAAACGAAAATTCCTTGCCATATTTAATGCTGTTTGGACTCTCTCTTTTACTGCTTCTGATATGAGGAAGTGGGAACTATTTCCTGAAAATGTTCTACTGCTTCTTATCCCCCTGCCCGTGTTAATTTTAGCATGAGTACCCTTCACAGAAAACTTGATAGTTTTGGATAGAACTTGGTCATATTTACTTCTTAAAGAATAATAAACAGATGTCAACTAGGGCAGGCCATAGTCACTCAGCACAAACTGTTATGTGTTTTCTCTCTCTCACACACCCATCTGCATGTCTATTTCAATGAAAGGTGTTCCCCAAAACTTACTGAAAGAGCTCTTTATCCTTCAGATATTGTTCCACATATGAGGAATGCATATAGTTTTCTACATGAAAAAAAGGAAGAATGTATACTGTTCTCTTAGTTTGCTGGGATATCTATATTCAGTGTCTTTTGGCAATGTTCGACATTGTGTCCGTTTCATGCTGTTTGTCCTTGTAAAGTTTTGCTTGCATTTTCTTGGGTAACTTAGGTGCAGCTCCTAATTTCAACAAGTTTGAGGTTGTACTGCATTTGAAAGTTCAGCATGTTCCTTTTCATGTCGAGAATCTTAAGATTCTTTCTTTTCCGTGGTTCCTTTTTCCTGATCCTCACGCATAATCTCCTGCATGCACGTATATGTTCATGTCTTTGTGTCTACAATCCTTGGAAGGTTGATTGCTAGAATGTTATCTATCTTTCATGGGGTAATTTTTTCAAAATAATTTTTAATGCAGATTAGTAGCCGTAATCTGGATAGAGTGCGGAAATTAAAGAGTCAAATGACACGGTTGACTGCTCGTGTACAAAAGGTTGGAAGTTGGCACCTATATTTAAGTGACATTGACATTAACTTTCTTATTTGTGTTTTCATTTTTATTAGTTTGTTTAACAGGCTGAACTCCATTTAAATCCTTGGAACTTTTTTCTCTCCGGATCATTGAAGATACTTTGTTGAAAGAGTCATATTTTATATTATTCCGTTGTTCATTAATAAATGCCTCTTCATGACCACAGAATCCAGCCTTTGTGTCGATTAAGGGGTGTTAAGTGGGCTGGTTGGGCTGTACTTAGACGGATCTAAATGACTTTAAAGTTACTTTGGCTGAAACGAGCTAAAACACTGGTCATAACCCAACCCGCCCAATTTTTAGTATTTCTTACTATGTTGTAATTTCCTTTGTTTGTTTTTAATATGTTTTTAAGAACCTAATACACCTTTTTTTCATCTTTAATTTTGTAATATATAACATATCAAACAAAAATGTCCTTTTGAAAATATTTTGACAAGGTTCTTCATGGGTTAAATTGAGCTACATATCAACCCAATTTTTAAATGGTTGTGTAAAATTAGGTTTTGACCCTAATCCACACCCTTAAAAGCTAGCTCAAAGGCAAAAGGTTTGCCCAAGCCTTATAAGAAGACCATACATCTCATTAACCATCGACGGATAAAAATCTCACGAGCTTATTAGGCCAAAAGGAAAATGTAATTAGCCTCAAATGTAAGTGTTTCTTTACTTTATTAAGCAAACTGTACTTCTACTGTTACTTGTCTCAAAAAAAAAAAAACTGTACCTTCAGTTGCTCAATGTACTAGACAGTGTGTAATGTCCTTATAAGTTATAATTCTTTGTTAGTGCTCTTTTAATATCATAACGTATCTTTTTACCCATATATCAGCAGTGCAATACCTGCCATTGCTATCCTTTGTCACACTATGCACTGAACAGTCTAGTCATTATGTTTGCTTCATTATGATTATGTACTTAATTGCAGGTGAGAGATGAGCTTGAACAACTTCTGGATGATGATGATGACATGGCTGACCTCTATTTGTCCAGAAAACTGGCTGGTGCATCACCTGTAAGTGGATCAGGTGCAGCCAGTTGGTTTCTTGCCTCACCCACCATTGGCTCAAAAATATCTAGGGCTAGTAGAGCAAGTATTGCAACAGTTCGGGGGGATGAGAATGATGTTGAAGAGCTTGAAATGCTATTGGAGGTAACCTTCTGCTAATGCCATCATTCGTTATACCTATTATCAAAAAAAGTTGAAAAAAAGAAAGAACGCTTCTTCAGAGCCATACTTACAAGGAAGTGGTTCTCTTTCTTGCAGGCTTACTTCATGCAAATTGATGGCACATTTAATAAACTAACTACGGTATGCAAGTTTTGCAATCTTTAGTTAGTAATGTGAAGTTGGATATTTTAAGCTGGCAAAACCTTTTAGAACCTTTAGATGCAATTCAAGTTTGACATTTCTTTAAATTTGGTCTGTGCCTCTATAATAGTAGAGGTATCATAATACTTTAGATGGCTATAGTAGTTGTATGCTGCCTCTGAAATTCGTTTGAAATGATTAAAAAGCGGACTTGAGCCAAATAGTTCAGTTCTTCACCCTCCCCCTTTCCCAACAAATATTTTGCATCTTGACTTTTCTACCTTTTCTCTTGGATATCTTATCTGTGTGTTTGATTATCCGACCTTGAGTGATCTGGGTCTTCCTTACTGTTCCAATCTGTGGTGCTTTTCTTGCTTTGCCATTTTTGTTGCTATCTTATTTTCTGCTCGCGTATCTTGTTGATTAATGTTTGACAGATCCACTCGATAAATGGGATATTTTGGCAAATCCATTGCACTAGTTTTATTTGGCACAAAAATAAATCCATTTCCTTTTACCCCTCTTCTCAATGCTCTTCAATTTTCAATTCATTGTTTTTAATGGTTGGAGAACAACCAAGTCTCCTTATGTTTACGTAGATATTCTTCTTTCTGAACCCGAATTGTCATTGCTTTCTTTTACCTTTACTCTCATGCCTCTTTAAGATGCAACAAATCAGGTCTGATTTTTCTGATTTGGCAAATGTTGAAAAAACGAAGGACTTCTAAGATGGTTGTGATTATGGGGATCAGGCCTTCCATTGTTGAGTAATGGGATCTCAATGTGGACCAGTCTTTGTTGCTTTCATTGAATCTATTCATTCAACACAATGCCTCCCCTTCATTTTCCTTTCTTACCCCTTTTAATCCAAATTGATGGTCCGTCTGACATGACTATTAGATGGGTGGAAATCCATTGATCTTTTAGATTTTGTTCTTCGGGAATTTTCAGTTCCGAGTGCCATTTTGAATGCATTTTATTTTCACAACATAGCCAGTGTAATCGCACAAGTGGGATTTGGGCCTTATCCCTACCTTGTGAAGATAGAGAGGCTGTTCCTGGATGCATTTTATTTTCAATTTCTAGTTAATATATGTGTATTTTAACTTGCAGCTACGAGAATATATTGACAACACAGAAGATTACATAAACATTCAGGTAGTTGAAATGGCAAGATAGTTTTCATTTTGATATGATTCATCTGAATGGGTTGTTATGATGTATAACTTACATTTCTTATTTCAGCTGGACAATCATCGAAATCAGCTCATTCAGGTGCTCTGCATTTGCATATCTTAATTACCTACCTAATCTTCTATTGTCGTTTTCTTCTAATTGTGTTATATACAATCTCAATTAAACTCACTATGACAGTTGTCTCTATGTTCATGGGCTTTTGTCAATGCTTGCTGCAGTTAGAACTCTTTCTCAGTTCAGGAACTGTCTGTTTGTCTATCTACTCTTTGATCGCTGGAATTTTCGGGATGAACATTCCATATTCTTGGAATGAGGAACATGGTTACATGTTTAAATGGGTAAGTTTGATACATCTTAGTTCTGACCAGCTCTAGTATTGTTGTCTGGTTACCACACCTTTATGGGAAAATAAACTAGCTACTTGGTTAATATTTGTTTTAATGGTGTGCAGGTGGTAGCCGTTAGCGGCATCATCTGTGCTGTGATTTTCTTACTTATAATCTCTTACGCTCGCTATAAAGGGCTTGTTGGATCATGAGTTCTACTATCAAGTGAAGGCAGATCTGATGGCGAGCTAAAGCTTTTGCCCATCTCTCATTGCCAACACACTTGATGGCTCATATGTCAAGGAACCATACAAAAAATCCAAAGCTGTGAGATGACCCCTCGCTTTTGTATGTCAGAAATTCCATTCATCTTGGGACAAAAACGCTTGAGAATATACTGCTGGCTTACCCTGTCATATCATCATATATTATTATTATTATTATTATTATTAAAGTGGAAACGATCAAAGTACAAAGTTGGATTATGAAAATGCCCTTTGCACTATGTGATGAATTACATTGAATCTAAAGAATAAACCAACGCACCAACGCTCAAAATGCACTAACCTTGTCAACTCGCATACAAAGTTGGATTATGAAAATGCCCTTTGCACTATGTGATGAATTACATTGAATCTAAAGAATAACCCAACGCACCAACGCTCAAAATGCACTAACCTTATCAATTCCCGTTATGGCCTCATTTGGACTTTAAAATGTCAATGTTTGTCCCTGCGAACCATTACACACCATTAATAAGGTCGTCATGGATGTCCAAAAGAATTTTGGCCAAAAACCCGTTGGTATCACATGTCACTCAATATCAATGAACCATAGCATACGAGAACTGGAGAAAATGATATTCATGAACCATAGCACACGAGAAATGGAGAAAATGATATTATTTTGTTATGTGCTTTGTTTGAATTTGAAAATGCCGAAGTTTTTTCCTTCGAACCAATACGTCATTAAATAGATCGTCATGGACGTCTATAAGGAATTGTCGGGAGTCATAAATCACTCAAAATCATGGCTTATATCACATAAAAATGGAAAAAGATGGTGTTTCTCATTCTGGGTGTTGTTTGAACTTGAAAATGCTTACGTTTGCTCTTCTAAATCACAAATGCCATTAAATAGGTCATCATGAATGCCTACAAAAAATTCCATCCAAAAATCGTCAGAATCGCATATCCTCGTAAATCCACGAGGAACCATTTTAGTTGGAGAACAATCATGTATATTGACACCATTTTTTCCATTTTCGCATCTATATGCCCTTTACAATGAATCGCGTAGATTTTACAATTTTTCGTATGTATTAGCCCATAGATCAGGCACGAGATTCTCAAAAAATTTATGAGGACCACCGTATTGAGTTTGTAAGCCATCTGGTATACTCAAAATACTTTTTTCACGCCCATTCCGCATCTACAAAGTCTTTTTTAAAAATCGCACAATTTTCTCAATTTTTCGTGTGTATTAGCCCATGGATCTGGCGGTCAAAGCGTGCTTCGGGGCTTGTTTGACCTTTAAAATGGGTCGGACGACCGTCAGTGCTAACCGACTGCATAGCCAAGGTCTTGACGGACGTCCACAAAAAAATTTGGCATTTTAGAGGTCTTGACGGACGTCAAAATGGGGGTATGCGCGCTTCAGAGTTTGTTTGACCTTAAAAATGGATCGGACTGGACGTGAACGCCAACTAGCTGCATATCCAAGGTCTTGACGAACGTCCACAAAAACGTTTGGTATTTTTGACTTCGAAATTCGGATCTCCAAAAAAATAGTGTGCTATAGCACACGAAAATCGACAAAATGGGGGGGGGGGTATGCGCTCTTCGGGGCTCGTTTGATCTTGAAAATGGGTCGGACTGGCCGTGATGGAAAATCGGCTGCATAGCCAAGGTTTTGACGGACGTCCACAAATTTTTTTGGTATTTTTGACGTCGAAATCCGGATCACCCCAAAAACAGTGTGATCTATAGCACATGAAAATCGATAAAATGGGGGGTATTCGCGCTTTGAGGCTCGTTTGACCTTGAAAATGGGCCGGACTTGTCGGGAGGGCCAATCGACTACATAGCCAAGGTCTTGACGGATGTCCATAATAAATTTTGGCATTTTTGACGTCGGAATGCGGATCCTCCAAAAAATGGTTGTTGCTACAACACCACGAAACGCTCAAAATGGGGGTAGGGGTATGCGCTCTTTAAGGAGCGTTTGACCATTAAAATGGGTCGGACTGCCCCAACCAGATTCATCACCAAGGTCTTGATGGACGTCCACAAAAACTTTTGGCATTTTTGACGTCAAAATCTGGATCACCAAAAAAATGATGTGCTATAGCACACGAAAATCAACGATAATGGTGGTATGCGCGCTTCTGGGCTCGTTTGACCTTGAAAATGGGTCGAACTGGCAGTGAAGGCCAACCGGCTGCATAGCCAAGGTCTTGATGGACGTCCACAAAATATTTCGACATTTTTGACGTCGAAATCCGGAGCTCCAAAAAATTGGTGTGCTATGCACATGAATATTGTCAAAATAGGGGGTATACGCTTTTCGGGACTCGTTTGACCGTTAAAACGGGTCGGACTGGCCGTAAGGGCCAACCAACTCCATAGCCAAGGTCTTGATGGAAGTCCACAGAACATTTTGGAAGTTTTGACGCCGGAATTTGGATCACCAAAAAAATGGTGTGCTTTAGCACACGAAAATCATCAACACTGGGGGTGGGTATATGCGCTTAAGGGTCTATTGACCTTGAAAATGGAGCGGACTAGCCGTTTTCGAGGGATCAACTGGCTGCATATGCACAAGGTTCTGACATACGTACGATAAATTTGGAATTTTTGAGTCGGGAACAATACGAATCCCAAAACAAATGGGGCGATATAGCACTACGAAAATCTTGAAATAGAGGGATGCAGTTGCTTCGGGCTGTTTGACATTAAAAGGGCTCGAAATCGCCGTTCCAGTTTGAGGCCAACCGGATGCAGAGCCAAGGTCTTGACGAACGTCCACAAAAGTTTTTGGCATTTTTGATGTCGGAATCTGGATTACCCAAAAACTGGTGTTCTATAGCTCATGAAAATCATCGAAATGGGGGATATGCGCTTTTCAAGACTCGTTTGACCTTGAAAATGCGTCGGAATGGCCATGAGGGCCAACCGGTTTCTTAGCCAAGGTCGTGACGGACGTCCACAAAAAAATTCAACATTTTTTATGTTGTAATTTGGATCACCAAAAAATAGTATGCTATAGCACACGAAAATCGACGAAATGGGGGGTATGTGCGCTTTGTGGCTCGTTTGACCTTGAAAATGGATCGAACTTGTCGTGAGGGACAACCGGCTGCATAGCCAAGGTCTTCACGGAAGTCCACAATTTTTTTTGGCATTTTTTATTTTGGAATCCGGAGACCCAAAAAATGATGTACTGTTGAACATGAAAATCGATGAATTGGGAGGTATGCGCGCTTCAGGGCTCGTTTGACCTTGAAAATGGGTCGAACTAGCTGTGAGGGCCAACCAGAAGCATATCCAAGGTCTTGACTGATGTCCACAAAAAATTTCTGCAGTTTTGACGTCGGAATTTGGATAACCAAAAAAATGATGTGCTATAGCAACGCAAATCGATGTGAACTAGGGGGTGGGTTTGGTACGCGCACTTCGAGGCTCGTTTATCTTGAAAATGGGTTCGACTAGCCGTGAAGGACAACCGGATGCCTAGGCCAAGGTCTTGAGGAGTCCACAAAATTTTGGGGGGGGGGGGCAACATGTTTAACGGAGAATCCTGATCACCAAAAAATGGCTGTTGCTTATAGCACACGAAAATCACGAACATGGGGGTATTCGCGCTTCATGGGAGTGTGAACATTTTAAAAGGGTCGGGACTAGTGTGAGGACCAACCAGCTGAATATAAACAAGGGTCTTGAGGCCAAGTCCATAAAAAAAATTGGCATTTTGACGTTAGAAAAAAAAAAAAATCTGGATCACCCAAAAAATGGTGTGCTAAGCACACACAAATCGCCGAAAGGGGGGGATGCGTGCTTCGGTCTCGTTTTTTGACCTTGAAAAGGGTCACAGACCGTGAGACAAAATAGGATTGCATATCCAATGGTATTTACAGACGTCCACAACAAATTTCAACATTTTGACGTCGAATTGGATCACCAAAAAAATGGTTTTTGTGCCTATATCATATGAAAATCATCGAAATAATGGGTTGCGCTCGGGGCTCATTGACCTTTCAAATTGGTAGAAATGGCCGTGCGGGCAAATGGGTCTAGCCCAAGGTTGACGGATGTCCACAAAAAAATTGGCTTTTTGACTCAAAATGCGGATCACCAAAAAAATGGTGTAGTATAATCACACGAAAATCGTCGAAAATCGGGGAGGCTGCGGAGTTAGGGGATCGGTGTGACCTCGAAAATTGGTCGGAGGGTCTGTGAAAATCAACCGGATTCTTATCCAAGGTCTTAACAAACGTCCACAAAAATTTGTGGAATTTTTGACGTAGAAATCCTGATCACCCAAAAAATGGTGTGCTATAGCAAATGTAAATCATCGAAATAGGGGTATGCGCGCTTCAGGGCTAGTTTGACCTTTAAAATGGGTCGGACTGGTTGTGAGGGCCAACCAGCTGCATAAACAAGGTCTTGACGGATGTCCATAAAAAAATTGATGTTTTTGACGTCGGAATCTGGATCACCCAAAAAATGGTGTGCTATAAAACACGAAAATCATCGAAATGGGGGGTATGCGTGCTTCAGGTCTCGTTTGACCTTGAAAATGGGTCGAAATGACCGTGAGAACCAACCGGATGCATATCCGAGGTCTTGAAGGACCCCCACAAATTTATTTAGCATTTTTGATGTCGGAATCCGTATTACCCAAAAAAATGGTGTACATAGCATATGAAAATCGTCGAAATAAGGGGTATGCACGCTTCGGGGCACGTTTGACCTCAAAAATGGGTTGGACTGGCAGTGAGGGCCAACTGGCTGCATAGCCAAAGTCTTGATGGACCTTCACAAAATATTTCGGTATTTTTAACATCGAAATCTGTATCACACAAAAAATGGTGTGCTATAGACCACTAAAATCGTCGAAATGAGGGGTATGCGTTTCGGGGCTTGTTTGACCTTGAAAATTGGTCGGAGTGGCTGTGAAAACCAATCGGATGCTTATCCAAGGCCTTTACGAACGTTCACAAAAAATTTTGGAATTTTTGACGTAGAAATCCTGATCACCCAAAAAATGGTGTGCTATAACACACAAAAATTGTCGAAATTGGGGTATGCGCGCTTCAGGGCTAGTTTGACCTTTAAAATGGGTCGGACTAGACGTGAGGGCCAACCAGTTGAATAAACAGGGTCTTGACGGATGTCCATAAAAAAATTGGCATTTTTTATGTTGGAATCTGGATCACCCAAAAAATGGTGTGCTATAGCACACGAAAATCATCGAAATGGGGTATGCCTGCTTCAGGTATCGTTTGACCTTGAAAACGGGTCGAAATAACGGTGAGCACCAACCGGATGCATATCCAAGGTCTTTACAGACGTCCACAAAAAATTTCAACATTTTTGACGTTGCAATCTGGATCACCCAAAAAATGGTGTGCTATAGCACACGAAAATCGTCGAAATGGGGGGTATGCATGCTTCAGGTCTCGTTTGACCTTGAAAATGGGTCGAAATGACCGTGAGCACCAACCGGATGCATATCCAAGGTCTTTACAGACGTCCACAAAAAATTTTAACATTTTTGACGTCAGAATCCGGATCACCCAAAAAATGGTGTGCTATAGCATATGAAAATCGCCGAAATAAGGGGTATGCACGCTTCGGGACTCGTATGACCTTTAAAATGGTTAGAACTGGCCGTGAGGGACAACGGGCTTCATAGACAAGGTCTTAACGGACGTCCACATAAATTTTTGGCTTTTTTGATGTCAAAATGCGGATCACAAAAAAATGGTGTATTATAGCACACGAAAATCATCGAAATGGGAGGTATGCGCGCTTCTGGGCTCGTTTCACCTCGAAAATGGGTTGTACTGGCAGTGAAGGCCAACCAGCTGCATAGCCAAGGTCTTGATGGACCTTCACAAAAAATTTCGGTATTTTTAACATCAAAATCTGTATCACCCAAAAAATAGTGTGTTATAGCCCACTAAAATCGTCGAAATGAGGGGTATGCGTTTTGGAGCTCGTTTGACCTTGAAAATTGGTCGGAGTGGCTTTGAAAACCAACCAGATGCTTTTCAAAGTTCTTTACGAACGTCCACAAAAACTTTTAGAATTTTTGACATAGAAATCCGGATCACACAAAAAATGGTGTGCTATAGCACACGAAAATCGTCGAAAAGGGGGTATGCGCGCTTCAGGGCTAGTTTGACCTTTAAAATGGGTCGGACTGGTCGTGAGGGCCAACCATCTGCATAAACAAGGTCTTGATGGATGTCAATAAAAAATTGGCATTTTTGACGTTGGAATCTCGATCACCCAAAAAATGGTGTGGTATAGCACACGAAAATCATCAAAATGGGGGGTATGCGTGCTTTATATCTCGTTTGACCTTAAAAATGGGTCGAAATGACCGTGAGCACCAACCGGATGCATATCCAAGGTCTTTACAGACGTCCACAAAAAATTTCAACATTTTTGACGTCAGAATCTGGATCACCCAAAAAATGGTGTGCTATAGCATATGAAAATAGTCGAAATAAGGGGTATGCACGCTTCGGGGCTCGTTTGACCTTTAAAATGGTTAGAACTGGCCGCGAAGGACAACGGGCTGCATATCCAAGGTTTTGATGGACGTCCACATAAATTTTTGGCTTTTTTGACGTCGAAATGCGGATCACCAAAAAAATGGGGTATTATAGCACACGAAAATCGTCGAAATGGGAGGTATGCGTGCTTCGGGGCTCGTTTGACCTCGAAATTGGGTAGGATTGGCAGTAAGGGACGACAGGCTGCATAGCCAAGTTCTTGATGGAAATTCACATAAACTTTTAGTATTTTTAACATCGAAATTTGTATCACCAAAAAAAGGTGTGCTATAACCCACTAAAATCGTCAAAATGAGGGGTATGCATTTCGGGGCTCGTTTGACCTTGAAAATTGGTCGGAGTGGCTGTGAAAACCAACCGGATTCTTATCCAAGGTCTTTACGAACGTCCACAAAAATTTTTGGAATTTTTGACGTAGAAATCCTGATCACCCAAAAAATGGTGTGCTATAGCACACGAAAATCATCGAAATAGGGGTATTCGCGCTTCAGGGCTAGTTTGACCTTTAAAATGGGTCGGACTAGTCATGAGGACCAACCAGCTGCATAAACAAGGTTTTGATGGAAGTCCATAAAAAAATGGCATTTTTGACGTTAGAATCTGGATCACCCAAAAAATGGTGTGCTATAGCACACGCAAATCGTCGAAATGGGGGGTATGCGTGCTTCAGGTCTCGTTTGACCTTGAAAATGGGTCGAAATGACCGTGAGCATAAATCGGATGCATATCCAAGGTCTTTACAGATGTACACAAAAAATTTCAACACTTTTGACGTCAGAATTCGGATCACCCAAAAAATGGTATGCTATATCATATGAAAATCGTCGAAATAAGGGGTTGCGCTTCGGGGCTCGTTTGACCTTTCAAATGGGTAGAACTGGCCGTGAGGGCCAATGGGATGCATAGCCAAGGTCTTGACGGATGTCCACAAAAAAATTGGCTTTTTTTGACGTCAAAATGCGGATCACCAAAAAAATGGTGTATTATAGCACACAAAAATCATCGAAATGGGAGGTATGCGCGCTTCGGGGCTCGTTTGATATCAAAAATGGGTTGGATTGGCAGTGAGGGCCAACCGGATGCATATCCAAGGTCTTGATGGACCTTCACAAAGTTTCGGTATTTTTAACATCAAAATCTATATCACCCAAAAAATGGTATTATATAGCCCACTAAAATCGTTGAAATGAGGGGTATGTGTTTCGGGGCTCGTTTGACCTTGAAAATTTGTCAGAGTGGCTGTGAAAACAATTCGGATGTTTATCCAAGGTCTTTACGAACGTCTACAAAAATTTTTGGAATTTTTGATGTAGAAATCCTTATCACCCAAAAAATGGTGTGCTATAGCACACGAAAATCGTCGAAATTGGGGTATGCGCGCTTCAGGGATAGTTTGACCTTTAAAATGGGTCGGACTGGTCGTGAGGGACAACCAGTTGCATAAACAAGGTGTTGACGGATGTCCAAAAAAATATGGCATTTTTGACGTCGAAATCTGGATCATCCAAAAAATGGTGTGCTATAGCACACGAACGGGGTGGGTCAAATCTCAAAATGGGGATATGGGATGCGTGCTTATGAGTCTCGTTTGCCCTTGAAAATGGGTCGAAATGGACGTGAGAACCAACCGGATGCATATCCAATGTCTTTACAGACATCCACAAAATTTTCACATTTTTGACATCAGGAAGAAATCAGGACGACTACCATAAAAATGGTGTACGTAGCATAGGAAAATCGTTCGAAAAAGGGGTATGCGTGATTTGCGGGGCGCGTTTGACCTTTAATGGGTTAGAACTGGCCATGAGAGCTAACAGGGCGCATATCCAGGTCTTGGACGGGACGTCACAAAAAAATTTGGCTGTTTTTACGTTGTGAAATGGGATCCAAAAAAGTGGTGTATTATAGCACACGAAAAATGTCGAAATGGGAGGTATGCGCGCTTCGGGGCTGTTTGACCTCGAAAATGTGTTGGATTGGCAGGAGCGGGACAACAGGCTGCAAACCAAGGTCTTGATGGGACTTCACAAAAAAAATTTGTATTTTTAACATCGAAATTCTGTATCACCCAAAAATGGTGTGTGCTATAGCCACTTAAAAATCGTGACATGAGAAGAGTAAAGAAGAGGTATGCATTTCGGGGCTCTTTGACCAAAAAAATAGGTCGGAGTGGAGGTTGGAAAAACCAAACGAATGCTTACCGATGTTATCCAAGGTTTTTACAAAGTCCACAAAGTTTTTTGGAATTTTTTTGACGTAGAAATCTGATCACCCAAAAAAATGGTGTGTATAGAACATAAAAATCGTCGGAAATGGGGGTTATGCGCGCTTCGGGCTTAGTTTGACCTTAAAATGGGTTGGGATGGTCGTGAGGGACAAACCAGCGGCATAAACAAAGGTTCTTGACAGAAGTTCATAAAAAAATTGGCACCATTTTTGACGTACGATCTGGATCACCCAAAAAAGTGTTGTGATATAGCCACGAAAATTGTGACAAGGGTATGCGTGCTTCAGGTCTCGTTTGGACCTTGAAAATGGGCGAAAAAAATGGACCGTTAGCACCAATCCGGATGCATATCCAGGTCTTTACAGACGTCCACAAAAAATTTCAACATTTTTGACATTAGAATACGGATTCATCAAAAATGAAAAATGGTGTTGTGTAATAGCAAATGAAAAATCGTCGAAAAATTAAAAGGTTTGCACGTTTCGAGGCGTTTACCTTTTTTAAAATGGGGTAGACTTGGCTGTGCGGGCCAACGGTCTGCACTAGCCAAGGTCTTGACAAAAGTCCAACAAAAATTTTGGCTTTTTTGAAGTCAAAAATGTGGCATCACCAAAAAAAATGGTTATATTATCGCACACAAAAAAATCGTTTTAATTTTAAAAGTGAGGGTGCGCGCTAAGGGATCGTTTTTGACTCGAAAATGAGGTGGGACTGGCAGTGAGGGCAAACCGGCGGCATAGCAAGGTCTATGGACCTTCACAAAAACTTTTTGGGTATTTTAACATCGAACTTGTGTATCACCCAAAAAAAATGGTGTGCTATAGCCCACTAAATATGTTCGCGAAATAGGGGTATGGCATTTCGGGGCTCGTTTACCATGAAAATTGGTAGGCTGCAAGAGTGGCTTGTGCTGTGTGAAATGTGTGAAGTTGATGTGAAAACTAAACCGGGATGCTATGCAAGTCTTTACGAACGTCCACAAAATTTTTAGAATGTTTGACGTAGAAATCCTGATCACCAAAAAAAGTGTGCTATATTAGCACACGAAAAAATCACGAAAGGGGGTATGCGCGCCGCGTCAGGGTTAGTTTTGACCTTAAAATGGGCGGCTGGTCGTTGATGGACAACCAAGCTTGAATTAAATAAACAAGGTCTCACGGATTTGGCCATAAAAAATTGGGCAGTTTTGACGTCGTTAACTGGATCACCCAAAAAAATGGTGTGCTATAGCACAAAAAAATCGGCGGTCGAAATGTGGGGTATGCGTGCTTCAGGTCTAGTTTGACTTGAAAATGGGATCAAATGAACCACGTGACCCAACGGATGATATCCAAGTTCTTACAGACGCTCCACAAAAAATTTCAACATTTTTTGACGTCAGAATACGAGCACCCCAAAAACCGTGGCTTGTATAGCATATGAAAAAAATCGGTCGAATCGAAAATAAGGGGTTTGGTAATGCATGCTTCGGGGCTAGTTTGACCTTTTAAAAGGGGTCAGACTGGTCGTGAAGGTCCAACCACTGCATAAACCGGTCTTAATAGATGTTCAAAAAAATTTTGGCAATTTTTGGTCGAAATCTGAATCAACCCCCCCCCCCCCCCCAAAAAAATGGTCTGTGCTATTTAGCACACGAAAATCGTGAAATGGGGGTATGCGTTGCTCGGTATTGTTTGACATTGAAAATGAGTCTAAATGGACCGTGAGCACCACAACCGGAACTGGCACATCCCAATGGTCTTTACAAAAAAACCAACAAAAAAAATTCAACATTTTTGACGTTGGAACTCTGGATCACCAAAAAAACTGGTGGCTATAGCACATGAAAAATAGTTTTTTAAAATCGGGGGTATGAGGGTGCTTCAGGTCGCGTTTAAATTGAAAAAGGTTTGAAATTGAATTGAAAATTTCGTGAGCACCCACAGGATTGCATATATCAAGGTCTTTACAGACGTCCACAAAAAATTTTAACATTTTTGACGTCAGAAACGGATAAACCAAAAAAAATGGTTTGCTATAGCATATGAAACTCGTTAGAAAACGGAAATTAGGGGTATGCACGCTTCGGATCGTTTGCCCTTTAAATATGTTAGAAACTGGCCGTGAGGGGACAACGGGAGGCAATCCAAGGTCTTGATGGACGTCCACATAAATTTTTGGCTTTTTGACGTCAAAAATGCGGATCACAAAAAAATGTTGTATTATAGCAAACGAAAAATCGGCGAACGAAAATGGGAAGGTCTGCGCGTTCGGGGCTCGTTTCAACTCGAAAATGGGTTGGACTGGCAGTAGAAGTGAGGGGCCAAACCAGGTGCCAAGCCAAGTCTCTTGATTGATGGACCTTCACAAAAAATTTTTGGTTTATTTTTAAACATCAAAATCTGATCACCTTAAAAAAATTAGTGTGCGATAGCCCACTAAAAATTCGTCGCGAAATGAGGGGGTATGCGTTTGGGCTCGTTTGACC
Organism: Solanum habrochaites; assembly: GCA_027704765.1. Classification (NCBI taxonomy): domain Eukaryota; kingdom Viridiplantae; phylum Streptophyta; class Magnoliopsida; order Solanales; family Solanaceae; genus Solanum; species Solanum habrochaites. The sequence continues at coordinate 256,728 of JAKWJA010002491.1, forward strand.
TTGAAAAATTGGCGGCGTGGTTTGAAAAAAACCAACCGGAAGGATTTTCAAAGGTTTTACGAACACAAACCACAAAAAAAAATTTTTGGAATTTTGACATAGAAATAGTATAATACCACAAAAAAAAATGGGTGATCATAACACACCAAAAAACGTCAATTTTAAAAATGGGGGCGGGTCATCGCGGTTCAGGGCTAGTTTGACCTTTAATTAAAATGGTCGGGACTGGTGTGAGGGGCCAACCAGGCTGCAATTAAACATAGGGTCTTGCCGGATTGTCCATAAAAAAATTAACATTTTTGAAGTCGTTAATCTGGTACACCCCAAAAATGGTGTGTGCTTATAGCACAACCAAAAAAACGTCAAAAGTGGGGTATGCGTGCTTCAGGTCTGTTTGACCTGAAATGGATCTGAATTCCCCCCATGACCGTGAGCACCAAACGGATTTGCATATCCAAGGTCTTTACAGACGTCCACAAAAAAATTCAACATTTTTAACGTCAGAATCCGGATCACCCAAAAAATCGTGTGCTATAGCATATGAAAATAGTCGAAATAAGGGGTATGCATGCTTCGGGGCTAGTTTGACCTTTAAAATGGGTCAGACTGGTCGTGAGGTCCAACCAGCTGCATAAACAAGGTCTTAATAGATGTTCAAAAAAAAATTTGGCATTTTTGACGTCGAAATCTGGATCACCCAAAAAATGGTGTGCTATAGCACACGAAAATCGTCGAAATGGGATGTAGCCGGCTTCGAGGGCTCGTTTGACTCGAAAATGGGTAGGATAGGACTGGCATTGAGGGACGAAGGCTGCATAGCCAGGTCTGTGGACCTTCACAAAAAATTTGGTAAATTATTTTGTAACATCGAAATCAGTATCAACCAAAAAATGGGTTGCTATAGCCCATATAATCGTCGAAATTAAGGGGTTGGTATGCATTCGGGGCTCGTTTGACCTTGAAAATTGTTCAGAGGGATGTGAAAACAAACCGGGAATGCTTATCAAGTCTTTCACAACGTACACAAATTTTTTTGGATATTTTTGACGTAGATAGAAATCCTGATCACCCAAAAAAATGGTGTGGCTTATAGCACACAAAAAAAAATCGATCGATCGAAATGGGTGGTAGCGCGCTTCAGGCTAGTTTGATTTAAAAATGGGTCGGATTAGTCTGAGGGGCCAAACAGCTGCATAAACAAGGTTTTGACGGCCTGTCCATAAAAAATTGGCATTTTTGACGTCGGTTAATCTGGCTCCCCAAAAAAAAAAATGGGTGCTATATCACAACAAAAATCGTTGAATGAATAGGGGGGGGCCGTGGGGTATATGTGTGACTTCAGGTTCGTTTGACCTTGAAAATGGGTCTAAATTGACCGTTGAGGCCACCACGCCGGAGCATTATCCAGGTTCTAACAGGACGTCCACAAAAAAATTTCAAAACATTTGTTGAGTCAGATCCGGATCACCCAAAAAATAGTGTGTTATAGCATATGAAAATCGTCGAAATAAGGGGTATGCACGCTTCAGGGCTCGTTTGACCTTTAAAATGGGTAGAACTGGCCGTGAGGGCCAACGGGCTGCATAGCCAAGGTCTTGACGGACGTCCACAAAAAAAATTGGCTTTTTTGACGTCGAAATGTGGATCACCAAAAAAATGGTGTATTATAGCACACGAAAATCATCGAAATGGGAGGTATGCGCGCTTTGGGGCTCGTTTGACCTCAAAAATGGGTTGGACTGGCAGTGAGGGACAACCGGCTACATAGACAAGGTCTTGATGGACCTTCACAAAAAATTTTGGTATTTTTAACATCGAAATTTGTATCACCCAAAAAATGATGTGCTATAGCCCACTAAAATAGTCAAAATGAGGGATATGCGTTTTGGGGCTCGTTCGACCTTGAAAATTTGTCGGAGTGGCTATGAAAACCAACCGGATGCTTATCCAAAGTCTTTACGAACGTCCACAAAAAATTTGGAATTTTTGACGTAGAAATCCTGATCACCCAAAAAATGGTGTGCTATAGCACACAAAAATCGTCAAAATGGGGGTATGCGCGCTTCAGGGCTAGTTTGACCTTTAAAATAGGTCGGACTGGTCGTGAAGGCCAACCAGCTGCATAAACAAGGTCTTGACGGATGTCCATAAAAAATTGGCATTTTTGACGTTGGAATCTGGATCACCCAAAAAATGGTGTGCTATAGCACACGAAAATCATCAAAATGAGGGGTATGCGTGCTTCAGGTCTCGTTTGACCTTGAAAATGGGTCTAAATGACTGTGAGCACCAATCGGATGCATATCCAAGGTCTTTACAGACGTCCACAAAAAATTTCAACATTTTTGACGTCAGAATCCAGATCACCCAAAAAATGGTGTGCCATAGCATATAAAATCGTTGAAATAAGGGGTAGGCACGCTTCGGGGCTCGTTTGACCTTTAAAATGTGTAGAACTGGATGTGAGGGCCAACGGGCTGCATAGCCAAGGTCTTGACGGACATCCACAAAAAAATTTGGCTTTTTTGACGTCGAAATGCGGATCACCAAAAAAATGATGTATTATATCACATGAAAATCGTCGAAATGAGAGGTCTGCGTTCTTTGGGGCCCGTTTGACCTATAAAATAGGTCGGTCTGGCCGTGAGGACCAACCGACTTAATATCCAAGGTCTTGAAGGAAGTCCACAAAAAATTTCAGAGTTTTTGACGTCGGATTCCGGATCACCAAAAAAATGGTGTGTTATAGCATACAAAATCATCGTAATTGGGGGTATGGATGCTTCGGGGCTCATTTGACCTTGAAAATAGGTCGGACTTGCCGTGAGGACCAACCGGCTGCATATCAAAGGTCTTGATGGACTTTCACAAAAATAATTAGTATTTTTTGACGTAGAAATCCGGATCACCAAAAAACACACAAAAATCATCAAAATGAGGGGTATGCGCTTCGGTGCTCGTTTGACCTTGAAAATAGGTTGGACTGGCCGTGAGGGACAACCGGCTCCATATCCAAGGTCTTAACGGACGTTCACAATAAATTTCGACATTTTTGACGTCGAAATCCTGATCATTAAGCCCATTTTCAGGATTCGAGCAAATATTTAATTTTTTCATGTTCAATAGCACATGGATCTGGTGCTCAGAGCACCCATTTTTTTTCTCAAAACACATTATAAAGACCTCCGTATTTAGTCGGTAACCATTATGTATACTTACACCATTTTTTATGCCTATTTCTGCATCTACAAGTCATATTTTGTAATCACACAAATTCCTCAATTTTTTGTGTGTATTAGCACATGGATCTGGTGCCCCGAGCACTCAAATTTTTTTCTCAAAAAAGCTTTTGAGGACCTCCGTAATGAGTTTCAGAATCATCACGTATACTCACACCAGTTTTTTTCAGGTCCATTTTCGCATCTACATGCCTTTTTTTAGGAACCACACAAATTCCTCAATTTTTTTGTATGTATTAGTCTATGGATGTTGTGCCAAGAGCACCCAAAATTTGTTTCTCTAAAAATTTTTATGAGGATCTCTGTATTGAGTTTAGAAAGCATCACATATACTCTCACTAATTTTCTTTCACGCCCATTTTCGCATCTACAGACCCTTATTTTATGAATCAAGTATATTTCTTAATTTTTTGTGCCCAATTTTTTTTCTCAAAAGTTTTTGTGACAACCTATGTATTGGAGGTTGAGGAAACATCAATATACTCACACATTTTTTTACGCCCATTTTTGCAGCTACATGTCCTTTTTATGAATCACACAAATTTCTTAATTTTTTTGTTTGTATTTAGCTATGAATCTTACGCCCTAGAACACCAAAACACTTTTTTTTAAAAAACTTTAGGAGGACGTACGTATTGAGTTGGGGGAAGCATCACATATACTCACATTTATTTTACGCTTTCATGCATTTACATGCCCTTATTTTACGAATTGCGCAAATTCTTCAAATTTTTGTGTGTATTAGCCCATGGATCAGACTCCTGGAGCACCCAAATTTTTTTTCTCAAAAAACTTTATAAGGACCTCTATATGGAGTTGAATAAACATCACATATACTTACACCTTTTTTTTCACTCATTTTCGCATCTACATGCTTTTTTTTAGTAATGACACAAACTTCTCCAATTTTTCATGTGTATTAGCTCATGGATCTGGCGTCCGGTGCACCCAAAAAAAATTTCACAAAACATATACTCATACTGTTTTTTTCCACCTCGTGCATCTACAAACCCTCTTAGCATGCGCAAAGACTGTTCGGGTAGTAGCCCTACATCTAGCTCTCGAAGCACTCAAAATTCTTTTCTCAAAAACTTTTTGAGGACCTCGGTATTGAGTTTGGAAACCATCACATATACACACATCATTTTCTCACACCCATTTCCGCATCTATGGGCCCTTTTTTTTGGAATCAGAAAAATTATTCAATTTTTCCTGTGCATTAGCCCATGGATCTAGCACCAAAGCACCCTTGAAAAATTCTCAAAAAGCTTTATAAGGACCTCCACATTGAGTTGGGAATCATCATGAATACTCACATCATTTTTTATGCTCATTTTTGCATCTATAGGCCCTTATTTAGGAATAGCGCGAAGTCTTCATTTTTTTCGTGTGAATCTGGCGCCCAAAGCATCTAGAAAAAAATTTTCTCCAAAACTTATGATAGACCTCTGTATTGAGTTGGAAAACCATCACAAATACTTACACTATTTTTTCGCGTCCATTGTCGCATCTACATGCCCTTTTTTAGTACTCACTCAATTTTTCGCATGTATCAAAACATGGATCTAGCGTCAGGAGAATCCAATTTTTTTTTCTCAAGAACACTTTATGCACACCTTTGCATTGAGTTGGCAAAACCGTCATGTATACTCACATAATTCGTTCACGCCCATTTCTGTATCCACGTGCCCTTTATCAATAATCGCACAAATTCCATAATTTTTCACTTATATTAGTCCATAAATCTGGCCTTCGAAACACCCAAATTTTTTTCTCAAAATACTTTATGAAGATCTTCATATTCAATTGGAAAACCATGATCACGTGTATTTACAAGCATTAATTGTGCCACACAAATTAAAACAAAGAAAGTAGATAAATAGATTGTTACACAAAATTATGTATGGGTTGTATTAAGGATATCTATTGGAAGATACTTTTATCGTTGGATATACAAATAACACAGAGATTCCATCACAAGCAATACTCATTAGATTTTAATTAGACAACATAAATTACGCAAGAGTTTGATACAAGAAAACTGAACAGTGCACTGGTTATGCAATGCAAAGATAATATCAAGAACACACTGCTTACAACACATGGGACAAAGTCCAGCTTGAGAAATGTGCAACTGTTATACATAAATTAGTAGCAATTCCACAAGCAAATATCAAATACACGCTGACACCATGTAAATTCTGCCAATTACACCAAACTCTCGCCAGAAATCAGGGAAATTTTACCAGGACTACAAACTCTGTGTCTAACATGCATCTTCTTTCTCCTGTCAAAGCTATATTTAAAACATCTCAACAGAAGACTTAAAATGTCACTTCCCCTTTCGAATAATTCAGTGCTCTCTTCAACCGGCAAGTTTAGCCTTGTCAGACCTCACTGAAATCAGACCAATTAGGTACGGATCAACTTGCTTAACCAATGGACATAAGAATTTTGACAAATGATGCTTCATCATGGCCTATTATTTGGAGAAGGTAGAGATTCACTGAATTATCAGAAAATCTAAACGAAAAAGGAAGAGGGAGAAGCACTGTACAACTAGTGAAGTCGAGGCCAGAGGGAAATGCTAAGTTCCGAGGGAAAAACAAAAGGAGAGAACATATACAAGAGAATCTTATCTGAAGGCTACATCAATCACACTCAAGATTCTCCAAACGTCCTCTCCTGGATGATCTGCCCAAGTTTCTTGTACACAGCTAGCTGCTCCTCGAATGTAAGGTTCAGTATTATCTACACCATTGCAGAAGAACATCAATGAACACTCAACAGTTATATTTCATTAAGACTTTTCAGGGTGTTCATGTGAGCTTGAGAAACTTACCTGATCCAAGATCATCTCAATTGACAAATTCTGTGGCACAATAAAGGACTGATGATAGATATATGCAAAAACAGCCATCACCATCTGCAGAAATATAACTCCTTATGAAAAAAAGATTCCAGAATCTCGTCCATTCAGATTAGAACTACAGAGTACTACTGCTCAGCAAGGAACATTATGCAAGAGGGAAAGGCGAAGCACAAGAAAGAATAGTTATTCTAGTAATCAATGTCAGAGGTCAAAATCAGTACGCAACATCACCTGGCTATTCCTGCTAAACTATTATTATTTGTCCAGCCCCAGGCAAGGGTAAGAACCTTCTGCCATTTTCACCCTTCAAGTGTTGGTTCTTTCATATTTAGGTTGAGAGATAGATCCATTATGTAATCCGCGTCAACATATTCTATTTGTTTAAAGGGTGGATTATGGTGATGGTACTGAAGCTTTACAACAGTTTAATACATAATGAGTCTACCACGTCTTCCTCTTTATAATCCCTCCCAAAAACTAGCAGAGGCTTCACGATGCAGTTCAACATCATAATAAAAGCGACTTGACACTGGATTTTACAATATCTTTTATCAGTCAGGATATGAAGTGACCAACTAATAATTAGGAGATTGTTTTTACGGACTTTCCTAATGCCCACATTAGGAGACACGTGGCAATTGGAACAATATGTCATTGCAAGAATTAAAAATCCATCAAGTGTATTAAATGAATGTCAAATTTTCAAACGTATAGTTCAGAAGATGATAGATTGAAGCGAAACAACTCTTCGTCTTTGGATCCATCAAAGATAAAATTGCATGTTCCAAGATTCCTACCTTTTCTTGGATAGAACTAATTCTTTTTCCTGATTTAACTTAAAAGTGTAGATAATTCCAAGAAATCCATGGAGGACAATTTTATGGCTCAGACATGTAATGTGCCAAAAAGGGCGGGTTCCTAAATATTCGATAATACTTGTCATACAAAAGTTCGGAACCCATATTTAATTTAGCTTCCATTCAGGTTCGAAACATGTGGCCCAAAGCACCAGATTTTGAAAATAAAGTGTTTGCTATGTGGAACAGGTACGATATTTCTGGCATGCCATCTTTTCACCTTGCTAGCAAATTGAAAATGTTAGGTGTTCGGGAGGGTTGGAGGCAAAAGTTGAGCATTGTGGTGAAAGAAGGGGATTCTAACTCAAAATCCTTTCATAGAGTGGCAGCAGACATGAGGAATAATTTCATTGAGTCTTTGAAGGTGAATGGAGAGGTGTTTGAGGGGAAGTAGGAAGTGAAGGGCGACATAAATTTTGTGTGTGGGTGGGGTCAAGGTTGTGGGACCGAATGATTTCACTTTGGCTTTTTCCCAATGGTTTCGGTAGAAAGCATTTACAAGATTATACCCAAGTTACTTACCAATAGATTAAAAAAGGTTCTGGATGAGACAGTGTCCACTTCTCAGAACGCTTTTGTGGAAGGAAGACAGATTTTGAATGCAGCTTTGGTGGCTAATGAAGTGGTTGATTCCAGAAAGAAGAAAGGTGTGCCGGGAATATTACGCAAGTTCGACCTTGACAAAGCTTACGATCATGTGAATTATAATTTTCTGGATCCATTATGTCGATGATGGGTGTTGGGGACAAATGAAGGAGATGTCAAATTTTGCATTTCCATTGTCAAATTCTTTGGGTTGGTGAATGGGAGTCCTTGCGGTTTCTTTGGGGGCTCGAGGGGTTTGAGACAGATTCTAATTGGGTTCAGGTAGTGTCAGACCTTAGGATTAAACTTAGAGAATGTGAGATCACACTGGTGGGAGTAGTAGATAATATTAAGGAGATGGCACAGGTGTTGAATTCTAAAGTGGGTACTCTACTTATATAAGTTTACCTTTGGGTGTTTCCAGTAAAGATCACACAGTGTGGAACATTTTTATTTATTTTTGAGAGTAATCTCACAGTGTGGACTATGGTTATTGAGTAAGTGGAGAAGCGGCTAGCAGGATGGCAAAAGAGGTACTTGTCAAAAGGGGGTAAGAAAGTTTTGATCAAAATCACTCTTTTTAGCATTCCTACCTATTTCATGTCACTTTTGCAGGACCTTGAAAAGACATCAGTGAAACTTTCTATGGGAAACAATGGAAGGAATAGGAAGTTTCATCTAGTGACATGGAAAGCTATCACATCTCTAAAGGAATGAGGAGGACTTGGAGCAAAAGATCTCAAGGTAATAAATAAAGCCTTGCTTTCTGAGGAGGGGTAGCGGATAAGTATGGGGTCATGGAAGGTGGATGGAGGACAAAAAATATAACAACTTCTTTTGGGTGTGGTGTGTGGACTGTGGAGTACCATGAAGGAATGGGAGGATTGTAGTGGATGTATTTCATTAAAGGCTGGGGACAGAAGTAGAATTAGTTTTTGGGCACATAATGGTGTGGGGAGAACGAGTTGAAGGAAGACTTTTCTAATAAATGTATTGTTGCCTCTCAAAGAGAGTTGACAATCCAAAAAATATATAGGTCTTATGAAGGGGTCATTCACTGGGATTTAAGATTCAGAAGACGTGGGAATTTCACAATTTGGTTTAATTTGTGTATGCGCTGGACACACCAAACAACCTATCAGATGCATGGAGATGGCAGGAGAGCAGACATGGTTAACTTACTATCAGCTTTTTTTAAAAAAAAGTGTTTGCTTGTGAAAGGAATATTCCCTACTCGCGACTCCAGTTGGATTTCTATAGTTTCGAGAAAGGTATGTTTCTTTATATGGTTGGTGGCGAAGGGTCTGATCATAACAGCGGAAAATTTGAGGAAGATGGGTATTACCTATATCAGGGTGATTTAAGTGCAAGAGTAAGGGTGAACATATAGATCATCTACAATTGCAATAGTAAAGTGGTTAATAGGTTGTGGTGGGTAGCCCTTAACTTGTTTGGGATGCAATGCGTGATGTCAGGCATAGTGAAGTAGGCTTTTCAAAGCTGGACTCATATGAGAGGGAAGAAAGGCCAAGGGCATGAAGAGTTACCCCCTTACCAATCATGTGGGTTATTTGGAAAGAGAGAAATAGGAGGGCTTTTGAAGGACTGAAGCAAGCTTTTTTAAAAATTGTGAAGTAGTTTAACATGGCTAGTTTCCTTTTGCCTTTTGATGTACTTTTGAGGTCCCCAAGTGTATAGAGGATTAGACCTCTTTATTTGAGAACAATATTATGGTGTAGGTCCTCTTTTTTGGTATATAGCTTGTATACAAGGTTCCCACAATTGTTAATAAGTTATTTACCTTGTCAAAAAAAAATAACTTACCTGACAATCCATTCTATCTGTCATACCGCCATGTCCAGGTATACTATCACCAAAATCCTACAATAAATAGAACGAAGGAAACCAAATTATTCAGTGAGTATGGTAATAGTAAAGGACCTAGTAAGGCATCTAGATATTAAAATAAAAATAGTAAATACTGCACCTTGATCTTGAAGGCTCTCTTAAAGCCACTAGCAAAAAAACCTCCAAAAGGAGCTATAATAGAAGCAAACAAGCCAAGCAATAAAGCATGCCATTGTACAGGTAAAACAGCAATCTCTCTAGAAAGAAACTGCAGAAATAAGAATCAAAGATAACTTCAGTTTATTATGCAATTGGCTGAAAAGAGCGACATTTCTCATGCAGTATGAATCCTTGTTAATCACAAGTATAGGATTAGAAGAATCAAAATTATACCAACCACATTAGTATCTCTTGAACATTTATATGCACTATTATCACAGAACTTGATAGTTGAAGAAAACCCAGATCTTTCACAACTTAGTTTTGACAACTTAGAAAGCATTGTGATAAAGGTCACATCCAGAAGTAAATCTGATATTAGTAGACATTTTCACCAATTGAATTAATATATATTTTAAAAGATGAAGAATTCAACCTTACCAATTTTTTAAAAAAAAAATTAAAAGCACTTGTTAGCAGTTAGCACCCATAATGGAAACTTAGACCTACTTGAGTAATTACTATACTTTTCCTTTTTTAAAATGAATGAGTAATTACTATTCTAAATATTTTAGTTCACCATTTTCGAATTTGTCGATATTCATTGATCAAGATTAGCTAACAAGTACTTCTATTTTAACAAGTACTTCAGGCTTTTAACCAGAAATAATAAGATAAAAGAAGAACAAAGAAGACCATAGTAGATATACGATTAGCCCTCAGGCGGGATGGTCCTGTTGAAGAACTTGATTCATGCAGAGAAAAAAACTTGGGATAGGAGCCTGATGGAAGCAGCAGGGTTGGGTCTGCGAGTGGAACCCCAAAACTCAAATCAACTTCATATCACGGCCAAAAATTTTAGTAGTTTAGTACCTTTTATTGACTATATTTGAAGAATATTCACTTACATCATTTAATTTTTTTCAGAGAAATATTGAGATGAATCTAAATACTCTGGTTACAACAGCATTAAGGTAATACTACACTTGTTCTTGTACAAATCAAAATTATAATGGCCCAACACTTATTTATCTGCCACCTATGATTGTTTTTAAATAACGTGGATCAAAACATTAAAATGCATAGAAGCAGCATTTGTATGCAGATGTAGTTACTGTAACTTTTTGTTAATGCTACTATGTTAGGAACAATAATTAAGAACTGTTCAAGGGGAGCTTCCTCTCCCTGATCAGTTTTCTTTCTTTTACACTGCTCTGTTCAATGGGAGCTTTTTTCCCTTAAATACGTTTAATCTAATATTTTGACTTAATAAAATCTTAACTTATATTATAGGATTTTCCTTGAATACGTTTAATCTATTGTTTTTACTTTAATAAGCCTTAAATAATATTTTAAAACTAAGTTATATTCTTTAAAAAAGAAATTATCCAAACAACTCACAAAACAAAACAAAAAAATTCAACACAATAAAGTTTTTTTAGTCCATATCTAAGTTTCTCGGACTGGGGTGCACGTGTCCGATTTGGATGTGGATATAGAGGTCGGATCCTTCATGATATAATTTTTAAGATTCGGGGATATGGATCCATGTATGGGTACGGTGCGGGGATTCGCCAAAAAATAATTAAATTATCTAAAAATAGAGTTATAAAACTTAAATGTTGAGAACTTGAGGAGAATCCTGGATAGAAGATGATTAAAGGAAAAGGAGTGATATAGCATTTTATATAATAAAAGATATTCAATTTTCTTTAATTTCACCTTAGTTTGTTTGTTGATTATAGAAATCATTAAAACTATCCAGCCTTTCCCCATCGATTTTGGTCAAAGTATCCAAAATCGGTTGACCAAATCGGACACAAATCCCACATCCACACCCATGCTGTGTCAACACGGGTGCGGAACCAAAAGTGAAGAGTTCAACCAACTTAGGTCCATACACCATAACTCATGACCATACTTTATTTTAACTTTGCAACGGAAAACCTAGCACAAGGGGTATTCATCAAATGAACTACTCTCCCATAATTACTTTTGAAGGATACTCTTAAATATTTATTAACTATCATATCTAGAAACATTGATATTTGTATATTGGTCAAAATTGATTCATAAAAATAGTTTAAACAAAGCACCTTCAACATGAAGGAACTCATCGAGTTATTAATGCGAATCTTATAATAGTGTATAGTATATGTAGGCATATTACATAAGCAGACACTCAAACTAGCCCTCTGGCAAGTGTGCGCTCCAACTTTGAGTATGCACAATTGCACATCTAGACACCTCAACCCGTCTCCATTGTGCCAGTTGAACACTCCTATAAAATGATCATCTAGACACCTCCAAAATTTATGTGTCACGTCTATGTCGGGTGTCAACATGACACAACGGTATGAGTTGGGTTTTTGGTGCTCGTTGAGACCAAGTTGAGGTGACTAGATGTGCAATCTCAAAGATGTAATGCTTACTTCTCAATAGAGGCCAGGTTTGAGTTATGTTTATGCATGTATATAAGTGTGCATATACACACTCGTAGTACAAAAAGTACCCCAAAGACATCTTATTACAAATTCATATCTAGTGTCTACAACGGTAAAATTGTCTTAGTGTGACCTATAGGTCACAGTTTTGAGCCGTGGAAGCAGCCACTAATGTTTGCATTAGTGTAGTTCATCTACATCACACCATGTGGCCTTCCCCGGACCCCGTTAACGCGGGATGCTTTGGGTAATGGGACTGCCCTTTTTTATATCCAAGTGTCTAGAACAAAAAAATTGAGACAACAGTTCTATTCAATAAAAACTTAGCCACCGCAGAAAAAGGTGCTGAACCTTACAAGCATCGAAAAGGTATTAAAACCCCTGCCCAGAACCCTATATATTGCCAAGTGTCAAGAACAAATTCACCAGGAAACACGAAATAAAAGGTGGATGACTCCTAAAAAGTAAGACATGGCCAAAGCAAATGTACGCTCATGCTATAAGATAAAAAGAAAAGCTTCTGCCACAGACAGCTGTTATAGTGACAAGAGCACATACAAACTCAACTTTAAGTTTCCAAAGCTGATAGAGAACTTACCCATGCAGGAAACCATTCTGGCAAAGTAAAATATTCTGGTTTAAACAGTGGGCCAGGATCACAATCAAGCCAACCAGTTGATAGGTCCTGCATCACAAAATATGGAAGTTAAGCTTTCAAAACTGAGCAGCTAGTCTCCCAAGCCAATAGAGAAACTTTACCAGAATTACCTTTCTAGGGCATGTCAGCCACTGAAAACGACCAAACATATTCGCAAGCTGAAAAAACAACAGATGATAAGCAAATCTATAAAAAGAGAAAAAAACATATACATTTCTCAAATACTGTTCAGAAGAAAAATCTTTATCATATTTCTATAAACATACATAAAAACTACAATACAATTTTAAGCATGAGAACTTAGATGAGTCTGTCTTGAGAAGGTAGCATAACCACATAAGAGTAGGATTAAAACTACCCCAACTATGCAATCATTCCAAAATGGAGGAAAGACTAATGCATTACACTGGAAGTATAAGTGTATTGCAAATCTGCAATTGCTATTGCCCCAAATAAAAATTACCAGAAAGGCAGAGATAATGGTTGTAATAGATGCTCCAATGAAGCCTTCCCAAGTTTTCTTAGGGGACAATTTGATCAAAGGAGTTCGTCCAAAGAAGAATCCGAAAAAATAGGCAGCTATATCATTGATCACGATGAGTGAAGCTGGAAGCAGGAACCTGCATAAAGTTAATCTGTGTTTGAAGTTCCATATCTATGTTCAATTTATAGCATGATTAAAATCAAACCAAAATAAAAATATATGTTCCCCCAAAACGAAAAGATGTTCACCAAGGATTTCTACTAGATATATTCACCAAGACGAAAGGGATTTGGATCAGCATCAAAGCAGACCTTTTTTATGACCGTGGTGTCAGGCCATATTTCGCACACCTCGACTAATTCCCCAGGATACCTACCACCTCCCACCACCAGCAGGTACCAGGTAACTCTGTCTACCAAGGCTAGGACAGATGGGAAAAATTAGCTAGTGTTTTTTGTCTCCACTGAGTTTTGATCCTCAGGGTTCTCAACCACTTCATTGACTACTAGGCCACACTCTTGGGTGCAAATCAGAGCAGATTTAAATCTCCATAACATACTAGAGAGAGTAGGACCAGTATGCTAGGGTAGCTACGGTCAGTTAGTTCCTTCTCTATTTGTTGTGGATATAACAACTATACCTCGATCCCACGCAAGTTTGGGCCTGTTATATGAATCTCACAGCCCATGTCGCTCCATTTAAATTCATCCCAAAGCAGTACTACCTATGGTGGATGGAGGAAGAAAAAAAATCTACGGAACTGAAGGCCCCTTACCAGAAAATTCCCTCAAAAATATTGGCAACAGTGAAAGCCGATTGTGTGAACACCACGATTAGAATCATATGCGTCCATGCGTATTGGCTAAATTGATACTTGTACATCTTCTTCTTCAGTGTTAGAATGAACCACATGAAACCTGATTCCAAAGGAGAGGGAACACTTCAGAAAAAATTCTCAAACAATCAATAGAAGATGTACATAAATTATGACAACCCAAGGCTTCGAAATGACACCGCAGGACAGCAGTACGACATACAACTTGTTACTTTACGCCTTGGATATTGTTAAATTGCGAAATGCTTTTTTTTTTTTTTGACAAATTGTGAAATGCTTTTGACATTGAACACTGCATGAATGGACATGCTTCAAACATATAGAACAAACCTGCGATATAGAAGAAATAACACGTGACCATGTGATACTTAACAAATCTACCGACAAGCTTGTATAGGAATTTGTCTAAAGTAACCGTGTTGACAAGTCTTTGGCTTAGCATGCGGCCATATACGAATAGCATTGCTGTGAAGAAAAAGTGCCTGCAAAACAAGTAGGAAGTTAGCAAAGTTGGAACGAATGATCAAGAAAAACATGAGACCATGCCATATGATAACTAGTGTCGAGCTTTAGGATAAAAGTCAACTACAATGTCCAAATGTATATGACATGGTATGGAACTCAATGATTGCAATTGTGATCGGCTGACTTGGTGCAAAGGCAACAACACATCTGCCTATATAATCTTCAGAGACTGATTATTTGGAGGTTTCATAATGTGAATTACGCAGTTTCATTAGTCGACAGGTCCTAGTTCCACAGGAAATATCTAAGCCGAAACTAAGACCCTATAGCAACAACTCGTCTTTTCCCTGAATGGCCAAAATCTACAAGTATAGACGTGAAGCCTCCACGTTATTGTACGTGTGACTCTCACCGCATCTGGCTTTTACAAAGACTACTAAATCCATCCCGAGCCCTTTATTCCAACTCTCCTCTCCAATCCTCGACCAAACTTATGTTCCTTGGGGGTAATGAAATGAGAGTATTCCCTTCGCTTGTCGTATATATCAACTCAGCTTCATCCCAAACCACAAAGCCATTTTGGTGGATGCATGTGTGTAGGGAAGGCCAATGACGACATAAGCTTAAAGATTACAACTACAAGACAGGCCAGAAGCGAATTTTATTCTCGTTGAGATTGGATATAGATGGGAAATCAAAAGTTTGTCAACCTCTGGTACGTTCTAGTGGATAAAAAACTGTGATCTGGGATCAGATCCCTCTTTTTGTTTACATATACAACAGAAAAAGAAAAAAAATTAAGTCCTAGTTTGTTTGTTTTTTGAGAATGGTATCATTGTATTCCATAACATTAAGGGTCTGTAGGTCAAACTCCAAAAAAGAGTTGCAATTACAGACTTCCTATCAAATCTATAATATGATCTGTATCTTCTATACAAAGCTATTTACACCCAAAAAAAAAAGAAAAAGTAAAGATACAATACAATTCCATAAGACTTTGTGTATGGAATTGGACTTATCTTTAAAACATCTTCCATTTCTTTCCACCATATATGACGGTATTAAACTCCACTATCTCTTTTGACATTTACTGGCTCCCCTCCTAATCCAACAGCTCAAGAGATCTGATGTATGTTTTGGCATTGTCCAGCTCATGCTTGTTATGTTCAGGAACAGATTCCATACTAGCCAAGTGAAACACTTCACTTTGTAGGGATGTCACTCTTCCAGAAAGAGTTCCAATGAATATTTTTGGACCCCTAGCCATCACCTCCAAACCTCTTTTGTATGCATTACTAACTGAAAAAGCTCCATCCTTGTTATGCTTCCACAAGACCTTGTTTGTGGCTGTTGTGAATTGTGATTATGTTCACTCGACCTAGTTTTCCTAGTAAAGTTGTCACCCTCTCCACCTCCCAGTCATCTAGTGATCTTCACAATGATATGTCCCATCCCTGTTCTGTCCAGCAATCACAGACTCTAGCATCAGAATTTTCACAGATTAGGAATAGATCTGGGGAAAGGTGAGAGGTTTGATCTATCCAACGTACAAACATGGGCCTAACTCAACTCCAAAAGCTAGCTAATGAAAAGAGTATTTTCCAAGTCCATATAATCAGTCCATTCCCCAACCATTGTGGGACTTTAACCCACTCTAACACAACCATCCTTCCAAACCATTTTTCCCCTTGATAAATATATTTTCTTCCATTTGTGGCCACAAGTTTCTGATTGTCATCCACACCCACACCATATGGTTCAAAGGTATTTTTTATACACCAAAGACATAGCTCACCATATTTTGCTATTATAACCTTCTTCCAAAGAGTTGCCCCCTCCACAGCCACTTCAAATCAACAGGCTCTCACTTTGTAATCTCAGGTTTCTGATCCCCATAGCCCCACTATCTTTCCAGTCTTCCAATTTACCAAGTTGTAATCTTTCTTTTCCTTATTTCCTTGCCATAAGAAGTTCATCCTTAGGTTGTCCAGTTTTTTCACCACTTTGTTTGGATTGGGGATAAGGACATCATATAAGTAGGCAAAGAATCTAGAACAGAATTAATGAGGATCAATCTTCCACCTAAAGACAGGTATTGTGCCCTCCATCTAGTTAGCTTCTTTTCAGTTTTCACCGAAATACCATCCCATATCTCCAGTGCCTTATGTTTGCTGCCGAAAGGCACGCCCAAGTAGGTGGTAGGCAATTGATCAACTCTGCATCCCAATGTGCCAACCAGTTCCTGAAACTGGGGAACCTCATTTATAGGGAATAGACAGCTTTTTCCCCAATTTACTCTCAGCAGTCAGCCCTGAAACAGTTTCAAGCAAATGGAAGAAACATACGCCTTACATGTGTCATAGATCACCTTTGGAGATCATCATGTATTACTTGTATACTTGTACTGATGCTAGAAGCAAGACATCAACTAGGCAAATTACTAGGTAATATCTACTTAAATGAATAAGTTACAGGATGTTATATGAGAACCACCAAGGTTGGTCAAAAATTACAGGTTCATATTGTACTTCCAATGCTTATTTGCTCATGACTGCTGATCTCTGATATTTGATTCATTTGAGCATTCTTAATTGTCTACTTGTTATTCTATTTGTTTTACATACCATTACATGTTGTATATGTACTGGCGTCCCTACTTTCAAGGCTGTTGCTCTTCCATAAATGAGGGTCAGGTTCACAGGACAGCAGACGTCCTCATTAGGCTAGTTCCCGTTCTCAGTTGATTTAGTGGCGAGCTCTATCTCTATCTGGAGCTATCAGATGACTCCATCTGGAGACTATCTTTTTCGCTATATATAAGTTATAATTGGGTATCTCGGAGCTCTGTCCCGACCAATTGACAGTTGTACAGTTATACTCTGTAGAGGCTTCCTAGACATATTGATGTTGTCATATTCTATAGTTTTTTGCACAGTGGGCCCTATAGTATATATGCGTTGACCCTAGTATTTGTTTCGCTGCTTACGAGTATACAACTTTTCCATAGGTTATAGGCTTAGCTTATTAATATAGAAAGTGCTCATATGGACTCCTATCCCTCCCATCGGTCTGGAGAATTGACATATTTACTTTGTTGTATCTTCATTACCACTTATTTTTCATGAGCCAAACACCTGAAAGTTCTTTTTTAATAATGCAAGTTGTGAATTGAATGTGTGACCTATGTCTACTCTAATACTATGTTAAAGTGTATAACTAACTCACCTAAAAGTTTAAATTGTTAGAGAGGGAAAGCTCACAATACTTCGACTAGGACAGGGTGTTGGCCAATCAAGAACCTCCACACCCAAAAGATGAATGTAGCGGAGATGAAGATGTTCCAATGAATGTGTGGACATACTATGAGAGATATGTTTAGGAACGAAGTTATACGGGCAAGGTGGGAATGGCCTCTGTGGCAAACAAGAAGAGGGATACAACGGTGAGATGGTTTGGGCATGTGAAAAGGAGGTGCACGCATGTGCCAGTTAAGAGAGGTAGAGGTAAACCAAAAAAGAACCGAGGGAGAAAGGTGATTAGATAAGACAAGACACAACTTCAGTTTATTATGAACATGACCTTAGATAGGAAGGTATGGAAGTTGAGGATTAGGGTAGAAGTTAGTATAGTCGAGTGTGGTCGCCCATTAGGTGGGAGAGGCAAGGGGCTTGCTTCATATCCTCTTCTCCTTATTAGTGGTAGTATTTAGTAATCACGTAGTTTCTTATTCTTATATGTGTTTCTACTATATGTTGCTTCGTTTTGATTTATATCTTGAAATTTTGTAGTCATTTTTTCCTTTCAACCCTTTTCTGAATAACTTATAACTTAGGGTCTATCAGAAACGGTCTCTCTACCCTGCAAAGGTAGGGGTAAGGTCTATATACATCTTACCCTCCCAAACCCCACTTGTGGGATTATACAAGGTATGTTGTTGTTGTGTTGTAGTTTATGCACATTCAACAATAGTTAATTTGACATTCCACCAAATAAGTAGAATCAAACACCATATTAGATTTAATGAAATGAACCTCAAAGGCTCAACAGATAATTGATAGTCATAGCATTTATTCGATGTTCTCATGTAAACAGAGCAAGATCCAGTTGCATCTTTAGAGTAGCTAATGTCTCCCGACAGTTTCCATATCTTATATTCTTTTGATAAGGAAAAGACTTTCAGATAAAGAAACTGTTCAGAGGCATTAGCTACTCTGAAGTGCAACTTGCTCTATTATCTACATGACTTAAAACAGAGGCTCACTACTTTCATTGCTCAAACTATTGATAGTTTGAATAGATAAACACAAATATATTCAGATCCAAATGACTCTGCAAAGTAACCTGCACTACACACTTCGATTCCCAGAAAATATTCTAAGTAAGTGGATTTTTTAATCAAAAGCTGGGTATGACTTGAACCAATCCCACTGTCTCCCATAATAAGTAGAATATGCACACTTGATATGGCACATTATTACATGAGAAAGTAAGAAGGAAAGTTCACGTAAATTAATTTTACTCACCAATTCAATAGCCTGAAACCAGGAAGATGCCGGTCTTCATGTGCTCTTCTAAGTAGATTGAACAACTCTTTTGCCATAAAAATTTGGATGACAACAACCATGGCCCAAATATAAAGATGACCCATGTAAATAATGAAAGCAAAGCCTCCAATCATCCACACGGATGAATATGCACGGATAAGCATTGATTTGTACTTCGACCGATCATTAACAAGCAAATGGTTTCCATTTGCTTTGACAACTTCTGGAGGAACCTGTAATTTTGGGAAGATGGAGAAGAACATTAAGAAAATGTGTACTTAAGTGGAGAAGAATAGAGAGGTGAACCCATTATCTACCAAGTCTCAAAACTAAAAGATAGAGAATTTCTCGGTTATAAAGAAAATGTTACAGCTAGAAAATTTGGACTTTTTAACATCTAGAAAATTCCATTCCCAAAAGTTCGCACTATAAAAATCAAACTTTATTTATTTATCATTCCGTTGATTAATGTACTTGTTTATTCTTAAACAAATTGACAAAAACTCATAGTGAAAAAAAAATTAAAATAGCACAAGTCATTAAAGGAAAAAACATGACAACGTGAAGTCACCTCATTTGATCCTTTGCGACGACGTATCCGTCCTGAAGGTGTTCCTGGGACACCGGAATTGCTATCGGTGTGCATACTTTCTTTATCAAATCCTTAGCCCCTAGCAGTTCAACTTACAAAAAGCACATGAATCCCAAAAACCACCTGAATGTAAAGAAATCATTTTAAAAAATGGAAAGAAAAAAAAAACTTTAGCAGCTGGAAAATGTCGATGAATTCAACATAAAATAGAGTATTAGACAAAATAATTAAAACATTCGTATTTAGACTATCTATAAGACTAATTCTAACCACATAAGTATCAAGTAAGCAATTAAAAAAGGTCAATATTTCGACATGGCAAATAAAATATCAGACAAAATAATCTGAAACATTTACATTTAGACAATCTATAAGGCTATTTCTTATCATATAAAGTACTATTAAACAAATAAATCTGCCAATACAAACAAGAATTGAAGAATTCTACACAATACAACTGCAACTTATTATAATGAAAAATCCAAAGAGGGATTCAAATTAAAGCTAAAATAGTTCATGAATCCTAATTAAATGAACTGAAGCACCGTGACACAGAAAAAAGAAACTGAATCTTAAGAAACATAACAGAAAAGAACATTTTTTTGCATACTCGAAAAATTACGAGTCCCCCCCACCCCCACCCACCCCAAAAAAAAAGTAAAAAGCTAAAATCAGTTAGAAAAGGTTGATGAATTCAACAAAGAAACAAAAAGAGTACCAGACAATATAATTAAATTCAAACTCTCTATAAGGCTACTTGTAATCAATTAGTATTAAAATAAGCAAAGTTTCCAAATACAAATAAGAAAAAACAAATTCCAATTTGAACAGCAACAAATGGAGTATCAGACAAAAAAAATCATTTACATCTATACTTATCTATAAGGCTAATTCTGATCATAGAATCAACAACAACATACCCAGTGATTCCCATAGATGGGGTCTGGGAAGGGTAGGCCGGTAGGGTGTACGTGGACCTTTCCTCTACCTTGTAGAGATAGAGAGTTTGTTCCTCAGCTCGCTAATTCTAATCATATAACTACTATTAACCTTTCCAATTGTACACTACATACAAGGACACAATGCATCTTATTACAATGGAAAAGTCCAAAAGGGAGTTCAATTAAAAGTTACGAAACAGAAACACAAAACAACGATTTACACAACGATAACTAAGGCTAGTTGTAATCATATATAATTATTAAATCACATATAAGTATTCAATAAATAAGCAAAGCTCCAAATACAAACAAGAACTGAAAAATTCCAATTTGAACAAAAAAATTTGATCATTTACATTTACACTATCTATATGGCTAATTGCAACCATATAACTACTATTAATAAGCAAAACGTCCAATACATATGAGAATTAAAAAGTTCCAATTTGTACACACAAGGACACAAATGCATTTATTTGTTTTTTCTTTCTTTTTTTTTTTGATAAAAATCATGTTCGAATAAGCTTGCACACACCTCAATTAATTCCACAAGATACCCAACGAAACTGGTATTAGGTAACTCTATCGCTAAAACAATTTGGAAAGAAATCACCTAGTTTCTTTTTTTAAATTTCAACAGGAATTTGAAATAAGACCTGGTAATTCTCAATGCATTTCATTGACAAGTAGACCGCACCTTGGGTGCCAGAAATGCACCTTATTACATTGAAAAAGTCCAAAAGAGAGTTCAATTAAAAGCTAAAATAGTTTCATAAACCCTAAATTAGATAAACTATAAGCACCGTAATACAAAAAAAAAACTGAATCTCAATAAATAGAACAGAAACCAACAATTTACACAACGATAATTAACCAAAAAAAATGCGAAAAAATAAATAGGTTTTCTGGTTCTTCCATTAATACAGTTGATAAAAGGAGAATTAGAGGGAAAGAGATCGGACCTATTTGCGAAGAACTCTTCGAGTGAAACTTTGTGAGGAAACAACAAAAGCGCATCACTTGCTGGCTGCACTTGGAGGCCATATATTGGGTTAAGATATTAATATAAGCAAATAAGAATCAAATTTTTAGAGAACAAAAATTAGAAATTAGAAATTAGAATCAGGAAAACCACCCAATTTTAATTTTTTTTATTTCTTCATTTAAATTATCCAATATATATATTAGGAATAACTTTTTGGGGAATTTCGTTGGTTCTTTTCATTTCCTTTGAAATATTTTCTTAATTTGAGGGTTTATAGAAATCAATCACATTTACTTTTTAAGATAGATATAAGATCTCCAAATCATACTTATGATATTTTATTGGGTGTTTGATGTTGTTGTTGTAAGTATTTTGGGAATAAAGTTGAATTTTTATTTTTTGTATTATTCGAAATTTAACAATTAGTATTTAGGTCTAAATATTAGATATGTTGTTAGAATAAAGTGTCATTTATTTTTAACAAAAAGCTCTAACTTAATGGTAATTTTTAACCTTAATTTTAAAATGAGGGTAAAGATAATTTTTTCCATATTTAAAGTATCGCTAATGATCAATAAGGTTGGTTGACCTCAAGTTTTAGTAAAGATAATAATATTAATTTTTTTTTTTTCATTTGTTCAATTTCTAGTTAATAAATTATTCAATACTCGATACCTATATCGATGGGAATTGCAATAACCCTTGGTATAGGTGAGTGGAAATTGTCACCCTAATATTATAGCTTATAAGAAAAACATGAACATATTTTTATTATTGAAATAAATAGACATGAATTGGAACCCTATCAACCCCCCCCCCCCCCCCCCCCCCCCCCCCCCCCCCCCCCCCCACCCCCCCCCCCCCCCCACCCCCCCCCCCCCCCCCCCCCCCCCCCCCCCCCCCCCCCCCCCCCCCCCCCACCCCCCCCCCCCCCCCCCCCCCCCCCCCCCCCCCCCCCCACCCCCCCCCCCCCTTTTTTTTTTTTTTGTGTTTTTTTTTTTTTTTTTTTTTTTTGAAAACAAAAAAAAATTTGTTTTAAGGGTGGAAGCTATTTTTTATGAGACAAGGGACTACATCATTGTAATTGTAGAGGATTTGACATGTGTATCTAGTATGCATATTTTCAAATAGAGCTCTATTAAATAGCAAAGTCCAATACAAGATGATTTGCTATCGACATAACATAATATTAAATATTAAAATTTAGTGAATTTAAATAGACACATTTTATTTTATTATTTTAAGAAATTTTTAAAAATAAATATTATAATAAATTTAATTATGCTACATAGTTGTAGTTTGCATATTTACGGGTTATAGCAACAGTTTAAGTTGTCTCGTTTGTATAATTTGCGGATATATTTATATAATTGGCTATTTTTGTATAAACTTAAAATAATGAATTTATACAAACACGAACATCTAAATTTTAAACAATTATACAAATTAAATATACAAAATTACATAATACAAAAGTTATACAAATTTCGAATTATACAAATATGTAAATTATACGAATTCAAAACCCCATCCCACATAATTATTACTAAATCTTACTCGCGAATAGTAATTAACTAAAATTATAAATATATTGACTAATAACTAGTTTGTATTTATTTAATTACGTAATTTCCCAAATTTATTTATTTATTTTTAGAAAGTATTGCATCTTGTCATATTTAAATGTTATCGATAGCTTTCATTTCACGCCGAAAAATTGATTATTTTGATTCATTATATTATTCCCTCCTCTCTTGCATATTTTTTTATTGTATCTATATATTCTTCCTCCTTTTTTAATATAAGAGAATTTATAATCATATTTTTTTTAAGTGTATATAATATAATGCATAAACTTTATTTTAGAAAAGTATTTTGTAAATCACATACGAGAAGTTAATTGTATTAGATAAATTCTACGTGATAAATTCTATCAAAATGATATGCAAAGAATTTTGAACATGAAAATTCATATTCGAAAATTTCTCCTCAACCAACTCGATCATTCTTGAGCGTATAATGTATCTTCGCCTTATTAAAAAGTTATTCTTATTATTCCTTTTTTATTACCCAAAAGTTATATTATTCTCTTCCTTCTTTAATTCTTGTCAAAGGGGCAAACAACACCATGCTTTTCACATTGAAGTGCTTTATTGCGAAGCTTTATGATTTATTATATTGCAATGGCATCTGACTTTTTCCATCGTTTCTAAAGCAACATAAATTAAAAGTTATACTAGTATTTAATTTGTCCACTCATTTAGCATAAGCATACAATTAAGTGAACGAAAACGTGTCTGTTTCAGCCTGAACTCTCTCTTTTATAATAAGAGAATATATATCTTAACTAGTTCTTGACTTCATCATAACAATTAATGTAAATGACACATTACTCTGTTCGAATTTTACCCTAGTGATAAAAGTGTAACATACAATACATAAGTTACACAATATCTCGAATTCGAACCATATGATGAAAATATAGAATTTTTTCGATATTCAAGTGTTGGTCACAAGAAGAAAGTAACTTCAAATGTGCTTTGATATATATAAAACTTATAATATTACATATTAGGTAAGTGCATTTCACATTGTCAAGTGATTCTTATATGCACTTTAAAGATTGTGCTCTCCCACAAATCACAATTTATTTATAATAGATTCTTTTCTTATAGGAAATAATAAATAACACACTATTCTGGAATGCAACTCATGCAATGGAATAAACACATGAAACTTTTACAAGTAAAGTCAAGGCAATATAAGTATTTTAAAGAATTAATGGTCAAAAACAAATATAAACTCATATATATTTTCACAAGTTTTTCATACTACTATCTAGTGTTCAACTATTCTTGTTATTACATATACGTATATCAACTTTCTGTGGTACTACTACAAACAATTTGATACAGCATTAGTTCAAACGATTTTGAGTCATAACTATGCGCGTATTTTTGTCTGATGAATTTTGTGTCTAAGAGGGCAATCACACTCCCAGGCAACATATTCCATACACACCCTAAAGAGGTGCTTTTAATTCACGTTTATTCTGGCAGATAGATGGTGTAGGTTTTTACATGTTAATGAGAGGGACGACTGGGGGAATCTGAACCTCACATCAAGTAACCAACCAACTAATTAGCTACTAGATCCCCACACACAAGAAATTATTTAGACAAAATGGTAGAATATGGAGTCATAACGACTTAAAATATACACGTTGAACACGCGAAAAACTTACACGTGTGCTGATATATTAACCTACTGGGTCTGCGTCCGCAACCGCACTTCCTATCTACTTATAATAAATCTCATCACTTTTCATAGAGCATCCGGCTGCTTAGCTTTTCACTACGTAACCTAGGAAAATGTCTTTTCAGCGTGATCAAGGTAGTAATTCTGCCCATTAAGATAGTAATTAATGAAGAGAGTGAAAATCCCCTATGTGTTCGAAACTTCGATGGATAATGAGTTACTATCAGACTTTTGCCTATTGATGAATTTTAGACACGTAACGTAAATTTAATTCACATATCATAAGTTAAAGCCATTTAATTAGAGAGTTATAAAAATTTGAAAAAGTTATAAAAAGGACGTGTCATATTAAAAACGATAAATCAACGTATTACAATATTCTTTTTTCAGCAAACTCAATAATGAACATCGATCGAGCATTACTCCGTCGTGGTGTATCATATTTCAAAAACAAAAATTAACTCTAACAAAACTTCAAAATTGTTTCCAATTATTTTAAGATTTTTAATTTAATTATCTATTTTGTGTCCTAGCAACCATCCCCTCACGGTCGTCCAACAAACACAGCAGATAAGTCAAAAAAAAAGTAAAACATAATGTACTCGCTCAATATATCTCACTGAGAATCGCTTTTTTTCATTATTGCTATCTATTATGTAGCTTTCGTTATTTTTTTTTATATATACACCACAAAATCTTTGAAGCTTCTACAGAGATTATCTTTTTTCTATTTTTTTCTTTTTTTGAGTATTTCATCTGTATTCAAAAATCGTATTGAGACGGACTAATTTAGAGTTATGCTAGAAAATTCATATAATTAAAACACTTCCCATTAATGGTTATTTTGTATTTCAGGCATTTTATATTTTAGACTTAAACTCGAGACAATAAGAAAATTTTATTTTTTTTTGTCTAAATGGCTCTCTTTTCACCTTACAAGAATTTCCATCAACAATAGTTGAACTCATTGAGAAAGAACAGAAAGTACTCAAAGTGTTTGAACAATCAAATTTTCCATTTCAATTATTTGCTTTATACAACAAAGGAATTGCTTTTTCTTCATACACACTCAAGTTGTCTCTCTTCCATAATTCTTTTGAAAGGGAGCCTTGGATAAACTGGTAAATAAAGTTAATTATCATATAATTAAGAGGTCACGAGTTAGAGCAATGAAAATAATCTCTTGCATAAATATAAGATAAGGTTACGTACAATGTACCTTTAATTTGTGGTCCAATCCTTCTTCAAACTAACTCCGCTCATACACCCAATAGTCTAGTAGTGCATCCTGTACTGTGTTGCTTGCACTCTATGCTATCCATTACCATTATCATGTTCACAAGTACACATAACATAGACTATACGAATTACTATGTAGTCCTGGTTTAATGTCATATGCAACAGTAGTTACTCTATATTAGTGACTAATAAGTAAATAAAAAAAATGGGTCATCCATTTTAATCAACGTACTCTCTATAGTATTTCATAATTTATCTTATTTTTTACTCGATCAACAATAAATAAACGCATATTGTGTCACACACATGCTCTAGCAATCATTTGAAAAGCTCGGTTGCGAGGTGCGGGCGCCACAATTATTTGTAAAGGAATTTCTTGCAAATGTGACCCAATATTAGTAGAAAGCTTCAAAAGGGGCTAAACCTTAATGATGAAAAGTCTTAAGATGAGAATAGAGGCACATTCAACTAAATTCTCTCATCATAATTTAAAAACTTAAAGTTTCACGAGGTAAAAGTACCGGAAGCAAATTCAGAATTTTAAAGTACCAGAAGCAAATTCAAAATTTTAAATTTACGCGTTCCAAATTATAATAATTGTATAGCTTCTTGTCCTTTCTTTCTACTATTACATGCATCCAAATGAGTATGATCCACACCAATGGCTGTCTCTTGTTCTTGTTCTTCTTCTTTAGCTATCAAAACAAGAAAAATATATTGTCATCAATGCAAATATTGAACTAATATAAAGACCTTACGTACCAATATTTTGTGAGAGAGAAAGAGAGAGTGCATGTATCAGGGACGAAGTTACAGTTCTGCTTCTGATTCGATAATGCTTATCATGACATAACCTTGATGAGTTGAGGGGAATGAAGCCTGGTCCGAGATCATTTATATGAAGAAAGATATATGGTCACGAACCAGACAACATTCTCCTTAACATGATCTTGTTTAGTTTCCTCCTCTTTTCTTTTTTTTTTAAATAGTGACGATTCATATAATTGAACCTAATAAGGCTGGACCAAAGACATAACTTTCCTCTTCTCATTTTTTGGGGAAGGGGTTTTCTTTGAGACTAGAGAGTAGATAAAAAAGAGAAATATTGTTTCATGCATAGTTTAGTGTAATTTTATTTAATTCAGAAGCCCTTAATATATAAGTGAGAAGAAACTATCTTTTTTTGTTTTGTTTTTAATATTAGATGAATTGTAATTTTCTCTTTTACTTTTTTTGATAGATGTTTCTATAATCATGACTTTGACTAACAAAATCATGACCTAAGGTTGTCTTTAGACTATATATATGCATGGCTATAGTTGCCCTTAGTATAGATAATAATAATAAAAAGATAAAATTGAAATTAGGTATGAACTCTCGTCTTAATTTTTAATTAAACAAAATTGATAATAAATTTCTTGAAATTAGGTCTCAGACCTAACCACCACCCCAAAGCTACTTCTAAGGATGAGGATTGTCCAAGCTTATTAGTAGTCTACTCATCTCATTACCCCCGATGTGGGACTTTTGTCATTCCTTTAACAAACCCCACCCTCAACGCAGTGCTTAGCTTTGGTGCGTGGCAATTTTGATTTTGGGACCCCCAACAGCGGGTGAGACAGCCCTGCTCTGAAATACCATGTGAAATTAGGTCTTAGACCTAACTCCCTACCACACCCCCCAAAAGCTAGCTTCTAAGTGAGGAGGCTTGTCCAGCCTTATTAGGATTCTACTCATCTCATTAACCACCTATTTTGGGACTTTTGTCATTCTTTAACAATTGCCAAACAGGATTAGCGAGAAAAAAAATATTATTTATTGATATAATTATCTTTTGCTACTAATTCCAAAACTTTAGTACTGAATAATTGAAATTCTTTTATTATGTTATGGAAATTAAAATTCCCCCATATTATAAACAGATACTTAGTTTAAGGTATCTTTATTGTTCTTTTATTGAGGAACAAAGACAACTCTTAAAGGGGACAGCATTGAGATCAGATATTATTGTTGGTATAATTTAGACTTGCATGACTACTTGTCCTTAATATAGGTAATAATAAGTCATGTCCGTAAAACTTTAAAAGAATCATTCTTTATAAATCAAGTATTTAAATAAAGGATTGCATTAATTCAGTCATTTGATGTACCAAAATAAAGGTTCAATTAAAATGATTAGGTATATGACCATCACATTTGACATCTACGTAAGATATAACTAACTACATCATCAAATACTGTAAAGTTGTTACATATAGATTTTAGAAAATACCAGAATGAAGAAAAGTGGGAAGGGATGACAATGAGTGAGTGAATGCAACACCTATTTTGTCTTTCCTTCCTTCTCTTCGCCCAATTCGAGTCCCTATTTTCTTTCTCCTTTTTTATCGTTTTTACTTTCTTTCTATTTCTCCTTTCCTGAGGCCTCGCTTGCTGTATTCCCCTCTGCGCCCTGCATCACCCTCCTCTTTCCTAGCACCACTTCTGAACCGTTTTAACACTTTTCTTAACTTTTCCTCCCTTTTAATTTCACAAAAAGGGCAAAGTATCTCAAATTGAGCTTTCGAACAATAGATGTCTCTTATTTATGATTTCTTTGCTTATTCATTATGTCAGTCTTTAGTCATACATGCATATTAACCCATCTGCAACTAACGCATAATACATGTTCTTGGTAGCAGGTCTTATCCACCATATTGTGTATTCTGAATTGAGAAAATACTTCTGAAATAAAGTAATGAATATAGAGTATAACATATGGATACGTTCAAATAACATATTTTTATTTTATTTTATAAGGAATTCTTTTAATAGACTTGTAAAAGATTCAGAAAAAAAATGGGCTTGCGCGTGTGAAAAATGGGTTTGATAGCAAAAGAGTGAAAAAATACATCATAGCTTAGATGACAACCTATTGGGAAACTTTTGACATACGAATCCTCATCATCAAAGGATTATTTAGTTAACATTCTTGCTCTAGAAAAAGATATAATGTCTACCAATCTATTTACTTCTTATATTTCTTTATTTTTTACGAACAACCTTCAAAATAATTTGAAAGACAGAGATTTTGATAATTTTTAACTATTTTAAAGGAGAAATATGTTGGAAGTTAGAATAGGATTGAATTACTTTCTTTCTTTTATAATTTTAAAAAATATTAAAATTTGAAAGACGAGAAATTCTAAATAATCTTTTGCTAGTTTTAAGGAGTAATATTGGGGAAAAAAAAGTTAGAAAAGATGATATTTTTTTATAAAAAACATATCTAATTTTATTTTTTAAGCTATATGTGTCAATTTTTTATTTGTTTTTTAATTACTAATTAATATTGAGATATATGTTGTCAATTGTACCTAACACTTCTATATGTGTCAATTCCTCAAAAGTGAATGATTTATCATCCTTGTGTGAAACTAGATACAAAAGTCCGGACAAATTCGAGCCCAATATATATATTATTTGTTTTGATATTATAATTTTGTTATCAAATGGTTTTATGATATTTTAAATATACTTTATGAATTATAAACGTGCACATGTGATATTTTTGAAAGTACTAATTTGTAAGCAGTCACAATATATTTAAAATGACTAAATTAAATATTGATAGTTGATATTAGCGCACATGTCGATCGAGACATGTTGTGCTTATTCCCTCTTATATATTAGTAGTGATGATATTTCAAATGTACTTTTGAAATAGTTTATTTTTAAAAAAAAATATTGTACCGTTTTAAATTACATATATGGCACATGTGATATTTTGAGAGTCTTGATTTGCAAGCAACCATAATAAACCTAAAATAACTAAATTATTCTCAAACTTAATAGATATTTTCGGGAAGTACACACGTCGATCGGTATGGGTGTGCTTATTCCCTCTGCTATAAGCACACATCACATATATACTTTCAAATACTTACGTAGTTATATTGAGGAAGAATATGAGTATCTAGATATTTGTATTTTTGCTACCAGATACACTAGATTTAAAGGGAGGTGAGCGAGATAGTTATATATCATCTCATATACATGTGAATAACACAAGATACAGAGTGACAAAAATGGGAGGGAGGCGTGCAAGATTTGATATGTATCTCAAATACATGTGAATCTACTTGAATACAATATATATACAATTTTGATCCCATGTATCTCAAAATACATGTATCTAAACGTATCAAAATCTGATAAGATTTATAATAGGGAAAATTACGTGGTTAAGCAAACTTATACTACTTAATCACTCATCATAGAAATACATTGATATAATTACCACTTGCGGCTAATATTATACACTAATTATGTGGGTTGACTTTGTATAATTAGTCACGTTTGTATATGTATAATTCGCCAGAATATACAAATACATATGTATAATATACATATACAATTCACCTCTCTCCCACTCTTTGCCCTCTCTCGCTTGCCTCTCTAGCTCCTCCCTTTCTCAATCTCGCTTGCCATATATAAAATGCATATGTATAATATACAATTATAACAGATATACATATACAATTCACCTCTCTGCCCTCTCTCGCTCGCTTCTCTCCCAATCTCGCTCGCCTCTCTCCTCACTCTTTCACTTTCTCTTGCCATATATATAAATACATATGTATAATATACAATTATTTAACCGATATACATATACAATTCACATCTCTCCACTTTTTGCCCCCTCTCTCCTCTCTCATCTCTGTCTTTGTCTCGGTCACCTCTCTCGTCCCTCTCCTCCCTAAAACATGTAGCTACGAATTGTAATGATCAAACTATAACTATGGAGAGTAATTAAATTATTTTTGAGTGACTATATGTGAAATTCCTTCTTTATAATAATTACAAACCAGCGTGTGTTTAAGAATTAGACAATGGATTTTATATAAATGTCTATGAGAAGAAGACAATTTGTTTACAAATAATGACCAGAATAATAAAATTATACTAAAAATTCCGTTAAAGGCCATTTTGACCATTTTCCATAATTATAATGACCATACTAAGCAATAAAATTTACTAAAAGTACACATGTCATGTACTAATTGGTTTAAGCAATAATTGGAGCTTTTACCCATCCATTTGAACTTCCTTTTTTATTTTCTACACTAGGGTTTCAATTTTGAGATTCTACCGGAATGTAAAGCGTTTAGGCTTGAAATCCATAAATATAATACTTGTTCATAAAGTACATTGCAA
Organism: Solanum habrochaites; assembly: GCA_027704765.1. Taxonomy (NCBI): domain Eukaryota; kingdom Viridiplantae; phylum Streptophyta; class Magnoliopsida; order Solanales; family Solanaceae; genus Solanum; species Solanum habrochaites. The sequence goes on from JAKWJA010002491.1 coordinate 287,929, forward strand.
TTGATCATATAACAATATTCAACTCTCTTGGGTCACAAAAAATTTAGTTGATAACATCAAGGTAAGTTTTTTCCCATCAATTTGGAGCTTTAAATGACTAATTTTCATTTTCATTTTCATATTGTATGTAAAATAGTTCATACTAAATGAATCAAAGGTTTTTTAAACAGTGAAAAATTTATGTTATAAAATATGATTTTTTTTTAACTAGAAGTGGGACATAGGTTCTCACCGAACTAGTGGAAGCTTCCCTATTTTTTAATATGAAAATATAACTATTCTTTTTCCTGACTGATCCAATCAAAATAAGTGCGAAAATAGTGATTTTTTAGTAGCGTCAATACTTGAAAAGTATGAGTAATCATTGTTATTGAGCTATATTCTGGTTGTTTATTTTAGTTTCTTGGCCACCAAGTAATTTATATGGATAGAAACGGATTAAAGATTTAAACTTTATGAGTCTGAATTTGGGGTTCTATCACAACTTGTTTGATTTAGTGGTTCAACAACAACGTACGTAGTATAATGCCACGAATGGGGCCTGGAAATGATAGGATGTAGTCGAATATTTATGCTTATTTAGTGTAACTTTAACATGTATACTTAGTTCGAGCCAAAGTTTTTGTGTTCGAATGAACTCATAACTTATGCTCTACATACACCCCTGATTGGGTCTCAACTCACAAGCATTCTAGTTGAAAATCAAGGCAAGTCTTTTCATCAATTTAGAGCTTTGTATGACTGTTGCAGGTCTGATTTTGCATGTACATATGAATATATATGAGAATTACTGTTTGTTACCTCCATTGTACACTCTATCCTCCCTAGACCCTGCCTGTGGAATTACACTTGGAACGTTATTGACCCCAAGTCACGAATGCACCACAAAGCTTACTACTTGCTTCCCTTTTTCACTTATTCAATTTACTTGAAAAAATATGGTCAATTTCTCTTCCTTGTTGATTTTACTTTTGTGTGTAACTGGTTCATCAAGTCAAGTAATTCATATACATTGTGCTCCTATTGAGGGAAAGAGTTCCCACAAGAAATTACTTCATCTCTAGGTCTTATACCCCGAAACCTTCGGGTTAAGAGGCGCAAAGAGAACCATCCATCTCACCTCAACCCTTGGTGGTAAAATCTTCCCCCTTAGCACGTCGGTTATCAAATAAGTGAACTCTAATTTTCTCTTGAATTTTGATGTACTGTGCCCGCTTCAGCCAATCAATTAGAAATTAAAATGATTATTAGTTGAAAGAGAGGTGTTTTCACCATGGCTTTGATGTATAGTAGAATTTTTCGCTGATTTGGCTAATAATCGTATGCTTTTGTTGCTTGTAAGGTTTCTTCCGTGTCTCATGAATTTGGGATTATACTTAGTATGTTGTTGTTATTGTTGTTTCCTTTATGAGTTATTCGTGGTGTATAACCAGTTTAGTTTGTTTTTAGGAATTCTTCAGTAGGCGAAACAACAAAGAAACAGAACAATGTGGTACCATGTGGCAAAACCATCTGAGTTTTTGGTGATCACTGGCAGAGGAATTGATGAATTGAAGATTGCAAAGAAAGCCCTGGTATTACCATTTCAAAAATGCACTAGAATCAATGTTTCCCCTGTAAATTACACATTTGAAGTCAATGCCATGAGTACCGAAAAACTATGTTTCCTACTCCCTGCCGTTTTTACTATTGGTCCTCGGGCTGATGACCACAACAGCCTTATCAAATACGCGAGGCTTCTTTCTCATTATCAGCGCGATTCTCATGATCTCAAGGAGCTTGTTCAAGGCATCATTGAGGGAGAAACGCGTGTCTTGGCTGCTTCAATGTCGATGGAAGACGTCTTTAAAGGCACAAAAGATTTCAAGCGCGAAGTTTTTGGGAAGGTTCAGGTTGAGCTCAACCAATTTGGACTTCTGATATATAATGCTAACATTAAGCAACTAGTTGACGTCAGAGGCCATGAGTACTTTTCATATTTAGGCCAGAAAACTCAAATGGAAGCAGCAAACAGGGCAAAAGTTGATGTCGCTGAAGCAAAAATGAAGGGTAATGTTGGAGCCAAACAGAGTGAAGGATTTACCATTCAAAGTGCTGCAAAGATTGATGTTGAGACGAAGGTAGTAACCACCCAAAGACAAGGTCAAGGTAAAATGGAGGAGATTAAGGTGGGATCAGAAGTTAAGATTTTTGAGATTCAGCAAGAATCTCAAGTGTCTGAGGCGAATGCAAAACTCGCAACTAAGAAGGCAGCATGGTCACAGCAGGCGAAGATGGCAGAGGTGGAATCTGATAAAGCCGTGGAATTACGAGAGGCTGAGTTGCAGCAAAAAGTCGAGCAAACAAATGCCTTGACTAAGACTGAGAACTTCAAGGCTCAATTCCTCAGCAGAGCTAATGTGGAATATCACATTAAGGTGAGACTTGTATTGATGCCTTCTTATATTTGAAAACTATTTGATTTTGTACTTCCCGTTTTATTGTCAATGGCATGCTCTTACATTAATAGAAATGTCAAATGTTTAAGACCAGAAGTTATAAGGTTACTTTTGATCGGTACAAACAAATCTTACTTTCTTTCTTAAACTTGGTTCTCTGACATCAACGTATAAAATGAAGTGAAGTATATTTCTTATACTATCCTTTGATGTTTCCAATGGATCCGATCGAATTTTTCTTCACTTTGATAGTTCAATGGTCTCTAGAATTTCTTTTTACCTTTGGCCGAGCGAAAGGATCTGAGGCCCTCTAATAATTTAACCTCTCTGATAAGCAGAGGCAGAGCCAGGTAGGGCCGAAGGGGGTTCCAGAAAATTACATTATTTATGTATGGTTGAAATATTTTTTATGTATATAGAGTAGATGTTGAAACCCCCCGTGGCTTCTTCGTGCGTTGGCCTTATCAAATTTTGAACCCCTTAAATCCTGTTTCCGCCACTGCTGATAAGCATTTAACAGATATTAGATTTAATATATAGTTAATGTTCTACTCAAAAGTGGCTTCATGGTATGACATTGTGATCAATAGAATTAGAATGTCAAAATCTTATTATATATGCTTGTAATATTCCAGGTGCAAGAAGTAAATGGGGAGTACTACCAAAAGCAAAAAGCAGCTGATGCAATATTCTATGAGAAAAGAAAAATTAGCAGAGGCTCGAAGGGTTGAATCGGACGCTGAAACATACGCGAAAAAACAAGCTGCAGATGTTGCGCTTTACACCAAGACAAAAGAGGCCGAAGGACTTCTGGCTCTTGCAGAAGCACAAGGGATTTACATACGCACACTGTTGTCAGCACTGGGAGGAAATTACAGCGCGTTGAGGGATTACTTGATGATTAACAAAGGAGTATACAAGGATGTCGCTAAGTTCAACGCGGATGCTATCAGAGGACTGCAACCAAAGATCAATATTTGGTCAAATGGTGCAATGTAAGAGAAGATGAGTGATGGAATGAGTGCACGAAAAGGAAATGGAGCTATGAAGGAGATGTCCGAACTTTATCGAGTAATCCCTCACTTGTTACAGACTGTGAATGAGCAAACTAGGATGCTGCCTCCACCGTGGCTGAGTACTTGCAGCACCAACAAGGCCACACCAAGTGAAACTTAATGGTTTCTCACATAACCTTGATACCTATCTTGCAAGTAAATATTGTTGGTTCATTGGGAAGTGAGGGACTTAATTTTACTTACTATATGCTTCAGTAAGTATGATGTTCAGTATCACACCTGGTTTAGTGGTCAATAAAATGGTTGAGAATCATGAGTACTTGTGTTCAAATCTCAAGGTGATTTTGTCATATTTATCCAAATTTTAGTGGATAGAGTTATCTTGTATTATGTTGGTGGGAGATATCATGTGTGGATAGAATTAATTAATATGCTCGTAAGCTAATCGAGACACTGTTTATAAACAAAAGTGTTTTTTTTCTCTTTTTGTGGGGTGATAAATGTTAAGAACTTACACTATAATGGCAAATTCTCACAGCTTGTACACCAAATGAAGGTAGTGATGTGTGGTAAGTATTCTTTACGTGAGTTCAAGTTTCGTGTATGAAGTTGTCTTTTGGCAGAAAGCATTTTATTCTAATATGAAACTTTTCGAGCAATGGTGTATGTAGTTGTTTGGCATAACCTAATATTTTTAATGCGAAAGTATAAATATGTATGTGTGTGCAAATTATGTATTCAGCTCTATGAGCCTTAAAAAGATTGAATTCATCAAGTTTAGCTTGTGAATCTGCACTCCATTTGAAATTTCATTAATATAAAGTAAACATATACAATGAATAATAACAATTCTTGTACTGCACGTACATTATTAAATTTAATACAGTATTTTTTAGGTACATTTGCGCATTAAACTACGTGACGCATGTGATGTGCTATCCTAATATTTAATTAATTTAATACTTTAATCTATTATCTGTATGTTATTTCCTGGAATTTTCTTGTTTTTAGCGTGAACATTAGAAATTCTTTTACGCACACATTTTTCATGTATTGTATATTGAATTATTTTACTTGGTTTTTCAAATATTTTTTTTTTTGTATTTTAAAATTTTTGTTGAAAATTTTAACTTCGCCATCGAGTACGACTCGTGTAACTCGTTGCTTAGCATCTTGGATTTTTACCCATAGTATTTGATTTTTATGACTTATTGTACCAACATTTATGACTTATACTTCATATATTTTTGGGTTTTATTTCCATTTTTTCTTACAGTACTCCAAACTTGATTTTATTGCCATTCTACCATAGTCTATATTGTCATTCTTCATATTGATTTTGGTCATCCACCGTCATTGACGCATAAGCATTTAGTCATTGTGTAATAATTTAAGAGTTAAATGATAAAAAAAATACATTTAAAATAATAAGATCTTTTAAGTTACACATCTGAATGACTATTATCAATTATTTGTCAATTAATTATACACTTCAACTATCACATATTTCCTCTTTTTAATTGAAATATTACCATTGGTTCGTTAAGAAAAGCGAACAATTTGGTGATAGTTTAAGTAGGAAACTTACACAGTCATATACATAATAGGTTCAAGTATAAAATTTTAAAAATTAAAATACTTTAAATGTGTTTTTGATCGTGCACTCGTAATTTAACCTTTCAATATCATGCTGGACTTCAAAAGTTGCCAAGAAATTACAAGTTTTATTATAACATTAAGACTAATTAATAATGAAGAAGGAAGAACGTTATACTAACTTTGACCCCTTCCTCCCAAAAGAAAATAATAATAATCTCTTGTTGGAAGAAGGAAGAACATAATACTAAGTTACTAACTTTGACCCCTTCCTCCAAAAGAAAAAAATAATCTTTTATTGGTTTTCCGTCCAAAAATTTGATATCTGATTAAATTTTGTTTCATGTCAAAAAATACACTATGAATAAATTATTTTCTTATAGATAATTTTATGTCTAACACTCAAACTGAGATCTTTAATTAAAAATAAAAAAGTATTTACAACTTATTAGTCTACTAACAATATTGTAAAGGAACTTTACATACATTAGCATGTCATATTTAATTACTAACATGCCTTCCATATTTTAGGTCTAATAGTGTGAAATTAATAAACTCGTTATAGTTAAATCCCACGATGACGAACTATACAAATTAATAAACTCATTAAATCTTCGCTCATGAGACTTTGTGGTTTTCTTTGCTCTTTTTTTTTAATAAAAAAACATCTAGTATTCGATATTTAATGATTCAATCAATTTAGATTGACATCATATATAAAAGTCTTAAACGAAACGCTATCAAAAATTTCTCCATTCCGAGACCTTTGGCACCCTTGCCATGTCACAATCAATCCTAAAGATGACTTGTTTAACCTAAATTATAAGTTTTATATTCTTGGTCTAAATATCAACTCAGTCTTAACATGAACCTAGCTAGTACTTTTCATTTTCCACGTCAAGTATACGACTTAAACAACTTTTTTTTAGTTCCTTGCTTAGTATTTGATATTTGTATTTGAGTCCGACTAAATATGACTTCTTACATTCACGTTCTCTTAATAGAATTTCTTTTTTTATTTTCATAAACTCAAACTTAAAACTTCTAATTACGAATAGAGGAATTTTAATTATCTCACTAGTATTCGAGTAGATGATGTCTAACAAGTTATAGGTATATATGTAACAAAAAAGTCATAGGAAACTTTTTTCCTTCAAACTTCTATCACTATAATTAATGATATTTGGTGCCAAGAATACGTGTCTATTTTGGAATGTCAAAATTGAAGTTAAAAATTCGAAATTCAACATTCCTATGGTCAAGTCAACATCTAAACAACATATTATTTTTCCATGTCAAACTTAAATAAACTAATACAAATATATATGAAGATGAGTTTTTTTCACTTTATAAATATTTCACTTTATTTAAAAAACAGCATTTGGTTATAAATTAATCCTGTTTTTCTGAATTTGAAGATAAAGTTTCAATTTTGAAAAAGTAATTTGGATCAATTATTTAAGTGATTTTTTCCCCATTCACAAAATTACAACTTTTTTGTTTCAATTTGAATATATGTTCAAACACAACTCCATTTTCAAATACAATTTTTTTGACTTTTTTTCACAAATACTACTACTACTACTACTTTTTTTCAACTATCTTATTTTCATATCCAACACCTACTTAGTCATTGATCACCTAATTAAATTAAAGTTTATCCATATATATATATATTTGCCTATAAATACACCAACCTACCTTATATTTTCATTCAATTCCCATTATAATCTCAACAACCTCTATAAACTTTCTCCTACCCCTTCACAAAAAAAAACTCCCCATCACCAAAAAACAAAATACAATTATTTTTTTCCCATACTAATATCATACATAAAAAAAAAAATCATGTTTTTTCTTAAAGGACTTGTTACATTTTTACTTATATTCTCTATTTTCACTACTCCAAATGTTTTATTATTAGCAAAAGCATCAAGGCCATTGGATATGGGAAAATGGTTGAAACAAGAAAAGACTCTTTTAACATCATTGCCTAGAGGTTCTGATCCATCTTCCGGTGCTTCTCCATGCACCAACATCCCCGGCATGGGCGGCGGTGGCTCGTGCCCATAAATCGAGGCGAAGAGTCAAATTACTGTCAGTTCTGTTGTTTCACTTTATATACCCTACTAAAAGAACGCAAAATTTAAAAGGATTTCGCGTTTTTTAGTAGTGATATATAAGGTCATGTCGCTGATCATGTTCATTATCAAGGGTATATCAGAGATATTTTCGAAAGATCATTCAACAATACCGTTATCGCGGTAGAGTTTTTGTACCTACGCAATACGCATGCAGTGACATGGATCTTCAAGGAGGTTTCGTGGTGCTTAAGGAAACTTAGAACATAGAAAATTAATTAATTTTTTTGCAATTGTAATATGGCTTCACTATTTTTTTAATTCTTTGGTTTGTTTCATTTTCTTTGGATGTAAATATATAGTGATATATATAGAAAAAATTATTTAAGGTTGTGAATTTTGTTTGATTCCTGATTTATATATCTGAAAATGAGCTTTCAATTTTCCTTGCTTTACAATTACTTGGCAACATCTCGAGGCTAGACCTTCACAATAGGGATTATAAGATTGTATACAATGACGGAGCAACCTTATATTCGTCTAAGAATTACATTGTTTAGATAAGTTAAAATTTTAATTATATATATAGATTTTAAAATTGACTTCCATTAATTATATTTCATACAATATTCTTATATTTCAACACAATTCAATAAGCTCCTGTTCTAGCTATATTTATACCATTCTTTCTGAACTTCACTTATGCGATTACTTTAGATATGTTGTTGGCGTTACTATTCTTGTTGCTTACATTACTTGGCAACATGAGAAAAAAAAAAAAAGGGTTTGTCAACCCAATAAATAATGCTACTGATGTGTATTAGTTTATTTTCCATACAAAGTCTATGTCCAACTAAATCAATGCATGCAACACGAGGCACCTTGTAGACTTCTTTGGGGGTATAACCACCATATTAGGTTTGAGAAATGTGTGGAATTATTAAACATTAAAAAAAGTGGAGAAAAATAAAAGATTCAATGATCAAATCAAATATAACATTTATGACTCCAAATGGAAGTAACAGTATCTACTCGGATACCACAGTGGAAGTATGTTAAATAAAGAACCATTAATTATGGACATCTTTTGTGATTTTTATTAATTATAACTTGAATTTCTCAACCTGCAACAGCAAAATATTAATAGCATAAATGAAATTTGGAGGAATAAAAAGAAAAGGACAAACTTCTATAATGTCAAATACTCAATCTGAGGAGCAATAGCAAAGCCATGGTTTTTTTAAGTTAAAATTTGAAACAAAGAAGCAGAAGCACCCTATACAAAATGTTTCCTGTAAAGACGAAAAGGCTCTTCTCAATCAAATGCATTATTACAAAGCAAAACAGCTTAAATATTCAAGGCAAGGCTCCCCCTATAGAAGCTTTCAAAGGCCATTTGAAGGCCTAAATACTCCATACCCGTTGACGCCGCATGCCAAGTTCGGGTAGTCGGGGAGGGGATACTGGTGACTACCATCAATAGTCCCATTCCTCATCCCCAGAAATGATGGGTCAGAACCCATCATTTGCCACTGGTTAGGAACTAACCCGTCCATATGATGATGCCCACTATTGAGTCGAGGGTCGGTCTGCATAATCATATCACTTGCACTATCAAAAAGACCTCCAGAATAGTTATGCTGGAACACGTCATGATAACTTCGTGATCGTTCAAACCTACAAGAGCTCGATGAGGGACCTAGATCAACTGGCGTGCCGATATCGCCTGGGAATGCAAACCCATGATTCAGATGCTGCAATCCACTGCTAAAGCTTTGAAAGCCTGAGTCGGGTATAGAAGTTCTTCCAATCCCATGATCGTCGTTCAGTAAGTCGTTAATAATATCAAGATGAGGGAATTCATCAGCTGATACACTCTGGGGTTGGCGTCCAGACGTGCATGCCAGAGATTCAGGAAGGTGATCATGTGCCCTGCTGCTGTTTACAGCCTTGAACATATCAAAGTTCCTAATTCCACTTGATGAAGAAGGATGATCTTGAGACATACTCCTGCTGCTGTCCCTTTGGGGACAATCCCAATGCAGTCCATTCTGCACGCTGCCATTATTATTCACCATTCCATATGAAAAGCTTGGTCTAACAGAACTAGGTTCTGCTCTTTCCAAGCCCTGCGGTAAATATAACGCTTGAGAAATCACTGGTGGCTGTTGACAGTATGAATGTGATGAGTTAACTGCTGAAATTGGAGAATGAGGTTGACCAAAACTAGCTGGGGTTCCAGAAACAGGACTGCCCATAATTGCGTTCCGGTAGGACTGAGTAAGATAACTGTGTGTTGCGGGTGAAGGATCAGAACCCAATCGACCAGCAGCACTAACCGAACGAGCCAGTGATGGCATTGTCTGAACCATGGAAACAACAGGAGCAGCAGGCTTAGGTCCAGGAACTGGAGGATCACACAAAGGTCTTGACATGGCAGGCACATGTTGCCATTTGAAACTCTCTGTTGTAGTAGACACTGTTACTTGTTGAGACGTGGGGGCCTCCCACCGTAACACATGACCCCACCCCCCCCCCCCCCCCCCACCCCCCCCCCCCCCCCCCCCCCCCCCCCCCCCCACCCCCCCCCCCCCCCCCCCCCCCCCCCCCCAACACCCCCCCCCACACCCCCCCCGTCACCCACCCCACCCCCCCCCCCCCCCCCCCCCACCCCCCCCCCTCCCCCCCCCCCCCCCCCCCCCCCCACTCCCCCCTCCGCGCGCCCCCCCGCCGCCCCCCCACCCGCCCCCCCCCCTCACCGCCCCCCACCCACCCCCACCCCCTTCCCAACCCCCCACCCACCCCCCCCCCCCCCACCCCCCCCCCCCGCCCCACCTCCCCCCCCCCCCCGCCCCCCCCCCCCCCCCCCACACTCCACCCACCCCACCACGCGCCACCCAGACCCCCCCGCCACGCCGCCCCAACCCCCCCCACACCCCGCACCCCCTCCCCCCCACACCCCCCCCCCTCCCCCCCCCACCCCGCCACCCCCCTCCGCCCCACCCACACCCCCCCCACTCCCCCACCCCCACCCCCCCCCACCCCCACCCCACCCCCCCCCCCTCCCCCCCCCCCCCCTACCCCCACTCCTCCACCCTACCCCCAACGCACCCCAACTCCCGACCCCCCCCCCCACCCCCCCCCCCACCCCCCCCCCCCGCCAGCCCCCCCCCCCACCCCCCCCCCCCCCCTCCCCCCCCCCCCCCCCCACTCCCTCCCCCCCCGCCCACCCTCCCCCCCCCCCACCCCCCCCCCCCCCTCCCTCAACCCCAACCCCCTGCCCCCACCCCCCCCCCCTCCACCTCCCCTCCCCCCCCCCCCCGACCCCCTCCCCACCACCCTCCCCCCCCCCCCCCCCCCCCACCCCTCCCCCCTACCACCCCCCACCCCCCCCCTCCTCCCCCACCCCCGTCCACCCATGCCCCCCCCCCCACCCCCCCCCCCCCCCCCTCCCCACCACCCACCCCCCCTCCCGCACCCCCCCCCCCCCCCTCCACCCCCCCACCCCAACCCCCCCCCCCCCCCGACCCCCCCCACCCCCCCCCCCTCCCCCCCCCCCCCCCCCCCACCCCCCCCCCCCCCCCCCACCCCCCCCTCCCCCCCACCCACCTCTCCCCTGCCCCCGCTCCCCCCCCCCGTACCCCCCTCCTCATCGCCACCCCATCCTCGACCGCCCCCCACCCCCCCCCCGCCCCCCCCCCCCCCCCCCCGCGCCCCCCCTCTACCGCCCCCCTCCCCCCCCTCCCCCCCCCGGCGCACCGCTCGAACCCCACCCCCCCCCACCCCCCCCCCACCCCCCTCTCCCGCCGCTCGACCCCCACCCCTCCACCCCTCCCTCCCCGCGTCCCCCCTGGCTCCCCCCCCCCCCCACCCCTACCCCCGCCCCACCCCCCCCCCCCCCCCCGCCCCCCACGCCCTCCACCCCCACCCCCCCCCCCCCCCCACCCGCCCCCCCCCCGACCCCACCCCAATCCCCCCCCCCTCCCCCCCGCCTCCCCCCCCCCGCCCCTCCTCCCCCGCCCCCCCCCTCCCACTCTCCCCCCCTCCCCACACCCACCCCCCCCCTCCCCCACCCCCCCCCCCCATCACCGGCTCCCACGCCCCCACCCTTCACCGGACCGCTCCGCCCCCCCTCCCCCTCCCCCCGCCCCCCTTCCCTCCCCCGCGCTACCCCCCCCCCCCCTAGCCCCCCCCCGCAACCCTCCCTCCCCCCCCGCTCCCCCGCCTCCCCACTTCGCCTCACCCTCCCCCCCCCCTCCCCCCCCCCCCCGCGTTCCCCCCCCCCCGCCTCCCCCACCACCCCCCGCCCCCCCCCCTCCGGCCTCCCACCCCGCCCCCCCTCCGTACCCAGCCCCCCCCCTCCCCTCCCGGCCCTCCCTCCCACTGGCCCGTGCCCGCCCCCGCCCCCCGCCTTGTTAACTGCACACGCGTTCCCCCCTCCCACCGCCTAAGTCCCCTCCCCCCCCCCCCCGCCTCCCCCCCCTGCCTATGGTACCCTCCCAACTCCCCCCACGCCGTCCCCCCCCCCCCTCCCGTTCGCTCCCCCCTCCAGCCCCCCCGCTGCGCGCCCCCCCCCCTCCCCCCCCCCGCCAACCCCCGCCCCCCCCCCCCGCAACCTCTCCACCCCCCCACAACCACCCCGCACACTCCTCCACCCAACCCCCCCCCCGCCCCCACCACCCCCCCTACCCCCGGTCCCCTCCCCCCCTCCCCCCCACCCCCGCCCCCCCCCGCCACCCTCCCTCCGCCCCCAGCCCCCCCTTAACCTCCTTATATCCTTGACCCTTGGTTCTACGGTTTTATGAGGATCAGCTTTCAACATCACAGCAGTTTCAGATGAATCCGACACCAGAACTGGCTTATCAGCAAGCTTGGGACCATCTGAAGATGATCTTTTAACCAAAATAGGATCACTTGTGACTGGAATCTTTATCTGTGACTTTTGCTGAACATCAGAACCTGCAACTTTTGGAGGGCTTCTGGGAGAAGACTGGACACTTGACTTCTCCTTGGAAGGTCTCTCTGTGTCAGCCTTCCTTGACTTCCTCTGCGGCGAAGCGACTACTTCCTGCTCAGAGTAAGAAAATAGAATGAAACTCGTACCTACTGGAACACCAACAGAAACATAGCATCTATGGAAAAGAAATTTCCTATAAACTCATAATCGGATAGGTACATGCATCTTAACAAATAGAGGCAGTTCACTACAATTTTCAGTATAGTAATTACTTACATGAAAGTAAGACAATGAAGCTCAATTTCCAAGAGATCTTTCTTTTCATGCATTTTTTTAAGTTCACCATGTAACAAATGTGACAGGTATATCAGGTCAATGTCGTGAAGTGATGAGAGATTAAGGAGGGAGAGACGGAACGCCTCCCCCCCCCCCCCCCAAAAAAAAAAAAAAAAAAAGTTTCACCAACACTGAGTGCTATCTCCTAAGTTAATGTCATACTTATGAAGATCAGTTAGTTCAGAAAATGAATGTATACAAGGAAGATAACAACCTTCTTCGTGTCTCGCTGCTCACTCGACAAAAGCACAGAAGACTGAGGCTCAGCTGCAGGTGCCCTGCAACTCATATCACTTTGCTGCCCTACATCCGAAACAGCATCTAACGGCTGCCTTAGTGTTTCACTAGCCCAATCGGCGGCTTTACAAGTTGACTTGTTTCTCTGGTTTCTCGCTCTGGAAAGTTGAAGCATAAAGATTTTAAGCTCAACCAAATTCCAAATATATTTAGAATACACTCCTCACCACACCACACCCCAAAGAACAAGAAAAAAAGGGGTTACCTGCTTGGTGATTTCTGATTTTTATGGTTCGAAGATGTCCATCTGCAAGGCCCATTCAAAACCACTGAAGGAATTGAGTCTGTGGAACATGTTGATGAACTATCATCCATTACAGAAGGACTTCTCCTTCCCGCTAACCCATTTTGCACTGCTGAAAGGTCACTTAACCCACTACAGCTAGTTTCAGTGGAAGGATGAACTTCCGAGCTGTCAGTACCCCAATTGACAGGACTTGCATCTCTGTCATCAGAGTCGGGATTAATTACCTCTGGGACACAATCTATTGAATCAGAAACATCCGATACTGCTTCCAGTACATCTGGTTTTCCAAGCACTGCTTCTGGCTCATCATTTATGTACTCGTTTCCATCACAAATAGGTCCATCCAGATCAGTCTTATATAGCTCCACCACAGCAGATTTTACATCAATAGCCTTATCCTTTATTTTGTGATTATTCCGCTTCTGCTTAGCCTGACAACAAAGCAAGCATGATGAATATATTTATCCTAAAGGCTAAAAGCAAAGATCCTACTTCATCAATAACACCATTCTGAACTAGTCTCTATCTTTGCTAGGCAAAAGCAAAAATATTTGGCTCTGAACATTAAAAAAGGGAACTGACAATTGTGTGCTTCCATGTAACAAAATCACAAAGGATACAACATTTGTGTCCATCTCTGCAGAGAAAGATATTACAGTTTTACATCACTCCCTCTCTCATTCGCTTTTTTAATTTTCTTGTTTGTTTTTTTAGGTTGAAAGAGGGGCGGAGGAAAACTTAGGAGATGAAATGAAATAATCTTCACCAACAATTTGATTCTTCTACATGGCATTCATCATTCAACATGCTTTGACAATTAATTGTTGTTCAACTGTTCGCCTATTTAAATATTTCTGAAGAAAACAGAAGTGAAGGCAGTAAGAGATGACTATATGCAATTTGCAGTATGTCCAACAACTACAAAGTTTTAGCAAATACTGGAAGCCCGAGACGAGATTTCCAAGCAGTAATTACCTAAGGTAGATGTTTGGGTTCATCGACAAACAGATACAAATTGATTGCTTCTGTTACAACGTACATAAAAGAATTCAATTCCAAAGCTCTTTTTTGTAACATTGAACACTTCCCCCCCTAACTGAACTTTCACTGGGTATGTTGTTGTTGTTGTATAACATTAAGCACTTATTCGATTTAATGTGTTAGATCGGACAATCATGGTACAAAATTTAGTATTGTGTTATCCAGTGTTGTTTGTACTCCTGCATAGCTAATCCTGGTAAAATGCAATACATCAAACGGTGTACTGTTGTATACCCAATATCACATGGAATAACAATACATGGATTAAACGCCAAAAGATAAAATTACCTTTCTAGTTTCATCAAATCCATCAACAGTTCAAAACTCGTTCAATTTTATATTTACAAAAGAAACCCATCTTTCAAATTCTAACTTATATATCATTGTTATCGCAAAGAACTAATCACTCTAAAAAAAATAACCATTGCATTTACAAATACCTTGTATTGCCATCCCTGCATAGCTTGTTTTTAAAACAAACTACAAATAATAAGCTAATTACCAACCCCATCACTCACAGATGAATGGCTTCAAAAACAGAATCCAACTCAGTGCCACTAGGAGATGCCACTTTAGAACCCCAGACCTCCACCATTGGACAGACCACCGAAGTGATTGTTCGTCCATGATAATAAATTCTTGATAACGGTTACTACAATATCCGAGTTCTTCAATAAAACTTTGTACATATATCATTTGAAACACAATACCTGCTTTTTCTTGGACTTCTTTTCCTTTCCAGATGCTCGTTTAGCTTTCTGCTCAGTTTCAGCCAGCCCAGCAGCTTCCTCTTCACGGATGAGCTCTTCTTGCCTCTTTAAAGCAACAGCCTCCTGATATGCAACCTCTATTTTACTACAGAAGATAAATGAAAAGGTTATTGTTAACAATTAACAGCTGCAAGGATAACAAACTGCTGCTAATTAAGAAGCGGGAGACTATAGCCCCTAGCAATGAGGAAAATGCAGTTTCTGATGCAACTGTTTGACTATTTATGTTAGTATAACTAATTGTCCAGCACAGAAAGAATTAATAAGTAAGATATTAAATCGAGTACATTAAAGACATGCATATAGCCAGCTTGTATGAATGTTTGAGCTTCCCCTTTACCTGATCTGATATAGAATGAAGCTTCAAACGTTTGTTTCCTTCATTTCCTACCAATCAGCTAACATTAGCATGTATATACCATGTAAATCCTTTAGACTCAAAGAAAGGGGATTCAAAAGAAGTCTATTCTTGGACCTCCTTTGGTCAAAGCATCATGATAATCGTATGAAGGCTCGCTACTAATGTCTGGATTAGTTTGGAGCGAATCCGAAATTGAACGGCGAAAGGAAAAGATACTTTGATTTGCTGGAAACATACCTTGTCCGACCATGGGGTCAAACCATACATAAGTTGTACATGAAATATCACAGAGAACGCAGCAAAATATACTATATTCTGATCAAATATATAATTTGCAAAATAGAACCTAGATAAATCCTCAGTACATCTCAAGTCTAGAGAAATAGGAATCAAGAAAGAAGTAGACCAACATACACTTAAAAATAAATTTCAAGCTAACCAAAATATGCAAAGGCATCCATCCAAAAACACAAGAACTAAAAAGTAACAGAATCTCCAAGTTCTAACCATTTAAATAGCAAGGTCAAAGAGAAAAACTTATGTTCCTGACCTTTTCTTGTGCATTGTCTCACAATTAAGTGTCAAAATATGCAAATAATTGATCAAGATTTTACCTGAAAATCTGTGCAAGGACAAATATCTCAATGGTTCGACGACCTAATTCAGTTAAACGCCTCTCATCACGCTCAATTGAGTCTTTGTTAAACTCATCTCCAGAAGTGCCATCCTGAAACAAAAGGCAATGGTACAATAAGCAAATGTCTCTGTAGTATGGATAAATGTTACCTACCAAAAAGAAAGATAAATTGCAAGTATGCAGAGCACAAGCAATGGAAGTTCACAAATAGCTCACAAGATCTGATACAAAAATGGACTTAACATATAAAAGAACAAAATATATCTGCCATATCCATCCACCCACCTAAAAACATTGTTGGGGTTTTAAGGATCTGAGTTCTTTTGTGTGTGTGTGTGTGTGTTAAGGGGAGGGGGGCAGTATCAGGAGCAAAGATGATTCTAAGTTAAAAGGCTATTAGTACACAACTGTTTGACGTACAGTTCTATTCTCCACTTGCATAAAGACATAAAATTCTTTTCAAGTATGAAAAATGTATTCCAGCTGACATCAACATACTAAGCATACTTTTGACATGTCAGAAAATAAACAAATAAGCAAACAAACAAATAAAACCAATGACAAGCAAGAAATAAGAAAATCTTAATCATTTATCGCAAGTGATTAATCTAATCTGTCTGATAGCAATGGACATTAAAAGTGACATCTTCTTCTTATATATAAATGTAAACCTCCAGTGAATTGTTGGGTTAACATTCTTATCAATTTGTTAATATCCTTATTTTTGAGAAGAAAAATTGTTACACGTGTATTTCTGAATATCATTTTTTAGCTTTATATAGCAAAGAGGAACCTAATTTTAGCTACTATCACCATGGAATATATTTGGGTTATAGTTTTAACAATGGCATTGTGTCACTAACCTTTGTCCGGTTTTGAGGGCCTTTCTCATCCTTTGGAGGCAATGGTTCCAACGCAGCACTCTCAAGCAATAACAAGACATCATCCACCAAAACAAACATGTTTTTCTCCAAACGGACAATAGGAACCAGTTGTTCCTCTGCATCCGAATTTTTTGCCTTACTTTTCTTGCCCACTGTCTGGCCTTCAAGGGACCTAAGCCCGCTGTACAAGGAGTCCATGACAAGAGTAGAAGTAACCTCTTTCTCTATGAAAAAGTTCTTGACAACCACTTTTAAAATTGAATCTGATCTCTCCTTGGACATGCGGCGCCTAGAATTTTGGTCCATCCCCATCCAAAAAGTACAGAAGCTGAAATTTCATTACAAGTAGTCACTAAGTTTAGGTGAAAATGCTGAGAAACATGATCAACAGAAGACTGAAGTCAAAATCTTAAGCATTTCTCTCAAGGAGATGAGGAGGAATACGGTTTTTCGACATATAAACATTAACCGTGAGTAATTGGACACAAACAACCCAGCTAGATTAGATACAGCAGGGAGCACAAACCAAAATAAAAGCTAAAGGGTTACAGAAACTAAAAGTCTGTTAAACATTGTCGATAGATAGTTTAAGAAAATTGACACCCCTACCTCGACCATCGCGCTCTATCCTCTATCAACTTCCCAAGCTTTACTCGTCGCTCTTCTACGAAACGGCGACATATTTGCTCCACATTACTCAAATATACTCTAACAAGCTCCCTTCGATATTGACGGTCAAGGCAACGGAAGGGACGGTCTGCTTTCTCCCTACAGACGATGGTAGCAGTTCAGCATCACAAGGATTGTAGCAGTATAATCAAATAATCACTGTTTTTAGACCCATTTAAGCACAAATGGCCCTGCTTAGGAGCAACTCACTATGAAATAGTATAAAAGACAGTATTCTAATTCTCAGAAAGAAGGATTCAGAAAAGAACTGCAATGCATCCTCAAGGCTCAAGCTGCACTAAAACGTAGTTTGAAGATTTATGTAAAACAAATGGAGTCTTCCAATTTTGTAATCTAGTTGCATTGTTCTATAATGGTCTAAGTTGCTGATTGGTTCAAACATCACAACATGCAGCCAGTGCATACTTCAATCATGTCCATGATATTCAAGCTCAAATTATAATAGTACAGTCTTACAAGGATAAAGAAACACGAGCATGAAACATATGGAGGGTGAAAACAGATTGATCTATTGCATGAATAATGTTTATAACACATACACAGTGAGTATAACTTTTACTTGAGATTAATCCCCGTGTAAAACTAAGAAAAATAGAAATCTTGGAAACCCAATTCAATTATTCAATTATGTGTCCTCAGGTCATGTCACACCTATGGCATGTTCAAATCTATGCTTGAGATCGACCAATTTGCAACTTCTTTTATTACTCAAACTGTACCTTTTACACCCCATTCACAAAGTATACATCAAGGATCACTATTGACATTTTCACAAGGTGGAAGAAGCACACAATAATGCATCTGCTAAACCTCTTAATGTAACAAAAGGTAAATACATTTGGAAGATGATGGATGAAAGCATGCCCAATGAATTAATAATCACATCACAATCAAAGAAGAAGAGCTATCTTTTTCATGGATCAAGATGCAATTCAAGGGTAAAACAGTGAGCTGCATTAAAGGGAACCTAATAATAAATATCTAAAATTAGAAGGCCTCGTTTGTTCATGTAATGTAGCAGAGAAACAAACATCAATCTAAAAAGTTTTAAATAGGGAGGGACTAGTAAAAGACCTGATTACTTGAACTTGAGCCTTTATTATGAGTGTATCAGCATCGACAAAACCATCTAAAACTTTCGACAGCTCCATAAACTTTTTCCACCCCCAATCATGCTCTTTCTTCCAGAAACGATGTAATGTATCTGCAGAAAATTTGCAGCTGTATATTAATGAGAGCACAAACGAAACCAAAAATTCAATTGCAAAGGAACACACCCAATGAACCAACCTGAATACTTGGACTTCTTTGGGTCTTTGTTCACCACAGCAATAGTGAATTGAGCAAAATGACTCCAACCTGTTCTTATCAAAATAGAGAATGAAACATCATAACCATAGCTAACACATCACTTTCTAGATAGTTAGTAATGAACTATCACAGCTTTTTTGACTATTAGAACTATCACAACATTATTGCACCTGGAAGGAGCTTGTCATGATTAGCTACACACAGAAACAATGAGAGATGGTTGCAAACATCACATCCCTGAGGGTATATCAAAATGTACCTGCCACAACAGTTGGAGGAAAATTTGTCAGTCACTCTTAATTCATGAGCTGATAGTTTCCATTAAATAAAAGAAAACGAGCATATAATGATACAACAGATACTGCTTTTATTGCATTTCCCCAAGTAACTTCCACTATCCTGATGAGAGTGGCATGATAACCCAAACTCCAATTTTACAATTACCATCACCAACCTCCAGATCAATATAACAAGACAATAACTATTGTGCCAGCCACCCATCCACCTGAAACTAAGCTAAGTTTATTTGGTTCAACGATGGAAAAGCAGAAGGAAACAGGAATGGGAGTTGATGTGACCTATTGATCATTCACTTCTAGAGGAAAGTAAAAAGGGTTTACCATGTTGTTTGACATGTACTAAGAAGAATATAGTGATTTTCATTCAATTTTCTCAAGGATTGAAGAAAGATCACATGGAGAGCTTCATGTACCTATTCTCTCTTTGTCTAACCAAACCACGAAAAATAACTCATTTCTCCAATTTTACTAACTTTCATCTACTATATAACATATCTTGGAAATGATTATAGCAATTAATGGGGAACTGGAAATAAGTGTCAATGCAGCATCACTAATAAGAAAGTTAATATACATAGAAAGTAAAAATAGTTTTTAGCTAAGATGCTCGGACTCGGCAATTTTTTGGTGCGGCACACGTGTCGACACAACACTGACACGGGTAAGGGTGTGGGATCTGAGTCGGATCGGATCAAACGAGATTGCGTGTGTTGACCAACAATTTGGAGAAAGAAGTGAAATTTTGGTATCTCAAAGTAAAGATTTGAGTATAAACAGAATACCATCAATTTTGCTGCTATATAGTAATTTATACTAGTCCTTTTGTCTCCTTTGAAGCTTTTTCTTGATAAATCTTCTTAATCATGTTGGCTGTTGCAGGTTTCTAAAATTTAAGAGCTCTACGATTTCTATCTTGGAATAGAGAAGCCGAGAATTGGTGATGCCTTGGTGGACTACAAGACTTCTGTGTGTTGTAAGTTTTATTGTATTGGGGAAAAACAAAGACATGGAAAACTTGTTGGGGAAAAAGATGGATGAGAGAAAACAAAGCATAGGAACAAAGCTGAAGAAGACAACTAAGACCCTGAGAGTAACTTATTATCTATTTTAATTGACCTTTAGTCCTTTATTAGCTGCCACGTTTATTGTTTATTATATTCAGGACAAACATATTATATATATTTTGGGTAAAATGAGATAAACATAACATATTAATTAGAGTTCATAAATGAGAAACATTATAATTATGTAATTATAATAAAAATTGCCAAGTCCACTGAACCCTATCCGTATCTAGGTTCAAATCCCAGTATCTTAAAAATTAGATCATGAAGAACCCAACATGCGGACCTGCACCCATGTCGGACACCCGAGTCCAAGCAACTTAAATTTTTAGCATAGCATTTAGAATAAGACAATTTTTCGTCGTTGAAAATATAAGATGTAGCTATCATATCCAATAGTGTGGCCTAGAGGTCACTAAACCAGTAAATGGAACCTAGGGTTCAAGTCCCTATAGAGACAAAAAGAAGGTTAGGTGATTTCTACCCCTTTTTGTAGCCTTGGTGGAAGGTAGCAAGTACCCAGTGTAATAGTTGATACCCGCAGTCTGGAAGCTGTCCAGAAAAATGCACTTGTCATTTATGTAACAACTCTGAGAAATTGAAAAGTCACTTTCTTATTCCATTCTCAATTTTTCAAGTTATTCTAATAGTTTATTCTCAAGTCAATCACATCCCATTTCCTCTAACTATCGATGGTCTACCATCTCAAGAAAAATTGTCACTCAATATTTAGCTCATACAAACAACCGGCAAGACAATTTTATGGAACGTCCTAGAAGATCTCAAAAGTCAGTATATTTTATTACAAGCTTGGTTCATTTAGAGCACATGCCCCAGCGCGAGAAGAAGTGGTGGAAATGGTATCGTTAGCTAATGTAGCATTGGAAGAAAGACGATTACCCAGTAGCCTGATAAATGATGGTACCTTTTTTCAATTTATGTGAACATATTTGACTGGACACAAGTTTAAGAAATAAAGGAACGAATTTTGGATGTTGCAGTCTTAAACATGCCAAAACATTTGTGTCGCTATAGAATTTTTGGAACTTGTGGGTTCTAAACATGTTATAACATTTGTGTGGCTATAAAAGCTGCTCACTAAGGGTAAATTGGGAAGTTCAAATTAAATTAATTCCAACATCAGAAAGGTGTCTTTCTTTTTAAATGTCCTTAGAAGGAAATAGTTTCACGTAGATTGAAATGGAAATAGAGTAACAAACCCTAATATAGGGTTGGAAATAAGAAATACTTCATGTAAAGAAGGAAAAGATAATAGGAGTTAAGAGTCATGGCAAAGAATAAGATTCTATAGTGATTCTAGTAAATATAAGATGTAATATCAACTGCCATGTGTCAAATCACTCGGGCAATCCACAAATCATTGTTTTCGTCAATTCTCGTTCTCAAAAGTCTTCTTAATCTATTCAAGTACTTAACTAATAAAATAGAGTGCACATGGAAGACTTCTTTTACATAAGATTCTAAATGCAGTTACAAAAATGAGCTTACAGAAGAGGTTACAGAGGCTATCCAAATAAGTATGTTCACAAAAAAATAATTCTTCACCAATTGTTACCTTTGTCAAAAATAATAATAATAATAATAATAATAATTCTTCACCAAAACATCATACCATTTGTAGCCGCCAACATCAAATGCATTACTCCGAAGTTCTCTCTTGTTGATTTGTGAAAACTTATCGATCTTCCATGTATATTTCCCATATAGCTCAGAAGGTTTAGGGCCTAAAGACAACAAAAGAGGATAACTGAATTAAAGAACAAATGGTGCAACTGAATAAGAAAATTATCAACTGTACCTCAAGGATCATGTCTCTGTACCCAATAGTAAAAAAGACACGTTATTTTGCAATTTAAATCAATTGCGGTTAAATCCTCTAATTTTTTTGTCTCTATTTGTTATAAAATATGGATAAGTGAAAAGTAGGCAGTATGGTATCTTTTACGTTGAGTTAAAAAAGAAAAAGGTTGCAGTCACTATGATAACCTCCAAAGTAAAAGACACAACTTAATAGCAATAACTTTTTATGAGAACTAATAAAACAGCAAAAATTATGAAACAAATACAACTCCAATCTCCCCGCACAAGGTATTGCTAGACCCTTGTGTCAGCCATATGACTGTAACTAGCACCAAAGAGTTGTCTCATTTTCATAGAGCTATAAGTTATACAAACTAGAAAAATGAAGAAAGGGTAAAACAACAGAATGAATGTGGAGCACTGTTAAAAAAAAGTAGCTTTAAAGCCAGAGTATGCTAGGATCTCACGAAATTAGCTCTGCGCATAGAGCGGTATAACCACAAGAAAAAAGGCCTTATGGAAACTACGCTATCTAAGTAATTCTTATTGTTGTTCTTGTGCCTTACAAGAAATTCCCCTTCTCCTGATTTACCTGGTGAGGCTGGTGTGTGTGAGTCAATGTTGACACTTACAATAAACATTTCTACAATGCACCTAACATTAACACTAAAATGTAAGATAGCAAAGAGAGTATCCACAATTATAAGAAGAAAAAGACGAAAACACTAGGTGATTACTTTCCATCTTTCCTTACCCTGGTTGACAAAGCTACCTGGTACCTATTGCTGGTGGAAGGTGGCAGGTATACCGTGGAATTAGTCGATGTGCGCATAAGTTGGACCAGACACCACAGTTAATTAAAAAAAAAATACCAACTCAAATACCTTGTAGATGGAAATCTAGTAATACTATACACCTTTTAATCAGGGATTAGAAAAGGGACAGCAAAAGAAGGGTTGAGAATATTAGCAGCTACTTGACAACTTTGAAGGGCTTCCAGAAGTAGAAGAGGAGAGGAGGCGAATTGAAAACATAGTGGTTCTTAATGAACTATAAGAGAGGTTTGATTATACATAACGAAGGGATAAATTTCTTCACTTAATGAGGTCTGTTTGATTGTTTTTTAAAAAATAATTTATAATTATATATAAATATATATAATATATATTATATAGTATAATATAAAGAATTTTTAGTCGAAAATCACTTAGTTGGAGATAGCCCTTATTTAAATGATACAAGTTATATGTAAAAGCAACTACAGCTAATGATAGGTGAAGGTTCTGACATCCTTTTGGGAGTGTGCCAAGTTAATATCAAATGGCTATTCTTCTAATACCACAAATCCAAAGACTACACACTTCAAACTGAGGCTGAGTACAAAAATCTTAAACCTGGTCTAGCACATCATTAGATTCACAGCCAGATAAGACACTTCTGATCTTGCTCACAAGGAAAAATTTATGTATGTATCCAGTTCAGTCACTGATAATCTACTTTCCTCATAAGAAAATGTAGATGTGCGAGTGTAAGAGAGAATGAGAGAAAACAAACATCATATTGACTAATGTAAATGACTCCTTGATTATCAAAAACATAAATTTGAATGAATTGGTAAAGACTTGGAGATTGCAAGCACCATACCAACATCTTCATCGTCGTCACAATCCCAGTAAGGAGGCGAAGTTGATGGAGTTCCATTTTCTACCTGCTCAGATGACCTCCATTCAGCCAATGCTTCACTATTTTGGCATTGCTGCTGCCCACTTGACACTCCCTCTGAAGACCTTGCTGTCCCTGCCTCCTCATAAGCACTTGAAGCCATTTCTCGTTCCACAGCACCTGCAACTTCACCTGAACCAAACAGATCACACTTTTTAACAGAAATTATTCAGAAGCTAGAAGCATGCAACACTAAAAAATCTGCATTTAACACATCCTAGAAATCCTTAGATCAACGCATAGTACATTGGCAAAAATTACAACCTTCTCAGCCGACAAATTTAGTACAGAGTGTGAATTCATCAATGAAAGGCAAAATAATTTAAATAGATAATGGGGATCACCAAACCGACTCGACTAGAATTCAATTCCAACATAGTTGTTTTCATTGTAGCAACAAAAATCTTAACTTTTCATAAGATAAAACGTTATTCAAACTTTTCCCAAAAAATCCACATTAAGATAAATCCTAATAAACCCCAATTAAACCAAACTTCCTAAAAACAATTAATGACCGACCAAAAAAACGAATTGAAGTCTAAAGTCAATCGACAACAACAACAACTACACCTCAGTCCCAAACACAAATTCTGGAGCAGAACACAAAAGCAGAAAACATATCAATTAGTCATCAAAAACCCAGTTCAGAATTAAACCCAATTTAAGAAATAAAGTCTATCAACAATAAAAATAACATAAAACATTTCAACTAGTAACCAAAAGCTCAGTTCACAATTAAACCCAATTGGATAAGATCCACAAGCAAACTGCCAAAAATTTCCGACAAGGATCGGAAAAACTAAAATCCCGAAATACCCCAATCCCCAAACCCTAAAGCAATCAAAGTAAAAAACAAGCAAAAAAAACTTTTAAAAAAATGGAAATCAAAACAATAAATAGTGAAAATTCATACCCGAAGAAGATCGATTAACAGGAACCAGAGCTGAAGCAGAGAAAACAGAGTTTTGGGGTTTTTTTATTGTCAATGGCGAATGGAAGCTGTAGAGGAAACAAAAAGATTTTAGTTTTAGAGGTGAAGAAGCAGAAAATAGGAAATGAATAAAACTATATATAGTAAGAGGAAAATATTACTTTTGTCATAATTTTATTTTTATTATCCTCAGACAGTGTGAATAATTAGTATGTATGGGTGGGGTAATAATGTATAACTGTCTTTACTTTCCAAAAAAAAATTAAATTAAATTAAAAATTAAGCATAATTTATATAGATAAACATTTTGTTTTTTGTTTGGTCATTAATTTCGTTTGGAAAGTTCATTAAAACTAGAAGTTATATTATTTATTACTTGGAAAAGAAATTTAAATTATGTAAGAGAAAGTTTTAATATTAGTCAAAAACTTAAATCTTTTAAAGTCAAATTTTGAAAAATCTCATAAAAATTTATGATCAAACATTTATTTAAAGATTAACTTTCTAAATCTAGTCTAAAAATTGTGTTCAAATGCTAGTTTTGGAATGTTTACTAGGCTAACTTAAAACAAACTAAGAGGGCGTTTAGATTAACTTAAAAATTAGTTAAGCCTATTTTTAAATTTTTTGATTTGAAGTGTTTGACAAATATAAAAAAATAACTTAAAATAAGTTAAGAAGTTTTTGACAAAGGCAAAAATGACTTAAAATAAATTTAAAAAATAAAAATAATTCTCCCTTACTTTTTATTTTTTTGACTTAAAAGTTATTTCAGTTTGACTTTTTATTTTTAATTTAAAGCTACTATTTTTTTAAGTCCATCTAAACGATCTCTTTGTCTAATGTATATTTTTGAAGTTAAAGTATTTTAGATATAGCATTTTCAAATTTAAAATGTTTACGAGGCTAACTAAATGTGAATTGCCTAAACGTGTATTTTAAAGTTAGTTTATTTAGTTGATAATTGAAATTAAGTTAAAATATTTATTTACGTGTAATACCTAAAAAATAATAAAAGCAGTGAAATTTCATCTAATAAAGAAAATAGAATTCAGAGTGAAAATTGATTTTGAAAAAAAATATTAGGTTGAACATAATGTCACAAACCTATTTTCTAACAGCTTTGACTTTTAAAATTTATTTAAAATAAGTAACTTGAATCTTTATCAAATATTTCGGAGAAAAAAATTATAAACATAATATTGTAGATGTTAATTAATAAAACAATAATTTACCTAATTACATAATTTATGACATCTGAATTATATTTCATAAATCGAATAAAGTATATCTCAAATATGTGCAGGTTAAAATTTGCTCTAATTTTGATAGTTTAGGATTTATTGTGACTAATCTCATTAAATAAATCTCGATTACTATGACTTCTGAACATATTATGTAGCCATGAGCCAAGGAAACATAACAAAACGTTTAAATTATATCATAATAGTTTCAAAGTCATAAGTTTTTCTATTTCATTTCATTGAAATTCAACTTATTGTATTCGTGATTCGTAATATCTTTTTGTACGTTATTCTATAATTTAATGTATTTATTTTATTCAGTATGCATGTAGCAATTTGATGTATACAATATCAATCTTATCTAGTATATTAAGTTATAATTTAGTTTTGATGTATTTCGTATTACTTTCATATAGTATGTTTAGATACATATATTTGATATCAAGGATATATAAATATATCGAGAGTTACATATGCACTGATATATTCATCAAATAAATCAATATTTAATATAGTTTATGCATAAATACATACTTAGAATGAGGAAAAATACATAAATACATATGTACACAAATATATCTTGTATTTGTGTGTGTTTCGACCCTGACTGCAAATAAGTAGTGTGATTAGAGAGTGATTAAAAGATAAATACTATAAGATAAAATAATTTTAAATTAAAAGTAAGAAGTGTGTATCTTATGGACAATCCGCTAGGAAACTCAAAATAACGTTTGGATATATAATATTTTTTAAAAAATTCGTGATTTGAATAATTATATTAGGAATGTATATTTAATTTATATAGTTTTTTTTTAAATATTTAACAAACCTCGCTATGTACAAGGTAGATTCGTGAAATCTTTTAAATATATATTAATCATTATTGGGTCTTTAAATTTATTAAATGTAGACATTTTTTTATTATTCTATCCATTCACTTTTAATTGTTATGTTAAGTTTTTCGAAAGTTAATTTGATTAATTTTTAAAATTAAATTAGATTACATTGATTTGGTATTTTAAATAAAAAATAAATATTAAAAAATAATACGAAAAGTTATATAAATTATAATTTTTAGATATCAATATAATGAAAAATATATCATAAGATATTAGTTAAAATTCTTATATTTGACTCTAAAAAGAAAATAGTGACAACCAAAGGTGGACAAAAAATAATAATATTTACCATGGAGACTCACATTTAGGATGTTGCCTCAATTAATGTTACTAGAATGCATTTTTAAGAAAAATAATTTTAAATACATATGAAGGATTATAGGATATGTAATTAATAGTAAATCTCTATATAGTTTTAAATAATTATATGTTGTTTTCCTAATTAGTAATTTCATAGCAAATTTTATATTTGATTCAAGATGAAAATTAATATTATGTCTTTTAACCATAATTAAGTATTTTGATCAAATTTTCTTTTGTGTTCAATTTTCAAGAGAGTTATTATAGAAATAATTTAAATTAACCACCTATTATGTTTATTAATTTCTTAATAAACATGATTTTTACCTATATAACATTTATTTTGATACGAATGAAATACATATCAATTACTTTTGATATCTACCATTTTTATGCGTTTGATCACAATAATTTTAGCATTCATTATTTGTTATTAAAGAGGTATTTGTTGTAACAATGCTCCTGTTTTTAGTAAGTAAATTGTTGAAGTATGACATTATTAGAGGTGAAAAAGCAGAAATGAGGAAATGAATAAAACTATATATAGTAAGAGGAAAATATTACTTTTGCTTTAGGTGGATAGTATCTCAAATGAAGCAGGACGTAGAGAAGAGCTCAAATGACATTTTGAGTGATCTGGAGATTTTTTTCCAAATAATTTAGCATGAAATTACAACAACAATCATGTTAGGAAGAAAAACGAAGAAGTAAAGTTATTGCAAATTTGAAATTTGCAAAGAATAGTCACAATTTTAACTTTATTAAAGACATGTGATCTCTTTTCACTGGTTATTAGTGTTTCAATAATGTTTTCACACACCTTAACAAAGTAGAGTCACATCATAGAAAAAATAAGTTTAAGGGTAATATGATCCTAATTAAGTTTACGTATTTCACTTAAAATTCGTGGTATGTTAGGAATATTTATGTGTTATCCCAAAAAAAAATTATTTTTCAAATTGTTACTTTTTTATTTTTTATTTTTAAAAAGTAAAATATTAAAGTTTATTGAGTGAAAGACAAACATGACAAAAAGGTTATAGCAATTTTCTTGAACTTTCAATAGTTCACTTATTTAAAATTAGAGAAAATACTCAAATGTTCCCTCTAAACAATGACCAGTTTTTCAATCATACGCTTATTCTTTACGAGGGTCTTATTGCATCTTTAAACTATTTTAACACAAAAAAATTAACCCTTTAAGTGATGATATGGCACAAAAAGTGTATTTCATTCTTTTTGAAAGAGTGAGAAGCAAAAAACAAATGAAAAGAAATATTTTATTATTGTGATGACATGACACAAAGAGTGTATTTCATTCTCTTTCCCTTGCTCTTTTATGGAGAAGAAGAAACAACAATTCCAACAACCCTAATCTTTAATGGATGTAAATGTTTATAATATTAAGTCACGTACGGCCCATTAAATTTATCTGTATATTTCACTTAGACACCTCAATGTAGTCTTGTACCTATTGAACATTTCAATATTAATAAATTTATACCTATTTGGCATAAAATAATTCGTTGACAAACACAAGATACATGCATCTCAAATACTAATATGCATGTATCTCAAATACGAACATATAACATGCGTACCAATGACATGATGACACATATCATTTTATTCATCTTTTTTAAAAAATAACTCAATTTAAATAATCAAAAAATAATTTTATAAAAATAAAAACTTATATTTGAATTAACCCTCCCCCTCCCTTCTTTTTTTTCAAGACCTGCTTCCTCTTCACCGACTCCACCTGAAAATTATCACCCTGCCTTTTTTTTTCCTTCATTTAATTTATTTTCTTTCACCAGTATAGATATACACCGTTACTATCCACTCAAGCTAAATACTCAATTTCTTTCATTTTAATAGCATCAAAAGCTACCATTCATAGCTTTTATCTTCTTTCCATTAGTAATTATTTATTAGAATTACAAAATATAATAACAAACTTTTGTCCGAAAGAAGTTCAAATCATATTTTTCTCATCGGAACAAATGAAGCTTCATTAAAATATTTGAGACGTAAATTTTCATAAGAAAAAAGAAGGGAAAAAAAAGTTTGAAGTATATTTAAACTTTGACAGAAATTGTTGTAATCCCAAACTTTGGGAAGGATATTTTACCCCTGTACTATTTAAAAAATAATGTTTTTTTTAAAGTATATATGTTGCCCACCCTTGAAAATCATAAATTGCATTTTAAAGATAGTATCACGTGCATGTGGGCACTCTATCCTTGAAAATACATTATAAAATCTGCAGGAATCATAGGATCCTGCCAAGACTTTAAGATTATTACAACAATTTCGATCAAAGTTCAAATATATTCAGAACCCTTTTAAACTATAGAGAGCGAGAGAAAGAGAGGCGTGGAAGGGGTGTATGTGTAAAACAACTGATAGAAATGGTGGTTAAGAAATTGAGAATAGTTCCAAAAAGTGAAATATTGAGAAAGGGAAAAAGATGACTCTTCCTTTTTCTTTTTTCTAAAATAATAATAATTAATTTATTATGGTGTATAAAAGTAAAATACATATTTTTTTTCATGTCAGCATTTTGTGTCTAATGAAAATGACTTTTGAATAAATGAGATGTTTAATATGCACAATTCACGTTTCAGGTGTCTAAGTTAAATATGTGGATAACTTTAAGAACACATCTGACTATATACCTTAAAAAGCATATTTATCTTGTAGAGAATCATCAATGAGCCGGTGACAGCGAGGAAGTAATCATCGGAGAAGATGAATTCATCGGCAAATCCAAGTATCATACTTAAGCTTTGAAGTTCTTTTGCAATGATTGTCCATAGATCTATATTTTCATCCGTCAAGTTATTTTTATAACTCAAATCAATTAATTTGAATGTTGGAAAAAGAACAAATATACTCCTGAACTATCGTTTTATGTTAGTACATCAGTGTTTTTACCGTTCAAATTTTAAAGCGTAAGTACCCTTTATACTAACGGTGGTACACCACATGTCTTAATTTAATCAATTGATCCGAAATTTATTAAGTTTCTACCCAAAATTTAAAATTTCACGCGGATTAATTTTAAAAACCCACCCAAATACATAATATCCAGACTGAATAATTTAACTCAAAACCCCTAAATCAATTCACTCCTAAAATCCTAATTTCTTCTCCAATCTTCACCTACTAATTGAGAATTAATTCATTCATTTTTTGAAATAGAAATTTTTCTGCAAAAAATAGTAAAACAATATTTGGTAATGAATAATTCTACTTGGAAATAAGAAAACTCCAAGTGAAGCTTACTAGTCACGACGGAGGCACAAACGAGTTGTGGTTTTAGGATGCTATCATGTATTTTCATCTATGTGATATACTAATTTCAAAAATGCATACAGAAAGAACTCTTTCTTACGAGTTGAATAAGATATCAGGTACAAGATACATCAAATTAGGGCAACAAACATTCGGAAGAAATTAGGTTTTTAGGAGTGAATTGATTTGCGGATTTTGAGTTATATTTTTAGGGCGTGGGTATTACGCATTCGGTTGGTTTTTAAAATTAATTCGGGTAGAGCTTGTAATTTTTGTAAAATTTTAAGAAATTTTGAGTCAATGGATAAGATTAAGATACATATACAATTGTTAGTATAGAGAGTATATATGTTCTAAATTTTGGACGGTAAAAACAATGATGTACTAAAAAAATACTGAAGGGTATATTCTATTTACAATAATTCCAGGATATGTTTGTCCTTTTTCCTTTAAATGTTTTCAAATTCTAAAACTCAAAAATGAAATTTTCATAAAGAATTTGATTTAGTCGCTACAAAGTAGTAATTACAAATGAAAATTTTATATCTGAATTCAAAATCAGCAAACCATAAAAGATTACAATTTTGACAGCTCCCAATCTAAATCTTCATATGCGATTCGAAATTAATTAACAAGTAATGTATAGGGAAAAATGCATAGATCCCCCCTTGAATTTGTACCAAAAACTCAGTTACACATTTAAACTATTAGGACGACTTATTAAACACCTCTGCTATTTAAAAGTGAATTTGTTTACCCCTAAAGCTGACATGACAAAGTAATAGTAATAATTAAAAAAATCATTTGTGTCAGATAATTATTAAAGTAAAAAAAATTAAAAATCAAATATTTCACCCACCCCTACATCTCTTATTCTTCACACCTCATTGTCCTCATCTTCTTCACACACACAAAACTTAAAATAAATCAATAAGAAAAGCAACAAAGAAAAAATTACTTTAAATAGGATTAAAATTTTGGTAGGTTTCAATCGCTGAAGTTTTGTCAACATTTTTGAGTGAATTGAGTAAACGATTGAAAATGGAAAGAAAATTATTTTTCTATTATCTTAATTTTTCTTAGAAACCTTCAAGAAGAATATATATGCCAAGATCTGAAAATATGTACAATTACAAACCACAATAAATAACAATGGAAGCTCATTTTCAATGACTAGCCAACGGAATGAAAGTATTCTTCAACTCCACGACTAAACTCCAGATTGTGTGCAATTTTCTTGGTGACCATTGCTAAAAGTTTCTTCTTTAACATTTTACTACAAAGAAGACATAATTATTAGAGAATTTTAATAATTTATTAGGAATGAATTAGTGTAAAATATAATTAATAAAATAAAACTTAAGTAATAAAGAAAAGAAAGTATAGAAGACAATTTCTGACACGGCGTTGATGCGGTAGCGAATGTAGTACACCAAATACTCTGAAAGTAGTGTTGCACATATCAAGGTGGTGATAAATTCACCTCGTTATGATTGTTAAAACGTGTAACTGATTTTTCTATAAACTTATATATGATAATTGTGTTGTGATTTGAATGAATTTTTATTCATCGATTTAAGTTGATGTTGGTACTATTGGGTTCATATGAATTCGATACAACATGATCTCATTTAAGGATCCTTTTTCATATTTTTCTTAATTATTTTTTTTATGTTTCATTTAATCGATATTTGATATCTATGTTAGAGTTTGTTTATTTTGATTATTTTGTATTTGAGTTGGATAGGATCTCATTCCCCATTCAGAAATGATGCTTCTTTTCAAGAATTCCTTTATATATAAAGAAAAAAAAATCATCTACTATACCACATCTTTTGATTGTTTTAATTGTTGTATTGATGCTTCAAATTTAATTCTAGTTCAATAAAAATGTGAAAAAACTTATTTGGATTGACTTATTTTTAAACCAAAATAATCTTTAATTACTATTTTTAGTGTTTGGATAAATTTAGAAATATTTAGTTTTAAATTAGATTGATAAAATAAATCAAAGCTACAAGTTTAAAAGCCAAATGTTCAACATCCAAATAGGTTTGAGATAACCTTACCTTGAAGTTTGAATGTAAGAGTTTAATCTTCACATTTTAGTATTGAACTCATAATATTTTTTTAAAAATTATAAATATGTTAATGTTGAATGTACGAGGTTTAGATGTTTTTGTTGAATGTATGAGGTCTAGATAAACAATACGATGAGGCCGTCTTGTTTAAGGACTCTTCTTCATTACCTTCTTTCTAATATTTTTTTTTTTTGATATTTGAAATATAATCTTAACCATCTAAGTTAACGAATTAGTCGCATGTTAGAGGTGGATCTAAAATTTAACCTTCATGTGTGACATAATATTTTTCAACATATGAACTTTAAAAAGTTTAATTATGTGAAAAAGTATTCGTAATAGTATGTAACAACTTATATATGAGATCTAATTAATGATATTATATGATTATTTATTTGAAGAAATTACTCCTTAGAGTAAATTTAAGTATATGTAGGGTAAATTAGACTAGTTCAATGATTATTTTATTAGTAATTGAGGGTATACATCATATTTAGCAAAGGTACATTCAAACTCTAAATATATTTGGGGAAAATATGACCATACTCAATTTCAATTTGAATTTTGAAAATTTCAAATAAAGTAATCTATTTTTATTGTTAGGGCTAAACACCCACTTACTACTCGGGTTGTACCTGGAAAATACCCCTAAGAAGCAAGATAGCCTTATTATAGGTTCAATCTAGTGCTGATATCATGGGGAAGGAGGATCAATTGCCTTTCAAAGTTGGGCAATCCGCTGAAGCACAATCTTTTGAGAATGGATTTCGTGGGGCATGGTTTCGATGTAAGGTACGAAATTAAAAGTTCGATTCTAATGTTAGTTTGGTGCTTGCAAACTCGTAGTTTAATGCGTGCATGTTGGATAGATAATCATGAAATTGTACAATAATTTTTGTTAAATTTAAATGTTTGTAGAATAAGATCATGGTTATCTTGTGGAAAAATTAAATGAAATCACTAAAATTTTCACCATAAAAAAAAAGGCATAATACATGAATATGCCCTTTTAATTCTTATCTCATTTTATATTTATGTTCTTCAACTTTGAATATGCACAAGTAGAACTTAAAATTATATATAATTGAACAAAAACACACACATATCTTATGTGGCATCCTACATGGTTATTTGCACCATACATGGTGTTCTATGTGTATTATGTTACATAAGACTCATTTATCTATTTGTTCAACTTTATACAAGTTTAACTGTCTACTTATGCACATTTGAAATTGGAGGATATAAATGTGAAATGAAGTCAAGTTAGAGGGCATATTATATATATTACCTATCTCATCTCAGATATATTTCTATCCCATCTGGAATACATTCCCATCTCCACTTGGTTACATCTTTATCCTGTTTCGAATTTATCTCTATCACACTCGGAGACATCTATTTCCTCTCGAATACGCTTCTATCCCTTCTCAGATACATCTCTTTCATTAAGTAAATTATCATTAACATTGGATTGGATAGTTAAGAGGTGTACTTTGAGAGCAATGGAAAATTCAAGATTTTTATAGTTTTTTTTATTTTTTGGGGGGGGAAACTTAAGGATGATTAATTAGCCTTACTGTCTGAGTTTTTGAACTCCCGTTACTTATAATTTTTGTGTTATCTTGATCCTCTTTTACTTCGATCTCATGATCCAACATTGATTTGAAGTTTAAGAAGTTGAGATAAAGGGTTGTGTATGGTCAACCTAAGATCAAGTTAAGAGCCTTGACCAAGGACAATGCTTATGAGTTGGGAGAAGTTGGAACCGTTGGCTATAAGGTACTAGAGGAGTGGGCGCTAGTATGTGGTTCACGACATTGACTTGTATTAGGGAAGAAACTATAGAGGTGCTAAGGATCTCAAAGGGTTACTTTGGCGGACATAGTGGATTGGTGGTGGAATGAAAAGGTCCAGGGATAAGTGGAAGTCCAAAAAACGAAGTTAGAGGAGAGCAATGACGAGGGTGACTAAAGGATGGATAAAGATGGTATAAAAAGTTGAAAAAGGCAAAGTTAGTAGTTACAACAATAAAGACCGCAACCTTTTGACATTTGCGAGAAGTTGGAGTCGCTAGCTATAAGAGACTGGAGAAGTGGACACAAGCAGTATGTGGTCCACGACATTGAATTGCATAAAGGAAGAAACTAGAGAGGTGCTAAAGGTCTCAAAAGGGTTACTTTGGTGGTGAATTGGTAGTGGTTGAATGAAAAGGTCCAAGTAAAAGTGGAAGTTCAAAAAACAAACGTATATGAATCTAGAGGAGAGCAATGATGAGAATGACTAAATGATGATTAAGGGTAGTGTAAGAAGTTGAATAAGGCAAAGCTAGTAGCAAATATTGCAACACTTGGATATTCGTATTAAGAACTTGTGGATATAAATGGGATAAAAAGTGGTACGTGTTAAGATGAGAGAGTAAGGTGCACGACTAAGATGAAGTGAGGTGCTTCAAAGACAAGGTGAGTACTGGCGTAAAAGGTGTAGATTAGATGTCGATGACATATATACCCCTCCATAAATTCTTGAATGAATAAGGGAAAATAAAAATGAACATTTTGTTGGATAATTTAAAGCGCCCAACAAGTCGTTTAAGATTGTAGGTTAAAATTGAGGTGAAATGGGGGCTATGCCTTACATGAACCAGGAAAGAGAGGTGGGTGTCTTGATAGAAATTTGGAAGGATGCGAGCATAGCAGGTTTGGGGTGATTTAGTAGGATGTTTAATGTTATTTTATGACGTTGTACCAAAGAAAAAAGGTGGAGTATGAAGATTTCCTTTTATAAGAACAACAGTGACATAAAAAAGAGAAGTGGAAGCAAAGGTGTAGAAAAATGTCTATTTTCGGGAATCACTTTGTTTTTATGCCTTGTGTATTGACTACAAAAGTCATTCATGTTGTAATGAGGTCAGTGGTATAGGGAAAGGAAGGGAAAGTAACAGGGACTTGTAGATGGTGTTGGAGAAAGCATTCAACAAAATCTTTAGGGACGTTCGTTAGAGATAATTGGAGGTTAGAGATGTTCCCTTAGCTTACACTTCGATGATTAAGAATATACATATTGATGTTGAGACTTGGGTAGCTCATTTTTACTTGCATTATCAATGGATGTACTAAAGTAACACATGTTAGTTGTGATGTGATGGTGCATGTTATTTGTAGATGGCATACTTGACAAGATGTGAGACAGAGTTATAGCGAGGTTGAAATTTTGGAGACAAACATTGGAGTAAGGGTTTCTAGTTGAGCAAGACCAAAACTAAATGCTTGGAGTTTAAGTTTAGTAATGTGACTTATGAAGTGGATGTGGTTGTGAGGCTGAAGTAATTGGGTTAGTAATCCATGATAATGTGGAGATTAATGAGGTGTCACATTAATGAAATGGAGGCATGCATTCTTATGCGTGATAAGAATGTACTTCCAAGACTTGAGGTAAGTTCTACAAAGTAACTATACTGGTGTTTTATGAGGCAGATTGTTAGCCAATCAACAAGTTCCATGTACGGAAGATGAGAGTGGTAAAGATGAGGATGTTGAGATGGATGTGTGAATTTGTTAGGAAATATTAGATTAGGAACAAAGATATTTGGGACAAGGTGGAAGTGACCCTATGGAGTTCAAGATGCGGGGAAGTGACATGTGAAGAGTAGATGTTAGAAGTTGACTATAGTGGGCTTGAGAATGTGTAGAGATTAGGCGAAGAAGCATTGAGGTTAGGGGATTAGGCAAGACATGACACAATTTTAGCTCACTGAGGACATGTCCTTTGATCAGAGGGTGTGTAGGTTGAGATATAGGGCAAAAGGTTACTAGGTAGTTGAAGATGTTTTCTTTTCTATTCTCGGAGTATTAATATTAGTCTTGTATCTTATTCTTGGATTTCTATTATTATATCTATTTACTTAGCCTTTATTATCTCTATCCTATTTAACTCATTGTTATTTATGTCTACTACTACCTCTTTTTCATCGTTTGTGAGCGACGTGTCTACAAGAAACTACCTCTCTGCCTTTGCAAGGTTGGGGTAAAGGTCTGTTTTTACTTTACCCTTCCCAAACCTCACATGTGGGATTACATTGGATTTATTGTTCTTGTTGCACATCAAGGTCCAATTGCAAGATGTAACGTGGCAAAATTGGAGCATAGTTTTTGAACATTCCAGACCAGAGTGGGGCATTTTCTTGGGAGGGTTGGGGTTGGGCTGGGTAGCATCATTTATGGACCTTAACAATTTGAACAGAAGAATGTACCTGAGATTAGGACTAGACATCTGTATAATCAAGGAAGTTGTAATTAACAATTAGATAAATATGTACCTGAGATTAGGACTAGACATCTGTATAATCAAGGAAGTTGTAATTAACAATTAGATAAATATGTATTTTGCATAAGGAAACAACATGAACTTTAGGCAGTTTATTGATTAGGATTGTTGTTCTATTTTTACTTGGATTATTAATCAAGTTAATAAGACAATTGTATAAATACATAATGGTATGTCTTTTTAACATTCTGAACCACATTATTTTATATTTCTAACTTATTCTTTACGACTCTCTAGTTGCATTCTAGGTGGTAAAACTTTTGTTAACTGCTGCATTTAACTTACATAATGCTCTATTTATCGAAAGCCACTATTGCTGTAATTACATTTGGAACCAAAACTTTTGTCAGTTCTCCAGACCTTGTTGAGGTTACTTGTATGTTTTGATAAGGAAGTCATTAGAGTACAATGCATTTACTATTTCTTTCCTACTGTACCAGATAGAGAAGATTAGCTGCAGAAAAGGACATTGGAATGCCCTGTTGGAATACTTCGATTACAATGAAATTCTGTTCTCATGATGTGTTTTGGTTCATCAATTAAAAAATCGTTCGTTCTTGATTATGCCTATGCATGATAATACAAAAATCAAAATAGAGAAATCCAGACCTAGCACTGCTTCATTTCCTTTTATGCTATAGTGTGGTCAATTTCAATATGTTAAGCTTGTCCAAAAATAGGCATAATGGTATAGACAGATGGAAGCTAAACTGAGAATGGAATATTTTATCTTTACACTGTTAGATACTTTCTCGTTTAGTAAATAGAGAATTAGGTATTTTCAGCTGAAAACTAATGCCTTGTGAACCGTTTATGTCATAGTGAACTTGACACTGTAAATAGTTTCAATGAATATTTTGACTTTGTTAGCTCCTTAGAATGCATACAGGAAGGTTCACCGGAAAACTCTCTTTTGTTGCCCACTGATGTAATTTCCAGCATCTACTGGATGTATTATCAATGAAATTCTGACTTGGACTGATAAAAAAAGAGATGTGTTTTCAGACAAGACTCTTGCTATATTTGTATCTACCAATGCATGTTAATTGTTTCAATCCTTGCTGTTACAGAACTGACTTGGACCAAGCTGTATCAAAATCCCCCATATAATGTCGGGAAGTTGAAGGAGAAAACACAACTAATGCTGCGACCGCAGTATCCTTTAGTCAAGGTCAAAAATGAAGTATCAAATGTCAGTTCAATTTCTGAAGCTACAGTAGTTGTTGATGGTAATTGGCAGGCAGGTGATTTGGTTGATTGGTGGGCTAATGGCTGTTATTGGTCTGGACATCTGACAAAGTTACTTGGCAACAATGAAGCTGAGGTAATAATTTCTTTTACATTCCGTATTAACTGGCTGGTTACCTGTTCGGCTGCTGTCATCTTTTAGATTTTATTTTGAACATGAAGTTCAGTAAACACTCAATACCTAAAAAGAAAACTGAAAATTTTAAAAAGGAAACTATGCCTTTTTGGTAGTAAAAGAAGGATTACTTGATGAGGACCAGCTCTCCAGTATAAGTTCAATTATAATCAGTATGTATAATCATAGATATATCTTTATGCATAATGTCTAGACTGTTCTTTGCTAGTCGAAGGACTTCATTTTCAATAATGTTCTACTCTTGTGTCTTCATAGTTGGCATTGACACCACCTCCTGTGGGTGAAGGTGCACTTTATGAAGTTTCTTTCAAGGATTTGCGTCCATCCTTGGAATGGTCTCCAGATTTTGGTTGGACTGTGCCTACATCCCAGGTTCTTCCCTATGCTCATTTTCATGTGTTTCCTTTTATTATGTTCCTTTTTCCCTACAAAATAATATAATATGGTAGACAATCTTTAAAATTTGCTCCCCACTGTTCGTCTACTGGTAAGAGTGTGGTGCTTGATGTATGGGTTAGGCACATCATGTTTCTAAGAGCCTGTTTGGCTCAGCTTAAAAGCTGGTCAAACTGACTTAAAAGCTGATTTTTGACTTATTTAGCTGTTTGACAATACTCGAAATAACTTATTTTAATGTAAAAAAAAGTTATTTAAGCCAAAATTAAAAGCCTGGGTAGAGGTGCTTTTTTTTTTTAAGCTTATATAGTTGTTTAAGTGGACCACATTTTTTATTTTTTTGCCTTATATTTTTATACAATCTCCATTATAAAACATACCCTAACAGCTCTTTCTTCCCATTTTTCGCCCTTTTCCCATCATCCGTTGACATAGCAACTTCAGCACTTTATTCAAACACATAACTCTGCTTATTGTAAAAAATAATTTTCAGCACTTTCAAAAGTACTTTTTTAAAGCTGCTTTTATTAAGCCCATCCAAACGGGCCCTAAGTCTGCCACCAGCAAAAGCTTGGTATTAATGTGTAGAAGGGTACGTGATGTCCCATTATCTACTGAGATTCGAACTGTGCCGGTCTCTTGGGGATTTCTCAGTTCTTCTTCTTCACATGTTTCATCCTTCTGTCTCCTCTTTCTCCTTCCATGTCGTCTCTGACTTCTTTTTGGTACTTCTGTAGATTTTTTTATCTTATCTACTAGCCATCACCCTCCTTCCAAGAAACCCCCCCAAATAGCATCTAAAAATGAAACCAAAAAGTGAAGATGCTGGTTCTTGTATTGCATTTTTTTGATAATGCATCTTTTACCTTAAAGGAGATTTTATCTGAATAAGGTCAATGCATCTTAACCATCAGGTCTAGTGTTGGAAATTTGCTATCTGAATTTTATTCTGGTGTAGCTGCCCCTTTTGATGCTTCTTTATGCCTATAATTTGTTTCACGACAATTGCAGGATGGTGTACGTCGATGTGCTCAACTAATTCAACCTGTCAACCGAGGTAACTATAATGTCCTTCCATTGGCTGTCCACAAAACTTTATCTTTTTTATCAAAAGAAATGAAAATATTTTGTGGAGAAGCCGTTTACTTCATAAAACTGTGGATTTTGGGACATAACTTCAATATGCATTATGTGGTTGCTCTGATAGAACTTAATTGAGATGCTCTAAAGGGATGCCAGTTGCTATCCATAGTTTAAATATAGTTGATTAAGTGCCTTATTTTCCAGTGGAATCAAGGGAAAGAAATGGCTAAAAGAGCACTATGAATTTCCTTTAGCCCCTTAGAGAGTTAAACATTTGCTAAGCCATTTTAGCAGCTTCTTGAAGTCCTGTGTTTTCACGAACATGAAAGGCATCAATGACCTTTGCATCCCACTCGTGTATTCTACTTAGAAACTTTCTGCATGGTTGTGTCAACAATAAAGAAGTGAAATGAGCATTTGTTTGCTTTATGTGCATTTCCTAGTGAAGGGGAGCCTTCGCGTAACTGGTAAAGTTGCTGTCATGTGACCAGGAGGTCACGGGTTTGAGTTGTGTAAACAACCTCTTGCAAAAATGTAGGTAGGGCTGCATACAAAAGATCCTTGAGGTCCAGCTGTTCCTGGGACCCTGCGCATAGCAGGAACTTAGTGCACCAAACTATCCCTTTTTCGTGTGATACGGCTGTTTCATTGATATAAGGTGCTTTTTAGCGTGATCTTTGGCCTGTATAGTGCCACTGAATCACAGCTGCAGTGCATTTCAACTAATTCTGATGTCTCTCTTTTCTTTGTAGAAAGAAAAATTATTTCTGTAAAGAAAATCCTGCATTTTTATAGTTGACATGCTCATCATGTTCATTGCAGCGTTACATTCTATGAGTAAAGGGAGAACTGGATATTCATCAGATCTCTCTTTCTCTACTCATTCAACTGCTAACTTGTCGCCTGCCTCGGATGATACAGACTTAGCAGAACGACCCCCGATCATAGATCTTCCTAAGGAGGCAGCTGTGAATACATTGAAGAAAGTGAAGCGGTCGGACATTTGTTCTAGTTCCCATACTGGAGATGAATCAACAAAGGAATCCTTTTTTCCAGATAAAGGTTCTGGTTCGTGTACTGGAGTTGATCTAGCAAAAACCACTGCTGGGCCAACTGAAAACTTTAGCTATTCAAGTTGTCCTTTGAAGAAGTTCAGAACCAGTGATGGAGTTCAGTTACATTCAACTGGTTCTGACACGACAGAGGCAGCGATATTGGATTTGGAGGAACTTGTGAACAAAATTAAATGGCTGAAGGGACTGCTCGAGTTAGGAAAACCCATGTCTAATGTTTCCATACCTTCATGGAAGTTCGTGGAACATCATGCATCATTCGGAAATAAATGATGGATGGTTTCAAAATATCGAAATGTCATCTGGTGGCTCTTGAAAAAAATGAGGTATAAAGCTTCTACGTGTATTGCTCATTCCGTGCAGGTTTTATACACCTTCCATAGTTTAGGAAGCTGCTTGACGTGAAATTTGGATGCATCCCATGTTAAGGTTTCAAGTCTCGTTGCGATGATGCAAAGGCTAGTGCCTTGCCAGCAACACTTAAAACGGTATTCTGGCTTCACTAGGGTATTTTAGAGATGCTCCGAAGAGCATGTACCATATGCTTTCGTTTAGTCGATAATATGCATCGACTAAAGTATCCATGTTCAATTGGCTCAACTGCTTACTGCAACATTTTGTTGAAAAAGAAAGCTTGTATAGAGAAGTTTGAAGTGGAGATGGCAATAATGGATCTCTTTCATTTGAAGCCCTGTGATTGAAGGCTGTTTTCAGTTTGGCATAATACATGAATATGCCTTTTAACTTGGCTTCGAATTACATTTAAGCCCTTCAATTTTGGGTGTGCACAAGTAGACATTTAAACTTGTATAAAGTTGAACAAATGGACACACATGTCCTACGTGTCATCCTACATGTCATTTTTTGTCCTACGTGGTGTTTTACGTATATTGTGTCATGTAGGACTCATTTCTATTTATTTAAAATTTGGATAGTGAAAAATGCTTGTTTGTGCATTATGAAAGTTGAATGTCAAAGTTAAAATTTGAAACCAAGTTTAAGGTTCAATATATATATTATGCTTTTCAAATTTTTATATTGATAACAGTATTGGTCTACAAGAAATTTTGACCTTTTATATTTCGGCACAGGGTTATCATCGAGGAGTTTTGATAAGTAATGAATACACACGTGAACAAGTCAAGTATCCAATAATTTTAATTTTAACCAACAAATAACATAGTGTGATGTTCTAATTAGGGTCGGTTTGAAGAGATATAGAGTAAAATTTACTCGCATCAAATGTTTACACAAATTCAATATATATATGTCATGTATTTAAATTTATAGTTCATTTTAATTCACTTTAATTAATTAACATGTATTTCACTTCATCAAAATAATGAAAATTGAATTTAGTTTGATGTATACAGTCTGTGCGGGTAATTTTTTTCCGTCAGAATGTTATGAAAATTTTAATTTAAGTCTCAACAGAATTTATTGTTATAAGTTCATTGATTCTAAAGTGTAGAATTACGGTGAATATAAGTTTTTTAAAATATTTCAAA
This sequence comes from Solanum habrochaites, assembly GCA_027704765.1. Classification (NCBI taxonomy): domain Eukaryota; kingdom Viridiplantae; phylum Streptophyta; class Magnoliopsida; order Solanales; family Solanaceae; genus Solanum; species Solanum habrochaites. The sequence goes on from JAKWJA010002491.1 coordinate 330,022, forward strand.
AGTTTTACAAATTCAGGATTGTTAGGAGACTATATAAAACAATAAAAAGAATATTGTAGGTAGAATTTATTGTTATAGGTTTATTCCTCAATTCAGGGATTTACATCCTGACTCGATCCTGTTAGTAGGATTTCTTAAACTTTTGTCCAAAGATATTAATTAGGAAACAATGAAAAGTACTTTTAATTTTTTTTTAATCATACTTCCTCCGTTTCAAAAAGAATGTCCTTATTTTTTTTTTAATTTGTTTAAAAAAGAATAATCCCGTTTTTTATGCAACAGTTTAATTTTCCACGTGACATGTTTAAGACCATAAGATTAAAGGGTATTTTGGTACATTTGACACAACTTTAATTTAAAACTATAAGATTAAAAAGTCTTATTCCTTTTCTTAAACTCCGTTCTAAGTCAAACTAGGTCATTCTGTTTGAAACGAAGGGAGTATTATATAAGAAAACATAAATAGAAAGATATTACCTTTCTTCATTAAAACTAATTTTTGTATTAACTTGTACAAACTTACCTAGAATAATTTTTGCCAAGGACAGTTATTTTTAAAGATAAAATTTGTACAAAATTTTACATATGTAAAGTTGATCTTATCTGTTCATAAAGGTTTTTATTGAACACAAACGTCAACTTTAACAAAGGGATAACTAAGCAATTTCGAAAGTGATATTATCAATGTTTCATTTATTGATACATATCTATTTCAATTCAAATGCACATTTTTCTAAACAAAAGGGACAAATTTACAAAAGTTTCTACGCACATGAGGTGAGATATACCTAACAAATTCAAATTGATTGTCACTTTCATTCAGCACATTCAAAAGTGGACCAAATATGTGTGTAGTGTATTCCTCTTATCTATTGAAGTGTCACTTTCTTCATTAGGTGAAGTGTTTTTCCTCTCCAAATGGGGTATAACAAAAAAAAAAAGGAAAAAAAAAGAGAGTAGAAATAACACAGAAATAGAGTTTTGTCTTTGAAAAGAACATAAAATAAAATAGTATGCTGTCTTTATTTTATTTAAAAAGTGCATAACAAAAACAAGGCTGTGTGTCAGGTTTAAGATTTTCGTTTTTTGTTAGAAAAACAGTCCGGTTTAAGATAAGATTTTTATTTCCGTTTTGGAATTTAACTTTCAATAAAGACAAACTTTATTTGGACTATGTTTTTCAAAAGGTTGTTTTTTGTTTTTTTTGTATTTGTATTAAACAATACATATGTTAAAACAAAGCACAAAAAAAAACATTAAAGGTTAGATCTTTAATTAGAAGTTTTTAATTTAGATTTGAACGAACAAAAGCTTGTGTGACACAGTAAAATTGTATTTATAGTATATATAATCATGTTTCGAAAGGATTATGAAATAATAGCTACATGATGAAAATATTAGGATGGAAGAAAATGTCATTCAAATGTTTAGATAGTAATTAAAGGTAGGGACGGATTTACGTTGGCGACAAGAAAATGTGCTTCAAATGTCTCCTTGGGCTTGGTGAGTAATTAGCAGGGGCGTCTATTTACGTGTTGTTGGTGAAGGTTTCTCGTTGGCCCAAAAAATGATCTAGGGTGTTTGTCTTTGACTGAAGAGGAAAGGGTGGTCGAGTGTCTCGAGTTTTGGTGTGGTGAGACAGACGTCGTGGAACCCCGGGAAAACACAACCAGACGGGGCTCAGGCGGGGGGGAGGCAGGAAGAACTCGCGTGTTCGAGCCCGAGGAGACAGGGACTACGAGACTCACGGAGAGGGCCTTCGTGAGGCGCGGTGGGAAGTCGACCCGTGTTAGTGGTGAAGAGGAGGTAAGTAAGGTGGTTGAACCCCCCGCAGGAAAGCCGCCTGCCGCCACTGATTAAAGACCTGTTTGATCATGAAAATTGTGAAATTTAAAAAAATACATATTTTATTTTCTATGCAAAAAATTAGTACTTATTTGAAAATTAGAGATTATGATATTAATTTGATCATACATACGAATTAGAGTTGTTTCTAAATTTTGTCAGTGTTTTTTAGCGAAGAAAATAACAACATTTTTTTATACTTTTTAAATAGGCATAATACGTATATTGAATCCTAAACTTAGCTACAAATTTTAACTTTGACCTCTGACTTTCATAGTGCACAAACAAACACTTTAATTATCCTGCCTTTAAATAAATAAACATGCGATTTTTGGAGCCAAAGAAACTAAAATGAAAACGCTCCCACGTGTATTAGTGAATCACTCAATGGCTGCCAACTAATTAAATATTTTACACATTTATAGAATTAAAAAAAATTAAAATGAGATTTTGATTTGGAAATATGAAAAAATATATAAAAGGGATTCATTAAGGGTAGAGTTGTCATTTCAACATTTTTCTTAATCGTTGTGGGTCTCGAAATTACTCCTAACTCGCGCAAAATACGTACACATCATGCATTTTGCCAGATAGAACTCGCGTATTTATTTATTAAAATATTGAATAGTTAAAGTGTTTGATTGTGCACTATAAAAGTTGAAGGTCAAAATTAAAATATAAAATCAAATTAATGATTTAATATATTTATTGTGCTTTTAAATATAAGATTTTATGATCATACAAGATTTTTTAAATCAACTTTGAAAAAAATAAAAAATATGCATGATAGAAAGACCATTCAGATAAATAAATTAAAACATGAGAAATATTATTATAATAAAGACAATCCCGCACCTCTTATGACAATAATCAAAAAAAATTTTCAATGGTTTATTTCCACACATTAATGCTATAAGACACTCAAATTTATCATTCGCCTTCAACTAACAAGCAAGCAGTTCAATTTTGAACATGTAATCTAGACATTTCAACTTATCATGAATTGGAATTATTTTAACACCAAGTGTTAACCCTCCATGGATGAACAGTATGCGAAGTAGTGGGGCAGCGCTAAAATAGAGGAAAAACAAGAGAAAGATGTAATGATGCAAGGGACACGGCAGGGAGAGAAGTGCAGATGAGGAAACCTAAATTTAAATATGTGTTTATACTTATAGATAAAACTAGATGAGCGTTGCCCGTGCGAAGACGGGCCCAACGTTTACGAGATTTTAAATATTTTAATAACATTTAGGAGTTGCTGAATTTGTATGCATAATACTGCTCTGGGCTTTGCAGACATCTTTCACAGCTGATGATGCTGTAGTTGGAGCATTATAGTATTTATAATGTACCTAAATTTTGAGTTTGCCTATAAACAAATAAAATTAATATTTCAAAGGAAAAATTAGTAATTCGACACACATCATGCTGCCAAATTTGTTCATAATATATTTCATGTGATGTCATACTAAATGATTGTCGAAGTGAGATACTTTACAGTAGTTTAAACCATTTTCATTTATGGTAATACTAATTACCTAACATTTACATACGTATAAAATTAACAAAAACAGAGGCATCTTCTTCATGCTGGATCTTCCTGGATCTCTTGATAAAAAATCCCCTGTTCGCACAGAAATCGCATCTCATAACTTAACAACACCAAATGAAAAAATTTGTCAACATTAAGCTTTCAACTAACCTATCTTGAATCCCTATTTTACGATTGACATTAAACAATTTATATAATAACACCAAAATTTTTTTTAAAATGGAAAAACCCATACTGTTATTTCGTTAAACTCTGTCAATAATAGATCAATTAGCAATCAAAAGATGATGTAAACAGAATCAGCATACAACCACTACATTTTTGTCGTATTGGAATAGAATAGCGATTAGTGAGAAAATAAGAAAGCCAAATTTTGGAATGTAAAGCATCATTCCAAATTATGAATGAGATCTTATTTAACAGATTAATATTTTTTATAGTAAGATTGAAAACAGTCAGAACGCAAAGTGACAATATGACTCAAACAAAGTGAACAAAGCTCAATAGGTGTAAAGAGACACCCTCATCCAGATTAAGAAAATCTTGTAAGCCATATATAACAAATCAAAATATTTTATATGTTAAAGACTAAAGGAAATTATTTATAAAGAAATTGATTCATAATTGTGGACTTAATGTTAAAGATTATCAATCTGGACAAAAAATTTATGAAATTCTGTAATATTTAACCTTGTTAAAATGTCTGGAGACACATTCAGTTCAAGTGAGTTCCCAAATTAGATCATCAGCAATAGTAATGGACATATGATACGATATAAAATCTCAGTTTTCGATAAATCATGAAAGGTGGAAACAGAATAACACAACCAAATTTTAAAACCCTTTAGATAGTATGATGTACAAATAAAATGTGATGACAATTAAAAGATCAGCATATTACTATAGTTGTAGTGCAAAAGTATATACCAGTACTAGTGTTTTGTCAAGCTCATGACAGGTGGTTGCACAGATATTGTGTAATTTAGCAGATAGGGGTTTTAGGTCATCTCTCTTAAGGTATGTCCTGCTTTATATAAATGACAAACTTGTGCAGGTATTATTATACAGTACTAGTGTCATCTGAATTAGCATAAGCTTTCTCTAGCTAAATTATCTGGATTTTGAAACAACAGAAGACCACCACAAATTTTAAAATTAACTATAATGTTAAGAGGAAAAAAAAAATGAAAAGTTATTTAAGGTTGTATGGGTGAAAGTTTCTACATAGAATATTTTTCATATGTGTGGTGTGTGTAGGTGTCAGGGCCACTTGTGTTAAAAAAATAATGGAGTAGGGAAATGTTACACTCCTCTTGTTCCCCTTGTCATTAAAAATAATAATAAGAACGTTATATAACAATAACCCACATATGTCACCAATAACCTACACCCCATTGTAAAGCATAAAAATAAACATGCATTGTTTATCGTGTAAAACAATGTATATTTTTCTTATTTATGACACTTCATAATGAACTGTCAGATATTAAAATCCAGGCTTAAGAAATCTTAAGATATATATATATATATATATATATATATATTATATATATATATATATATATATATATATAAAAAATTTAAAAAAAAAAAGAGGAAAAGTCCTTTGCGAAAAGGCAAAAAAATGAAACTACACTACTGCTAAAGCCTAAAAGCAGGAGCCTACACCATCTCATTTGTTATTTTTGTCAGCAATATATATTTTCTTTAAGACCGTTATCCTTGTTATGCTGATTACTCTCATTCATTATTATAACCACTCCTTATCTTTTTTTTTATTTTAAATTAAATATTAATCTAGAAACAAAAAGAAATTATAAACACGTCTTATACATATACATCTCTATGTTTCATTTTTTTTAATTATATAATTATAATTATGCTCATGCTTGCTTATCTTGTTCATTCATTATTTTTTGTGTGTTTCTTTTTCTTCTGTTTTTTGAGATTCAGACAAAATAAATGTATTCTGCTGGTAGGGGTTAGGGAGGGTGTTTTTTTTTTTAGCATTTCTCTACAACAGTGGGTTATTGGAAAAGGAAAGAGGAAGCGAGAAACGAATAACGTTCTAACCACACGTCGGGTACTATATCTCGTGCGGGGCTTAGGTGTTGCAGAGGGGTTTTGGGTAAGATTTGAAGAGGCAGTCCAAAATGAAGGACAGAGCAGAAGAAAGGTGGGATTGTGAGTTGGAAAGAGGAAATCTGCGGGCTCTTCGGAAAAAAAGGATAACCGGCGACGCTGGTACATATAGATCGTCTATGGATAATTAGCTGATTATAGATAATATATATCTATAGATAAGGAGGAAAGTCGGTGCTAAACGCCAAAAAATGAAAACATTAGCCTACACTACTGCTAAAACCCGAAAAAAAAAGCAGGAGCCTACTTCGGCGACTGTGGGTGGCCAGTTGTGTTAGTGTGGAAAGCAGAAATATTGCCTTTAAGACCGTATCATGTTCCGGCTGTAGTACATTTTTTTATGTAATTATTATAACTACTTGTCCCCGAGCTGGGCGGGGGGGAGGGGAAAGGAAAGAGGAAGCGAGAAGAAAAGAAAGAGAAACACGGCGGGTGACAAGAGAGCCTCTGCAGGGGGGGCAGAGGGGTGGTGTGGAGGTTGTCGGGTTTCGTAGAACGTCACGGTGTGAGAGGATTGTTGACGTTAGGACGGCAGAGGGGGGGTTGGTGGAGGGGAGAGGGGGGGGGGGGAGAGTCAGAACAAAGGAAGGAACAGCGCAAAAAGGAAAAAAATGAGGGGAAAAAAAAAGGGAAAGAGGAGCGAAAAGAAAAGAAAGAGAAACACGGCGGGTACAGAACATGGAAGTGCGTCCGGTGGGCCAGAGGGGGGGAGGAGGAGAAGAGAGAGGAATACAAGTGGATTCATGGTTGGGGGTAGAGATTTTGGAGAGTCATGACAAAAGGAATGGAACAGAGCAGAAAGGAAAAAAATTTAGTTTAAATTTATATTATGTTAAAAGGAAAAAAATTAGAAACACTTCTTGAGAACAAGACAGCTCTATGTGTCATATGTTTTTTTTACGTATAATGGTCAGAATTATACTTATAAAGGTTAGTCAGATGGGGGGCGGGAGAAGGTGGTAGGGAGAGGCAGTCAGACAAATGAAGGACAGATCAGAAATTACGAGGGCGAAGAACCAGGGGTGGACAAAGAAAGAAAAACATAGACCGGAAGGGGGGGAAAGGGCAAATGGAGGATTAGGTGGTGGTGGAAATCAGGGAGCGGAAGAAGGGAGCGGGAGAAGCAGGGGGGAGGAAGGCTGGGTGGCTAAGGAAGGAATTAAATTTGGTGTTGGTGTTGAAGACAGACTGAGGGGCCGACTGGGTGGTAGTGGAGGAGAGGAATAGGAGCTGCAAACAGGGCGATGGAACTTGAAATGGTCAACGGTGGATGGAAAAGGCATATTTGCCCTTCTTGCTTGAGAATGAAATGGGGCCAGTGGGGAGTATGTAACCAGTGACCACTATATAAGCCGTCTGTGGTCTGGGCCTCTGACCACTCGGTATATAATAGGTATATTATAAAAGAAAATGGAGCGCATTTTAATGACGCTAAGTTACCTAGAGTAGAGTGGAAGGAATCGAGAAGATATAAAGATTGGGTGATGCAAGGAATTTTCGGTGTGATTTATAAGTTGAAATACTTCAATGAAGATGTTTTGGAAACAAAAAATATACGTCTCATACTTTTTTCGTTTCAAAAAGAATGTCTTTTCTTTTTTTGGCAGTATTTTAGCTTTAACTTTTTATGTATCATGTTTAAAATCACAAGATTATAGGACATTTACATTTGATATAATTTTAATTTAGAATCATAAGATAAAAAAATCTTCTTTCTTTTCTTAAATTAGATTTCAAGAAAAACAGCGGATTTGGGGGGAAACGGAGGAAGGGGTGTGTAGTTGATGCTAGTTCTGTTTAACAAAGAGAAAACAACGTTCGAAGAAAGGGGTATATAAATAGAGCACTGAAACTCTGTTTAACTTCTCTTCGTCTTCATTTTGAAGAAAAAAAAATGGAAACTCTTCCTCCTCTGCAAAAGTGCACAGTGGACACATTTTCAGCCACAGTAACCAGAACTCACACTTTTATTCACTCAATAGCAATACTCTTCATGCTCTACTACAGACTAATAATCAATCTCAACGAAATTCCAATCTCATTTTTACCTTACTGGTTCCTAATCTTCGTTTCCGAGCTAATTCTCTCCTTCCTTAGGACACTCGACTCAGCTCATATATTCTCTCCAGTTACCCGCTACGTCTACCCGGAAAACTTGCCGCCGGACGATGAACTACCGGCAATCGACGTTTTTGTATGTACGGCGGATCCGATAAAGGAACCGGCGTTGGGAGTTATGAACACTGTTTTATCAGCGATGGCGATTGATTATCCGCCGGAGAAGGTAACAGTATACCTTTCCGACGATGGGGGTTCGGTTACGACGCTATGTGCGGTTCGTGAAGCGTGGAGATTTGGAGAAGTTTGGATTCCGTTTTGCAGGGAATTTGGAGTGAAGAGGATTTGCCCTGAAATTTTTTTTCAAGCAGCTGATGATGAGATTAATGGCGGCAAAGATTATTTGCTAGAAAGAGAGAACATTCAGGTAGTCACTTGGATTTCCTTTGATGGGGATAATGTTATTTTTTGAGATTATAATTTCATAATATAATTTTGAAGTTTATCCAAAATAATAGTAACAAATAAATAGATTTAAATGTATTTTTTAAATTCGTATTAAATTAAACGATATTTTATTTTACTTTTTACGGAGGCAATGGTACTTTTTCGTTGGCTTTTCACTAATTACCTTTAAACTTTACATCCACTTAACATACAAAGACTAGTATGAATATTTTACTATAATTGCGTGTTTATTTTTATTTGTTTATTATATTAAAAAATAAATATTTATATTTAATTATTTAGTTTGAAAATAAAAATTATTTTATTATTTAATTTTTAATTTATTTTTATTATTATTTATTTATTATTCCTTATTAGGCGTACATCAGTAAAAATGAATAAAAAATATTTTTTGTGTTTAACTATTTATCCACTTTTCTTTTCTTAGTTATTTCTAATTATTTGTCTATTTAAATAAATTAATAAGTAAATTAATTCAAAAGTATAAAATAATTTTGAATATAAATAATTAATAATTTTTTGAGATAATAACTAATTAACAAGGAATCGAAATCCCTGTTTTTTTTAAAAAAAACACTTTTCTACATGAGCCTCAATAAGTAATTATGAATACAAATAATTAATAATTTTTTAAGATAATAATTAATTGATGAGGAATCGAGATCCCTGTTTTTTTTATAAAAAAAATCACTTTTCTACATGAGCCTCGATGTACAACCCAATAAATAATCTTTTCAAACTTGTCATCACACTAGAGGCCACTTATAAATTATAGTTATCTATTCAACTAATAAACTATTCTTCACCGCATCTTGTCTGCAGAAAGAGTATAGTTTAACTCATCTCAAATTAAAGTACTAGTGCTTTTAACTTTTATTTTTTTTAAACTCTATTTACAGTTTGGTTTGGTCTCGAACTCCAGGTCGGGAGTCGTGTTGCTTTTATAGTTGACTCGTCGGACTATGTTCATTTTATATATTTTTCATAAACGGTTGATTTATAATATTTGTCATTTCATAAAATTAATATATAAATTTTTATTTTTTTAATTCTTGTGAGTTATTAGTCTTAAAAATATAAATTTGATTAACTTAGAAAAGTTAAGTAAATAATTTATGTTCATTCATTATATTCATATTCATTGATTGAAAATTTGAACTTCAAAAAAATTAAATAAAAGTAAAAGGATAAAGTTATATTATATTATAATGCAAGTGCAAAGTAAAAATGTGACATATAAAATAAGACGGAGAAAATAATTAAAACATGCGGGAAGGTGTTTGGTACAGAGGAAAATATTTTTACTTTTTCTGTGTTATTGGTTTGTTTTCATTGAATATTTGGTTAAAATCTTTCATAAATAATGGTGTTTTTTTGTGAAAAGGACAAAATAGAACAATAACCCCAAAGTAAGGTGGATGGGAAGAGTTTTTAATTGTCTCCTGTCTCTGGTGGTTGTGGTTCTGCAATGGGTCTCCCAACTCTCCCTCGCGTATTGACCATCCCCCCTCCCCCCAACACCCACGGGGGGGGGGGGGGGGGTCTTGCGTGGCTGCCATGTCCGCCGCCGCACAATGTTTTGCTGATAACAGAAAAATTGTGTTGTGTTAAGTATTGTTGCGGCCTTACTGAGAACACGAGAAATAAGTAAGAAATTTTCACTTATTTTTCAAAAAGACATTTTCTAGAAAATCATTTTCCGTGGAAACAAGCAAAGTGTGTTTGGTATGATGGAAAATGTTTTCCACAGAAACCCTTTGAGAAGCCCGCAGCCACTTCCCTCCGGTTGCGCATTGGGTTAACCGCTCCTATGTAATCGCACAAAAGATGAAAATCATACTAGGTAAGCTCAATGCGACTAGCTTGATTGAAAAAGTTGTTGGCAAGGGGATTCAATCCCTGGCATCCCTTATGAGATATACTACTGTAACAGTAGCACCAACTCAGCCACCTTTCCGGGTCTTGGGATCTTTTTATACATAGTTTGTTGAGCTAATTATCTTTTACTTGTATAATTTATGGATTTTAGTTTCCACATTTTGTTTTGTGTTTGATATAATTGATAATTAACATCTACATTCGTAGAAAGAGTACGAGGAGTTCAAGGAGCGGTTGAAGAAAGCTCAAGAAAATGGAGGGACAAAGGATACTGGAGTCCAGTTTGGCCCAAATCGTGATACTGTAATTGAGGTACGGTTTTAATGAGAAAGTGATATAAATAGTAGTTTATCATAGGCAAACATTTAATGTAGACATTATAATACGCATAATACTTAAATATGTTTTTTAATTTGATCTCATTTTATATTTATGACTTTCAATTTTGTGTGTACACAAGTAGACATTTGAACTTGTATAAAATTAAAAAAAATAGGCACATGAGTTCTACATGGCATAATACACATAAGGACATCACATAGAACCCAAATTGGCATGTAGGGAACCACGTAGGACGCATGTCTATTTGTTCAACTTTATAAAATTTTAAGTATCTACTTGTACAAACTCAAAACTAGAGGGCATAAATATAAATTAAAGCTAAGTTAAAGGATATATTTATGTATTATGTCTATATAATATATGTATATACAAGTATATTAGCTAGCAGAAATAAATACTTTTGGACAAGTAGCTAGATGTATAACTATCCCTTTTTTACCATATCACCTACTGCAACAATTAAATTTTTCCGATTTTCTACTTGATATTCAATACCTATATTAAGATATCTGACTAATCCGGTTTCAATGTCCAATATCTATATTAGGATTCCGACTAATTCAAATTTTCTTGCAGATAATAGGCCAGAGAGGTTGTGGAGCCAAAAATAATGGCAAAGCTAAATTACCATCTCTTGTTTATGTTTCAAGGGAGAAAAATACTTCTCATCCCCATCATTTCAAAGCTGGAGCCCTCAATGTTCTTGTATAATTCTCTTTCACCCTTCTTATAAATAGCTATTTATGTGTTTTGGCCAAATACATAAACATATCTCTAAATTTGTTGGATTTTTTCTTTCAGATACCTTAACTATGTCATTTTCCTATTGAATCATTGAACCGCCCATAATTTGTTCCTTTTAAACAAACACCGTTGGCTTATGTAGAATAAATTTTTTTAGGGATATTAATAAAGGATACATATATTTGTTCCAAAACTAATTAGTCCAATTGATAGTGAAAATTGTTTGTGAAATGATTATGTTTTATTTCAAGCATTTTGAACATATCATAAATAAAGGAGACAACCAGTTTGTCTTCATTCTTAATTTAAAAAAATTACAATACGGACACAATCGAGTAGTTACAATAGAAACGCCGATCAAAATCAACTCGATGTTTAAATGAACAATACGGAGGTTCAATGATTCAATGGAAAATGAACGTGTTGACATATCGTGAGGGAGGGGAAAAACCCAACAAGTTTAGGGATTTATTTATGAGTTCGGCCATGTGCTTTTCTTAGTCTATGCGAAAAAACAATCTCTAACTTTCTACATTTAGTGCCCTTCCGTTTTAATTAGCGAATTTTTTTTTATAAATTTGTAATTTTGAACCTGTTTTAACGTTTGTGTAGCTCTGAGAAGTTCTCAATAAGCATAAAATGGGAAGTTTAAGTTGGTATTTCCAAATTTAGAAAGACATAATTATTTTTTGGAACTAACTTAAATGAAAATAGGGTCACATAAAGTGGATCAGAGGAAGTAGAAGTTTTTAATTCCAAATTTCTTTTGTTCCCCCTTATGACACTCTCAAATGGATACAATGTTTAGGACTAATCGATTCGATAAAATCTTAGTTTAGTTGTGCTTGGACTTGTCTTTGTTACGGAAATTATATGATTTATTTATTTTTGCAGCTTAGAGTTTCTGGAATCATAAGCAACTCACCATACATATTAATGTTGGATTGTGATATGCACTCCAATGATCCATCTTCAGCTAGACAAGCAATGTGCTTTCACCTTGATCCCAAAATCTCTCACTCACTTGCATTTGTTCAGTTCCCTCAAAGATTTCGCAACATTAGCAAGAATGATATTTATGATTCTGCCATGAGAATTTGTTTTGTGGTAAGTTTTGCATATCATATATGATTTTAAACTTTATACATTGACGTCGTAAAATAAAATAATGCATATACATTAAGATCAATATATAACTGCTTTGAGATGCTTTACTTTAGCCAAGGGCCTATCAGAAACCCCTCTATCTCTACGAGGTAGGAATATAGTTTGTGTATACTCTACCCTCCCAGACTCCACATTGTGAAATTACACTATATATGTTATCGTTGACTATAAGTTATATATACCATCAAAGTAAAAAAATGTACACCGTCAAGTCAACTTCGTTGTAGCATGAACCTGTCTTATTTTCAAGATTACACATCTCACATTTCAAGGAGATTAACCTCTAAATATCATTTAGGTGACCTAATACTGTAAAAGAATCTTTCGCTAGCGATGTATATAAATTAAACTCCTTATGTTATGTTGGAAATTAGAGAGAAATCTCTTGATAACTATTCTCTGCAGATTTCTTGTAAATATCTATCAAATACTTGAAGTATTATGTATAACAAAGAATTCGGTCTGTTACTATATATTTAGGTCAGGTGGCCAGGGATGGATGGGCTTATAGGACCTATGCTATCTGGTACATGCTTCTATATGAAGAGGAAAGCTCTGTACGGGACTGCTATACACAAAGGTATTGCTCAATCAATTAAAGATTTAAGTTTCACACATTGTATGATTTATTTTTTGATAACCGTGGTGTCCGAGTCAGCTTGTGTACATCGCAACTTACTCCACATGATACCTGCCACCTCCCACGAGTAACAGGTATCAGCTAACTCTATTCACCAAAGTTAGAACATATGGGATGAAATCACGTAGTGTTTTGTCTCTACCTCATGGTGCTCACTCGTTTCATTGACCACTAGGTTACACCGTTGGGCAAAGTATATGGATTTTTTATACCATCAAATCAGCTGACTTACAATAACATGTAATTCTTCAATTTTTTATACCATCAAATCAGCTGACTTACAATAACATGTAATTCTTCATAGCAAACAAACCTGATATAGTAATAAAAATAGAGTTAACCTGCTATTTGTGATGTTCAAACTCTTCAAAAATGCCAATGGATGCATGTTGGATTCTTCGGCAACATTTTTAGAGAATCTGAGCAACACATCCTGTTGTAGTTGGTTGAAATGAATTAATGGTGCATATAACTTTCTACAAATCCATTATAAAAATGCTCCAAAAGTTCTTGACAAATTTGTCTCTTTAGTAAAAAGAATTCCATATTCATATATACTCTGCAGTAATCACAATTCTGTTAACTTTTTAACCAGACATGGATCTTAGTGAGCTGAAGAAGTATTTTGGATCCTCAAATGAATTCCTAAATACTGTTATTACATGCATTAATGATAAGCAAAATGACACTGGCATCAAGGAATTTGCTGACAATGAGATCCAAGAAGCAAGATATTTAGCCTCTTGCACCTATGAGGAGGAGTCACAATGGGGAGAAGAGGTAAGTCGACAGTCACATTAATGCTGAAAATCAACTATATAATCAATGTAACCCCTTTTGACTTGGGTAGTTGGGCCAGGGGCGGAGCTAGAGGCGCAAGGGTTCAACTATACTCCATTAGTGTAAAATTACATTATTAATCAAAAATAGTTTTTACAATGTATAAATAGTAAAAGGTGAGGATCTTCTAAAATTACATTGTGTATATAAGGTCAAAATTATTTGATTTCACTTGCCTTCTTCATGTGTTTACTTCTTTATATTTTAAATTCCCTCATTGAAAATCCTAGTTTTGCCACTAAATCAAACGAGTTACCTAAAGAAATGGATTGATTTTAATTTGCCACCTCTAGCATAACTCTATCAATTCGTCATTCTATCCTATTTATGCTAACTTCGATTGACTTCATTTTTGTATATATAGATAGGATTCCTGTACCATTCAGTGGTGGAAGACTACTTCACAGGTTTCATTATGCATTGCAAAGGCTGGAAATCTGTGCTTTGTAACCCTTCAAGGCCAGCATTTTTAGGCAGTAGTACAACAAATTTGAATGACACGTTAGTTCAAGGAACAAGATGGAATTCTGGACTAGTTGAAGTTCTTTTCTCAAGATTTTGTCCCCTCATCTATGGCTTGAAATCAAGAATGCCTTTTCTTGAATGCATGTGTTATGCTTACCTTGCTTCTCAGCCTCTCTATTGCTTCCCAGTTTGGTTTTTAGCCATCGTTCCTCAGCTTTGTCTCCTAAATGGCATTCCCATTTACCCTAAGGTATGACGAGTTAACTTATATAGACTGATAATGCAAAAATATTTTGAACGATCGGTGAATTTCAACGAGCTGCAGCAAGTGAAAGTATATGTGTCATGTATCTATTGGTTTTAGCTATAATTCCTCAGTTTTGTCTCCTAAATAGCATTACCACCCTAAGGTATCAGGAATTAACTTATTACACCGATATTATAAAAATATTTCAAACTGTCATTGAATTTTAGGTGCTGCAGCAAGTAAAAGTATATGTTTAACTTACATCTTTGAAAAAACTTACCTGGTCCCATTTTCATCGAAGTTCAAACCAACAGAAATATGAGAAATTAATATGGTGTGGCTTGAAAATAGAGTAAGTAATTATCATTGGATTTAAGTTAAATACATTGACGATTTTAAGATTTTATTTTATGCTATCAGCGAATTTTAACCCGTGATAGCAGATTAGGTACACCATTTTTAGCTTATAACCAAGAGATTTACCTACAATTATCTATCAAGTGACCAGATTTTGTGAAACTTTAATTTGCTCATCAGTCTATAAAACTTAAACTCTTTATTGTTATCATTTAAATGACCAGCGTAAAAATTCTTATTCCACTATCGATATATAGAACTTAAATAACATAGACTTTGATAGTAACTATATTATATTTTCACAGGTCTCAAGTCCATGGTTCTTTGTATATTCTTTTCTTTTCTTGTCATCACTTTCAAAATGTTTGTGGGATGTTGTGAACACTGGAGGGACAATGAGAACATGGTGGAATGAATGGAGGGTATGGATGATAAAATCAATAACAGCTTATTTCTATGGAACTTTGGATGCAATCATGAAGTTATATGGCTTTAGAAAAGCAAGTTTTTTGCCCACAAATAAAGTTGTTGATGATGAACAATTGAAGAGATACCAAATGGGAATATACAATTTTCAAGCATCTAAAAGACTAATTGTCCCTTTGGTTACATTAGTCATATTGAATATGATTTCCTTCACTTGGGGAGTTATTGGAAAAGTGATTCTAGAAGGGAGATTGAGTGATTTGTTTGGTCAAGTGTTCCTCTCATTTTTCATCTTGATGGTGAATTATCCTATAATTGAAGGGATGTTATTGAGGAGAGACAAAGGAAGCATTCCAATCTTTGTGACTCTATTGTCTATTTTGCTTTCTTTTTGTCTTTTGTTCATTGGTTCTATTTTTGTAAGGTAAGATGATATACTTAGCTTAAGATAGACAATAAGAATTATTGATCTCTATTTTCCACTTCTGATGTTGTCTAGTTTCGCACTTGTGGGATTTCATTGGTGTTAGTTTATCTCTTTCAAGTAGTAATGCTTATTTTCACGGGATGTATATTTAAGAGCATATACGAGGAGAGGAAAAAGGATCATGTAGCCCATGCTGGATTAACCGTATTCTGAGTTGAAACAATCAACCTATTTCTAAAGTGACCCATTTGTATCGGAGAAGCCCGTGTATGAACAATGTCATGTTCAAGGTTTCTTTTCACCTCGATACAATATATATTTGTGCATTGTGCATCATTTCCAACTCTTTTAGTAATAGACATTTATGACTATATCAGCAGAAGGGTTCTGCCTTTGGCTCCAGCAATAAATTAAAAGGGTTCTAGTAGAATTTTGTGGATTTGATTTGACTCTAACTCTGCCAATAACGTTTTATAGTATGAAGACACTATTGAAGACTGTTTTGAAGTATAACATGGTCAATTAAGTTTTTTTAGTAGTGTCCTATATTCTTGGGCTAGCTGTTAGCAAATCTGCAGATCATGGTGCAGTACTTTCTAGTTTGTTGTTAGTAATTAGTTGTTATATAGTGGTCATCCAGTGACTTAGTAGTTTGTTATTTTCAAATCTAAAAAGTTGTACTTTCCTGTGATTTTTATATAGAGAAAAACCAAAGACTTCAGCATACAATACTCTTAACCTTGATCCTCTGTTTCTTCTTAAAAATTTCCTGTCGATTTTCTCCGACAGACACACATCATAGCTGCAAGAGCATATTATTTCTGATAACAAAATAAACTACACAAAAACAATGAACCTATTTCTAGTGGATTAATCACATCATGAGCAAATATTTTCTCAAGGAACCTATTCAAAGTGACCAGGTACAAAGAATGTCGCATCATGATTTCTTTTCACCTTGATACAATATGAAATTGTGCAACATCTTCAGTCTTTAGTTCAGTACACCTTATATTCGTTGAATGAACAACAAATATTTTCTACTTATGTGAGGTGAATACGAATCGTGTTGGAATGATTTTTGCTAACAAATGATGTGTTAGGCCTGTGTGGAGATACAGAGACAGGACGGGACAGGGTGGGTTCAGGCTTAATTAACCTGCAAAGACTTTAACCCGCATTACTCCATCTACATATCAGTTTTTTCTGTTTTCAATTATTTTCACATAAACCCGCCTCGTTATCTAGCAACAGCTTTTATATTTTATCAAAAGCTCTCTGTTTGTAATTTTTAGAACCATGTAGCTCTGATTAGTGTAATTTGTTTAGCCAATTAGCAAATCTTCTCATCAATTATTGTTTGTTGAACTAATGTGTTTATAATTTAACTCTGCTGATTATACCTGATGAATTCTTACTAAAATCATACAGTATCCTTTTCTCTAGAATAAAGATATATTAAGCATGATTAAGATTATTGTTAAGTCAAATAAATTAGATCATTAATATGTAAATGTACAAGTATACAACAACAACAGCATATTGATAGACCTTATTCATACCTTCAGTAGAGAGGTTGTTTTCTCACAGGATGCTGCCTCTTCTTAAACACAAAACTGTTGGCGATTTCTCCTTCTTCACCTCCTCCTTACTACCAGAAACTGAAGTGCTGTTAAATTGCTAGATTTAGGCAATGAAATCAACGGCCATAGAAGAGGAATACCTACATTCCAATCGGTTGCACAATTTATTTGTATTGACGCTGGAGCTCGCACTGCAACCGGCTCGGTCGCTGCTGGTCACCTGAAAATGTACTGGCTTGCTTGATATCCGCCATAAAATGAAGTAAAACGTTCAAAATAAATCTCTATTAGATAGTTTGCATCACCGGTCTATATTTCTGAACATTATACAAAAGGCACTTACAGAGTCGTTGCCTCGTAGAATGACGGCGTCACAAGATGTTGCCACTTCGGAAACATCAAAACTGCCGGCAATTTCTCCTTCACCTCCTCTTACTGCCGGAAATTGAACTTATGGCTGCTGTTAAATTGCTAGATACAGCTATGAAATCAACAGTTATAGAAGAGGTATAGCCTCATACCAATCGATGCATAATTTATTTGTACCAACGCTGGAGCTCACCCTTGCAACCTGCTTGGTCGCCGACGGTCACCAAAAAACGTACTCGTATACTTGATATCCGCCATAAAATGAAGTAAAAAGTTCAAAAAAAATCACTGTTAGATTGATTTCATCACCGATCTATATTTCCCAAACATTATACAAACGACATTACGGAGTCATTACCTCTTAGCATGACGGCGTCACAGGATGTTTCCACTTAGGAAACACCAAAACTTCAGGCGATTTCTCCTTCTTCACCTCCTCCTTACTACCGAAAATTGAATTTATCGCTGCCGTTAACTCGCTAGATTCAAGCGATGAAAATCAACGGCGATGAAAGAGGAACAGCTACATTTCAACCGGTTAAACAATTAACTAGCATCGACGCTGGATCGTCGTCGTTGTAATCTGCTAGGCTACCGGAGCAGATCGTCGTTTGTTTTATATTCGCCAGGAGAGAAATGAAATTGAATATGGCGGAAAGAATTTGGGGGGAAGAGTATTTATATGGGAAAATGTGGGATGGTGAAGAAGATTTCTCAATGTTAAATTTTTTTTTCTTAAAAATAATCATAAATTTTTATTTTTCGACTCTTACAAATTTAACAAGGATTCTTTGTTCAATTTAATTAAATTAAATAGCGTCTTATATGTATTAGAAAAACCATATTAAGGGGAAAAAAATTGTGACTGAATTTTTTAGAAATTTGAGAATTTTACAATCTATGAAGAATTTTTTTCAAATGAATATATATATTTTGGATGAGCAATATTCAAAAAACTAAACGGAGTCTTATGTATAAAAAAAATTAGACAATACAAATTAATCAAATTATCCTAACAGAGGCGGACCCATGGTGTCCGCCAGGTGCTCGAGCATCCATTAACTTCGTTACGGAATGTATATATATCTATGTAGAAATTGATAGGTATTTGTATAAAATTAACATAGAACACCCAATGAATAAATGATTTAGTTGGCCCAATGGTTTGTACCAAGGTTCGAATCTCACTGTTAACACATATTTTTTATATTTTTACTTTAGGACACCCACAACCTTAAATTCCTAAATCCGCCATCGCATACTAACATATTTTTTATTCAATATTTATTGGCTTTCATTAACCACTTGATTATATTAATTCTAGAAGACATCTCTTCAACTTATTTACCAGCGATAATAGTTGTTACGTCTAACTATTATATTCCATATGTAAAATTTATTAATTCAACTAATCTAAATTATATTGAAATATCACAAAAACAAATTAATCTACCCATAAACATTAGTTCTTGTTTTCTTCATTTTTTCACTAACATTACATCCAATTAATTACATCTAATTCAGATATGCAATAAGCATGGACAACAAGATCATATCTTGGTTTGTTACTTCAAAAATACTTTACAAAATTCAGGTGGAACAATTGTGACTATACAAAAACAATTTAATCCACCCCTTGGACACAAAAACGTTGTTTTTTTTCCCACTAATTTTACATCCAATTAAATATAAATATAATTGGACTTTTCCAAATATATTAAAATCAATTATCTGAAAAGCATCTTCAGTTCTTCAAGCCTAGCAGACCTCACTTCTTCATCAGTCAAAGCTCCAGCTATCATTCTTTGCTTTCTTGCTTGGACTTGTTGCATTCTTTCTTCCACTGTGTCCTAAATATACACCATTTTACCACAAAGACAAATCAATAATATGTACAAACTAAATAAAATTGTTAACAAGGTACCTATTTATCAATGACGGAGCTAGAAGTTCATATAAGAGGCTTGTAAAAATATTACATCTAGAATTCACAACCTACAGCAATTTTTGAATCACTAAACTAGAAGTCTTCCTATCATTCACCAATACATGTAACAAGTCTTCCATAAAAAGGCTTAGGGAGATAAAGAATAATATTTTAGTCAATGACGGAATCAAGATTTTCACTAAACACTTCAACACACCCCTTTTTCTTAAATCTATCAAGTGTTTAATCAAGTATATTAGTACAAGTGATAGCTTAAATAAGAGCAATCTTTACCTTAACAATGAACCTTCTAACACGAACTGTTTTCTTTTGACCAATACGATGAATTCTCATAATTGCTTGTTCTTCGACAGCAGGATTCCACCATGGATCCTGCAATGATTAGAAGTAAGAACATTAACACTGTAAAGAAAAAGATATGGGGGTTGGGGTGGGGTGGGAATGTATATAGAGTTACCATGAGAAAGACATTAGAAGCTGCTGTTAAGTTCAAGCCAACACCTCCAGCTCTTAATGACATTAACAAAATCTGAAACATAGTGACATTTTTAAAAAGTTAAGCTTCGAAAGAGCTAAGCAAATCATTCAAGAAGTTAAATAGTGTATTGGTATCCTATGTTGCTCATTTTTGGAGGATCCAACAAGGGTGCGACAACTTTTTTTTGAGAGTCAAACATAGGTACTTGTTCGACTCTCCAAAAATGCACTACTTTTTGAAGATTCAACATGCATTTTTGGAGAGTCCGAGTGAGACATAGATGATAAGTAATACTTACTGTTTTTTCATTAGTCTCACTGAACTCTTTTAAGACCCTTTCTCTTTGTTTCTGTGACAATTTCCCATCAAACCTTAAGTAGCCAATTTGCTTTCTTTTGAGTGGGATTTCCAAAAGATCAAGAAATGAAGTCCATTGGCTAAAAACAATGCTTTTTTCACCAGATTTTCTTACAAGTTCTAAGCAATCCATCAGCTTTGAAACCTTAGAAGATACTTGCCAGTTCTTCTCAACATCAACTCGAAACCGATTTGCAGAAGGACATGTAAATAGCTCATGTTTCTTTAGCATTTGCCTACATATTGGGCAAAGTCCACTTGCTGGAGTTCTCCAGCTTGAAAGAAGGCATTCTCTGCACATTCTGTGGGCACATGGTGTTAGCACAGGGTCATCTGCTGACTCGAGGCATATGGGACACTCTGTATTTTCGCCATTTCGAATTCCCTCAACAACTTCTTCTACATATGCTGGTGTAGGTGCTTTCTGTGTTGATGAATCAGGATTTGTTTCCAAGAACCTTCTTGCTAGTTTGTCTAAATCTGCAAATTCTTGATTATCACTTCGGCTGCACATTACAAGCAATATATATAGAGTTAGAGAGAAACTAACAAGTCATGTCGTAAGATTCCAGGTTGCTCGAACTCTTCAAAAATATTGTCACATGTGTCAGATCATCCTTAAGCTAGCACTTTCAAAAGATCTGACGAAGTGTAACAACATTTTTGGAGGGATGCAAGCAAAATAGGTCAGATTATAGCAAGTTTATTGGATAGAGAATTATTTTAACCTCATCACAAGGAAAGGATGGTTGCAACACTGCCTCAGTCGAAGTAGTAATTCAAGAATATTAGCATAGTTGTGAAGAACTTTTCCTTGTGCCACAAACTGATCAAATTGAACCTGGTTTATTCACCAAAAACAAGAGTATAAGCATACATTCCATCAGCAACAATGATGATTATTTTGAGTAAAAATCACATTTTTTAACAAATTCAGTTTTTACATGGGAAGAACAAGATTTTGATTCGTACTTTAGATCTCTTGAAGAGGGCATCATAGAAGTCACGTTCAGCTTCCGATTGTGTACACTCAATGACCTGAATGTCAGTTGGAGGGAGAACAAGAATCACCCTGATTTCAGAGAATATATGTCAGTGTTGAGAGAAAATCATAATTGCAGCAATTTATAAAAGAATAGGATAAAGAAGATTTTTTAAAAAATAGAGTAAGCACCTTCCATCTTTGTCCTTCGTATCCTTTGTTCTCCTCAACATCAGTGGCCTCAAAATGGCCTTGATCAATTTTAGAGCTCTCTGATCACCATTTTCATAAGGTCTCTGTATTAACTTGTTCCACCTAAATTAGGAGCAAACAGGAAAACAGAACTACCTCAGATTGTAAACGAACCATTTCAAAAGAAAAACGGGCAGGGCAGAGTAGGTCACACTTGAAAACTTTTATTACATTCAAATATATATAACAAAATGAATATAATCATTTAACCTAAACTTACCATGCCCAGTTGCACCATGGCTCGACATGCAAGAAACATAAAAGGCTGTAAAGATCTTCCAAATTATTCTGCAGCAATTAGTAATTATAATATCAATACAAAGCATAGGACACCAGGCATTTATTTCATTCATAAGTTGTATGAGATAATAAAATTAGCAGTGCGCTTGATTACAAAACTTCTGTGAAGCAAAAGAACTGAAGTATAATCATGCAATTTTTGTAACATACCTGCAGAGGAGTACCAGTAAGACACCATCTACAATGTGCTGATAAAGTAAAGGCAGCCTGTGCACCAAGAGTCTTCCAGGATTTTATGGTGTGTGCCTCATCCAGAACCACCCGGTACCAATCAACATTATGAAATATGCTTTTCTCATTATTCTGAGTAACAACAGATCTGTTATCAAAACGACAGTAATAGCAACACAGATGATGTCAAACTAAATGGCATGCATTACTACTTACAGCCTTATAAGTTGCACTCAAGACACCATAAGTTGTCAGGACTACATCTTGTTCTGCCATCACTCTAGGATCATTACTTCTGTCCCCACCATAATGAACAAAAACTGAAACACTACCAGGTTTTGAATGTGCTTCAAGTTCATCCTAGCATTCAAAAATAAACAGGGATTTAGAGTAATTGGAGCTGTAGCAGTAAATACAAGATCTGATAACAAAGTACCTATGCGTAAACAGAGATCTAATATAAAAACATGAGAAAAACAAATTCTGGACATTTCATTGCACGTTTTATGACTTACCTTCCACTGGCCTAGTAATGCCATGGGACAGACAATGAGAGTGCCGCCTTTTGCTTTTTTTGAGACTTCGGTATCAGTATACGTGATTCTTTTTGTTACACATTCAGTTTCATCTGTGTCTTCCAAGACAATTTCCTGATCATCAGGGCTACCCCTGCCCAGATTCGCTAGTATCAGAGAAATTGTCATCACCGTCTTTCCAAGACCCATTGCATCTGCCAATATCTGCAAAGAACAAACTGATTCAGATAAAAAAAGAATACTTAAAAAAATAACTTGCAGTAAGAGAAACACATGAAGCAACAAATTAACTAACAGAAGAACCAGATCATGTCAATAAAAGACGATTAAGAGAAGGATTAGTGAGAAGGAAATCCCACCCCTCCGCGTGCGGCATTTGATGCAGTTGGGAATTCAGTAGTTGCTTCCCCAGAGAAAATGTTGACATATATTTTCCTCCTGTTGGAGAAGTTTGGTTAGTCATTTATGTTTAAAAATTATCTTCTTTAAGAATAGATCATCTGTGACTCTCTTTTCTTATTTGCAATGTCGAATTCAGCGAGGGAAGTGCTACCTCTTCAAGATACGAATGCTGCCACACAATGGATGGAAGAGTTTTTGTGCTTATTCTAACCCAGCTCTTTCCTTGATTTGACCCAAAATTCCACAGTAAAGAGCCTCCTTCTGGTAAGGCCTTAGGCTGCACACAAGTGTATCCGGAGCCTCCATTTCCTATACAGTGTATAGGATATAGACCGGTGAGTAGCAAGATTAATACACAATCAGCATCGTCTCATTTCAGTTTACTAAAAAGAAGCATGTTCGTGCATTATACCTTCAAGTCATACATGTCTACAGAACCGACAAGTTTGTTAATAGATGCTTCAGAGATTTCTTGCTCATCCTTGTTTGGCTCTGATAACTGTTGGCAGCCCTTTCTTCGTTTTGCAATTGATAACACTGAAGCAGCTTCATTTGAATCAGACTGTAAGCAATAAGTAGAACATCAGTGACAATCTACTGGTTTTTCTCTTCTACTGCTGTTTTATCAAGTATAAAAAGGTTTTGAGCAAAGGGTAAATTGGTATATCAATCAAGGGCAAAATTAATGGGAGCAATAATGAAAGTAAGGTTTGTTTATGCAATTTTTGCAAAACAATTGAAGTCATATAGGTGGTTGCTTCAGTGTAAGAAAAGTATTAAACGAAACTAAAATGAAGTGTTGAGGTGCTGTTTTTCATCCAAATTCTACCAAGCAGAACACTTACAAATTTTCAAGATTAAACTCTAAACATCCGAAAGACATCTTTAAGTTCCAAAAACATTTTTTAAGAAAAATGAGAGTTTTTAATATTGTCTAACCAGCTTAACTATGACAACCCTTTTGAACAATATAATCAACATATAGTTTATACTGATCAAAATAATAATAAAAATACAGGTTATTATTCATGCTTTTAAATATTGAGAACTTGGCAACTTGAATTAAGAAACAAGTGCTAGACAATAGAAATTAGAATCAACATACATCTAAATTGAGCTGGCGTTTACGAGAATCAAGCTCATCCGGCGTGAACTCAGCCTGCATAACATTAGTAAAAGAGAACAAAGACATCAGTGCGAAACTAGGAGTTTGAATTGTTTCAAGCCATTTAACAATTAACTATCTAGCATACATTCTGAAAGGGTTTGACTCTGAGCAACTTGAACAGTGTCAGTAGTGGATATGTTGTAGTATCAATTTGTGAGGGAGAATCCAGCCTCCATGATGACTTCTCACAGCTTGTAAACACCGAGTGGTGAATGTAGAAACTGTTTAAAAAAAAATGAGCACAATGGGAACGAAAGGCATTAGCTTTGGATAGGATTGAATTTCAAGTTGATTCCATTGATGTCAGAAGCACAAAACAGCAAAGAACAGTATGTGTTTACCTTACATACAACATAAGCTCCTGCATTAGGGACAGATTTACAGGTGCAGCAACACATCGACCAAAAACCTTTACCTTTGAAGAATTTACAAGTGGAATGAGGCATTTTGCCCATTCCATTGGAAGACGCCCAATCTGTGCAGTCAGAAAAAATAGATAAAGAGTATGATTTGTATTTGTATGATCTCAGCATAAAAGGATCACAATTTTCACATGAATGAATACATGACAAAATGAGGATGAACCAATTCCCTCCTACCTGTGGCATATAGAAATATTTGTGGAACAAATTCTACCATACACAATATTTTGCACACAGAATATATATACATAATATATATGCAAAAATACACAAAAAAATCAATAAATGTTAAATCAACAACAACATACCCAACGAAATCCCAAAGTGGCATATGGGAGGGTGTAGTGCACACAAACTTAAGCTTACATTGTGAAAGTAAAGAGGCTGCTTATGATAGACTCTCAACTCAAATAAAGAATATCAGCAAGCAAGCTTTTAAAGCCAATATGATACTGAAATAAACCATGTTGAAAACAATGGAAACAAAACCAGTAGCAACAATAAATTATACAATAATTGAAGCTAGGATCATAATGATTGAATGCAAGTTTACCTTCCCCAATGGTTTGGTCAAGAACCCAACAACGGATTACATCAATACAATCTCAACAAACTACAACAATAATAACAAGACTTACTACTAAAACAAAGGTTGTTATGATCAAATTCATGTTCACCTCCCCCAATCATCTGGTCAATAGCCTAACAACTGATTTTATCAATAGCATCTCAACACTAAAAGCAAGACTTCCACACAAATAAATTCACAAAAAAGTATACTTAGGAGATTTAACCACAAAAAGAGGGAACTTTAGCAAAATACAACAAGAATAACAAGAGTTAATACTAAAAAAAGCGTCACAATGATCGAATTCAACTTTACCTCACCCGACCGTTTAGTCGAGAACCTAACAATGGATGATGCAGCAGCAATAGCAGCTCTTGACCCACCCCAGTGTGAACTCTGCTTACTACCACCAAGCTGAGGAAATGAAAAATGAACAATCTCATTATTCTCCAGTTTTCTTCCCTTTGTAGTTGAAAGTCCAGTAACAACAGTTCTCCCAACTAACAACCAATCAGAATCTTCAGAAAAATCCCCATCCTCAATCACAACAGTACTAAGACTATTTTTCTCAATTCGAATCTTTTCTTTAATTCCCCCAATAGCGCTATTACTAGTACTACTACTATTCAGTCTGTTGTATTCGTGTTTTAACAAAGGCTTTGATGACAATGGTTCAACAGAAAGTACAGGTTCTTCTTTGAACTTAACCATTTCAAGTTTCTTTTCTTCTTTCGGTTTCTGAATATCGATTTGCGGGTTGTTTTTAAGCCATTCATTGAATCTTTTTTGCCCTTTTTCCTCAACACCCACATCGTATTCTTCTTTAACTTTTAACCCATTACCAACGAACCCTTTTGCTCCACACACATCAAAAACCTTTCTTTCCCCTTTTTCATTAACACCCAAATCGGTTTCTTCCTTAACTTTTAACCCACTAATAGTATTACAACCCAAAGATTCTTCTCCATTCTCTTGTTTTATCGGAGCAGAAATCCTTACCCCTGTGCTCGTAACAGTCTTCTGAACTATCAACGGCGGGGAAGAATCAAGCAAATGATTAATAGCTGCTTCTGGATTGTTGTTTTTCTGTGAAAGGGCTTCGAGAATTTCATTTTCTGGAATTTCAGAACCGATTACTGAACGAATCATCTTAATATTCTTCTCATTCTCTTCAACATTTGCTTCCATTTCCGTTAATTTGCAGGAAAAAAATGAGAGAATGAATTGGCCGATTATTGAAGATGAATCTAATTTTTGAAAGGGTTTTTCTTCTTTTTTGTAGAAAATGAATTTTTTGGCGCTAATTGATTTTACCTTCAGTTAAATATTCGCGGGTCTTTTGTGAACAACTTTTGGCGCGCGAAAGAAGAGGGTAAAAAAGTTACTAAGCTTTTTGATTGTGCAACGATGTCGTTTTTTGTTGGCAATTGTTGAGAAAGTGGGAAACGAAGTGTTCTATGTAATAAGCTAGTAGCGGAGACATTTTTACTAAAAAAGTTTAAAATATGAGAAAAAATTATATATACGAATAAGTTGATAAAGGTTTTCAAATCTACAGTATATATATTTAAAATAAGTAATTAAATATAATTAGTGTTATTTTTTGTTGAAGAATTTATCTGCGTGGTTTTATATTTAAAATAAGTAATCAAATATAATTAGTGTTATTTTTTGTTGAAGAGTTTATCTGCGTGGTTTTGCCTTTGCACAACGACTTTATGGACATGTGACATGTGAGTGTCAAAATTAACTCACAAAAAATTATACGCTCAATTCATTTAAGTTAGATAAGTTGAGTTATAATTTGTAATTCAATCCATTTTCAATTCAAATAATCTTGGACAGTCAATAACTCATCTATTTGCTATCATTTTATCTTGATTCTTTAATAATATATGTGTATCATTGTTGAATATGACGTTTTAAAATATATATATATATATCGAGATTTTTGAACATTTAGAATTTATGTGTATATATGAGAAAATGACTATACAAACTTTGTACTCAAGTTTATTGATCTTAGGTGAAAAAAGAGTTAAATAATTAAATACTAACACCTATATTAAATTAAGAATCAACTCTAAAACCTATTCTTATGAAAACTCAAGCATTATACAAGTGGGGAATTTTAGGTTAGTTGTGATTATGATTGATCATTGCCCGCAAGATTTCAGTTAATACACGAGAAATCTTTTTCTAACACATTAGATATTTCAAATATATACAATAATTTTTTCTTGTAATTATCTTTTTTTCATTGATTAGAGATCTTTTGATGACGATTTTTTAAAGAAAAAATTACATAAATAAACAATTTATTTCATTATACTTTCTGAAATTTTTGATCATTTATAAAAATTACAAGAATCTCTATTTTCTTCACTTTCACTCTTATTATCAAATATATTACTCTTACATCTCTTATTATCAAATATATTACTCTTACACAATGTATCAGAATTCAATGTATGAGATAAATATCTTGTATCAATATAGATAATATATCAAAATATATGAATTAAATGTATTAGATAAATATCTTGTATCAATATAGATAATATATCAAAATATATGAGGAATCTTATTGAAATATAATATATGAAAAGCAGCATATTCAAGTGATTTATCTATATCCTTGAATTTTTCGAAAAAATTGTTATTTATAAAAATATAAGAATCATGATAAAATTAACTCTAGAACACTAATGTAATTTTAATTTTTTTTAAATAATTACTAACCTATCTACAAACTCTTTTCCTCATAAATAAAATTAATATAGAATTAGAGGGCAGTCCTTGGATCGAACCCTGTTAGGTTCCACAAATTATGCCGGTTATTTGTTTTGAGAGCCATACAGCCCTCACTACGTAGGCAAGAGTGGCATATTTATTTCCATCTATTTCCTCTTCATACTGCCTAGCTGCCGATGTGGGAGCATTAAACTTATACGGATATTAAAATTCGATTGAAATTGAATTTATAATTTTCTATCTAATATTTGAACACTAGACTTATAATTTAGAATGTAGGAGTAATATTTATCATTCAATCATTATTTTGATTAGTTTTCTCTTTTATTATACAGAAGCATGTCATTTTATAAACATTTAAAATAAGGAGTAGTATTTAAATTTGAATGGTATTTATCTCAATGGGATTAACATAAGATAGATTGTATTGACTAATCCATGTAAATCTTTTTTTTTTTACGTATAAGATCATGAACTCATAATAAAATTAAACGTGATTTTTCAAATGAATTAGTTCAAATAATAGATTGATCCGTCAAAGTTAAATAATTTGTGACTTCGATTATTCAAAACAAAAACCCCACTTATCCATATTTTAATTTCCAATACACATTTTCCCTCTAACTATTGAAAGGGAGATAAATTTTTCGTGTGATTATTTGAAGAAGAAAAAATTAGCAAACTTTGTAATTAACATCCAGTAAAGTTTTTTTTTTCTTTTTTTTAATGAAAATAATTGCAAACTTATATTGTAGAATCCCTATATTAATCTATATTATAATCCCTATATTATTTAATATTCGTATTATAGTCTCATGCTATGATATTTTTCCATTTTTTCAGAACAACCTAAGTGGAGAGGTCATGCATGTCTGCTTCACCATGAAGAAAGATAATTAATTAACAACTATTATTCGAACGTGCCATGATTAATTGACTTTAATTTTAAAATATATCTTACCAAATCAGGTAAGGGTTCGATAAAAAGAGGAGATCTCTGCTTTTATTTTTAATTAAATATGTCTCTAGATTTGAATGTATATATCATAGGTCGGGGTGTTAGTAAAAATCTCTATTTTTTCGATAATAATCTCGTACTTTATCAACATATCCAATAAATTTAACGATGAAGCATTTGTTTTATTTATCAAGTAATAGAGGTAATAATTGTTTACCTTAGCAATTTGATAGAACATTATAGAAAAATATAAAATTTTATGAAAGTACTAGAAATTACTAAAAAAAGTCATTTTTATTTATCAGATATTTCAAAAATTGATTTTCATTTCTAATTGTTAATGTTAACATATTAAGAAAAATTAATAATTTTTTTCATTCTTTACCTTAAAATATATTATTTTTTTAAAAAAAATGAAAAAATATTACTTCATATCAATTAATACAGACACTATGATATATACATTCTAATTATTATTTAATAAATAACGTAGAAAATTTAAAGTGAATAAGTAAAAAGAAGCATCGATAAAATATAAATAATAAGGCTTTTAATTGGATATAATTTAAACTAGGATATTAATTGTTATACTAAGATCAATCAATTTGCCGAACCTAATATTTGAGTATTTTTTTAAAAAAAATAAAAATGCATCTATTAGATTTATCGGTCCAACCAACATGCAAATACAAACTGATTTAGAGTCTATTTAGTATTTCAGATTTTATTGATAAAATGCATTTTTTGAATTATGAATAGATTTATCTAATACAATTTGATGTTATTGATAAAACGCATTTTTAAAATTATGAATAAATTTACCTAACATGATTTAGAGTGTATTTTAGATGGACTTATACTTATATTTTTTATTTATTTTTATTATTTAACTTAAAATAAATATTTAAGATATTTTATTTCTATTTTATCCAAAACTATAAAACTACTTTAAATATATTATCTAAAATAAATCAATTTGACTAGTGCATGCATTAACTGTGCACTCTATTTTGACATTATCCTATGTGATATTGATTTTACACTAAATCATGATATTATTTTCATATGTTAAATTTTATGTAGGATTTTTTATCTTCTTTTTTATTTAATAATGTATTTTAAAGATATATATGTGTCAACGTGAGTATATTATTATTTATTATTATATAATATTTTTTATATCCATGCTATTAAATAGTGTTGAGGTGTAAAACATCATTTTCAAAATTTAATATCGTTCAAGTAATTTCAATCAAAATTTAAATATATTTCAATTTTTTTTGATTAGAAAAAAAACACCTAAACAGTATATCAAAAAGGTCAAGCTAGGTGGCTGTTCCAAGTTTGAAAAAATTGTTTGGTGAAAAGAAATTTAGTTCGAAAAGTCATTTCTAGAAATGAATAATAATTTTCTGAAGTCTGAAAGTTCTTATCAGTTAGCACCCACTTTAAGATTTCTCTTAAAAAAAAAGAAGAAGTTAAATTAATATTAAAACAAGTTTGTATATTTATGCCAATTTCTATTATTTTCCTAATCAAGCAATAGAGGTAATAATTATTAAATTAGCAAATTGACAGCACACTATAGGAAAATATAAATATTTATTTAAGTAAAAGGAATTACTCAAACAATAAATAAATTCATACTTCTGTTAAACTTACCAGACCAACATGCATAGACACACACATTCGTTACTACATCAAAAACAATTGATAAAACGCGTTTCACATAAGCGATTTATGAACAAGTTTAGCGAATTTCTTCTATTTTGTTTTTCTTTTCAATTTTTTGTTTTTATATTATTTAACTTAAAAATAAGTATTTAAATTATTTTATTTAAAAAACTGTAAAACTATTTAAAATATCTAAAATAAATCAATTTAAATAGACTTTTACATGTCATGTTTAAGAAATATAATTTACAAGTTGTAATGAGATTTACAAGTGAAAACAAAATATCAAGAGTACGTTTAGTACGTAGAAAATATTAGATAATAATACATGTATTAAATTTGTATTATCATTTTCCTCTTTAATATATTTTTTTAAATCCACGTATAACTAATGTAAGTATTAACTCTACACTTAAATCTATTTAGTATTTCTACAATGTAAACATACTTTGGCTTAAAATTCTCTGTGAATTTTCAAATCATCTCCAACACGTAATTGAATTCTCACATTTCTAATTGTTTGACCATACAAAAACCAATGGAAAAAACAAAACACACCAATTCTATCGGCATGTAGTAGCAAAAAATACTTTTTTTCTTTCTTTCTATTTTATTTTATTTTTTTTAATTAACTATTTAAATTTTAGTACTACAGATTTTTCAAACTAATCTAGATTGAGATCACGTAGAATTAATTTATGTAAATAATATTTTAAGATTTTTATAATTCAAACTCAAAATCTTTAATTAAAGGTAATAAAGTCTATATTTGTAGATTATAGGATTTATTTAGTTGAAATAACGCTCAATTAATAGTTCATATTTTTTTTAATAATATGATTTATCTACGTAGTAATCGTTTTTAATTATGAAAGACAGTCCAATAGAGCGTGAGCCTACTCAAGATCATTAATAATGCATAGTGTTCCTTCTTCCGTCGCTAATCCGATTTATTGATACTAAGTAGATGTTTGATCATAATTTTTTTTTTAATTTATGAAGTTAAAGCTTTATTTCGTAGCACTTCTTGCAAAGAATACTCGAAACAATATTAATGTTTAAATATATGACTTAAATAAGTTGAAAAATAAATAATAAATTACTTTTAAATTTTTAAATATTGATTTTAATGATTTTCAAATTATTAAAAAAGCCTTATGGAAAAAGTATAAATAAATGGGTTTTTTCATTTCAAATAAAAATATTTTTTTAGCAACTTTCACATATAAGACACATAAACATCATATTTATATGTTATAACTATATTCTGCATAATTGCGTTCCATAGCAAATTTTATGTTTGTTATGTAAATTTTAATTTGTATAATTTATTATTATACATTCAATTTTATACAAATTCTTTTATAAGTTCTTTCATACATTATAGTTTGTATAATAAGATCTATAATTACATAATTATAAGTATATAAGATGAAAATATATAATTTGTATATATATTTTTTGTCACTTTATGCATATAAAAAATATCTTATACATTTTATGTCAAAATTTATAAAATAACTAATTATATACTAAATCAAACAACAAAAAAATAAAATATTTCTTGCGAATTACAAATAAAATAAAAATAAACTATGAATCTATGACTATAACATTTAATATAAATTTCCCTTTTTTCTTTTTTTTCTTTTCCTTTTCTCCGATAAAAGCAAAATACTTTTCCTGTGAGGAAAAATTAAGAAATACTCACCAGCCGCTGCACTTGTAGTTTTTGTATACTCGCTCATTCCATTAGCCACGTCACTAATCATACATCACTTGGCCAAATCCTATTGGTCGTTGAAACGTGTTCTCTTAATCAGAACACTCATAAAGCGAGTGTATACTTCTATTCTACTCGCAAGAGTTTGCTAAAATAAAACTTCAAATATTTATTAGCGCGGCATTGGAGGGAAAATACAAAAAAAATTAAATTTCTCTTTTTTTTTAAAAAAAAAATAAATAGAAAATGAACTGTACTGTTCTATCACCCGGTATATAAATAATTCGAACTATTAATGCAGAAAAAGTCTTCCTCTGTATTTTCTCTCTCTATTTTGAATCTCTTGCTGTTTTCTAGAGAGAGAAAGCTTTGAGTTAACAGTAATGGGGTTGTTATCATTCTTAGGGAGGCTTCTCTTTGTATCAGTCTTCGTTCTCTCTGCTTATCAAGAGTAAGAAACTCATCAGTAGCTTGTTCAGATCTACTCTATTTTCTACGTTTTTAATGCAGTTTCAATGTATTGTAGTATTATTGAGCTGTATTGAGTTCTTCACGGCTATGATTTGGTTTTCTGTATGGTTTATTCTGTGATTTAAACAAAGTTAGGTCTGGATCTAGTTGGATTTTGAGCTGCAGTGTTACAATTTGTTCGTTGTGGCTTTTGATAAACTAATTATTCAATTCTAGTATGTTTTAACGCTATTCCTCTGTTTTTTATGCAGTTTTACTGACTGTACAAGTTTATGTAGTATTATTTGAGTTGCATTGAGTTGTTTATTGCTATGATTGGTTTACCGTATGGTTTATTGTGTGATTTCAACAAAACTCAGAGTGGAATCTCGTTGGATTGGATGTACAGTGATGGATTTGGAGGTAGTTTAGGAAGTTGATAGTGTTTTGCTTTTGATAAGCTAATTGTTCAATTCTACTCTGTTTTAGCTCTCCCTTTCAGTCCGTATAGAATGTCAAGTTGCATTGAGTTCATATGTTATGGTTTGCTGTGTGGTTTATTGTGTGCTTTGATGGAAACTATTGTTTTCTGCTTTGTTTAAATCAGTATCTGTGGAGTTGGAATGGATCTAGAGGTATTTGGATGAACTAGTTGACTAGAATTAGAGCTCAAGTTAAAAAATGATTATATGGCTTTTGACCAGTTCAATTCTGTTAACTAATACTTTTACTTCATGTTGATAGTAAAGTTTAGTGCCATTAAGTTGAATGTGCATTTTTGATTACTTAATAATTTAATTTGAGTTGCAGCCACTCTGATTCTGTGTTCTCTTATGCTGTTTCAATGTCCATACAACTCTTTGTAGTATTATTTGAGTTGCATTGAGGTCATTATCAGTATGTTTGGTTTACTGTGTAGTTATTGTGTGATTAGAGACCGTTAGGGGTTTTTCCTTGGTTTGAACTAGTAGCTTAGGAGATGGACCAAGTGGGATTTAGATGAATTACTCGTCGACTTGAATTGGTCCTGAGGTTTAAGAATTTTAATATATTGATTTTGATCAGCTAGTTGTTTAATTCTTTTAGCTAGTACTTATTGTTTTCTTTGGTAGTAAAGTTAAGTACTGTTTGGTTGAATGAGTTTGTTTGTCTCTCTCTATGCATTGATCTACTCGAAGCGCTATGTTTGCTTCTATATTGCCTACTGATCTGAATGTTTGTGTACCTGCTATCTGTTCCAATTTTGGCGTACTTACTGATTTTGTTATCTCTTTAGTTTGAAATTGCTACCATTAAATTGTTTTTTCATTCTAAGTGACTACAACATACTCTATTTTCTATGTGGTGATATTACTCCCAGCCATATAAAGAGAATAAAAAAAGACTTAACACTCTTGAAGTTAGCAGTTGAACCTTGCATGTTTCTGGTCTTGTGGGAGAATGCCGTTCTTGAGCTGAATAGCTGTGAAGTCTTTCCATGCTAAACATCCACAATTCCATCCCATAAATTATTAAAACTCAACTTAAACTTATTTGTTTAATTGAAATAGATCAGTTATGAAAGTCTTTTCTGTTTATTGACTTCTCTATGTTCTTTTATTCCTGAAACTTGTCCATTTACAAGTTGTTAGTTTGAGGGGAGTTTTAAGGTATGGAATATAACAGTGCAATGTAGCCAGCGAGTAGCATTCACATCCTTTCTGCAGAATAGTTGTTTAAGAGCAGAGAATAGTAACAAAAATATTGTAGAGATATCTATAGTTGATGAGGAGAATCAGGCTCAGTTATGCTACCCCTTTACTATGGAACTCATATATTCTTTCAGGACATTGATAAGTTTAGTGCCTTTCCAAATAGCAAAATTGTAGGCTTATTTATAGAAAAATACTGGAATTGTAGTCCATTGATTGACATATGTACTTCAAACTGTGTATATTTACTTGTTTTTTTCGTTTCATACTTGGCTTTTAAGACATTGAAGAATATCAAAAAGAGATGTTAAGAGATTATAAAAGAGCAGCACCTTGAGTTCTTTAAATCTTGATTTATTTTTGTTGTTGTTTATAGGTTCAACGACTTTGGGGTTGATGGTGGTTCAGCAGCAAAAGCACTAAAACCTAAGTTCAATGTTTTGTCTAAGCATGTCGCAACACACACTGGATTTGAAGTACCCCATGTAGAGGTAATAACTATTTTTCTTTTGATTATTTTAATTTGGTTTTAGCAATTGTCCATTTGGTCTAATGACTCAAGTTATCACTCACAGATGAAACATCTAATTTTGGGGGCCTTGATCATGAAGAGTCTTGGGAGCCTTCTCTTTGTCTTTGGTAGCTCTCTTGGAGCTATAATCTTGGTGTGTATCTACTATTTGCTCAAACAAATTTATGAAGTTGCTTTAAAATGTGTTGGTTGTACTCTTCAAAAGTGTTACCGCACTACTTTTGGAGGATTTAAAGTGCACTCAGTAACACTTTTAAAGAGTCTGAGCAACATAGTATAAAACAAGCGAATTGTTTGAATTTGTTTGCTTATCTTGCTGACCCACATCTTCATCCTGCTTTTCCTGAATGAAGGTTATGCATCAAGCCATTGCTACTCCCATCTTATATGACTTCTACAACTACGATGTTGACAAGAAAGAATTTGCTCAACTTCTTGTCAAGTTTACTCAGGTAACTCAACATATATCTCTTGAAATTTATCATTTATTTCATCCATGTCCCGTATTGCTAGATCTAGAATGAAACTTTTCAAGTTTTTATTTAATTGTGTATTTTGCGACTTTTTTTTTTTGACAGAGCTTGGCACTCCTTGGTGCACTGTTCTTTTTTATTGGCATGAAGAACTCTACCAAGAGATCCTCTCACCCAAAGAAGAAGGCTCCCAAGACAAAAACAGGTTAAGGGATATGAGACATTGAGAGATGTTTCAATTTTGCTGTGATCGATTTGCAGCATGCCATACCCCTTTGAAGAGTTTCTTGTAAGCTTTGTATTTTGCAATTTTACTTTGGTTAAATTTCCCAACTTTGTAGCTTCGTTTTTGTTTGATTGATTTTTCTGTTGCTGATAA
This sequence comes from Solanum habrochaites, assembly GCA_027704765.1. Lineage (NCBI taxonomy): Eukaryota > Viridiplantae > Streptophyta > Magnoliopsida > Solanales > Solanaceae > Solanum > Solanum habrochaites. The sequence goes on from JAKWJA010002491.1 coordinate 365,793, forward strand.
ATTATCATTTAGAAAAAAAAATTTGATTTAGGTATTAGTCCCCCCCAAAAAATCTAAACTTGACAATTCCTAGTAATTTAATTTGTTAGCTTTTATTGGTTCTCGTGTTCAATCTTTCTAAAAGTATTCTTATAACTTTGTTGCATTTGCTTTGTTTTGGTAGACACATAAATTTGACAGGAAAAGAATATAATTCACAAATAACCACTTTTCAACTCCATATAATCGAAAAATTAGTTACTGTGCAAGAGAAACTGTAATATTGTTATGTATTGTAACTTCAAAACAATATACAGTATCTTTGTTTTTATAACCTACTCCACCTTTGAAATGAATCCTTCTCAAGCTGAGCCATTAACATTGTGAAGCGTTAGACAATCTTCCATATAAGATGTTGAGATGCAAATAATAGGATATGATTAGAGTTCAATTTTAATGACACCAACATACAACTTATGCTTAAGTAGAGTTTGGAGAGGGTGATGTGTATGCTATCTTAACCCTCTACCTTGTGAATATAAAGGGATTATTTTTGATAAATCAATGGTTCAAGAAAGTTTAAATTAAATATTGATAAAATGACAAGTATATTTACTTTCATCTATCTAAGTTTTGGTAGGTCAAAATTATTTAATATTTGTGTTATTTAGAGTCGTCAACAAGATTTTTGTGACAATATAATAGTGAGAAGTGTGTGTAGTTAGTTTCTCTATTGTTTGATTGAGTTTGATAAAGTATGATCGAAGAAAAAGAGAACTTTCTATTTCTTTAATCTTAAATTAAAGTTACGTCAAATATATCAAAATGTTTATTAATTTTGTGATCTTAAATATATCTTGCGGAAAGTTGAAATTGAAGTGTTCTAAAAAAAGAAGTGATTCATTCTTTTTCAACGAAAGAAGATATATTTGGGAAAACTTAAAGAAAATACACTATAATAAAAAAAATATTTACCATTTTATCGCAATAATATTTTTACTCACTTGATCACTTTAAATCATGATAGTACAAGTTTAAGACATATACAAAGAACATTTATTATTCAATCTAATACAAATTTTAATGATGAACATTTGAAACACTTATAATACATGTGACTCTTGTACCAAAAACACATGATATATTCAAAAAAACAATTATAATTAATATATATGGCATACATAATTCACTTTTAAACATATTTAAGATTTAACAAAGCATTGCTATAAATGATAATCAACAAAAGTATCGCTAAAATCAGAGTAATTATTTTTTTAAATGGATTAATTTATGTAATTCTTATATTTTCTCTGTATCAAAGTGCTTTCAGTCGAGTGAAGGGTCTATCTATCACTGTTAAAGTTTAGGTTTTATTAGATGTAGAGACATGAACCTCCAAAAAATCAAAAATAAAAAAACAACGAAGATAAAAAAAGAAGAAGAAAGAGTGAGGTTCTTTTTCCTTATTTTACCAGACCAAGATAAAGGGTAACAAAAATTGGTTGGCTACGGTTTCCCTACTAAATTAGGAAAAAATGAAACACACAAAATTGCTGTTATAATTGCAAAATTTAGAAAATGCTCAGCTTTGCATCTTTCTAATTCTAACAAGGTCATCATTCTTTTTCCACCACAGATGCAAATTTCTAAATCCTTAGATATTTAGCATCAATTCTTGTTTTTTTTTTTTTAAGTATAGCATCTGGTATTATATTCATTAATTCATTTGAATTACATCAGTCGTTGCGAGGACTCATCCAAAACAGAATCATTCCCTATAACAATTCTTTTCAAATTTAAACCTTTGATTAATCGTGAAGAAATTTTATCTATTTCGCGACATCCGCTAGTAGTTGTATCAATTCTTCCAAAGTTAATATGATATACCCAGCGTTACTATCTCATCTTCAACTTATCATAAAAAATTCTGTGCTTCACGGTATATTTAGCTCTGTGGACATTATTTAAAAATAAATAAATTTAAAGAATCAGCATTTATGATTTTTTTTTAAATTGCTGGCAACAGCAACATATGCTTTTTTTTAGTGCTCAGATAAAGGAGTCAACTAAACAAAATTTTAGCTTAGTTTAATCATGTTGCAGTTAGTGTCATTTATGCATTCTAAAAAATGTTTAGAGAATATGAGCTTTCATAATGTCCATGGATCAAGTTCAGCCTATACTCCTTTCTGTCCCTTTTTATTTGTCAAATTTTAACTTAATACCGTAATTTTAAGTGATAATTACAATTACAATTAGCAAACATGATTGATTTGTATACTCCTACAAATATTGGCAATACTTTTTAATATAAATGTTTATATCATCGATCTTGTTGAATAAAAGAATGCCCACTTTAATATGGTGTAATATTATTCATTTTCTTTATATACTTGTATAGACACTTATTAATCATTGATTCCATGATTTGTTTATTTAATGCTTTTATTATAAACTATATGCAAAAGAGCTTTTATGTGGTTCTATCGTCATATCTATTTTAATTTATTTTAGTGGAGTCTAATAATGTACTAATCCACTTGGTGTTGTTTCTCTTGTTTAAAGTTCTTAATGTTCTGGTGATATTGGATTACACATACATGATACATATATTTAGTGTAATCTCAATGGATTTTCTACGATAATATAGGCCTCGTTCAGCCATAGATTTTAATTTAATAGTTTCAATATAATATTTGAAGAATATTTCAAATAATTGTTTGTTTATCAAACTGACTCATTATTTCAACTTCAACCTAGAAACAAAGATTTTGAAATTAGAAAAATAGGTATGCGGAGTTTTTCGAGTTCACTAAAGGAACTTTAAATTTGTTTGGTATAATACATAAATATGTCCATTAATTTGGCTTTATTTCACATTTATATCTTTCAATTTCGGGTGTGCACAAATAGATAAACTTGTATAAAATTAAGCGAATACACATACATGTCCAATCTGACATTCTACATGATAATTTTGTCCTATGTGGTATCATATATCCTACATTTATTATGTCACATAGAGCTCATGTGTTTGTTCAACTTTATACAAGTTTAAGTACTTATTTATATACATTCAAAATTGAAAAACATAAATATGAAATAAAGTCAAGTTAAATGACATATTTATATATTATGCCAATTTATTTCGTATAGTCTAGGTCTAATTTGAAAAAAAGAGATATGAAAGAATAGGAATAATCGATCGATGAAAAAGTCTAAATACAACTCAGCTTTCAAAACACATTCTCAACATCAAATACTATGTTTTAGAAAAATCTCAACCAAATCATGAAGACAACATGATGCAGAAATTCACATCAGATGCTAATTCCAAGTATGTTAAAAAAAAAATCAAACCAAAACAATAAAAACAAAGAATAAGTATGAATGATGATTTTCGAATATCAGATAGTTAAATAAATATAGAGACTAAGGTATAATCCTCATTTGAGATTTAAATATACACTCACTCTATTTCATATTAGATGAATATTTTTTATTTAATACGATAATTAAGAAATTATTAATAAATTAGTGAATTATACTCTTTTGCCCTCTGTTTATATTAATTAGCTTCTAGGAAAAATAAACTTTAAATCTTCAAAATTTATTTAAACATTCAAAGGCTATACTAATTGTAGGGAAATTAATTTTATCATGATTTAATAAGTGATCAAATAATACATGACATATATTTTATGCAAAAGAGTTTTTATGTGGTTCCATTATCATATCTATTTTAGTAATTTATTTTAGTGGGATTTTGAAAATGTACTAATCCACTTAGTGTTGTTTCTCTTCTTTAAAAAATTCTTAATGTTATGGTGATATTGGATTACATATACTTAAGTTTAATCCCTATGGATTTTGAAAAGAATAAAATGTACACAGATTTATTTTTACTTTATAAAAATAAAATGATGATTTTCGATAAATTCTCGATTTAAAAAAGATATTTTAAAATAATTTGAAAAAAAGGAATATATCTAATCGATAATAATGCCAAAAAAGAACATTACACAACTAACAAAAGAAAGATTAGGAATGAGTATGACAATAAAATAATACAATAATAATCAAAATTGAAGAAAAGAAAATGCTAAAATACTACCAATAAGAAAGAAGGTCAAATTGTGTGTATATAATACAATCTTACACTTCCATTTTATTCCATTTGTCACTAAATATTCAAGAATAGTTATGTCCATTCTTTAAATCTTCATTCAAAGTTCATTTTTTTCCTTCTTTATAACAAACAAGAAACATATTCTATCTTTGTGTGGGAAAAGTATAAATAATTTTCACCACAAGGGGGGGGGGAAAAAACAAAAAATTATTGGGGGGTTTTGATCAAGACACCAAGGATTCCTATCTCTTAAAATTTTGAACGGAATCGAACCCCATTCTTAATTCCACATTAATTGTCTATACGTAGAGAGAGGAGTAACTTGTGGGCAGTGGTATAAAAGAATAAGGGGGAATAGGGACAAAGAAAGAGGCAGAAGAAAGGAAAAAAAAGGAACCCACCCCTAGCACCACAACCCTCTACTTCAATCGAACTACATCCAATCTCCACACCCCCCCCATCCCCCTCCTGCCTCCCAACACCATCTTTCATCCACCTCCCCACCCCCCCCCCACCTAGCCCTCCCACCCCACCTAGCTATTCTATGATCTTTAAGTACAAATTTGCTACACTTTACTTTATTTCATTACTGAAGCTTCATTCAGCCATGGGATGAACCCTCATGTCTACGTAACTTATCGAAACATTGTAGGAGGTCTAGTTATGTTACCGTTCGCGTATTTTATCGAAAGGTACGTATCATATAATTATAATTAACCGTTGATATAAGTTTAGGGTTCTAGTTTTATATATATTGATAGTGATTAATAAGAAGACCTTCTTAGATCATTAGAGAATTGTTATTTGAGTTACTCATCATTTTTACATGATTGTCAATTAGATTTTAAGTTACTCTGCGTATATTTGCTTATAAATTAGAGATGTTGGCTAGAGTAAAGGCTTTTTATATTACGGATGAACTTTGTTATGTAAAAAAAACATATTTACCTTATGATAAAATACGATTTAAAAAATATTCTTTGCATTTTTAAACTTCGATTGTATTGTCAAACTACAACATAGGGGTTGAAAGGCATAATTGCAATTTTGATCGTGAAGCTATGTTTCTTTGTCCTTGAAATAGTTTGGCTAAGTGCATTTGACCTTTAATTACTTCAAATATATATTTATGATCCTGTAATATAGTAAATATTTGCTCTGTTGTTAATTAATTATTCATTTTAAAATATAATTGACATATTTATTTAAAAAATAACGATTAATATGGTAAGTTTATCATTTTATCCATATTAATTATGAATGGATAAATTTAAAATTTAAAATTTTCAATAAGTTTTATCTTTTTTTCTAAAAAAATAAATTAACTAATTGAGGGTATAATAGGTAAATTTTATAACACATCGACAATTGAATTATTTACTCTGTTCCTTTTTATATTTGATCCTTATTATAAATTGTTGGTACATAATACTTGTCATTTCATAAATCAGTGCATAAATTACAATATTCTTCTATTTTATCCTTGTGAGTAATTAATCTTGAAAAATATATATTTGACCAATATAGAAAAACTAAGTGAAAAATTCATGTTCATTGGTCAAATCAATTAATCAAAATAAATTAATTCATATTCATTGATTGAAAAGTTGACCTCAAAAAATAAAATAAAAAATGAGGGTAGAATAGTAAATTCACTTAATTTCTTAATGCAAGGTGAAATAAAAAATTGTGACATATAAAGAGGAACAAGGGATTATTAGAAGTTCTTTTCCTAAATAATTTTTTAAAAATTCTCTTTTAAATGTTTTTGTTTCTTTATGCAGAAAAAAGAGAACAAAGTTAACTATGGCTTTGCTATTGGAGTTCTTTGTACTTTCTCTAATGGGGTAATTAAGCTCAATTAAACATCATTAATTATCCTTTTGAAATATTATAATTGATTTTAATCAAAATAATACTGTCTTTTTTTGTCCTTCAGAGTGAGTTTAACATTAAACATGTACTTTGTGAGCTTCAATTTCATTTCTCCAACATTTATAGCTTCTATGCTCAACACTATTGCTGCACTCACCTTTGTATTGGCAATAATCCTCAGGTAATCTAATTTATTAATATAATGATTTAATAGCATATTTATCCCTTAGTTACTAGTATTAAATAATATTAATTTTATCCTTTGATTGTGGACACTTACAAATTTATTATTATTATTAACTAATCAATCACAAAATTACTCGTGTGTCCTGTTAATCTTATATATATATTTCTACACAGAGACAATAAGAGCACACATTTTAATTATGGAATAATTATTTATAAACATTAAACAAATTAAGTAATATATCACAAGAATCAAAATAAGATTTTTGATAAGTTCTCTAATCTTGTAGGTTGGAAATTGTTAATTTTGAAGACCCTAGAGGAATAGCAAAAATCATAGGAACACTTGTTTCTTTGGCTGGAGTTATGATTATGACATTGTACAAAGGAGCAATTTTGAAGAATTTATGGCATCCTCTCATATATATTCATAAAGGAAACAATGTTATCAAGGAAGATTGGGTCAAGGGCTCAATTTTGACTGTTGCTAGTTGCATTACATGGGCCATATGGTACATCATGCAGGTCATTTTTACTAAAATCTTGTCTATATTTAGACTAGTTTTGCACTATATAAATGGTTCTATGGGTTAAATTTTATGTTTCTTAATTTTTGTTAGGGGTCAAGGGTTAGGTTGAGGACATTAGGGGTCTATTATGATCGTCTAGTTGTGACAGATTCATTAGCAGAGACCTTAAGTTAACATGTAATTAATAATAATGTGATTTTGATCAAATTTTATAAAGTAAGTAAGCTTTTTTTTCACCATAAAAAAAGCGCCAACTCCAAGGTGGAGTTCTTGTCTATGTTTCTTGATTGTGTTGAGGTTATAAAGGGTTGGCTCGACAAGAGTTAGGCTATATATGTCTAGTTTTGGGTCGTGACAGACTCACTTGGAATTAGAAAACAACTCATGGGTTCGGCTGAACCAAGTAGGTTTATTCTATATCCTATGTTTGTATTATATAATTTACTAAATATGTACTAGTTTTATACACTACTTGACACTAGCCTAACACTCTACCTACACGTCTTTGACTAGATTATTTGTACCCAACTAAATGATGGAAGTCTCCTCGACCAATTATAAAGTATTTACTAGCATTTGAAATGATTATCATAGTATTCAGAATCTATAACGTTTAAATTTTGTATCTGTCGATGCATCATTCGAATTTTACAGGCTTACACATTGAAAAGATATCCAGCACAATTATCACTAACAACATGGATGAGTTTTGTTGGAGCAGCACAATCAGCTTTCTACACAGTCATAGTACAACATAAAAGAGCTGCTTGGACTATTGGTTTCAACATTGATTTTTGGTCTACAATATATGGGGTAAGAAGGGTTCAATCATCTCTCGTAGTTATGTTACTCAAATTTATCAAAAATACTTCTGGATATATAATAAATCTCTAAAAATAACACACGTTTTGGAGAATTAGATACAAATATGATAACATTTTTAAAGAATTCGAATAATATAACTCTCCGGTGAAATTTTTAATTTGATAACAACTTGATTATTATTTTTTGGATTTATAACAGGGTATAGTTATTTCTGGCTTGGTGGGCTATATTCAATTGTGGTGCACAGAGGAAAAAGGCCCTGTTTTTGTGACTATGTTCAATCCACTATCAACTATATTAGTGGCACTTTTAGCATACTTTGTGTTTGGGGAAAAGCTATATATGGGCAGGTAAAAAACTCATCTTTACATGCTCAAAAATAGACTACTATTACTTTTTATTTTGTATAATTAGTCAGAAATGAGCTTAAATGAAGTGACATGACTATCGATCTCAACTTGGTTGGGATCGACATATAGTTGATATATATTTTTTAATTGCGGAAGCTCTTGCACTAAAGACATACTCTCTCTGTTTCACTTTGTTTGACACTGTTTATTTATTCACACGATAACACCAATGTTATGACATATTTAAGTTCCAAATGAGTTAAAGTTAGTTATAATCCTTGCAAGTTTATTTAAGTTCAACTCATGTCATTATTATGACGATTCAAACTATGTCAAATAAATTGTTGCGGAGGAAGTAGAAAAGAATGGATTCTTTATGTTCTAAATAATTAACCATTCCTTTTTCTATTTTCAGAATCATAGGAGCAATAATTGTCATTGTTGGTCTTTATTTGCTCTTGTGGGGAAAAGAAGATCCAAAATCAGAGAGAAAGGATGAAGAAAAATGCTGCACAACAAAAAAAGAATTACATCATGAAGACAATATGATGCAGAAATTCACATCAGATGCTAATCCCAAGGATACTATAAAACCAAAACACTAAAAATAAAAGACAAAAGTTCATAAAGCGAAACACGCGATTCTAATCTGAATTAGTCGAATTAGTAATTTTCAAGTATCACTTAGAAAATTTGTTTTTGCAGTCTGTTACAAATCATTTTCATAAGAGAACAGTAAAGAAATATTTCAAATAGTCCTTTTACGGAAGCCTTTGAGCAAACAGTAAAATTGTCACTATGTTGCCTGTATGTCATGTGTTTGAACCGTTGAATCAGTCACTAATGCTTGTATTAAGATAGACTGTCTACGTCACATTCTTTGAGGTGTGACCCTTCTTTGGACACTGTTAATGCCAGATATTTTGTGCAACAAACCTTTTTTTTCTTGTTTTATACATGTAAAGTTGTCCCTTTAGATCATTCTTTCTCTATATCCACAACTATCTTCCTACAATTTCTAAAACAAATTCAAGAACACTTTTTACATTTATAACAAAAAAACACTACCAAATCAAAAAATAAAGTTTTCAAGAAATCTAACCCCCCTACTATGGCTCTAAGTCAACAACATTTTTTGATCCTCTTCCATGTCCAAATGAAAAACACGATCTTTTAACATGATTCACTTGCCTCTGTTGCTTCATAATCTCCTCAACTGGTACGTAAATTCGTCGATCCAACGATGAATCCATTGAAAAAGATCTCCTAATTGGTTGAACTATAAATTGTTCATCCTTGTTTCTTATGTCAATGCATTCATGACTCAATTTTTTGACTTTCTTTTTTGTGACTTTTGGTTCAATTTTGTTAGCACAATGGCTAGTTGATAATTCCCTTGAATTTAATCTTTCTTGAGTTCCAATTATTTCTATCACAACATATTCTTCATCTATGAAATTGTTACTTGTTTGAGGATCTTGATCTTGAGGAATGATGATTTGATCCAAAGGGAACTTTTTTGTAATGTGTGATGAGAGGCTATTTCTGCAAAGTGGACAATTTGTGTTATTTTGAAGCCAAATGTCAATACAATCAATGTGAAAAAAATGGTCACAATTTGGAATAACTTTGAGATTCTCATCTTCTTGAAATTCATTTAAACAAACAACACATTCACATGTTGTACTTGCATTGTTGATCCATTCACTTTTCTTGTACCTAAAAATGGGGATCGAACGAATAATAGATTCGTTCAGTCCTCGATTTTCAGGTGAGTGAATTGTTAAAGGATTTTCAGTATGTCGTCTTATCGAGAATGAAAATGGCCTTGAAAGATCAATCCTTTGCCAATTCAAGCAACATTTGATGACAAAAATGTAGTAAAAGACTAGTAAGAAACCAATGGCTAATATGCCTATGATGGCTATAGCCATGATTGGAAAACTAGAATGGGATGATGAATGCAAATTACGTGGCGGATCCATATTGGTTGAAGAACTCGAAAAGATAAGTTAATCAATTAGAATATGCTAACGCTATTGATAGTTTAATGTATGCTATGCATCGCACTAGGCCGGATATTATGTGTTTTGATCTCAAAGGACCAAAATCCTATGAGGAGAAAAGGATAAAAATGAAGAAAAATTTGGTGGATATTTGATAAAACAAATTAGAAGTAGTATAAGAGGAAATAAATCAAACGAATTATGAGCTTATACATTATATAATATATGAGTTTTAGGAAATTTTTTAAGGTATGAATTAAGGTAAGGGATGTGTGAACATATAGCTACTTAGTTGTTGACTTCTGTCTTGTCCTCTAATGAGAAATACTTTAGTTGGCAAGGTTATGTATAAAAATATTTATAATATCAATTTTTTTTATTTGATTTGATATTTCGATATCGAGACACCATCACAATCTTTAAAAATTATGTCAGTAAGGTCGTAACATTATAGTTTTGTGGTCCATAAGTCCTTGTTTGATAGTGTAGTGATTGAATTTTACTCATTATGAGAGTGAAATTACCAACAATTTTTGTTGTTATAGTAAATAATTAAATTTTAAAGGACAGTTGAATTAAACGATCCGAGTTTGTGATTGTCTTATTCAATTATTATATTTTTGGTTTACCTAAAATTTAATTTATCGATTGTAATGTCAAATTAATTTGGTGACCAAAAGAATTATTGTTTTATATTCTATGATGGCCAACAAATTAGGTACAAATATATATATATCTTCCACCAACTAAGATATTAATTAATCCTATGATTTTATTTCACACACTTCATTAATAGTTATAAAGTCAAATCTATAATAGGAAAGAAGAACCCTTTGAATTTTTATGGAACTTACAAACTTTTCAATATTTTATTAACAAAATAGATTCTAGTAAACACATGATTTAGACGTTATTCAAGCCCAAAGCAAACGACTTTATTCTTTTAACATAATTAATAATTGATTTTGTTGGCAATTTTATTTTTTAAAAAGGAAAAAAAAAAGAGAAAGAATAAAAGTTACTTGTTTGAATTGTGTGATCAAATGTGAACAATAATTTTCTTTTAGTCCTATATTCACATTGGGATAAATGCTACGAAATATCTGCAGAAGCCAGTACCAATATATATATATATATATAGTATATTATATATATTATTTGGTGGTTGGAACTTGGAAGGAATCTTCAAGAAACATTATAGCTACAAGTTCATTTCACATGCAATAGTAGTGAGGAATTATAATTTATGATCGTTTTGGAGTGAACGCCAAATTGATTTGTAGGAAATTGGTTAAATGTAAACTCACGTTATTGAAACACATAAAGATAGTGATAGTGAATGACACTACTAACTAGATGTTTCAATTTCAAACTCTATATATGAATTTTTTTTTGATAGAAAGTGTTTTTCGTGAATGAATCTTAAATTAATCGAGCTCCGATATAAATCACGAACCCCAAATGGAAAATGGAAAAAAGCCTTAACATCCCGAATTTTTTTTGGGCTTATAGAACGAGCTACAGAATGTTGAATGGATCAATGTATAAACAAAAAAGCCCACACAAAAGCCCATTGGAGATTCTGGACCAACTAATTCCTGTGGATTTACTTCTTTAGAGAAATTAAGCCGATATCTCATTAAAGAAAAATAATTACAAACATATACCCCTTTTTATTCATACATCAATGGTACCACAACAATATACATATATTCTTATAATATCATTGACTAATGAGTAATTTTTAAAACAAGAAACCTTAATGATGTCAATATATTATCTTATAAAATATCATTTAGTATCATCCTAAAAGAAATTATGAGCATTAAAATAGGAAAAATATATATAATAACAAACTAACACCTAAAAAATGGGAATAGCTAGGGTTTGATTTAATTGTGTCCTATCACAAACGTTTACTAAAATGGTCGCGTCTCTCTTCAGAAATCCGCTGCCACTCTCCATTCGCGCTCGCCTCTATCGCTTTATACACATAAGTGATAATTCGTTTCGTTTTGTATAAATCAGAGAAAAAATATTATAGACACATTGCAAAAAAATACTTTTGTGTTTATACAATTAATTATACAATTTCAAACATTGTAACTTCAAATATTACAGAGGGGCAAAAGGTCAACCGTATTAAACGATGCAGTGAAATACAATTTTTCTCTAGTTTTATACAACAGAAAGTTGTTTATATGTGTTTCGTTTTTTTGTATAAAGAGCGAGAGAAGAGAGACCAACATTATATCTCTTGCTATACACTTATATTGCAGCCGAAATAGGAAGTGAAAAAATTATACAATTGTGCATTATACAATTGAAGTCGAAATAGGATAGCGAATTATACAATTTAGGCCAGCGAATTATAGTGTATATGTATAGCAATGATACATTTTTATGTTCCTATGAAGCGCAATTTATGCAAAGTTTGCTATAGCAGACACTATGAAATGTTTTGTTTGCTATATGTTGAAGGTGCCCATAATAAATCCAATAAATATATGTTAACAATTAAATGAAAACTATTAGGCTTGATGAATAGACGGTATGAACTGTATTCTTTTTTAAAAAGAGAATGAGTATTTCGTGAATCGTTATGGATTTTGATATGAACATGTAATTATTTTGAATAGTTTTCCCAATATTAAATCGACTTAAAATCGCTAAAAGATTAGAGGGCCGGATTTAAGGATTTGGCCCGCTGGGCTAGCCCACTAAGGATCGATTTAAGGCCTCTCAAATTCGGTCTGAAACCCAAATCGGCCCACCCACTAGGAATTTTACTTTTTTGTAAAAGAACAATCGTAACTAATAGAAAATTTTTAAATATTTCATTTATTCAATTTCCTCAATTTAAACCACAAAAGAAAAACATATGAAAAGTGTTTTTTCTTCTTCTTGATTTTGAATTTTTTTTGATAAAGTCATCATAAATAGATTTTTTAATAAGTCTAATCTAATAATTATTAAAAAAACAAAAGATTGGGTGAATTAAATATTCTAATTTAGTATTTAAAACATATTATTTTAGAATTTAGAATACATAAAAATCAAATTCTGATTTTACCTATGCTTTGTTCCTATATTTTGGAGTTTTATAGTATGTTAATAGGATAATAATATGACGAAACAAATCATATGTCATTAGCTCTAAGCAATACTTGTAAAGGTGCACTTATTCCTAAATTATGTTGAATCCGTTCTTAATAGATTATTATTAATGCTTATAATTTAAATCTTAATAATAATAATAATAATAATTTGATCCATAGTGATATATTTATTGATATTCAATAAATTAATTACTTCTTATATATATCAGGTCCGAATAAAAATTATTAAATTTACGTAAATCTACTTCGTTCTTATACGGAAGTGATAAGTTTGCTTCTGTTTGTATAAAGCGAGAGAAAATGATATACACAGCAAATGTATATCTCGTGTTTATACACTAATCTATAATTACCAAACATTTTAACTTCAAATATTGCAGAGAATAAGGCCAAAGAATATACAATTGTCCGCATTTACAATTGCCGTGAAGTACAATTTTCTAGCTTGTACAACAAGAATGTGTACTATTGTTGTTTCGGTTTTTGGTATAAGCGGAGAAGGAAGGAAAAACAGATATCATTCTGCATATACACTTATAAATTATGCATTTATACATACATTAATCGATTCAACGTATGCAAAGCTAATTCTACAATGGACCAGCGAAAGAGGCCGCGAATTATACAACTTCAGGCCAAGGGATTTATACAATTTAGGCAGCGAAATTATAATGTATATGTATAGCGAATGTACAGTTTGTATGTTTGCTTGAACGCCAATTATGCAAAGTTGAGTTTGCTATAGCATACAAATATGATTTTTTGTTGATCTATGTGAAAGTTGCCATATATATCGATTCATAAAATTAATTATTATATATATCAGTCCCGAATAAAAATTATGAAATGACGTAAATCATTACTCGTCTTAGTTAAGAAAATTTTAACAATTATGCTTCATTGCTAATACACTGGAACAAGATTAACTAGATTGTTCATGTAAGAGAGAGAACAAAACATATTGGATTCTTGTACTAGTGTGCATAAGCATATGACCTCACCATTAATACAATGTACAATCAACCTTAATTTTGCATCAAATATTAGTTAATTAAACAATGTCTAAAACAAATTATTTTGAGCTTTAATTACCCAATTCACTCTATTAAATGTGAACTTATTTGATTGAATATAGTACTTAAAACCTTTTTTTTTGTAACTAGTTATATTGTGAAAGAATAAAATGAAAGATTTAATATTAATTAATACATTTTAAATATAAAGAGATGTATCATTTTATTCGAAATACTTATAAAGAAAAAAATGTCACATATAATATAACAAAATTAAAAGAGAGTTTATATAATATTTTGACAGTGTATATATTTTCTACAACATCATTTTTGACTTCTATACCAAGTCCCAGGTGGTGTCACAAATAATTGTGATTTATATATTTGTACACCTTTTCAAATGTTAACACAATTTATAAAAAAATAATTACTTCATACATTTTTAACCATCCACTATCAGACAACTTATACTTTGAATAAAATTATTATTTGGTATTATAGTAAATATTGAATTTTCTTTTCAAATATTAAAGAAATTTTTTATTCGACGACCACCTTTAGATTTCTATCAATTAAAATAATTTAATGATATAAAAAAAAAATGTTATTATCAAATTACTTTAATGGATTTTTACCAATAAAAATGATAAAAATTCTTTTTACCATTGACACATGCAGATTAATAAAAAAAAAAACAGGTGGACGAAAAGAATGAGTCTTATAGCCATCATTTGACCAATTGGATACACTGCATTATAATTAACTTTTTTGGTCCTCATAGAAGGTTCTATTTTTTGCTAAACTAATAAAATTTTGGCCCCTCAAGATATTCCATTCAAATCATTCTCAACCATTCTTTATTATTACCAAAAAAAATAAATAATAATAATCCATTTTTATGAATTCCTTTATAAATTAGCCACCTTGTAGAACCCTATTTTGCATGTAAAAACAAACTAACAATAACAAACATGGATGAAGTGAAATATAGAGGTGTTCGAAAGAGGCGATGGGGAAAATATGCAGCAGAAATTCGTGATACTAATAGACAAGGAGGGGTTCGTGTTTGGCTAGGGACATTTAGCTCTGCTGAAGAAGCTGCTCGAGCTTATGACAAGGCAGCTTATAACATGAGGGGACATTTGGCCATACTTAATTTTCCAGAGGAGTATAACTTGCCTAGAAGCTCTTCTCATTTTTACAACAATTCTTCAATTCAAATGCTATCGTCGTAGGTTTCACTTAAAGTAATGTCGCATTGCCAAGAAATGATCAACAAGGGAAGCGAAAGTCTTTGAAACTGAGTATCTTGACGATCATGTTCTTGAAGAGCTTCTTGATTGTGATCAACATGCAAATAAGAGAAAATGAAGATCGTTTTTTATATCATTATAAAGCTAAGTATATCGCGTAATATATACAAATAAACCTTATAATGGGGGGGTTTTTATTTCAATAAATACTGCCTTTTTTTGCATGAAGAGGGAGACATGAAATCTTACCTCTTCATAGCCTATATATATAGTAAAGTTGGATGGGCCAACTTTTAACAATGGTGGTGCATTTTATGAATATATATGCAATGTGTGCTAATTACCTATTAAATTTTGGCCAATATTAATGCTAATGCTAGTTTTAGGCTACTGAGTTATGTTTCATACCAAGTATGTATACTAAGATGGACTATGGAGAAAACAAGTTTATAGTTAATTAAGTTGATTTTTTATAATGTTCTTGGCAAATTAGTCTGACTTTATATGCTTCCACTTTGTGTTACTGACCTTCACATTTGGTATCCGAATTATTTAAGATATAATTAAGTAAATAAAAATGTTATTTCATATATTTTTTAGGTTTAACTTCCTAGCATTTTATTTTTATACCCCACCGTGACTCATTACCAAAAGTGACTTACATGCGTGCTTGGCAATAAAAGAGGAACTAGGCTCAAAACGTGAAGATACACATCTTACGGGAATCGTTTAATTTGGAATACGTATATGAGGCTATGCGCTGACTAGATGTATACTCGCGTGATCAATTGATGGACGGAGATTTGTGAATGAGCTATCTTGAAATTTGCCAGAATTGTCATCACTAATTTATACCCTATGGTCCACATAGGTTTAGTTTTTAAGATTTCGTTAAGTGTAGCTAAAAGTTCAAGACCACTCATTATGATGTAAATGGTCATTCTTGCAAATCACCCTCTCTTTATTTTCGGTGAAGGGCCCATTATTGAATCACTGGCTCGGCCCAGTGGTGGTGTTCTTAAAAATACCTCATTGGCCCAGTGTGGTCTACATTGTGGGCTCCCATTAATGCTTTTGATTGTTTGAAAATTCAGAATTAGGGATATCTTATTATATTATATGATATATATATAGATATATAAGAGATATATATATTCACTAAATCCTATTAATTTATCATATTTAAGTCAAAAATTTAGGTGAAAAGGTACAGTAACTATAATTTAATGATATATTAGTGTATACAAAGGGTAAAATATTTTTAGTAACACTAAATGTTTACACTCATCCAATATATGTATGATGTATATTTGTACATATGTTTTTTTAACATTTAATCATGATAATTAACCAAACATGTTCACTATTTAATAAAATGAATTTTATTCAAAAAGTTACTTGCACAATTATTTACATGGTAAATCCAACATAAAAAGAATATATATTGTAATAATATCATGCACTGATTCTTAATAGGATTCAGAAGCAGAAGGTCAATTAAGACAAAATAATTTATATTCTTTTGTTTTTAGTCCAAAAAAATCATTTATATTCGAATAATTGTTTTAGCAAATTGCTGCATTATTGTTAAAAATAAAGAGGTAATGTCTTAATCACTTTAATCTGGAAACTTTTCCTTCATATTTTTGTCAAATTAACATCGAGTTGAAACATCTTTTTTGAAATTTACCTTAATTATATTAGCACTTATTCTTGCCTAGTCCTATAGAATATTTAGCATGATTTTTTTGATACATAAGCTAAGCTTCTTTAATTTCACTAAATATAGATTTTTTATTTTTTATTTTTTATTTAGTCGGTGGACTAAATCTAAATTTGCATCGAAAATCTCTTCCAACAATTTTTTTTTTATGTTTAGAGTTCAAATTCGAAATCTTTAATTAAAAATAAAAATTAACCCAACCCTTATTGAGATTTTTATTGGTGTTATTGAGATAAACCTGTGAATGGCATAAAATCAATCGCACATATGAGATAAAGAAAAAGATGAACACAATATTTTGGTTTGACCAATATGCCTATGTTTTAATGTGAAAAAAATAAAAAATCTATCAGATTCTAGATGTGAATATACTATCAAAAAAAATCTTACTAGAAAAATTTTCTTACTTAAATAGATTTTACACACTAGAAACGACACAAGCAATAACGCCCAAGATGATGTCCATAATGATATTAATTAAAGTTTATTTGTTCTAAATTTGCCATTAAATTCATAATTCGTTTTAGTTACAATTAACCATTATTTATATATAAAAAAATCTTATACAAATACAAAAAATAAGTTAAATAGCTACATCTGAACAACAAAATGTCATCAGAAAACTCACACAACATAATTGATGATTAGCCACAAAATTAAATATATCATAGTCATTAATCTTTGTTTCACTTCAAATGCATTACATAAATACTGTAATTTCAGTGAAGATATATATTATAATTTTCCACAAACGTATATTTTAATCTGATCACAATTAAATGATCATATAGTCTCACCTAAAATGTGACATGTTGAATTATATTTGTTATGTACCAGGATCAAGTATGTCACATTTTGTATTACCTTTACTTTGTCTAATACAGAGTCTTTCCTGATCTCATAGTTATAACTATTAGAAAAAGATTTGATATACCCCTTAAAATTTTGTCATTTGGAAGCGATATATCCCTCGTTTTATAAAAGTGGCTCATATATATGCCTTAACGATTATAACAAACGGCTCACATATACTTTGCTGTTGGTACAAAAATGGCTATATATACCCTTCATTAACGGAAGTTAAAAAATAGTTTTTAAAATCATTTCTCAGTTAATTACTCATTTTTTAAAAATAAAATATTTAGGGGTAATTATGCTCATAAATTAATTTTTTGACTTTCTTTACATAGTTATTTGAGTTTCTTATTATTATTTTATTTTTTTCTTTCTCCTTAGTTTAAAGAAAACAAAAATAAATATTTTTTGTGTGTTAATTTCGTTATTCGAAGAAAAAAATTGGTATCGACAATAAGTTTTACAAGTAATATAGTGAAACATAAATACATTGATTATCAAAATATAATTATAAATTTAGTCATTGAAACAAAAAAAAGTCGCAAAAAAATATGTTGTTGACGAGGATTAAATTTACTTCATATGGATTATCATTTTTTTACGAAAAAAAATAATAAAAAATTTAGATTACTTTTTTTTGTTATTTCGGTTTGCGAGGAAAATGCGTATAGTGACGCCATTTATTTCCAAGTAGGGAGTAGATATGAAGACACTGCATAACAAGGGGGATATAAGCTCTAAATGGACAAAGTTAGGACTATCAGGACTGTTCCTATATTATTTCCATCTGCTATAATATATTAAACCAAATCCTTGAATATTCTAAGTCAAAGTTTTCGACCATTTTGATAAAACTTCTAATATAAGTCAAATATTCTTAGTGGAATATATAGTTCAATTCCGGCCCCAAAGCTTTTTCAAATTGGAAATTCACTATTTGCATCCAATTGGTCAAACACTCTATTTACATAGTTGTCACAAAGATTATTTTTTCATAACAAAAAATAAAATAAAATTTGGAGATCGAAGTAATCCATTAAGGTATGAACAAAAGGAAAAATTAAAGATAGACAATCATAAAAAAATATAACAGAATATTTACATGTTCTTTCATCAGTAAGCCTTATGAATAAGGATCGAAACTTCTTCCAGAGAGTATAGTTCTCATCTTAGTGAGTCATACGCAACGTAAATCGACATGAGCATTTTCCAATTGAATATGTATTGAATACAAAAAAAAAAAGAAAACAAGTACTATTTCTAAATAGTATCAAACAAGTAGAGGTTTGTTTATATCAACTCTTCGTTGACCATGTTATTCCCTATAAATTCATACTCTTAAGGAAAACATTATACAAAATAAGTTCTTAATATACCAAATATGTTTATAAAAGGAAATTAAAAACGACAACGATGATGAATAAGAAGAAAACAAAGATGAGGAGAAACTCGAAGCTTTTTTCCTATATACTCTATATAGGAATTCATCGCTATTCCTTTCCTCCAATAATATAAAGGTTCATCTGACACACAAGAAATATTAAACTTAAAAATTAAAAATTACAAAACTTAACCTCACTTTCTTATGATCTTTTTTGGGTCTTCTGCTCCAAGAAGTTCCTCTAAAACACTATCATCAAGACACTCAAACTCAATAATCTCTTTGTCTTGATGACCAATTGATGGAATTCCCCTCTCTAAACTTCTACTTGGAATATTAACATTTAATGATGTACGATAATTATAATAATGTGGATCATTAAGCTTAGAATAATACTCATTTGGAAAATTCAAAGTAGCAAGATGTCCCTTTAGGTTAAATGCTGCCTTATCATAGGCCCTAGCCGCGTCCTCGGCCGTATCAAACGTCCCTAGCCATTGACGAGCCCCTTGTCTCGTTGGGTCACGTATCTCCGCTGCAAATTTACCCCACGTACGTTTACGAACGCCTCGATATTTGATCAAATCATTACTATCCTTGCTATTTCCTTTATCTAATTGCATCACTTTTTTTCCTTTAGAAGAAGATGAAGAAGAACTACTATCCATGTTGATTATTATATGTGGAGATTTTTTAAAAACTTTTTTTTTGTGGCACACACCACATTGACATATTAATTTTGGACATGCCAATGTCTATTTATATAGAGCTAGCTAAAGAGATTGTGACTCATAATGAAATCTATGAAATCTTTATTATTATTTTTTTAATTTTGTCTTACTACACTATGTAAATAATCACATTTTTATGCCATCATGCCACATGTGACTAATCACGTGTTTACACCATCAAATCACATTTACATGTTATAACAAGCAATTATTAGGATTTTTTTTTATACTTAAAGTGTATGTATATAATTCAAATTGTAAACTTATGTTGTATTGTTTTATAATGGGTATCTAGAAAAAAAGAACTTTCTTTGCTTGGAAGTCTCTTAAAAAATGTCAATAAAATTCGATAATTATTCTACCAAATCTAGTATACTACTATGCTTATATATATTCAAAGAAAAAAAGATAGAGATATATAGTTGAAGCTACTTTTCACTGCTAAAACTTTATATCTATACAGTGTTTTAGGTTGGAACTTTTTCTTGGAGATAGATTTTGTTGATCAACATAATAGTGAGGTTGCAAGAATATTGTAAGGTGGTAATATAATATAATATAATTAGCCAAACACATATATAATATGTAATGTCAAGAATATATATATTATAGTCAGTATCAAATGATCGGGTTGAACTGAATTTGGACATTAAAATAGATCAAACTAATATATTAGCGAGTTATAGTTTCTCATTCAAAAGTAGCTTGGGCTAAAGTGATCTACAAACGTATCATTACAAATTTCCTCAATTCTTATTAGTTATTAAGTTTTAATTTCCTTATTTATTCTTATATATATATATATATATTCTTATGAATTATTTGGACAGCATATCAACTCAATATTTTATGAGCTGAAATGAATTAGGATTGAACAATTAACCTAATAAATGAGCAGATTATTAAATCATTTAAATTTAAACGAGTTCAACAAATTATCGTATTTTACAGACTGATTCTCCCACCTTATCAAGAAATTGGATAAGATTCTTATGATCTCCTTGGATCTTACTTTAAGAAGATTTGTCTCCTCAGCTAAAACTTATTAGTTTCATAAGATAAAGGGAATATAATATAATTAAAGGATAATTATAATTTTCAAGAAAATATACTAGAGTGACCATATTTATGTATTGGTTTGAGTGAGTTGGGATTGATTATATGTATTTTCAATGTTTATTTTTTGAAGTGTATGATTTTGGACTTCTAATCCCTTTTAAGGTTATTTAAATTAATAATTTACACTCTTTTATTGTAATTTGTTTGGCTTGATAATGGAACGAGAGTTAAATAAATTAATATTTGCTATAAATTTATCTGATTATTCAAATAATAACTAAGATAAATTTATCCAAACAGAGAAAATAATAAATGTAAATAAATTTCTTAATGTAAATATAAATTTTGAAATTAAGAAACAGGTACATAGAGACTTTTGAGTATCACAAAAATCTATTAGCACGTGTTCTATTGAAAATATTTTTCGAATTTTTACTTAAAAATATTCTGTTGAATAATCTGTAGAAACAATTAAGACATGCATTTTTTCTATTTCAATATATATCACGTACTTTTCCAATGAAAAAATATATAATTCTCAGAATCTTTTCCAGCTAATTAAAATTGAGTTATGCAATATTTTGGTCCACAAATTTTCTTTTTAATTGAAGTTGATAGAATAATGAAAAGATTGGGGGGCCACGAATATGTCAGATACTTCCAAGGCATTTTTTTGAGATTGGAAGTTTCGATTCTATTTGTTTAATTTATAGTTTCTTTTAAATTTTTTTCAGAAAAGTTATTCTAATAATAATAATAATATATTTTTAAAATATAATTTATTTTTAAATTTCATACTTTATTCTAATGAAATGATTTGTAATCAATATAATTTTTTCTTCTTCTTGACTGGGCAACATGTGAGCGGCTCGTAAAAAAGACACGTTATCAATCTGATTTAATTGACGACTCACATTTACTAGAAGTTTCTCAACAAAAATCAATAACTGCAATGATTTAGTTTCATCATAATGAAATTTCAAAGAGTATACTGGATCATATAAGTCAAGACTATAACTCGTTGAATAAGGGAAAGCTTATTAATGACCGAAAGAACTCTCACATTTTTAAAATTCGTTAATAAAATTAATCAACCAGATAAATCACCTCACCTATTAAGAACAAACACATATTGTACCCAATCAAATAACATTACATGAAATAAAGTGTAAGGAATTTAAAATAAAATTGATTTTGTTTAGTTATCGTCAGCAGAATGTGGATGCCACAAGTAGATAATTAGTTTTGGTTTTAAAATAATTATATTTAGTGGAATATAAGCTACTCTTATCCAAGACATTCAAGTTTGGATACGATGATAGTATTAACAAGAATGTGTCAAAAGAATCTTGTTTTCGAAACTAAATTCTGAGATTTAAATTTTATAAAGTTGACTTTTAAGATTTTTAATATTAAATTGATAAGAGTTTTAATATTTTAAAGTCAAATTTAACAACTTCTTGTTATTTTAATGACTTTTTATTTATTTTATATTCTAAATATTGACATGTGATTTTTCTCTCTTTAATTTGTCATGAAATTCCCTTTGCTAACGTTAGTGGTATACTTCATTTAAGATGAAATTCCCATTCTTTCTCTTTCTTCTACAAACATGGAGAATAAAAGCACGAGGGAATATTGTGGATATAAAGTGATGAATAGTATATCATCTGTTTCAATTTATGTAATAATATTTTGTCGGTTATGATGGTTAAATAGAGAAAAAAGAGAAGATAGATTTGAAAATATTGTTATAATCTCAAATGCGATAATCATGAAGTCCCACGACTTAGATTAGTTACTTTCATTATACTTACAGAGGCGTTCGCGTAAGATCAATATAAATAATCGAACTCATCCTGGTTGCATGAAACCCTTGTGTCATGATCAAATAGTTATAATTCCATATTTATTGTGACTTCACACACAAATTTTTTGGACCTCAACATGTTAAATAGGAGATGCATACACTACATGAAAGGAGTGGATAGTAATATTTTCACTTGGCATTCTTTTTTGATACCTATTTAGTAAATAACCTTTTCTTCCAAAAAAGAAAAACTTAGGAATCTTTTAGACCATAGTATAAGTATTTTTTTTTTATCGAATAGAAATCATACGAGACAATATTGGATCATGTTTTGTAAGTTATTTAAATGTTAGACACAAAGTAAAATAATGTAGCATATGAGCAAACATTAGAATTATCTCGAAGGGTAATTTTCGATACAACTTTTAAAATAAGAACAAAATCTAAATAATAACCGTAAAAAATGGGAAGTTTGTAACATTGGGCCATTGCATGTTAACGGCCCATGTATGGTGAAATTCGCGCCTTAGATAGCGGCCCAATTACGAAAGAAAAGGCCGGCCCATATGAGAGGATTTGCCACAAACATAAAGACTTGGATTAGGGGTCCAATTGCCTTTTTTGGGAGGTTCATTTGCACTTTTGGCCATATTTTGTGTTGATATTTCATTTTTATTTGTGAAGATAACTCTTTTTTTTTTTTGCTTTTTCGCGGAGGCATAAATTTATATTTTTGCATCGTAGTATGACAATTTATAGTCAACTCTTAAAGAATTTATGTCATAGTAGGTATAAATATGATTTCTAATAACAAAAATTAAAGATCAACTTATTTGAACGATAAATCGTGCAATCAAGTGTTTCTTTGTTAAGGATAGATCTCAGGATGATGTTCTGAAAGAGTAACCGCAATACTAGAAGAATTACTTCCTTCTTGGTACACATAACATTCTTAGTCCCTCAATTATTGATAAATTACTTGAAATATACACGTATGATATCTTTGTGCTTATGAATATTCAGAAAATTTTCAAATTCTTAACTGTTTTACTGTTTAATTACCTATGGAAAATTTAAAACTTGTTTGGTTAGTTGTTACTCCATAATTGAAAGTAATATACTTTTAAAAATAGTTCAAATTAACATGTTACTTAAGACAATATCATATATTTAAATTAATCGATGGATAAATATGTTGAGTCATATATCAGAAGGATTAAAATTAAAATTTATCAATATTTGAAGTATAGAAAATACTATTCTCCCTAATATCCATTAAAAGTCAATATCATATATTTTAAACTAATTGAAGGATATATATGTTGAGTCATATATCATAAGGATCAAAAATTATTATGCAAAAATCACTCCAAAGTATCGAATATGCACACAGCAAATACATTTAATTTCTAATAGTTTAATTACCTTACTGATCCCTAAAACCTGACTAATTAATTGAATTTATCAATAATTACCCTACTGATCCCTAAAACCTGACTAATTACTCTATTACCTTAATATGTCACCTTTTCACTTTGTACTTGTATTAAAAAATTACGTAACTTTATTCTTCTATCCTTATTTGATTTTTTTGAAACTCAAGTTTTCAATCAATAAATATAAATTAATTTATTTTGTCTAAATTAAACCAATAAACATGAATCATATACTTAACTTTTTCAAGTTGGTCAAATATATGTTTTCAATACTAATAATTCACAAAGGTAAAAAAAAATACGCGTTAATTTATGCATTAATTTTATAAAATAACAAATATTATAAATTATTTATAAAAAAAATGACATATCAAATGAAACGGAGGAGAAGGAGTAATAGTTAACTACAATTTGCTGCTCGAAAGGGAAACTTAATAGTTTCCTAAACAAAATTAGAAAAAGGACATAGAAGAGACTGTGTACTATGAATGTGTTACATCTTAATCTACCTAACTAATTAGCATTTTATTCATCATCATTATCATGCCTATTGGAAATTTGTAATTTTATATTTATATTTTATTTGTTGTTCTTAATGTGTTATCATTATATGACGGCGTTCTATTGAATATTTTTCCAAAGCTTTATGTCATTTTCTCTCTTTAATTACAACTCTTTATTCTAGATTATCAATCAATAAAAAGATAAAAAAAATGAAAGAAATCTCACATTTAAGTTCTCTTATTATTATTATTCCTTATTAATTTTGTAAATTTTCAAAATTTCTCATTTTCACACATTAGATTAATGTATCAACACATCAAATTAATGTATCTCGTATACTAGATCAATATATTTCGCACATCAGATTAGTGTATCATATATAAAATGTACATTAGATTAGTGTATCATGTATAAAATATAATGTATCTTACTTAACTATTAATGTATCCGTGCTTATATTATTGTATCAGGTTGAGAGATTTTTCTAATTATAAACTTACAAAGGACAAATTATAATTTTACATTTAAAGCATATGATTTCTGTCATTTACCCTAAAAAGATAGCATAAATTCAAAATATACTAAGTAAACAAGGTCTAAATAAGAATTACCTGATGTAGATGTTTTGTCTTAATACACATAATGTTAGTGTTTATTTTATCATTGCTTCAAAACACTCTTCTATATATGCCTTTGTACATATAGTCAATTTTTATGGGATACATTCAAATAATCCCTTAACCTATGTCCGAAATTTTCAGAAAACACACTATACCTAAGGTCCTTTATTACCCCCACCCACCTAAACTTATTTTATATTAATAATTTTCTACCATTTTTTTTTTGCCTACGGACACTATTCTTGTTGGCCCAAATGCTGATTTATTTTTTTTTCCAGCTAGTTGCCACGCAGGCCCGAAAATGAATTAACAATTACTTATAAATAAATTAGGAGATAATAGCCTAATTAGTATAGTATGTCTCTATATTTCGAGAATAGGTTGAAGATTTATTTGTGCATTTTTTTTTCAATTATTTTTTCTTTCTACAAAACTGCCTAATTATGCTGCCCATATGTGTATGCTTGGAATATTTTATATGGTATTTGGTGGTTCCGTGATAACTACTAATCGGTACTAGTTGGAGATTTTGGGATTTTTTACGTGTATCTCAAAAGAATTAATATAACTCGTTAAGGGAATTTAAATTTTAATATTTTAAATATTTTTAATATGAAAATTCATTATATAAGCATATAAAGAATTTTTTATTTTTTTTTTAAATTTCAAGTTTAAATCCTTTGAGCGCAATAACAACTTTTAATTAATAGATTGTAAAAGCATAATAACAAAAGGATCCAAATAATACCTGAAGATCTCTCCTCATTCAATTATATATACATAAACTTAATTTAATGTAAGCATCTAATATATTTTTCTTCACCATAATTGATATCATGGAGCTTCACAAAAATTCCACATTGCTTGTTCGAAAAGAAAAGTTATTTCTTAAATAGATAAATCTTACACGATATAAATTTGAATTAATACTATCCATGAATATGTACCTGAAAGCAAATGGTTATAAAAAAAAAAGAAAAGAAAGAACCAATACGAAAGCGGCACTTTCGACCTAAATAGAAGTAATTACTTATATTTTTTTTTTAAATTATTTTTGTGCACTGGATTTTCCTAAATTACATATAATTCATTTTGTTAATATATAAAACTACTTACTTTAATTTGATATTACACAATACATTGAATGTGGTTTAAATTTTTCACACATATTATTGTAACGAAAGTTTAGTATATCAAATTAATATTATAACGAAAATTTAATGTATCAAATTAACATTTTTAACAAATAAACTAATTTGAGCTTGCTTAGATTGAGAGGTCAGCATCAAGGTGCAATATTCATTTAATGTGTAGTTTTGAAATAAAAATTTATTCTAACTCAATGTTTATGTTTAAAATAATTATATTAACTTATTATAATTAATCATTTAAAAAAAAAATAGTAATAGGTATTTATTAATTAACTATAACTAAGTGAAATTCAAGAAATTTATATACAAGCATGTATATATTATCGATGTATTTCAAACTCAAAAGGTATCTAAATTCTTATAATACTTTTTTTTTTGTTGATTTTCAAAGGGGGGTCTGTATTTGGACAATTTAAATATAAATCATTTCATAACAAATTGTCCTTTTATCTTAAAGGTTAATGAATCCTTTACTAGATCTACATATTCCCTTTTTATTCTTTGAAATCACTTTTAGATAATATATATAAATAACCCAACATGTTATGTATAGTTTTTTTTATATGAGCTTAGTATATGGAAAATCATTGACGATGGTTGAAATACTTTTTATTTTATAAAATAGAAATAAGTTATACGTATATTTTATATTTTAAAAAATATAACACATTTATGAAATTATTCTGAATTTATGGTGATATGTATTTAAAAAAATTTAAAGGTTATTCCATGATATGCCAGATAAATATTAATGTGAACTGTGAAGTATCAATTATGATTTATCTTTAATTAAACTAGGTTCACATGAATCTCTTTTGTTTCCTTAGGACCAGAAATTGTATCACTAAAATCAAATTGAGATAAAACACGCAACTCAAATTTGATTATTCATCATGTCACTCTAGTAGTAGGCTAGTAGCTATAATAATAACATAGAAATTATTATTTTATTTATTCAATTTTTATTCAATGTTTATTATTTATATTGATTTATGAGAATTCATTTTGCTGTGTGTATATATTAGTGACCACAGAATAAGACCATTCACTGTCTATCCAATTAATTTTCATATCGAAGAGTTAAATTTAAAATTTCTAATTAAAAATAATTACTTATATTTTCATATTAATTAATATATTAAATATTGAATAAGAAAGTTTTCGTCAGGCTTAATTCTTTCTTCTATTGAAATATTAAGATACTACTTAATTTAGTTGTTTCTTATTAAAACTCCCAAGTTTTCAAACAATACGATGTTGTGGTTGAAGTTTGGGAAACATTCAAAATTCTCTACAGTAGAAATAGAGAACTTAATTAATTTATTTTTTCGTCAGATATTTGATATCTATTTTATAGGCCTTACATATTAATTTTGCGCTAAAAATATCTACATTAGATATAAAATACTTAGGATTGAAATAATTTTATTTGTATTATCCAAATTTAAAATTTTTAATTATATAATTTTAATAAATATTTTAAAATATTGATCTAGAAGTTGAATTTCAAAAGAATACTAGGAAAAGTCAATAAAACTTCTTGATTTGCCAGTCATCATTCAAGACTTGTTTGACCTGGCCGCCTTGATAATAGACCACGTGTCCTTTTTGCATATTATTTTAATTGTCTCAAAAATTAATCACAATTCACAAGAAGCCATAAAATAATCGAAAAACATCCTCCTTGGTCACTCTTTTTTTGTTTCTTTTTCTCATTAATAAAATACTCATTTTTATTTTATTACTTTCTGTGATATTAATGACACATCAAATACTTTCGAAAGAGTTTTAACTTATTTTGAAAATATTAGTCAAAATCGAAAATAAGATATAATTTGTTATTTCATCTTTGAGATATATATGCAAGAAGTATGAAGAAGTTTTTTGTTATTGCATCAATATTTTATTTTGATCATGATTCAATTATTTTATATCAATTTTTTTCTATTATAACAGATAGTATATCTTATTTTGATTACGATTCAATTGTTTTGATTTGATAGTATAAATCTTTTCAAATTGAGAACCAATGTAGATTTTCTTTGTGGGCCCTTCCTACTTATATGGATATAAAAAGAGATCGCTCAACTTCTACTCTTCTCCCTCAAATTGACTTAGTACTAAAACAATGGTAATCCCTACTTCTTTTCAAATTTTTCTTGAAAACTTAAAAACAAGAGAGAACACAATGAATTCTTCTTCTAATTTTCTATACAATCTCAATTTCAACACCTCTTCCCTCCCATTCAACATAAATGACTCGGACGAGATGTTGCTCTATGACCTTCTCGCACAAGCTGACTCAGACACTACCACCTTAATAACAAATAGTACAACCATGGCCAAGCCAACACCTTCATCAGAAGGAAAAGAACTATAGAGGTGTTAGGCGTCGGCCATGGGGCAAATTCGCGGCGGAGATTAGAGATTCAACTAGAAATGGAATTAGGGTATGGCTAGGGACATTTGATAGTGCTGAAGATGCTGCTTTAGCATATGATCAAGCTTCTTTTTCAATGAGGGGTACAAGTGCAATCTTGAATTTTTCAGTTGAAAGAGTTGTTGAATCTCTACATGAAATGAAATTTCATGTTGAAGAAGGTTGTTCACCTATTGTGTCTCTTAAGATGAGACATTCTATGAGGATCGGAAAATTCACAAGATCAAACATACAGCAAGTAGGGAGTTTAAGCATGAGGGCGTAATTATAAATGTTAAATAGCTAGGGTTTGAAGATTTGGGTGTTGATTATTTGGAACAACTTTTGGGTTCAAGTGATCATAGTAACACTAGTAATGATGATCGCGAGTCGTGGTGGGATGAATAAGATCTTCTTATTTTTATTAATTAGAGAATTTGAGTTCAAGTCATGAAAATAAAAAACTTCGTGTGACAGATATGAGTCACATATTAATGAAGTGTGGAAACCTGAACTCCTTATATGGCTTGATCAATCGTCCTTCCTTATGAGTTCGATGATCAAGATCCATTTAACATGATATAAATCTAAATTAATTGACGTTCGAAAAGGGAGTATTGTACATGGGTTGAAAAACATAAATAAATAGTACTAATGTAATTTTAGTGCTTGATAAATCATAGGTCCATATTTTTTACATCAATCTCTACCCTACTTTAATTGGAGATCAGTTTGTAGATTTTCCTTTTTGTGGATATTTTTGGTGATGATGGCACGTTATTGTCAATAACTTCACAGTGATTTAGGTATTGGAAAAATACTTTTTAATCATCAAAAAATTTATTGATTCAACTAATCCAGTAATAAAGTTAAAAGTCAACTATGGTAAGCATTTTCAAGAAAGTTCATTCTTGGATCTTAAACTCAATATTTCTATATAAGGGTATATAAATTAACATATATCATTCTATCACACCTTTTGGACGTAAGTATATACTATTTCCTCGATCCAATTTCATTCGATCGATTTTATACATTAGTCTGTCAAATACGAATGAAAAACTTATATAAAAATAATATGAGTTCAAATTTTTCAATTACTCTTAATTAGATGATTATCTATAACATGAACTTTTTATTATCGATTTTGATTTAATCTTTAAGCCTTAGAAATAAGATATTTCTTAGTAAGAAGTGTTTTACCCCTTAATTAATGGATCTATCAGATACAAAATCAAATTAGTTGGAAAAATAAATTCTGAATTCTAGATATTATTTCAAAGAAGGCTGGCCATGGCCAAGAAAATGTGGTTTACAACTATATGAACGTAAATCTAAATTAATTATTTTTGGTCCAAGTTATTAGGCCCATAAATAAATTGAAGGGATTTCACCTCAAGAAAAATTCCACGGGCTTGTGTTTCTTAAACTTGGTCCAAGCCCAAATTTCGTGAGTTAATGAATCATTGTATATCATGTGAACTGACGCTTTACGAAG
The DNA here is from genome assembly GCA_027704765.1 of Solanum habrochaites. NCBI lineage: Eukaryota > Viridiplantae > Streptophyta > Magnoliopsida > Solanales > Solanaceae > Solanum > Solanum habrochaites. Next base: position 396,245 of record JAKWJA010002491.1, read on the forward strand.
TAATAAATTGTGTAGAATTATATTTCGAAAAATTTATAGAAATTTATTAGTTTAGTAGCTAATTACAAGATATATTCTAGTTTATAATATTAAAACTTTTATCATATTTTGGTGCATCCAAATAAATATATCTCGAGATACATAATGATATTAAAATTGAGTGTAATTTGTTCTAGATACACTATATCCGACTGTATTCGTATATATAGCTTGGGTACATAGACAAATCTCGCTTGCCTCACTCACATCCATCCCATCCTGCTCGTCACTCTTCTATATATCTAATATTTTATATATACATGTGAATCACACCAGTAAAAATAAAATAAAAAAATGAAAGGTCAAGTCATATCACTCAATTACAAACAAATTTTTATTTATAATATAAATAAATAGCAAAACCATTTTTCATTTCACAATGAAGTGAAATAATTACAATAACACACTTGGCCTCAAAAAAAATAATACAATTAAAACTTACAACAAACAAGCTTACACAATACAAAGAAAACTGAAATTAAACCAACAAAAACATAAAAAAGAAAGTGATTTTCCAAGCATTTAATGATCTCATGCTTCTCCAGTTATAGTTTCTTGTGATGCTTCCTCTAGAGATTTTCCTTTTGACTCTGGCACACAAAATGTACATAACATTCCTAGTGCATTGATACAGCCCAGAACAATTAGTGAGTTTTTTATTCCAATACCCCGCTGGTATCTGCATCTGTTGTGTGGTGATATTTACGTATGTGCACGATATAGAACCCAACGCCCCACTATAGCTCCAGCCTTACCTGCAGCCGCTGAAATTCCATGACATGTTGATCGAAGCCTCGCTGGGAAAATCTCAGCCGGGACCACAAATGTAGTAGCGTTAGGCCCAAAATTCGCAAAGAAAAATGTAAGGGAATACATCACAATGAATCCAATGCGGTTAGCCTCCAATGTCCAATGATGGTAAGGGATGGCAATCGCAAACATAAACACAGTCATGAAGAAGAATCCCATCAATTGGATTGCGAACCTTCCAATAATGTCAATAAACGCCACGGTGAACCAGTACCCTGGCACCGTGCTACAGAGCGCAATTAATGTTTGCGCTCTGGCAATTTTGTAAACTTCCTGAACAGCATTCATTGTTGGAGCTTTAGGGATCCATCCAACGGCCGAGAACACATCTTTCTGAAACAAATTCTGACTGTAGAAAGCAATATCTAATAAAAACCACGTGGAACACGTTCCGAATAAATGCAATCCGTGCCGCCTAACAAATTCCCACGAAAACAGACCGAATTGATTAGTTTCATCCCTTGAAATTTGTTCGACTTTTGCTTCCTCGCTTTCAATTTCCACCTGTAGTACCTTACCCATGTCCTGCGCGGCTCTTTTCGCGTCTTTGGCGACTAGAGCCGTGTAACGTGCTGTTTCGGGCATTTTCATGCGCCAGTAGTAAGTGAGGGCAGCTGGCAAAGAGCCAAACATGAGAATGATACGCCAAATGTAGTCGGATTGTGGTACAGTAGATAGAGCAGCATTTTCCTCGAAAGTTGGGGATCTATACGCGTGATCGAATCCAGCTGCGGTGATAAGTGCAACTATCCCACTAAACAAAATTCCAAACCCTTGCATAGCGAAAACCGCGGCTATGAATGCACCACGTGTCTTTTTGTTAGCGTATTCAGACATGATGGTAGCGGATAAAGGGTAATCACCACCAATACCAAATCCAAGCCAAAACCTAAAAAAACACAATGTAGTCATAACACCCTTAGGGGTACTACCTAAGGAGAGCCCTGAAGCAACAGAACACACAACCATGAGAACTAAAGTCATACCATACACTTTTTTTCGTCCCATTTTGTCACCTAGCCAGCCAAAGAATAGCTGGCCGGCTAGGGTGCCAACCAGGGCAACACCCGTGACCGAGGCCGATACGGCCGGAGGGAGTGTTCCGGGTTTCAAAAGATCCGGTTTGGTATAGTATAAACGCCCAAGCAATTTAGTAACAAGAGAAATACTAAACAGATCATAGGCATCAGTAAAAAATCCCATTCCAGCAATAACAATTGCTTTGAAAATGTTTAAAGGTGAGTTTAGCCAAGAATCGAGTGCATTAGCACTGTAAATATTTCATTATTATCCCCCACAGCCATAATGCCTAAAATTGCTTCTTGTTCCAAAAGTGCAAAATTATCTGCATTTGAACACACAAAATTAATTAAAGAAATTACATTTACCATAAAAAAGAACATGATCTTAATAGGCCCAAAATCGAACAAAAAAAAAAGTCTCTATTTTAGCCTTAATATATTTAAAAATTATGTATAGTTTAATCAAATTGATCAAGTTTGTTTTTTTTTTTCTTCTGAAAAGAAATAAAATGAATTTAAAGAGTAGAAAATGAATAAAAAATCATATTGTTAAATCAGCAAGCCCCCAATGTGGTCTTTTCTAGTGGGTATAAATGTATCTATGCGGGTAAAATGTAGGTCTTTGATTTCGACAAAGTTTTGGTTTACAATTTTATAATTATGTAATTTAAAGGATTGACCATCGGAGGTAGGTATTTTCCGAGAAACTACTTTGAAAAGAAGATTCGACCACACACAGTCGGTAATACTAACCTAAGGAGGTTGGTTTTGAAAGATAAGATTGAAAGAAAAACTTTCGAAATTAAAGCATGTTATAATATTTGTGTGAGTATACAAGCTTCTCTAAAACAAAAAGTCTAATGCTAAATGATTTATAAACATAGAAATGTATTGTTTTTTCTCAAACAACCTAATTTGGAAATAATGTTAACATAAATAGAAATGACATTTACTATATGAACTAGCTAACATTCAAAAGAAAATTCTAATTTATTAACTTAAAAAGCTACAATATTTAAGTGACATCTTCTTATCTTGTAGAAGTTATGCATTAATTTTTGTGAATTATGAAAATTAGTGTATGTTAACCTTAGGGGGGGGAAATTGCAACTACTTATAAGGTTTGATTAACTAATACCATTTCAGACATAGAGAGAATAATCTCCGGAATAATATGAGGATATGCCATTATAACTGTCAACAATTTACTATTTTAAGTAATGCATGACATTAATAACTATCTTTGCAATTTTTTTCATTTGAGTATTAGCATATAGTAGTTGTCTTTGAATATGTCTATGATAAGAGAGTTTAAAATGGACACCATTATCTATATTTTAGATATTCTATCTTATTATATGTTACGTCAACCAAACTAATCACTTTGTTTATTACTTTTATCCGTTTCAATATATGTCACACATTTTTTTAATCCGTCTTAAAAAAGAATAACATATTTACTCTTCATGAATAATTTTTATTATCGTATAAATGATTAATAAACATTTTAGATCATAAATCTCAAAAACCTTCATTTTTTCCGTAAATTTTATGTCATCTCAAACGGTCCATATAAATTATATTTATGTGATGTAAATATCTGTTTTTGTGTTTGAACTCTTAAATAGGCGTGTTGATTTTCAAGGCATACGGACAAAAAATACCCCTTACTAGATATGTAACAAATCTTGCATATGGCACAAGAGTTTGAAACTATGAAAATTAGTTTGGGAAAAAACACCAACCAAACTATATTGTTTAGAGTTGGAATTCTGTTTGAGGTTAAATTGCCGATGAGCGATCACGGAATTTTTAATCCAAACCTAAGCCAGTATCTAAAACATTTATCAAAGGAATATCTTTTCTTAAAATTTTACAAAAACGAGTATAAACGTATTCATCCCACCCCCACACCCACCCAAACCCTCGGGGTAACGTTTTAGGATATATTTTTGTTTAAAAAAAACTAAACAGCATTAGGTTGATATAGTTACTGTTAAGTAAGGTTTTACTCCTAAAAAAAACGTTATTTTCAAGTCACGTTTTACTCCTAAAACGTTGACTCGTTGAAGTAACAGTTTTAGGAGTAAATACGTTACTGTGAGTAACGTTAGATCAAGTCTGATGCCATTCACTTTAAAGAAAATAAAAATATCCTAAAACGTATTGTGGAATTTACGTTCTTATACTAGTTTTGTAGTAACATTTTCCAAAGAAAACATATCTATTTGGTGAATGACTATATAATTGGACTTAGTTTGATTTAAACCTTGCGATTCGCAGAGTTAGTGAGTTGAACCTTTAGCGATTCAAATTTCATAAATAATTCGCAGAGTTAAAATTTTTATAACAAGTATAAAAATTTTCTTGAGTTTTGAAACTCAATCAGTGATTTATGGTGTTCATTCTTTTATCAATTCAAACTCTAGAAATGATTTATTAAGTTTAAATTTTCATAATCTAAGTGTTATTTCAAACTATATGAATATAGTGATTTATGGAACTAAAACCTTCTTTAGTTCAAATACCAAGAACTATTCATAGACTTCAAAGTATAAATGTTTTTTTTTTTTTTTTTTTTTTTTTGCGTTTTGTATTATAACAAGGGTATTTTTATTGAGATTTATTTCACATTAAAACATCGATAAACACTATGTGATTTTGAAATGCTGACAAAAACTTAATTAATAGCTGAAAAAATGGTTATTTTCTTCAGAAATCGATATGAATCAAAACTCATCTATTCTATCACATTTTTTTTATGAGATCATTTTAATTTCTTTTTCATTTCACTATGATCCGTCATATATCTCATCAATATTTGTGTCTTAATATTCATATAGACTTTTGATATTTATTTTGTGTATATAGTTGCTTTCAAATTGGACCATGGCCTTAATAAGTACTAAACGTACATTATCAATAATATACATCGTTTACTTCTTTGATAAAATATTATATCATGAAAAAAAAAGAATTATTGTATCTTATTTCTAATTATCAATCACTTTCTTGAAAGATATTTTATAACTTAATAATCAAAGTCAGAGGCTTAAAACAATTTGAATAATTAACAATTTGTAAATATATCCATTTGCGTGCGCGGTTAGCATTTGCATGTGGAGAGTGATATTTGACTAATTAAGTTATATGAGAAAATATCTCACTATAATAGAGGCAAATTAGTTGCTAGTGGCACTATTTATCGGATGCGGTATAAACGATGAGATTTCTTTTTTTTATTATTATTTTGCTTAAAATTTAGGAGGGGCATCTTGGTATCTATCGGGACGATGTTTTGGTTTTTTTTCCCAATTTTTTCAGTTTTTGATTCTTGTAAAATGTGTACCGAATACCGAATCGAAATATTTCGATTCGGTTCGATTATGTTGTTTCGATTCGATTTTTATTTCGATTTTTTAATGGACTTGCTTAGTGACCAGACACCGATCTACAGTCGCTGGCGGATCTGATTCTGCTGGCGGCGGCTGCTATCTGAAAGGAAGAGGAAGAGCTGCAAGAGGAAGAGGAAGAGCTGCAAGACGAATATTGAATTAGGAACAGAGACATAGGGTTTCAGATTCTTTTTTCTTTTTTTAAAAGATTATCTAACATTAATAATTATTAATTAATATAATATAAATTATATTATAATATTTCAGTTTAAACCGAAATACCAAAAACTAAAATAATACGTATCGAAAATCGAATCGAAATATTGAAAGTACAAAAAAGTAAATCAAATACCGAATTAAAAATCAAAATATCAAAATTGAAATACTGAAAAAATTCAGTTCGATTCGATATTTTGATTTTTTGGTGTTTATGCCCACCCTTGTAAAAATCTCTTGATAGGAAATATTAGGTACACTTGAATATGTCCTATTCAATACAAATTTGTTTAATCTAATTTCTATTCGAATACCAAAGACTAAATAAAAAAAATCTAAAATTGCTAGTGCTCTGAGAAAAATACTTTTAAAACTTATTTTATCAAGATAAGAATATATTTACGTGTCAATAAAAACATATCATTAAAATTTAGAGCATGAAAATTACAATTAAATTATAATTCAAGTAATCACACTAGACCACCATCCAATCGATATGGGAGACTCAATCCCACCCACAATGCAACGGTAGAATTATAGACAAAGAATTGTGAGGCCTCAGGCTCTAATATTATGATAAGAAAAATGGCTCAGATCAAAAGTCAGCTCAAAACTTAGATTATTATCTTTTTACTGAAGTTATGACCTTGAGCAAGAACTTAATTCAGACATTTTTGACTTACCTATGCAAACCAATATATTATGATTGTACTTATTGTATTTCAAAATCTAATACTTATTAACTCGAGGAATAGTTTGATAGCTGGTTAGAATTATGTAGATATCAGTAATTCAAAAATCAATTGTGAAAATATATGTTTTATTTTATAATGTCAAAATCAGTTGTGCAGATTTCAATTATTCATGTGTTACTTATTTCACTTTCGATCTTTTATAAATAACATAAAATTCTCTCATATTTATGTAATAGTTAGCACGAGTTTTTAAATTACAAATCAAGTATCGTATCAATTTCATAAATAAATAACTTACCTCTTAATATAATCAACTACCAAAACGTAGTACGAATTTAATACTTGCATAACTCATCTCCAAATCAGCTATCACGTTTAGACATTTTCACATGATGTTCAAGGCATATATTAGGCTAAATTTCACATCAAGTTCAGGTGAATAATTTTTTCAAATTTGAATAATTAAAACACACGATTTAATACCTAAATCTACCTCCAATAAACTTAAATTTGAAACATAAATTTCACATATCAAAATGAACTTGCAACAATGGTGACTTTCGTTGTTGTCAACCCATTTGTTTTCAAATTTTTCGACCATGCAAATGCTAATTATAATATCTATATAAATTGTATTTAATTACCAAAATTGCTTCAAGCCTCTGACTTTTATTATTGAACTATAAAATACTTTTCAAGAAAGAGATTGATAATTGGAGATAATATAATTAAGACATCATTTCAATTCATTTTTATTTTTTTAGGTAAATCATTTATCAGAGAAGTAAACTATGTCTTGTTGCTAATTATAATTACTCAAGGTCATGGTGTAAAAGAAATGGCAAAGTCCAAACGAGACCTCTGATTAGGCGTGGAGACATACATCAACAATCTTACCCCACCTTTCAAATGGTAATTATGGAGCCTCTCACCGTTGCACAATTCTTACCTCTAGAGCGAATATTAGGTTTCAGTTAATCCTAAAATTTATTTTTTTATTCAGTAACTTTAATAAAATGATTTATAGTCACATAAACATTAAGTAACGATTGTGTATCAAAGCTATAAGAAGACTTTATGTTAAATAAAGATAATGGTATCCATTAATTCAGAAGATTAACAACTTGCCAGCATATTGAAGACAAGTTCAAAGACATAACGAGATATATGCTAATACTTTAATTAAATTGTAGTAAAAAAATTGTAAATTTTAGTATAAGCTCGACATGATATAAAAGTATATACCCATAATATTCTTGAGATTATTCTTTTTATATTAGTGTAACAACCCTTATAAGTAGTTGCAATTTTCCCAAATGTCAAACACACCAATTCTCACAAAAATCAAGAAAGTGCACAATTTTTTGAAGCAATTTTAGGCATTATGGCTGTGGGGGATGATAATAATAATTTACAAGTGCTTAATGCACTTGATTTGGCTAAAACTCAACTTTACCATTTTACAGCCATTGTTATTGCTGGAATGGGATTTTTTACTGATGCCTATGATCTGTTTAGTATTTCTCTTGTTACTAAATTGCTTGGGCGTTTATACTATACCAAACCGGATCTTTTGAAACCCGGAACACTCCCTCCGGCCGTATCGGCCTCGGTCACGGGTGTTGCCCTTGTTGGCACCCTAGCCGGCCAGTTATTCTTTGGCTGGCTAGGTGACACATGGGACGAAAGTGGGTCTGGTAAACATGCTTTAGTTCTATGGTTTGTGTTTCTGTTGCTTCAGGCTCTCCCAGGTATTACACCTAATGGTTTTCTGACTACATTGGTGTTTTTTTTTAGTTTTGGCTTGGATTTTGGTATGGTGGTTGAAGTTCCTTTATCCGCTACCATCATTGTTGAAATACGCTACAAAAAGACACTGGTGGCATCCTAGCCGCGGGTTTTCGCTATCCCATGTTTTTAGGAATTTTGTTTAGTGGAAGTTTGCCCTTTATCCAGCAGCTGGATTCCGATCACGCGTATGATCCCAACTGTCGAGGAAAAATGCGGCTCGATCGACTGTACCCACAATCCTACTACATTTGGCGTATCATTCTCATGTTTGGATCATTGCCAGCTGCCCTCACTTACTACTCGGCCCCGCTGAAATGCCCGCAACACAACGGTACACGGCCTAGTTCGTCCAAAGGAGCGAAAAGAGGCCGCGGCAGGACATGGGTAGGTACTCAGGTTAATTGGAAAGCGAGGAAGCAAAAGTCGAACAAATTTCAAGGGATGAGACTAATCAATTCGGTCTGTTTTCGTGGGAATTTGTTAGGCGGCACGGATTGCATTTATTCGGAACGTGTTCCACGTGGTTTTTATTAGATATTGCTTTCTACAGTCAGAATTTGTTTCGCAGAAGATGTGTGCTTTTTCTCCCTTCATCCGCCAGTTTGGAATTGATCCCTTAAAGCTACAACGATGAATGCTGTTCAGCAGTTTTTACAATTGCCAGAGCGCAACATTAATTTGCCTCTGGATCACGGTGCCAGGGTAAACTGGTTCAACCGTGGTCGTTTATTGACATTATTGGCAGGTTCGGCAATCCAATTGATGGGATTCCTTCTTCATGACTGTGTTTTATGTTTGAGAATTGCCACCCTTACCATCAATGTGACATTTGGAGGCTAACCGCTTGGATTCATGTGATGTATCCCTTACATTTTCTTTGGCGAATTTTGCCTAACGCTACCTACATTTGTGGTCCCGGGCTGACTTTTCCCCGGGCTTCGCTCACATTCATGGAATTCAACGGCTGCAGGTGGCGTAGCTATAGTGGGAGCGTATGGGTTCTTATACGCTGCACAAAGTAAAGATCCAAACAAAACAGATGCAGGATACCCAGCGGGTATTGGAATAAAAAACTCACTAATTGTTCTGGGCTGTATCAATGCACTAGGAATGTTATGTACATTTTGTGTGCCAGAGTCAAAAGGAAAATCTCTAGAGGAAGCATCACAAGAAACTATAACTGGAGAAGCATGAGATCATTAAATGATTGGTTTTGAAAAATTGAGTTGTAATTTTGTGTGATGACTGATGCAAGTCTTGTAATTTTTTTTTTCTTTTCTATGTATGTGTTTGCTTTATTTTAAATGAAAATTGTTTCAAAATATTAAATTTGTTGTAAATCCATCGTATAGTATATGTGGATTATCCATTGATTTTAATCCACTATTAAATGGGTTCTGTATAGGTGCTTTTCAAGGTATAAGACTTCCAGATACCATGTATCTATTAATTACATGACTTTTGGATTGCATTCTCAAACACTATCAATAGAGAATTACTCAACCATTTGGACGATAATTGTTGAGTAAAGAAAAATTTTCTCCTCTATCTTATTATTCTTATCTTTTTCTTATATTCTGAGCTTTCTTTACAACAAAATTGACATTCTTTTGGCGTGGGATATCAAAACAACCATTTAAAAGCTCACCATTCATTAGATTCAGTAAGTCAATCAATGTTAATAAACTTCATCATCGAGAAAGATATCTCATCTGTAGTAGTAGCAATAGGAAGAATTTAAGCAAATTTCAATCCATAAATAAAAACAAGGGATATTTTCAAAAAAATCTAAACAATACACATACGTGGGACAGAAGCCACAATAAATGTTTAATCCCAACATTGGAAACTTGTAGAAAATGAATGAATGTCGTAACTTCGAGTGGTATCAGAAATCGATTAGTTGAGATCAATCCCATAAACGAATGATAGCAATGCATAGAGTCAAAAATACTGTGTTTTCCTCATATCCCTTTTAAATCTGAAGTCTGGACTTCTAAACCTTTGTATGAAAAAAACATTTTATTATTGATATTCAATTTTATTCTCAAAATGAGATTTTCCAATACCTTTTAGAATTAATCGGATCTCAATATGATTATCACCGAAACAGGAAACCAAAATCAAATAGGGACAAACGAAAGTCAGCTATTTATGTATACTTGGAAGAACAATTAATTAGCATTTGACGCGAATGATTAGCAGTTTGCACGACTATTTTATTAGCTGAATATACACTAACTAATTAATTTTATAATAGTTCCAATAAATTATCTTACTTTATCTTTTTAATTAACAGTATCTAAATCCAAATCATTGACTTTTTGACAATACTTTAAGTTAATCACTTCTAATTCAAAATTAAGTATAACATAAAAAAAGTAGTTTGATTAGTATATATGATGGGACGTATCTCTATTTTATCGAAGGAATGAATAAGGGGTGCGATCACTTTTAACTAGAGGTTGTGAATTAAAATTTTAAAAAATGATAATTTTTTTGTAAAAAATGCTTTCATCTTTAATGAGTTCATATACGATGTCGATTCAAATTAATATTTGATCGTCTAGATGCCCTTATTAACTTTTTTTTAGCATATGTTATTTTAGTCTTATTATTATACCTTTTTTTAAAGTGCACTCAGTAATTTACCTTTTTTTTTTAAATTTTACTAAAAACATATTATTAATATAAATAATATTAAGTCATCAACGGACCTATATATTATAAAATTAATAATAGTATTAGATAAAAAATAGATAAATATTGTTTATTAAAAAAAATTTCTCCATAAACAAAAATTTCTAAATGACTATATTATGAATTCTATATAATTTATCTTATTAATAGAAATATTATTTTAAAGAAAATTTCTCCATAAACAAAAATTTCTAAAGAACCTCCATATGGATTCTATATAATTTATCCCAAGAACATGTAGATTAAAAAAGAGAAAAAAGAGAAAAACACACGCTGCGGGAACATGTATATTAGAAACTGCCATCTTCAACTTTTTTTGTTAAACCTTTTGGATAACATTTTAATTTTTTTTATAACAAATTAATTTTTCTAAATGTTTTGATAATTAGGCAAATGACAATACTGTAAATGCTAAATTACATTCTATCCGCTATCTATCAATAATTTCCAAAATCCAAATCCTTATTTTTAGATTCCCGGATACTTTCTATAAAATAAGAACTGAATAATTAAATATAAAATGATCAATATTTTTTTTTTCTATAATTGTTATAGCTAAATTCCAGGCTAACTGATTTTTCCTTTCACTTGATTGTTAAATCTTGGTAGCTATTTCAATCCCGGATTTGGGCAAATCAACTCCATGCAAAAATAAAATCGCAACAAGAACCGTAACCACATGTGAAGGGATATCAGTTAATAGACAAATTTTGTTTCCTGATATATATACGATGCCCTTTGATAAGTATTTGTATTTGTCGCCGAGCTCCGGTGGATATATATATGTAATTAAAAACTTTAAGTATCAATTTTAAATTCTGAAGTTGAATATCTTTTTTATTTGCTTTGGACTGTCAATTTAATGTACAAAGAAAAAACCTATTAAATTTAATTTGCGTTTATATATATAGATCCAAATAGTATTTTTAATATCCGTGATAGAATGATTCTTTGTCAATTTTTTACTTATATTTCGATATATTAAAAAGGTATCCAAATTAATAATATAAGTGTACATCAAAAATTTAAGTATCTACTTTAAATTGTGAATTTGAGGCTCTTTTCAGTGTTGGACTGGTAATTTTTATCATCAGAAATAGGTGGGCTTGGTGTTCAATTTAATATTTCGTTTAATATATATGTTTCAATTCGGTATTTGTAGTTCAATGTTAACCTTTTCTTTCTTTGATATGTTAGTATAAAAGATGAATTTATTAAGTATCCTTTTATATCTTATAATGATTTTGAATATATTTGTTAGTATGTTCATTAATTTTATTAAGTATCATTTTTTTGGTGTTCTGATAGAATTATTCTTTGTTTAATTTTTACTTATATTTTCATATATATTAGAGGTATCAATAAGATTATAGTGTGTATTATCTGTCATGTACATCTGTTATATAAGTATCATATTTAAATAATGACAAATATTTAATAAGTTATATACCACTTTAAGTATCATTTAAATGTGAATTTTGAAGTATAACCCTTTTTATGTGTTGGACCATGAAATTTAATTTATCAAAATTAATAAGTATCATTTGGATAAAAAAGGGATTTTTATATTACAACATTAGTAGGGAATTAATTGAGAATAAATAAATTAAAAAGAGTGTTTTTAGTAATTTTTCCTTGGAATAATCTTCAACGATCTGTTTTCCTCATCCCATTAGAGGCCCACACACCAGCCCGCCATAAATTTATAGATGGTTCGGGTTGGCTCGCCTCAGGTTTTAGCCCGTGCCTTCTTGGCCCAGCCCATTAAGGGTATCTTCGCGATGGCCTGTTATTTAATCCATTTTGAACTCTCTACCATTTGAATAAGATTACGAAATTTCTTACTCTATGCTATTTCTCATATACATCACTTTACACAATATATCGGTCAGATACATCATTTTATAAAACGTATCAAGACGTTTAGAGGTGTATCGGGATGTTTTGGGGTATATCCATATTCCACCAAAATTAAGGAATTTTTGTAATTTGAATAAGAGTTAGAATAAAACATAATTAGCTCTTAACACTATGAGATTTTTGTTTTTCGAATTCTTCTTCTTCTACCACCTCTTCTTTTGGATTTTTTCATGAGCTTTTGACTTCGTTTGTGCGATATTTAAGATAGACTTAATTTAAAAAAATTTCATTTTATTATTTAAGATAGACTTGTTGAAAGTGTAAGTAAATTTATAAAGTTTTGAAAATGTCTAATAAATAAAATTGTCCTCCTTGCTTATTTATAATTTCGTAGGATGTGAAAAAAAAATGAGAAAGTAAACTATTAACATAGTACGAAAATCGAAATTTGACTATTCTCTCTCACCATAATCTCAATTTACTACTACTCACCATGTACTAGAGGTAAAGTGATTTACGAAATATTTACTTAGAATTTTCTTAATAAATAATTTACTATATCCTCTTTCTGTTATCTCTCTCACACGTCTCAAAAAACCCGAACAGATAAAAAAAAAAAAAAAAAATATTTTTCTCCATCTGCTCTTTAAATTCTTGTTTTCATTTTTCTTCCTTCTTATGTTTTTTTTATCATGGTCATCCAATTGTTGTTGTTGTATAATTTGGAGGTCATAGAGTGTTGAAAACAGAGTTAGAGTAAAAACTTTAGTCATTTTGATTTTATTATTACATGTTATTTTCGCTCGGTCATGTATTTTGGTTCTATTATCATGTTATTTATTATTGTTATTATTCTCTTTCTATTTTGATTTTAACAGGAGTTTTTCATTGCTATATTTCTTTTCATACTTGATTTTGATATATTTAACTTGAGGGTGAAGATTTATCGAAAATAACTTCTCTATTTTTATAAGGTAATCAATAGGGATATGTTTGTGTGTATATTACCTTCTCTGAACTTCATTTGTGGAATCATAGTAAGTATGTTTTAAGGCTTTGTTGTAATTTTCTTTTTCTTTTATAACCATTTAATGGTGTTTGACTAATTCAGATTCACATCGTATAGGATTTATAAGCTCTTATTACTACTTATATTATTGGACTCACTAAGAAAGTTATTATATTCATTTTAAATCTTCCAAAAATACGTTACTTCTATAAAATTTAAAATGTATCTGAAGATATTTTCGAAGAAGTTTAACTCGCTTAGGTCACTAGTACCACTAAGGAAACGCACATTCGTGTGCAATTTTCGAGCCGCCGCCCTAAATACTTGACTTTGACTAATTGGGTCAAAGTGCTCTATTTCCTGGCACCCTATTATCTTAATCAGTAATTTAGCAATAATGATTAATGATTTGACTTTTTGTTCCTCATAATGGTCAATTTTTTTTTATTTTTTGTTTAAATAAAAAAAGTTACTCCTCCGTTCTAATTTACGTAGTATTTTTGTATTGAAGTTCAAATAAATATATCATATTTAAATAACTTGGATTTATTTTAAAATGTATAAATTTGAAATTCTAAATACATAGAGCACGTTGCTATTTGATGCTCACTAAATTTTGATGAAATTTATGAGAGTTTGAACAATTTTTTTCTTCCAAAGGGAACCAACTGGCAACGGGTAACGTGTTAGAATTTATTGATAATGATTAATGACAAACTCAATAAATTTAAAGGAAAATTATTTTATGAAAAAGAAAGAAGCTTATAAAGTGACAACATTGAACATAAATACTATTCATCTCATTTTAATCTAAAGGTGTTTATTCAAATAAATTCAAATAGCCGTTCATTTATTACTTAAATTAAAACATAAAAATAAGTATGTAAATGATCATATATATAATAATGTTTAATAGTTATTATATTATTATTATATATATTATACAGACGACAAAAGTAAATACCAAAAATTATCTTAGGTCCGGTGTAGCGTAAAAGATTCCATATTGTGACATACCATTTCATAAATCAACGCAGGTTTTTAAATTCGTAGTCATTTACCTATAAATAATTTTATAAATTTAATTGGGTTGACTATTTCAATTTTTACTTTATTAATGAAAGTTCTATTCTTCAGTTATAAAAAAAAATAATGGTAAAAAAAAAACACTATAGCGTCATGTTTTTTCAAGTTCAGTATCTGAATTATTAGTTATGTGAGTTTGTCACTCGAATTACCATCAATTATTTATCAAACACACTTCAATTACCAGTTGTTCCCTTTTCCTACCTAGAATATTACCGTTATCATTCCGGTAAAAATAAAAAAAACATTAATAGTTAAAAGTATATATTTTTGTATTCCCAAAATAATTGTGACTAGGTAGTTACAAAAATATTGATACCCCCGATAGTTTATAAAATATGAAATATGAAAAAGTAAAAAATTTTATGTATAATCTTTTTATTCTCCCTCTTAAAATTATATATATACTATATATATATAATCATATATATAATTATATATATATATTCTTTAAATAGCAACAAAATATTTGATATGGCTCAAAAAACCACGTAAAGAAATACGTAAGACATGAAATAAAACGCACATTTTCCCCATCCCTTTTTTATGGTCTACAAGCTTGCATTATACAATATCTAATTATGTTAATTATTATTAATGAGAATAAATACAAAAACAAACACAACTTCATCGAAATTGCAACAAAGGACTTTTTGACCTTTGACTATTTTTTTTTAATTATCTTTCATAATATATATATATGTTAATATAAATACCCATTCTTAGCCTTCACTAAACACTTAAACCATTTTCTTTCTTTCTTTCCACTGAAACTGAAGAGTGAGACTTCTAATAATTTCTCTCACACACAAAAATTTGGAGAAAAAAAAAAAGATAGAGAAAGAAGTTAAAGTTATTTTTTTTAGTCTGTTTCAAAAAAACGATTGAGAAAAAAGAAAAATGGGCAGAGCACCTTGTTGTGAGAAAACGAGCTTGAAGAAAGGGTCATGGGATCACGAAGAAGACCAAATTCTCATCTCTTACATTAACAAAAATGGCCATGGCAATTGGCGCGCGCTCCCTAGACAAGCTGGTAATTGCGAAATTACTATCTCTATTCATTATATGTTTTCAAATTTAACGTTACGTTATTTTAGTAGAAATTTTTTTGTATAGCAACCTTAGAAGAAAAAACTTTTTACTCAGCAATAAATTATTGATCTAATATTAATAACAAGTATTTTTAAAATTATTTATTAAACACAAATTGTTATTCTCCAAAACTATATTTAACACAAATAATATGTTAGATTTAGAACTGCAATTTTTCGTTATTTCAAAAAATAAAATGTTTTGCTTAAACTATGTGCCCCATCAAAAAAGTAGTAGTAATAAAGAGTATTTTATTGGCTTATTATGATTACTAAAAAAATTGATGAAGAAATTATTAGAAAAATATGATGGAATTGGAAGGAAAAAAGAAAGATGCTTTTAAAGAATAAAAACCTATTTTTGATTTATATTTTTCTTCAGATTTTTTAAAATAAAACTCATTTCTCATATTTATTTTGCCTTTTTTTTTTTTTTGTTATTCAGGATTATTGAGATGTGGAAAAAGTTGCAGATTGAGGTGGATGAATTATTTGAGTCCACATATTAAGAGGGGAAATTTCACCAAAGAAGAAGAAGATATAATCATGCATTACTGAATTCTGCAAATAGGTCGTAAATTAGTTATGAAATTTTTTTTTTAAAACAAATTCTACTATATACCTATAATATAGTTATCGAAGCTACTATAATTTTTTAGCCAGCTATACTATTTTTTAAAAATAATTTATCATTATTCTATTATTAATAGAATTAAGCACAAATTTATTATTTAGTGAAGATGTAATATGCCCTCTCTAATTTTTAATATTTTTGTAGTAAATTTTTTAATAAGGAATTCAAAATGCGAGTATCATACACACTTTGATATAACATGTCCTTATGCCCATCTCTTTTTAAAAAAAGATTGTGAAAAGATTCGTTTAGATAAGTTGGTAAATAGAATATTAATTATAATTTTATTAGAAAATATATATACAATAGAAATATATGCATTAATTGTAATTAAAAATATAAATGTAGATGTGACAAAGACCCCTATTTCTCTAGATTTGACATTATAAGTATAATATATTTAAGTAAAATCTCAAATATCAATGCAATATATATATATATTTTTAAAGATTTTTATATTATATTCTTATTTTAATTAAAAATGACTTTTTTTTCTTCAGATGGTCAGCAATAGCAGCAAGATTACCAGGAAGAACAGATAATGAAATAAAAAATATTTGGCACACCCACTTGAAGAAAAGGCTAAAAAATTGTCAATCTCCTCAAAGCTTCAAAAGACACAAAAAAATTAATCAAATAAATAATTGCATGCATGCTCCTAACTCACCAGAAATATCGTCTAGTGAGACGTCAGTCATGACGACCAATTCATCATCAATTGGTACTTTCGATACGACGATCGACGATCAAATAGTGATTAAACAAGAAGAAATGGATTCATCAGAGTATTTCGCCAAGATCGATGAGAGCTTTTGGACAAATGAATTAACGAAAGAGAACAATTTCAATTTTGTTACTAATATGGATGGTGAAGAATTTCAAAGCTTAGACATGTTTAATAGTACAACAATAATGGAGGATGACATTGACATGGACTTTTTGTTCAACTTTTTCACAAAGACTGAGGAGTTTTCAGAATTACCAGAACTTTGAGGGGTCAATTTTGGGTTTCATCATAAATTTGGAGTATGACAAGTTGGAAAATTTTATGTGTTTTTTCTTGACCATTAAATATGGGGAGGACCACCAAATTCTTTTATTATTTTATTTATTTTGATATTTGAACTTCTTTGTTTTTAGTTTTAACGATTAGTCTAAAAGTTACCACTATGAGCACTTCCCTCACTAACAGGGAAAATCAACCCAATTAAAGCGCGAGGAAACAGATCAGAGGCGAGAAGAAAAAGAAGGTAAATGGAACAGAGCCACGTGAAGGAGAAAGAAAGGTATATAAAATGAAAAAGAAAAAATAGCATGAGGGGAGAAGGGGCGATAAGAAGAGAAAGTGGAAAGCAAGGGAGAGTAGTGGACAGGAGGGGTGGAGTCAGAGAGTAGTGCGAGGGCAGACCGAGTGGGGGAGAAAGAAGAGGGGTTAGGAGAGGGATCGAGGAATACTAAAGGAAAATGGGGGGGGGACAGAGAGTAGGTTGGGCAAGATCGAATATAGAGGGTGTAGGAAGCTAAGGGAGAGGAGGAGGAGGAGGAGGGGAGGAGAGGGGGAAGAAGCCAAGGAGGAGTAGGCAGGGGGCATAGGGTGGGGGGATTAGAAGGGCAAAAATAGTCAAAAAAAGAAAATATGGGTAGTAAATAGGAAGAGTGGGTAGAGGGAGAGCTTCTAAAGAAGGACATGTGAGGAAAGGACGGGAAGAGGAAGAAAGAAATAGGCGGTGTCTGTATAAGGTGGATGAAAAGGGTGCTGACAAAACTGGAGCACCGAAAAGAAAAGGGAAACAACGAGGTGGGTGAGGGTAGTACGGAGTAAGCAGGAAGAAGGAACGGGAGGGGATCGGAAACCCATGGGAGAAAAAGGCGAGGAAACACGCGGAAGGGATATGAAGGAATAAGTAGTAGGGAACGTAGAGAAGAAAAAGAGAAGAGGCATGCAGAGGGGATATGATAAAAAGGTACGGGGGGAGAAGAATTCTTAGCGTTGAATAGGGAGGGGGCAAAAGGCGCGGCCAGAGAGAGAGCAAAAGGGACCTCAGAGGAAAAAATGGAGGGGTACGAGGGCTAGGAGAAAGTAGTAAAAAAGAATGGAGTGTGGGGGCGGGAGAGAGTGAAAAGGGACACAGAGAGCGTGAGGAAGAGGGAGGATGTTAAAAGGTGACGCAAAGACGGGAGGATCGTGGATAATGAATGAGACAAAAATATAAGAACAAGAACGAGCTCGGGGAGGTACTGGGGAGGATGGTTAGAGCATGTGGGGGGTAAGATCATTTGTAGTAAGAGTATGTAACTACATTATTGGCATTAAAAATCTGCTAAATTATACAGATGGAGACATTGAGGGACTTTATGTATGAAATTTTTTTTAAATTTATTGATCGGTCATGTCATACAAACCTATAGTCAAGTTAGATATTTAATTATTCTGATTTGAATTATCGATGGAATGCAACGCTTGATGTATGTATCAGAAGGATGAACAATCAAATATATTTCTCGATCCACTCAAAAGATTAATTAAACGCCAGAATTGCCTTTTACAAGAGGCATTTTTTTATTATTCTCTCACCAAACAAATCCTAACATAATAGGATTTTTGAGACACTACATTATTTGAGTTTTTTTACATTTAGGCATATTGCCTGCTAGACCTAGCTCCTGGTCCAAAAACACTAAGTTCATCCCTATTTATAACTTCCAAGCTCTTAGACTCTTTCCGTGAAGTTGGTATGAGCTGTTCACTGATGACTTCCTCTGGATAGGCTTTCGATAGCCCGATCCACGTCCCGGCTAACGGACTAATCATCGCGTTGTCATTGGTCTTGAAAGCGATGTAATCGAGCCCTTGCTCCCCTGCCTTCTTCACTATAGCAAAGTTTTGAGGCACGACGATAAGTTGCCCCTGCCTCACTTGATCATCAAACACGGACTTTCCCGCGTTCCCTACCACTTGGAACCGACCGCTTCCACGGATGATATAGATGATTGAGTGAGCGTTCAAGTTCCAATGTGGTGCCACTATAGCATTCTGTAATACGTGCAAAAATGTCATGAGAAATTTAACTTATGTACACTGACCATAGACAATAACACAATTAGAACCTCTTTTTCAAATGACTTAACTCCTATTGACAAATTAGTATGAACAAATTTAACTTATGTACACTGATCATATACAATAACACAATTAGAACCTCTTTTTTAAATGACTTAACTCCTATTGACAAATTAGTATAAACAACTATGTATAGTTATCTCAAATTACATGTTATTCATAGTGATGAATACATGCATTTATATCAAACTACTATAGTTTAGAGTAAAAGTATATAAAAGTTAAAACTCTTTAATATGAAAAACTAAATTGTCAGTATATAAAAGTTAAACTTTTTAATAAGGACAACCACTTACGTTGTAGAGGGTACCTCTCTCAGCGCTGAGCTGGAGCCAGTTAAGGACAGGGAGACTATTGCTATTGACGGTGCTTATACGTCCGCCACGTGGATTGTACACGTCAGACCTAGTAGGATGGCCAATGTTCTCCCTCAACTTCATTGTGCAAAAAGTTTCTTCCAAACCATTAAGAGGGAATCCTCTTCTACT
The DNA here is from genome assembly GCA_027704765.1 of Solanum habrochaites. NCBI lineage: Eukaryota > Viridiplantae > Streptophyta > Magnoliopsida > Solanales > Solanaceae > Solanum > Solanum habrochaites. The sequence goes on from JAKWJA010002491.1 coordinate 416,202, forward strand.
ATGCCATTCTCTTTCTTCTTCTTCTTCTTCTTTCTCCTCCGGGAGGAGGAACCGAAGGTTCTCAGCCCGGACAATAACACCCCTCTCGGGGGCCTCAACCTGGATCTTTCGTATAACCTCCACGTCTACATTGAATGCCTCGGAGAGTACTTGAGGATCGAATCCACTTAACATGTTCCCTCCTTTCTCTTGTTCTGAGCCTCTTCTTCCATATTGGCTAGTTGTTTCTTGTTGTCTTCCTAATACTTGTTGTTGTACACCACGTTGAGGATTTCCAGCTAGGAAGAATTTCTGGCAAATCGAAAATCAATTAGCTGAGTCGAGGCTCGTCTTATCAGAAACAACTTCTCTATCTATGAGGTAGGGGTAATGTTGGTTTTGTTACATATTTTGTGTCTAAAAAGTAAATTATGTTGTAAATGAATGATTTACTATTTATATATACTATATTCATCATATATAATGGTCACCAATTTCCTTCTTGAAACAACTCTATGTGAAAATAACTACTTTCTCCCGTCTCAATTTATGTGACAATATTGAATGAACATAGACTTGTGAAATCATGTTGTAAAACGAAGGAAGAATCTTTATTTAGAAACGTATGATTCTTTTTAATTACCCTGAATGTGAGGTCAAGTTGATTGGCAACATTAGAAGTGTCAATAAGTGAGACACTAATAATAGGTTCTTCACCATCATTGTATGTCCAATGAGTAACTCCAGCAGGCAATGCAAGAATATCTCCCGCCCGAAAACGCCTAACTTTCTGGTGACGATCGAGTGATCTCTGCCCTCTATCTCCTGACCGTGCCCTACGATCAAGTGGCGACTCTGTTTCAAATGTCTCGGCGCAACCTGGGAATATTGTTGAATGAACTCCACTTCCTACATTCATCAAATTACAAATGTCAACTTAATTATAATACAAGCTTAGCTATACTACATAAGAGTAGTAGAGTAGCGATAGTGACAGATTCAGAATTTATATGTGACTTAACAATTTTGTTTGTACTTGAATTTAGAATGTTATGATATTATTCAGAGTAGGAGAGTTAAAATACTCTTTAAAATAAGAAGAAGAAGAAAGAAACTAACTCAATTTTTTTGAAGTGAATTCAAGAATAGATTTTCTTAAATAAATGTATATAGTATATTTGAATACTAAATAAAGAGTAGTCCCAAAAATTGGTTTCTTTCAATTTTTCTGAAATAAATTTTATATATTTAAAAACTAATAAGAAGTAGAGAACATACAAAAATTCTTCAAATTTTATCATACAAATTTTATATATTTGAAAACTAAATAAAAATATAAAAGAAAATTACAATAATTAATAAATCAAAAATATCTAAAAATACTTAAAAGAAAATCACAATCAAAGAAAAAGCTCTTTAACAACATGAAAAAATAGTATGTCATATAAAATAGAACAAATAAAATATTTATTTAAGTTTTGAGTTAATATGGTGGTTAACCGTGCCACTCAAATAGACCTTACTCGATTCGAATCTGAATTAGTTAAATTCATATAAATAAATTAAAAATAAAAAAAAGTAGTAGACTTGCCTTGGACAATATAGATGAGTTGGGGAGTGTTGCTATAGTAAGGCAACAAAAGCCCGTTGCGCCGGATCTCATGCCTAATGGCCTGAACTCCGGCACACTCAAACTGTTCTTGGGTAGCATCCCAGAACTCAATAACACCCGCCTCGGACTCAAACCTACGGTTTGGTTCTTGAGCATTCAAACGCTCTATCTGACACTCGGTCTTAGACCTGAGTGCCCGATGCTGCTGCTGATGCTGCAGCCTTTGCCAGATCTGTTGTCGCTCAAAAACTTGAGCGAAGCTGATCTGGCAAAGAACGAGAAAACAAAAGAAAAAACATAGGAAAGAGGAATTAGAAGCCATTTTTTTTTAATAATTTTAATTACTCTTCTTTGTTGTTGATGAAAAAATTGGGGAAAATTGATGGAAATTTATAGGGAAAAATTGAAGAAAAAGGTTGACACGTAATTGTTTGCATGGAATCAAAGTGTTCGATTGATTTTAACACATATGCAGAGGTTTTGTATGAAATGTGGCAAATGGTTTCTGCAAAATGAGTTGTTTCTTTTTGTGTTTTTATTTGCATGGAAGTTTGGCTTTATTCATAATGTTTATTAGGTGGGATTGTTGGTTTGGTGTTGCTAAGTGTTGTGTTGCATGGCTTGTTTTTGGTTTTGTATTATCAAATGAGAGCCAGATATCATTTGGTACAAAAAATAATAATGTAGAGAATAGTAATATATGTAAGAATTAGTAATATAGAGATTAGTAATCGTAGAAATTATCTTTTATCAAGTGTTTGGTTCAATGTTTCCTACTTAATTTTGTGCTTGGTGTAACTCTAAAAAAAGAGCTTCTTTTCAATTATATTCTTGAAATATTCTACTTTATGTCATTGAGTCAAAATACATAACCATTGGACAATTATTTTTTTATGACCTTCTAACTAGTTAGGAGAACAATTTTATCGTCATTTTGGCTTTCTCAACTGATTTATTTGAGGATAAATAATTGTCATCTTAGTAACATACAAAGATCAACAAATAATACATTAAATTAAGATCACAAACGTCATGCGGTCATATATTAGTCTTTTCAATTAGTAAATGTTAAACGACTCACATTTCAAATATTGTATTGATTTGTAATGGATTTATTTATCAACGAACAACTTTCTCTAAATAATGAAATTTGTGAGGTAATTTAAATAAAATAGTACAAATCTAAAATATAAAATCAAGAAAATGATTAAAATGATTTGAGGGTATTTTTGTCTTTGGAAATCGGTAATTTTTTTAAAAAGTAATAATATTTAATAAACGATGTATTTACCCATTTCATTGTTAGGTCTTTTTATAACAGAATTGAACTTCCTCCAACTTTGGTGGTATGAAGTATAAGTAGTCAATTAGATACAACAAAATTATGTGTTACCTTATAAATAAAATTCAATAGATATTGTAATTACAAAAAAGATAATATTGATCTTAGTTCAATTATTTATGTTGGCATGTTTTAGACGATACTCAATCACCACTAAATGGATGTAGTGGAATAAATGAGATCCTTTCATTTTAATCGGAAATTTCTTTAAACAAACATATTCCTAGTAGGCTCGACCATTTTTTCCTTATTTCGTGGCGCGAATCTAATTAAGTCAAGCTTATGGATTTCAGAAACCTTTCAATCACTTCAAACTCTGAAGTGTTAAACTACTAAGAAACCATCTATATTTTGTATACATGTGAGTTCTCAAGAGGATAAATTTATTTTTGTGATGATTTAGGGGGTTAAATTTATCCTTCAAGTCTGTCAGTTCTAAAAAAAATCTATAAGGCATACAATATACCAACTTCAAGCTCGTTGAGTCTGAATCTTGAACCCGCCTCTATGCTAACAACTAAGCTGGACAACATTAGCAATCACTACGTCTACAAAGACTATGATGCTTCACTATTTTCTTGTGGTGGTGGTGCTGGTGATGCAGGGGATGAATCAGTAGTAGTAGACGCAACGTTTGTCTTTGGAGGGCTGTACTTTTTCAGTAGCCTGTCTTTGTTTTCCTTCCACCATTCTTCTGCTTGTTGCTCCGCAAACCTTCGTTTACTGCAAGAAATTGTTTAATCAACAAACAGTACATTTTATGTGATGATGTTTGACAAGGCACACTGTTTAAGAAAGAAAGATAGTCTTTTGAAACTCGAGATCTAAAACAAGTCATAGATAATTGTGTGGCTATAAATCATGTCATTAATAATATAGAAAAACGCCGTTGTTCTTTGGACAAACTAATGAAAAGTGTGCCAGATAAAACGAGACAGAGGGATTGAGGGAGTACAAGTAATCGAAATTGCAACAGAGGAAATGTAGGTAAGAACCTGAATCTAACTCGTTTGAAGATCTTGGTGCCATTTGTAAGTTGAAGGAGAGTGACATAGACGCCAGGTTCAAATTGTTCGATAACTTCTTTTTGTCCCTCTCTTGGAGCTCTAGGTGACCCCGAGAAACTTCTAGGAGTTGATTGTCCATGGTTTTCACGTACTGTTCCATCGACACTGTGTGACGTTTCAGGGATTCCAGCAGCATCCCAATGATCATTTCTAATGACAGACTCAGATATATTATTTCTATGTGTTGGCTTCTGATGACTATACGACGTGTCTGGTTGCAAAGAAGAGTTGTCTTCAGATGCTTGATTCCCAAATGTATTAAGAAATGATTCAACTTGAGCATGTATGGATTTAATGGCTGGACTCTCAGAGATATCAGGAGGCAGTTCTTGTGTCATCTCTTTCAGCTGAAGTAACGAAAGACACGATTACACGCTCCATTATCATGACATGAAGACGTAATGAAAAAAAGAAATCAAACTTTTACACACGAAACAATGTTGTGGGAGTTGAACCTCCCATAGAAAAGACAAGATCAAGCAAGTTATAGGAATTTGCATGATTTCGTTCAACTAAAGTTATATGATGTTGAACCTGTCTATTGCTCGGACTCTCGTGAAATACCATTGGGTGCATGTCCGATCCTCCAAAAGCAGTGTGTTTTTGAAAAATCAGACACAGGTGAGATAGTAATTTTGGAGAGTCCAAGCAATATCTAAAGATTGTACCCAACTAATGATTTTCTTTGAGGTAAAATATAAAAGAGGCCAACTTTTTGATAGATGTATCTAAAAATAACTAAATGCAATTCTGAAGATGAGGAAAATCATAAACGTAAGAGAAGCAATTTGAACATTACTTGAATAGTAATAGACTTCATGGTTTCCACCGCGACATTACACTTTGATGCTCTCTCTGCAACCAACCTAGACGATTCTTGAGAACTTTCCTTCAATTTTCGTAGTTCAGCATCTTGTCCGTCACTTTTCTGCTTTAAACTTTTGATCTACAAATGTAAACGAGACAACAAATAATGATACCTCCAAGGGCGGCTCAATAGAAACTGGTATTTTTCCCCCCTACAAATTTCAATAATTTCCTCTGGATATGTCTAGACATAAAGTTCATCAATTAAATGATAAATCCTCTTGTTTTGTATGTAAAGATTTCCATACCTGGTTTTGCAATTTGGCAACTTCTTGGTGCAATACATCATTTGTCTTTCTAAGACTATCGATGACACCCCTTGAGAAAACAGGCGCAGGGGAGCGTGGAGGACTTGGCCTTCTTGAATAAGGTGAAGCAGGTCTAGAGTTGGACGAAGGAGGCGGAGGCTGAGGCTGAGACTGAGGCTGAAGCTGAAGTTGAGGTGGTGCTGTCACGACAGGCTTCAAGGCATATTGAAGTGCACTAAGTGAACTAGGAAAAGCGATATCTTTTAATTGCAAAAGTGAGGGGACTTGTGAAGCTCTCACTATACTGAAATTATCTGATTTGAGGCCAGACCTCATAGACTTGACTTCGAGGTACTTAATTGGTTCGATCGTGGGAGAGAGCAAAACTCTTGATATTTTTGCCTCGCCCCTGTCTAACTTACTATTCTCTATTGGTCGATGTGAGGAATTAAATTTTTTAACAAAAAGTGAGGAATTTCCTTCGGAAGCCTTTTTCAACTTCATGTAGCAAGAGTCACAAACGCGGTGTGGTTTACCTGGAGTTGGAGCCAGTGCAGCTTTCAGTGCTTTTTTCGAACTGCAAGCATGACAATGCACAAGTCCACAATTATAACAGTTGTGCCTCTTTCGCGTAAACCCAAATGCTTGTCGACAACCCGAGCAAACAGATTGATCTGCTCCAGACACCCATTTATGAATGCAAATGCTGGCAGTATAATTAGAGCCACATGCTATGTTCTTCACATGCCTGTCTTTTAAGGCCTCGATTAATGTTGGACTGTTGCGATCTTCAGTGTCACCGTGACCTAACCTTCCGTTAGCACCTTTTCCCCACGTAAAGACTTCACTTCTTGATGTAAGGACAGCAACATGGAACGAGCCACATGTTATTTCTTCAACAAATTCACCTACCAATCTATCTTGTACAAGAGAAGGAGCCTTCCCATCAGCCTGTGGATTTCCAAGCTGACCATATGCATTACTTCCCATGATGAAGACGTGACCCGATGTGGTAAGACCAACAGTTATATTATGTCCACATGCTAACTGATGGAAGTTGTAATCGATAAGTGCAGAGACACAGGTCGGAAGCATATAAGCTTCTTTATTTCCATGGCCTAATCTATATTTATCGCCATCTCCCCAGGTGAACAACTTTCTCGTGGGAAGATTTCCACAGTTGTGGTTCGTGACTTCCACGATAGCAGCAGTGTGCCACACACCACAAGCAACTTTAATAGTCTTAAGTCCATACAGTGATTGAACTTCCTTGGGATACGGTACAGTGACACGATCACCATGACCTAAGGCGCCATATGTTCCATCCCCAAATGTGAATAGTTTTCCGTTTGCAGTTGCCAATGCTGAATGCCAGGTACCACATGCAACCGATAAAACTTGAAGCCCTTCCAGAGGACCGGAAACTCTTTTAGGTATCCAGTGGCTAACATCATTTCCATGCCCAAGAAGTCCAGCATTGTGTGTTCCATCACCCCAAGTATATAAATCGCCCATCGTAGACACAGCACAGGTATGAAACTCTCCACATGAAACAAAATCGACGTTTGTAACTGCCAAAAATTCAACAAGTTTTGGCCGGCTAAAGTCCTTTTCAACTCCATGACCAAGTCTGCCCCCGGATTCTTCTCCCCAAGTGAAAACCTCTCCTTGCCTTGTAACAAGAGCAACGTGTCGTACACCACAAGCAATTTGATGAACATCAAGAACCACATTTGACTCCAAAGGTTTAGGAGTAAGTACATCATGTTTAACAGGAATTGGATTCCCTGCCCCATCTTTTAATACTCCATCACACCAAATCTCCCCCCACACATAAACATCACCTAATGATTCTATGTCATCTGGCCCCGAACCCCCACTCGAACAACTTGGAGTGCTAGAGACACTAATACGGAAACCATCTGAACTTGTTCTTACTTGCATATTTCCACGTTCAGACCCTACATCTGAAGACCGCGCATTCGAGGAAGTTTCATAACCATATGGGTCAGCAGAAGTCCAATCCCGAGAAACAGTTTGGCTGAAATCTAGTGATGCACCACATGGAGTGGAATTCTGTAACTGCATATAAAATCATAGAGAGAAGACGTCAAAATATGTTACAATGAACTGCTAAATGGTACTTAAAGACTGCAGAACCTTATCGCGCACATGGAGAAGCTGATCAGATGGCATGTCTAGTAACTACCATATGTAAATACAATACTTATAAACAAAAACAAGTTAACCATCCCCCGTGTATTAAAATCATAACATCTTTGAAACAAAAAAGGTTATGAGACAAACTTGTATATAGTCTCGATCATCTTTTCCACAGTTCAATTTTAAAAACCGAACTATGATGTTGCCTTCACATCTTCTTTCGTTAGACATGCAATAGTTGAAGGGTAATGCATTGTTTAGTGTTCCTAGAAAGAAACTTCAAGAAATGTGATGAAGTGAAGGTCACAGATCTCTCATCATTGAATATAAACAACACATAGTGTGTTTAGAGCTGGATATCTTTTCAAAACTAGTCAATTTGTGTATGGTAAAAAAAACAAGAAGAACATATCTAGTGTAGTCCCACAAGTGGGGTCCGAGGAGGGTGTACACAGTTCTTACGCCTACCTTCAGGTAGAGAGAGTTATCTCCGATAGAGCCTCGGCTCATGGTAAAAAATGAAAAGGGAGAAAGTGAGTTCTCGCATGGTACAATATGTAAGATAGATGTAAGAGATGAACAGTCAGTTGCTTTGACCTTAAAGTTCAACGTTAAAAACTTACATCAGTAATATCACTCCTAGTACGTCTACTACGAGCTTGACCAGCTGAAATTATATTCTTTAGTCCAGCAATCCAAATCTCCGCTTCGATCTTATCCTTACAGATCTTCAAAATGAAAATGATAATTAACTGTTACCTTAGTAAAACTTTCTCCAAACAATATTCATGACAGCAAAAACCAAATTATCTATTCACCAACCAGATCTAGAGATCTTTCTCCATTGTTGTATATAAGGGAAAATGATAAGTACTCCTTCTCTGGGCGCAAAAATCTTTTAAAAACAGGCTGCATAGACATGTTCACACGCAAAAGTTGACATTAGTAGGTAAAGAAACTCTTTGCAAAAATGTAGACGCATAATCATTAACTCACAGTTCTCTGGCCAGGAATAATTTTTGAAACTGCTGATAGCTTTAGATTCCTTTCTGATCCACGAGAGTACCAAATTAACGTTGTTTCATCCTGGAAGTACCAAAAGTAAATCTGTAATCTTCCATCAGATATCATATAATTTCAGAAATCAACTTCATGAGCTGGCTTTTTGAGTGAGCATGAAAGCCAGATGCATATTTGAACTGATAAGGCTCTTTCATCAGTTCAGTCACCGGATGAACTCAGGAGCAGCCGAGTAGTAAGTTACAGTATTATCAAAAGCGAAAAGGACAAACGAGCTCTAAGGTCCATTGGGACTTTAAGCACAAAATACAAATAAAGTCTGCCCCTTGATTAAAAAAGGCGCAAATGGAGAAAAATACAAATATATATGTTTAGTCTAAGACTAATATATACAATAACAAGAAAAATATTTCTTAAAAGCTAAGCGAGTGCACTAATAATTTTGAGCCTCGCTCAGGCTTAAGCTTGCCTTTTGACAACAAGCTGGTAGTTACTTAACAACAAATGAGAAGCATATGGCACGAGACTCTTGGATGGAACAGAAACTTTAAGGAACTTGAATTGAACTATGACACGACTGGCATTACCAAATCAAGCAGCTACAAGCGAATAACCAATAGAGATTCATTAACCAGATCACTTTTACATATGAACAAAATAATGACAAACAGTTGCTAATAAATACAAGGAAAAATGTTATGCATACAAAACACTCAAAATAGCTTTCTTGGTACTACTAACTATTTGATTCACTTTCAAAAGAACCTCGGCTTCACTTTCAAATATTTTACAACAACATATCCAATGTGATCACACAAGTGGGGTCTGGAGAGGGTAGAGGGTACACAGACCTTACCCCTACTTCGTGGAGGTAGAAAGCTTGTTATAGAAAGAACCTCGGCTCAAGTGTAGAAAATTAAAGTAGCTATGAAAGAGGGTAATATGACTGTGGAATAAACATGTCAATTAATAGGGAAAGCAGGACAAAGCATTCAGTTTCAAATGCTCTCACTTAGTAAAAGGCATTGCAATAACATAAACTTTAAAGCTAGTCAAGTGGGATGTATGGAGTAACTTTTTTTCCCCTTTTGGAATGGAAACCCCATATTCAGCGTGAGAAAAGCTTGAAGACCTACTTTAAGTTGTAGTACCTCGCAATCAAACAATTGCGATCAACCGATTCTTATTCCTTGGTGTTTGATAGCAAGTATATAAAACTATGGTATTCCTTAAATGGCTTTTCTTTCAAATACTTGTTCTAAGAGAGAGTCTTCAGTAAATTTGTAAATTTCCGGACAAGAATAATAATAAGTTCATATAGAAGCTCTCAGATTGCAAACAGTGTAAAAATCATAAAAAGCATATTACTAGTTGATATGAAGCTCAGAAGTAATGCAATCAATTACCGGAGAAACTCTGAAAGGGCAGAACTTTGGCTTCCCCTTCCGGCTATACTTAATTAGCTGTGTACCTTTCTTCAACGTAATCAGCCCCTTCAAAGTAAGTGTTAAGAGAGAAATAAGATCACTGGACAATCAAGAACGTTGTGATAATTATGTTGTAATGTCTATGAAAAACAAAATGAAAATTCTATATATTCAAAGTCATGAGAAAATTATTGTAGCCAACTGAAATTCAAGCATTATGAGTCTTAATGTCATACCATTTTATAAAGTGTACCCGTACTTTATTTAATCTTAGTGAAGCACGCCTGTCCGATATATTAAATTACAATTGGTATCTATACATTTTCAATGATGGAACAGTAGGAGACAAGGATGCATTTGCAAAAAAAATCTCTGCCTTATGTTTCTAAGTCTAGTCGAGTTAGTAAAATTATCGTTTTAGTATTGTCCAGATTGGTCAAATAAACAACAGCCACAATAATAATGGAGCCATGGTGATTGAGGCACATTTTGAGCTTTAGTCCACGGAGACAAAACCGTGAGGCCTGAAAAGTTGGGCTAGAGCGGACAATACCTTGACAGTTGTGCCTGAGGCATTACACATGGAAACTCATTTCACTTAAGTCGTCTACTCGCTAAATACTACATAACTAGCTACATATGTGACACTTTTATTTGTCTAATAACAAGTTTATCTCACTCAATTCATAACTCATGCTAAGCAAAGAATAGGGTATAATTCATGTATCGAATTTGCATAAATTAGAGCAGATGAACACAATTACCCACAACAGTAATACAATCACTTGGCCAGTTGAAGAACACCCCTCATCAGAAAATTATACAAGGTATATAGGTTAAACAACACTTTGTTAGAGTCTACAGTGTAAAAAAAAACACCTAAACTATAATATTTAAGCCAGTTTCATACTTCAACTATCACTCCATTTGTATTAAAACACACCTCAATGTCGTGTTGGCCTACACGCATCTGTTGTTGACCAAGAACAATCAATTCGCCAACTCAACATCGAGGAGTGTTAAAATACAAAGGTAATGATGGTTTATGTAGGAAAAGAGAACAATGGATAGTCGAGGTATGAAAGTCATGAAAAAATGATAGTTTAGGTGAGTATGACCACTAAGTGGGTGTTTGGATTGACTTTTAAGCTATTTTTTAGTTTTGGAAGTGTTTAGGTAACTCAAAAGCCAAAAAGTACCAAAAAAAGCCAAAAAGTAGAAAATTTTGTGTGCCAACTTATGATTTTAACTTTTGACTTATAAGTCACTTTAAAAAAGGTCCATCCAAACACCTCCTAACTCCTTTTTTTATTATCTATATATATTTTATAAGTTTGGAGGCCCCTTAGAAATTTTGACTTAGGAATCTTAGTGAGCGTTTGACCAAAAATTATATTTGGCCATAAAAATTTGGAAAATTCCGAATTCCGGAAATCGAAAAAACACCAAAAAGTTATTTCACTCTTTTTCACTCTAAATCACTTACAAATGTTCAAAAATAACTCCGATTTTTAAATATCATTTTTCACTTTGAGATCAAAAGCTACTTTCTTTCAAATATTAATTATAATTCTTATGACAAACTTTCATCTTATTGATGAGTGATTCAATTCCCCCACCTCGTAATCCTCTACCCCTTCTCCTACCCCCACAATATTTTTTAAAAAAATAAATAAAAATCCTGACTTCACCACTGAATATTCAAAAAATATACCTGGTCAATGTCGCGGTCAGGATTGCCATAACTAGCAGGATCTGCCATTCCATCTGAAACAAATCTTGGCTATCCACCAAAGAAGCCTATTTGTTGTCCTCCCAACCATCAACATATTCATCATAGATACCAATCCAATCTTCCTTGGCCTATCATTAATCTCTTCCAACCCTAATTTACAAAACTGATCCCTTTTTCCCAAAATAGAAACTTTTCAATACTATGATCCACCTACATTCACCAAATTAAAACCAAAATTCGATCGAAAAAATTCAAGATTTTTGTGAATTCATGTTATATTGATGTAAATTGCAAGTGGGTAAATGTTGAAATTTAGATTTTTTTTGAGATTAGATCAGAGGAAGCAAAAAGAAAAAAATTGGAAAGAAGCAGGAAAAAAAAAAGAAGAGAAAATAAAGTGACAGTAAGTTTAGGGGAACCTTACATTTTCGATTTTGGCGCGCTTATTTGGATCATTTTATAACCACCTTATGTAAACATTGTAGTACTATATTTTACTATATTCAACTCGGAAAAAATTTATCTGCCCTCGATAATTATATCAAACGAATGAATATAAGACATATGTCAAAGGTTAATTGATATTTTCTTTCAGTTAGTATTTTTAATTCGAAGCGGTTAAGTATATTTTCTATCTTCCCTACGTACTTTTCATTAGATAATTCAGAATTTAAAATTTATGAACTTGTTTGGTGTGAAGATAAGTTATGTTGAGATTAGTTATTTTGATATATATATTATTTCTTATTGATGATTTGATTTGCGAGTTTTTTGGCCCAATCATTCAAGATTAAAACTTTATAATCTAAACTTAAACATAGTATTAAAGTATCATTCTTATCATAAAACATCTTTCCAAGTTTTTAAACGTAACAATTTTCATACCTTCTACTTGTAATTTATCAAAAAATAATCGATCTAATCACATAAAAATTAAGTCGTCCCTTCCTAATTATTATTCTAGATATACCAGAATTTTATCTGAATTTTTTTCGTAATTGAGTTAAGAATATGCAAAATCTTTTACTATGACCCTTTTTTCATCTCATTTTTCATCTAATTTTAATTACAACTTATTATTTAAATATGTTTCTTCTCAGTGAATATACTAGAAAGCGACATTTGTTGGTACTTCAGCTTCTAATATATGGAATGAAACTCAAAAACGAGACATAATCAATATTGTGGCAGCTTTGATATCAGATTGACCCAAAAATCTATTATGTTAAGAAAAATATAAAAATAATTAATCTCCAACTTTTTTCCATTACGAAAAAGGCAAATCATGTACACTCACACCTTCCAGTCATTTTTAGTTTCCATAAGCAACAACGTCTAAGATTTTTTATATTTTTAAAGAACTTCTTGTAAAAAGTAATGAAATTTTGCAGAACAACTTTTGTTGATAGTCACGTTAACTACTCAAATTTTCGTAAAATTCCTTAGTTTTTTGATAATATCTAACAAATTTTCATACTAATCCCCAAGAAAATTATCCCCATGTAAAAGAGGGGATTGAGGGACCTGAGGGATATTTTTGTCATTTTATTTTATACTCATTTGGATCAAACTAAACTAATATACATAATTGCTTTTGAAATAATTAAATTTTATCACCTAACTGTAATAAAGTAAAATTATTTTCACTTTAACATGTAATTCTAGGATTAAAATATTTATTTTGATATTAATTAATACATGTAAGTACTTTCTCCTTAATCCTTATTATTTCATAAAAGTTTACATGTAAAAATAATTCAGATTTATTTTTTTCAACTTGAAATTTAAATTCAAGATTTCTAGCTTTAAAAAAAAATTATGAGCATACGTCAACTTTTTCTCCTTTTGTGATGATCGACTTTTAAGATGTCTTGTTGCTTATTTTTCTCAAACAAAAATCTAAAAAAAGAGAAAAAAAATACCCTAATTTGTTTCAAGCTTATGTGCTTTATTTATTAAAATTACTCTATAAAATAATATTTCTATATCTAATAAGCTTTTCAAACATTCCTTTTTTCATTAATTAATACTTTTTTTTAAAAAAAATGACATAACATATGTAAATCTATGAAATTCAAAGAATATTTCTCATGTATCCTTCAAATCAAATCCATAATTAACTAGAACTTTACAAATTAGTTAACATGTATTTCACGCGAATTGTCACGTACAATAAATATATCTATTTATTTTATACACATTTAAATACCTATTTAACGACTTATGCACATCTATTTTTTTTATAGTCGTATTAATTGACACTCCAGCACAACACAACACCAAAATTGTCTCATTAATTATCTAGTATAATACATTTTAACAAATTAACATTTTTTTGTAATATCTGTAAAGTTATAGAGATATTAAATTTAATAACATTTAATTCATATCGATAAAAATAATAATATTCTTTATTAATCAACATACTTATTACCACTAAAAAATATTCTTATTATAATAATATATTAAATTAAATAAAACATCCACGTTACGTCACCTATAAACTTCAAATATTAATTCCGCTTTTAAAAATGAAAATTTGGAAAAAGAGTCCCAATAGTTAACAAACTTTTCACACTACAAAAAAAAAAAAAAACTTAGATCTAATCCACCGTCACTCTCTCTGTCCCTCCATTTATTCTCTGCAGAAAAACACACACACAGTCTCTCTCACTCTTCTCTCATCATATCCATTCCCTTTTTGTAGTAGTTTTCTACACACTTACATCTCCAGGAACCCATTATTGGGTTTCCCTCTCATTATTCCTAATTCAGATCTGTAAGTTTTCTGCTTTTCTTCGATCTGATTCAATTTTTTGCTTACTCGTTAATGTTTTTTGTATTGTGTTGTATGCTATTGTATCTTATACCCAATTTAGATAAATGAGTAATGAGTAAGGCAACTTAAGTATACTTCAAAGGGGGTCTTTTTTTTGGTGGTAAATATCTGGTTGATCTCTGTTTTTTTGTGAATGGTGGGTTTTTTTAATATTTGATTCCAGATCTGTGTTCCTTTGTTTCATGTTTAGTGAATTATATATGTACCCTTTTCATGTTTTTACAAAAAAGAGTGTTTTTAGGCCTTGACATTATGTTATTAAGCTTGAGTATAGTTGGTCTTATCATAACAGCCGAGACGGAGTCAAGATTTGAACTTTATGAGTTGTAAATTGTAGGATAGTGATATATGTTGCTTGGACACTTTATGAACTCCCAAAAAGTGCACTACTTTTGGAGTATCTGACACAGTTGCTTTTGGGGTTGGGGGGGGGGTGGACACACCAGTTTGTTATAGTTTTGAGAATTTGAGCAATTAGCTTGAAAATCAGTGTTTATATGATTTGTGTTTTTATTTTTGTGCAAATTTAGTGAGTTTCTTAATAGAAGTTCAAGGTTTGATTAAAACTAGATTCGGGTTCTAGTTACTCCCCTGCATCACACTATACATGTCTTGATGGACTTTTGCTTTTATCTTTTAGTACACTTTTCTTTTCATAGATATTTTAATAGAGAGAATGTGATTAATTGTTTACATTAGGTAGGTTCTGTGGTGTTTGTTAACATTTCCTTTCACTAATGATCTGCTCTTGGTTCACAAAATAGCTTATGGTTATAGTCTTATAGACAGTGGCTGAGCTAGGAGTTTATATAAGGGGATTAAAGAAAAACTAGAATGTTACATTTGGGATTTAACGTGTGACCAAAAGCAAGTTTTTAACCCCTTTACCAATGCACGGATTCAACAGTTTATATACAACCGAAAATCTCGTTTTCTATTTGCATATTATAATTTTATGATGAAGGGGATTCAATTGAACCCCTCGTTTATACATAGCTGTATCCCAGGTTACAGACATGTGTATTCGAAAACTGAGTGATTCACACTCTAAACAGATCTGGAATAGCTGTGTGGCAACTGGAACTTTTTTTTCTTTCTTTTTCTGGCCTACACTACTTGATTAGTTTCTTATGGATAATGTATTTAATTTCACAGGTTGCTTCCTCAGCATTGCAGATCTACTTTTCTCAAGAGTCTAAATTGTTTAATCTCCTTAGTCAAGATACTTGATTTTAATTGGTGCCTTATCTAGACAATTATGATTTCAAAGAGCTGAAGCAGAAAAGAGAAAGTTAAGTTTTTCCACGGACACACAAAAAAAAAAACAAAATGATGCGAGGGAGATCAGATGGAGCGCAAAAGAAGCGCTTGTGGACTTTTGTAGGTATTGGGGCTGTTTTGGTTGTTTTCCTTTACATGTATTTTGGATCCAAGAGCGGTGGTGAGTCTGCTCTTGAGTATGGCAGCCGTTCTTTGAGGAAATTGGGATCGTCTTATTTGGGTGGGGATGATAACTCTGATCTAGCACCAGCAAGGAAATTTGGACTGGAATATGGTTATGGTTGCATGTCCCTAGATTTTTCAGTAGTCAGTTTTTTTTGTTTTTTTTAATTTTCATCACATCCCATGTTCTTTCACAAGGCTCTCCTCCAACCGCCAAGAGTGGCTAATTGGAGGAAAGGATGAGTTGCTGCATTTTGGTTGTTTCCTTTGTTTGCCTTCTTAATTTTGTACTGGTCTTTCATTTGAAGGTTTGTGATGATCGACATTCAGAATTAATTCCGTGTCTGGACAGACATCTCATTTATCAAATGAGATTAAAGTTGGATTTGTCACTGATGGAGCACTATGAAAGACATTGCCCCTTGCCAGAAAGACGTTATAATTGTCTGATTCCTCCTCCTCCTGGATACAAGGTGAATAGGCTGAAGCTATAGTGAAGTTACCCTGGACATATTTCCAAATTTACTACTAGTTTTTTTCAGACACTTATATCATTTGCTCATTTATATGCTGCTATAGGTGCCAATTAAGTGGCCAAGAAGTAGAGATGAGGTCTGGAAATTGAACATTCCTCATACGCACCTTGCAAATGAGAAATCTGACCAGAACTGGATGGTTGTTAAGGGTGAAAAGATAGTATTTCCTGGTGGAGGCACTCACTTTCACTATGGAGCAGATAAGTACATTGCACTAATTGCCAACGTAAGGACTTCTTTCTCTTTCTCAGATATTGCAGAAATTTTTAAAAAGGGAACCTAGTAATATATGAAATGTTAAACTTTATCATACATGTAATTGTGATTGCAGATGCTGAACTTTACAAACAATAACTTGAACGATGAGGGAAGGATACGGACAGTTTTTGATGTTGGTTGCGGTGTGGCTAGCTTTGGTGGTTATCTTCTATCCTCTGATATTATAGCAATGTCATTGGCACCAAATGATGTGCATCAGAATCAAATACAGTTTGCTTTAGAGAGAGGAATTCCTGCATACCTTGGTGTCCTTGGAACGAAAAGACTGCCTTATCCAAGCAGGTCATTTGAATTTTCTCACTGTTCTCGTTGTAGGATTGATTGGCTTCAAAGGGATGGAATCCTTCTCCTTGAGCTCGATAGGGTACTTAGACCTGGAGGCTATTTTGCATACTCATCCCCTGAAGCATATGCACAGGATGAAGAGGATTTAAGAATATGGAGAGAGATGAGTACACTTGTTGAACGCATGTGCTGGAGAATTGCAGCGAAAAAGAACCAAACTGTCATTTGGCAAAAACCTCTAAACAATGATTGTTACATGGAAAGACCTCCTGGTACGCAGCCACCACTCTGTCGATCTGATAATGATCCAGATGCTGTCTGGGGTGTGAATATGGAGGCATGCATAACACCTTATTCTGAACGTAAGTGCTTGCCTCTTCTGTCTTGTCAAAAAGATGCATTTTTGTTGAGTTAAGGTTATAAGAAACTTGTAAGTTGCTTACTGTTAGTTTTCCTCAAAACCTTACTTCCTTATTGTCACCATTCTCTCAGATGACCACAAAGTCAGTGGAAGTGGACTGGCTCCTTGGCCAGCTCGATTAAGTAGTCCTCCTCCCCGTCTTGCTGACTTTGGGTATTCGAATGAAATGTTTGAAAAGGACACGGTAATTTGTTTTAGTAATATTGGTTAACTTGTGCCATTTGGTTCAACACACGAGCTTAAGTGCTCCATTACAAACTTGATGACTCCTTGCTTTCTCGGCTTATCAACAGGAGACTTGGAGGGAGAGGGTTGACCATTATTGGAGTCTGTTAAGTTCTAAGATTTCATCAGACACCTTGAGAAATATCATGGACATGAAGGCTAACTTGGGGTCATTTGCTGCTGCTCTGAAGGACAAAAACGTATGGGTCATGAACGTTGTACCCAAAGATGGACCCAACACTCTCAAGATTGTATACGACCGAGGCTTGATTGGCACAACACATGACTGGTAGGTGGATAATCTTTTTCACTTTGTATAACCATGTTAGTCTGCTAGTTTCACTTTGTGGCCTAAATCTTTCGCCTTTAGGACATTGAACTGAGCATATTTATGAACACCTTAGTTTTTCTAGCCATTATGAAACTGCAATGTTATTCAAAACTTTTAATGGTTGAGGAGCTCGGATATAGTTATCGGTCTTATATTTTCCCCAGTAGATGTTGATCATAGCCAAGGTGAACAGTCATTTGTAATATTAGTTGCACTTACGTGCTTTTGTGCAGGTGTGAAGCATTCTCAACCTATCCCAGGACCTATGATTTGCTTCACGCTTGGACAGTCTTCTCTGATGCTGAGAAGAAAGGTTGCAGTGGTGAGGACTTGTTACTCGAGATTGATCGCATACTAAGGCCTACAGGTTTCGTTATCATCCGTGATAAACAACATATTATCGAATTCGTAAAGAAGCATTTATCAGCATTGCACTGGGAAGCAGTTGCATCAACTGATTCCACCTCGGATCCCGAGCAGGACAACGATGAGGTCGTTTTCGTCGTGCAAAAGAAACTGTGGCTCACAAGTGGAAGCATAAGAGATACAGAATAGATAGCAGAGTTTGTAACACATTTTGCTAATTCATTTTCTCTCTAGGCCTTTAGGGTGTTGAAGAAAAAAAAATGTATGCCCTAAATTTTCAGTTTGAATTTGTATTTGCGTGTTATTTTATTTTATTTTTTACTCCCAACGCATTTTTATGTAATTTTACAAATTGATAGACTACATAATGTATTCATAGGCTATTTTTTTTATAATCTAGCTTGTAAGGATATTATATTTTATTACTCTTTTGTGACTTGAATTTAGGGATCAATTTCTGGCCCTAGGAGGACTAAATGAATATCATGTAACACGTCACAAACAGTGTATGTTTATCTTTTTAATTAGTAAATTCATTAATTGAATAATTTAAATTGGTACATTCTTTTTTGTTTTCATTTATTACGTGGAATGCGGGCCGTTATGGTAACCCCAACCAATTACGACCTAAGATCACATCATAATTAAATGTCCATTATGAATCATCACAATCTCCAAATTATTGTAAAAATCATAAATTTGGTCATGATAAGTGATTAATGATTTGCAAGATTCATTGCTTTTAGTATACAAATCACTAGACAAAGATATTGTTACTAAATATTTCTACTAAAATGAGATATTGTAACGATTTATTTTTCAATTTTACTTGACTATTTCAAGGAGATACATAACTAATACAATTTCTCTTTTAGGCGTGTCAAAATCTTAAATGAAAGATTTCAAATATGTACTATAAAAATGAACAATACAAAAACAAGGCAGCGATAGCAAACATTACCCTCACTGAGAACAGAAAAGGCAATAATACTTCGGAGTGTGACTATGAAACCCCCTCTTTCAAAATCCAAAAATTTCATCAACTTTCTACTAATAATTTATCTATTGCTACAACTACAATCATCAAGTATTGTAAAATCAGAAATTTGGTCATGGCAAGTGATTAATGATTTGAAAGATCCATTAATTTTAGTGTGCAATTCACAAGACAAAGATGTTTCACAAACAACACTACAACCAAATTCTCATTTAAGATGGAATGTTGATATTAATATTAAACCAACATTAGCAAGTTGTGACATGCAACACTTCTGATTTCAGCAAAAAAGGCTTTTTCTATGTCTTTGATTATGACAATTATAATGCTATGTGTAACAAAGGGCATTTGTGTAGTTGGCATGCTAGGACAGATGGATTGTATCTCTTTTCCGGTGGAAAACTTGATTTCTATTTTAGTTGGAGCTAGATTTTATTTTATTTTTGGGAAATCCATAACCTCTGTTACAGTCTCTGTCTTTCGGGTGAGCACTCTGTGGTGAGTACTTTGTGATAACCTGAGTATTGTTCATTGTAATGGTTGGAATTGAAGTTAATTGATGCTTTTATGTTTATGAATTTTTGTTTTTTCCAAATAATGTATTTGAAGAAATAGATTTTGAATTTTAAATATGAAAATTGAGTTGATATTTTAATAACTTTGAAATACTCATTTGTTATTATGTAATGACTAGTAAGTACTAGTATTAAGAAAAAAAATTACTTTTGGAACAGCCTAAAAAAGGAAGTGTTGTAAACTAGAACAAAAGGAGTACTATTTGCCATCCAAGGGTGTAGCCGACGGGTCAATGGGTTAACCACCATGAGGTCTTAAGTTCAAATTGAGACAAAACATCATAAGATTTTTTTCATATGTTCTAGCCTTTGCATCTAGAATACTTAATACGTATTGCTGGTCAGAGGTGGGAGTTATCTCGTGGATTTAGCGGAGGTGCGCGCAACTTGGCTCGGACATCATAGTTGTAAAATAAAAAGAGTATTGGAAGGGCCGAGGTGGGAGTTATCTCGTGGATTTAACCGAGGTGTGAGCCAATTGGCCCGAACACTATAGTTGTAAAAGAAAAAGAGCATTGGAAGGGTCGTGTATATGCTCGTAGAAAGACCGCTTCCAAAAGATCTTCGACTCAACTAAAATATATCAAAACATGTTTGGAGAGGTAATACAACAATGAAGAAACAAAGAAAAAAGGGAAATGAAGAAAATCAATTACAAATAATGAATAAAAATATGATAACCGAAGCAAAGAAAACAACAAATAAGACTAAAACAAAATACCATTGCATTGGTTTTCAATTTCAAGATCATCTAAAGATGTAAAACAAAACAACTTCAAACCCTTCCAAATATCAACATATTTGTAACCAAACCAAAAAAATGCAGCAAAAACAGACACTTTCTGTCTTTTATATACTACATAACTAAGTTGTCTAAACAATCAGCAAAGGATTCCCAATTCTGTTTTCTTTGTAATTCCATACTTACCAAGACAACATAAGTCGCTCAAAAGCTTGCCGCGTAGATATAGTTCCTTCACATTTACTTTTAAGTCGTACTTGATCAACGTCTTCATATGAGCAACGGATGTAAATCTGGAAACCAGACCTTTAATCTTACGTAAACTTGTCTGGTGGTAACACCTCATGTTAGATACCGGTTGGCTACTTGTAAAATAAGGTTCATATCTTTTATAGATGTTAGCAGGAGGGGGAAGTCGTATATCAAACATGATATTCGATTCCTTTTTAACATTGTAGCTAGCTAAATCACGGTGATCAAATAGACATTTTCCCCCATAGA
Source organism: Solanum habrochaites (assembly GCA_027704765.1). Lineage (NCBI taxonomy): Eukaryota > Viridiplantae > Streptophyta > Magnoliopsida > Solanales > Solanaceae > Solanum > Solanum habrochaites. The sequence goes on from JAKWJA010002491.1 coordinate 437,202, forward strand.
AAAGTTTTTGCAGATGAACCGGTATTTTTAGCTTCTTTAGAATCATGAGCTTCACATTCCTGATCAACTCGTGCCTGTGCACGTCTAGTGTAGTACTTCCATCACCTGTATTGATAAAGATCTGTATTGTTCTATGCTTTACCTGTATGACGGACTCTTCGTTGATATCACACTGATATAATGTCTTTGAATCTTCCAATTTCTGGTTTCCAAAAAACAGATACATAGAATTTTTTGGCCAGCGAACTCTGCTCTCTAAACTTCTTTTAACTTCGCGAACAGTTAAGGCAGCCTTGACTTCTATCTTTACAATTTTCTCCCATGGCATTACTATGGAAATAAGAAATTTGTCTCTTGGATACAAAGCCATATGAAGCATTGATCCACTATCGATTTTGTAAAAAGCAAAAGTTTTGTCATCATCAAGAAACTTTCCGTCATGAATAAGAGAGAATTCTGTAGATTCTACTCCTTCACTGGCCTCAATCCTATATTTAACATCCTGGATAGTATCGCAAATCCTTGAACAAACCGTAATTGCATCAATAGCATAAGGTCTCTTCACAAAAAATATCCTCGAGACTGAATTGTCGATAGAAGCATGAAGAAAGGAGTTTGTGGTAATGCCATAATCGACTAGTTTTAGTTCATCTGCTAGCTCAACTCCTTTTGAAATTAGATGCTGAAGAAATTCAGGTATGCCCTCGTTATCATGTAATAATGATTTGATGTTTCCGATACTATCTGATTCCTTAACTCTTAAAGCAACTGTTTTATTGATCTTCAAGTATATAGTTATCTGCAAGAAGATAAACAAAAGCAAAATGTATATATGTATTGCTGCAAATATCAGTTTTTAACATGTGTGAACTTAACAATCATAAACACCAGCAAACGAAAACACTCTTAAGCACAGATGAAAAGGTCGAAAAATACAAAAAATTTAGTAAAATCATGTCGTCAACGATCCAATTGTAACTTCCGTAAGAAAGTTCAAAATCCTATGCCACTCAACTGTACAACATCTATCGTGCTTAGGCCCCTTGTTTCCGTACCTAATGAAAGAGTACTCCAAGGCCTGCCTCTCTAGTAAACGATTCATTACTGAAGTGAAGGAAAGGCTAGATCAATCAAAGGGGATACTATGAGCCCTCTACCCCACACATGTAACCAATTAGCATGGTTCACTAGTTCCACTGACTAGCTCTGTTGCTCAGACTATTCAAAAATGTCAATAGGTGCATGTCAGATTCTCCAAAAGTAGTATATTTCTCGAGAATCGTGGCATCAAAAGTGAAGAATCTGCACAACTTATCCGACTAGACCAAAAGAGTGATTCAGTCAATACATGAGTGTGACTGAAGTGGGGTGTGCTATGTCCTGTTTGATTGGGCCCAACCGTCAGGGCATAAGCGCCCTCTTGCTACCCTTAGTGAGCGTTAAGGCGTTGTCTCGGCCTTCCCTAACCAAGATCGCTCCTAAATCAATGTGATCTAACTTGTCAAAAATGAGATTCAAGAATCACACATATAGTAACTAATTAACAATTTTTTTTTACATATATTTAGCTGTATTTGTGTTTACAGTATTGTAATCCATTGAATGAAATCTGTTGAACTCATTGACAATGTGTTATATCAAATTTATATCTTAGATCCATTTCATCCTGATCGTAAACTCATCCTCACTAAATCTTGAATCCGTCTTTGAGAGCTCAAAATGTTAAAATTGTGGCAAATAAGATCTCACACCCTACCCTACCCTACCACCCCACCCCCACATTCATGCCTACCACTACCAAAAACACAAATTTAACACTAGAAAAATTGAACAACAAACAAAAAAAAATATTTATAAATTCATAATTGTTACCTCCTTTTCTTCTTCATTAATTCTCATGTTTCTCATGCTTTGCTCCATTGAAACTTCCCAATGCCTTGAATACTCCCTTGAGTTATTATTAGTGTTTTTATAGAGTGTACTCCAACTTTTTGGGGTGGAATAAGTCTAACAAGATTAGCCAATGAAAATAGAATCAGTCCATCATATTTTACTTAAAATTAGCCTATGAAAATATAATTAATCCAATCCATTTAGATTTAAACGTAACAGGTCATTAACACTTACGCCGGTCATAAAAAAAATAAAAAAAAATGTAAGTGGGACGAAAATATATATATTTATATATTATAATATTCCCAAGTTATGCCCCTCGCACAACTTCAGTTTCTAAAGAACTTATGCCTAGGGGTGTTCATGATTCAGTTTTGATTGGTTATTAGTTTATATAACCAAAACCAAACTACTTTTGTGGTTTTACCAACAAAAAATAATTGGTCCCGATTTTATTATTTCGATTTGATTTAATTTTTTTGATTTTTTCGTTTTAAAAGTAATAAATTTTTTGAGGACATAACTTGTAAGCTAATTTTTTAATGTTGCTTTGACGGAGTTTTTGGTGAGTTTTGATCCAGTTTTTATGGTTATTTTAATGAAATTTTTATCTTTCTATGCTTATTTAATTGTAGTTCAATTATAATTTTTTTAGCAATCAAATCCTATACATGCTGTAGATATCATGTTTTTGCATATCTTGAACAATAGAATATTCTTTTACCAAAATTATTAGAGTAAAACATTGCAAATGCTTATAACAAAAGTTCTATGAAAAAATATGTATAGAAGTTAAATAAGGTGGAGTGTATGTTCAGATACAAACAACTTTTTCTTAGAAAGAATACAATGCCTATTTTATCTTTAATACAACAAACGAAACAAACAATAAGAAATAATCTCAGGATAAGTAATCCAGGATAATAGTCTGAGCACAACTAATCCCATCGTAACTTGTCTTTCAAACCAAACGATCCGTTAGTGTAGTGATAATCATGGGATTTTCCCATTTCAACTCTGAATTCGGGTTGAAGTTCTCCTTTGAATCATTTACTTTCTCAGCAGAGAAATTATGATTTTTTGTTATAGGTGAATCCTCTACAATTTCTTTAACTGGAGGTGATTTTGATTCAGTGTCTTTAACTCTCTTTTCTGCAGGCACTGAGGGGGTAGTAGTAGTACATTGCTGAGAGAGTTCTCTAGAATTTCCGCAGAGTTTGAATATAGTTTGAATTAGCTCTTTTCTGGAAGGGGCTATATTGTCACTAGAAAGATCATCGGAACGATCTTCTACTCTACTTACATTGTCGGAACATATTGTCTTTTCCTCAATAACCTCTTTTTGCACCTCCTCGACGTAAGGATTCTCTTTATCCCCTTCACTGTCGTTACCTTCTTCTTCCTCCTCGAACACGGTGCTCAAGAATGATTTGTTGGTGAAATGTTGCAATAAGGTAGAAGGATCTTCAATTTCTCTTGCATTGGTTATGCTAGGATAGCCCAACATTGCCTGAATTATGTTACTTTCTGCTTTCTTTCCACAGTCCATATCAATAGATCTGTCCAAAATCCTAATTTCCATTCACCATTCCCCCTTCCCCCCCCCGCCCTCGTCTTCATCAGTAACATCTCCAGTAGTCTTTTCCCAAAACTGTTCTCCTCCACTTCTGTTGATCTGCTGCCAACTCTTGAATGCCAAAGCTCGGACTCAATCTCCTCCAACCGTCTTCTAAGCATTTCAAACTCTTGTTGCTGTTGGAACATTCTTTCTTCCATTTTCCTCCTTTCTGTCTCCACGAATTCATTTGCCTGTTTCCTGACATTGTTGGATCTTATTTTCAAATTCATTTTTCAACATCTGAGTTCGCTCATTCACTTTAACAATGATATCCTCTTCGGTTGTCTCCACCCCTCCTTGTGCTACTACTACTTCAAGTTTAGACCTTAATGTAGCAATTTCTTCTTCTTTCTTCATAAGCTTTCTCTTAGCTTCATTACACTCTTTCTCTTTGAGCTTGTTCTCCATCTGAAGCTTGTAGATAAACTGATCCATAGCTGCAATTCTCGATCCCAAAATAACCGCTGATGAAGAATCTTCTGCACCTTTCTCCTTTAACGGCGTATGAGGGCCACGGACAATGCATTTTGCTTTAGCACCATACTCTAGAGTGGAGATAGTTTTGTGGAGCTCTTTAGGATCCGGGCTGGCACACAGTATCATGAGAATTTTGGACTTGTCATCCTCAAAGGAATCCTACATGAAATATAGTTATATCAATTTCTTACAACAATTAGTAGGCTGTGTTGCTCTGGGGTCCTTAAAAATGATGTTGGTGTGAGTCTGGGGTGGGGGGGGGGGGGGGGGGGGGGCGTCTTCCAAAGTTATTCATTTTGGAGGATCTCAACAATAAAACAAAAAAAAAAAAAAAAAAAAAAAAAAAAAAAAAAAAAAAAAACAATAGATCTGTGATATGCACAAGACATACCTGTAAGAGCATAGTTAACTTGCTGTCTCGGAAAGGCACGTGGGAATCACCGTTAGCAATGGACTCGACCACCCTTTTCAGTGCACTGTTTCCCTGATTGATCTTTGCAGTCTGCATAATTTGATTTGTCAGATACTAAAAGGAGATAAATGCATCAGCAGGTATTCATATATCATGAGTTACTGTTTGTACGAAATCCGATAACAAACTTCAGTGAAGCGAGATAAGTAGAAAATGAAACTTTACCTGCATTTTTGCTTCCATGCCAGTTTGACCAGCTTGTTCTATATTCTCAGAACCAGCCATGTCAACAAGCATTAACCGCCCTCCAACCGTTGGAACATCAATAATCATCTGCAACAACATTTAGCTTCCTTTATAAAAGATGAAGACAGATATCCTTGCTGAAAACAGAAAATAAATGAACTTCTTTCCATTTAAACATTATTTGTTAGACGTATATTCAGAATTGATACCATGCAGTGGCTCCGAGAGCTCCGCTCATTGCACAAAGTGCTTTTCACTGTTCTTCTCTTCTCCACTTTCTGGATCTCCTTTGATATCTTTGTAGCCTCAGTACCGGAAATAAAAGTTGCATTTTTTGCCTTTTTACCGACAACTTCAAGCCTCACCTGCAAAGGTAAAACACAGGGCCAGCATTATACAGAGAAATACATATTAAGTAGTACTGGCTTTCGTATTTTCGCATTTAACATTCTAAGCCTATGCCATCTCCTAATTAAGCATATCCTAATTTCTGATTTGTGTAGTTGTGTTAGGCATACAGATCAATAATGGAAAGATCAATAATGCTATGGCAAAAAAGAATCAGGCGAAGAATGATAAATCATTAGCATTCAGTACTTAATGACAACATTTTCGATTGAAAGCCAAGTATTGATATGTGTATAACACATAGTGAGGTTAAAATGCAACGTCAATTTATCTGAGAAGATATACATCATAAGTGAAAAAATGTTGCGAAAACATAAAAAGAATCAATACGTATAGATGCCAAATGATAATCACTATTAACAGAGAAAACATTGATTTAGGCTGCTCATTTTCCAAGTATACCAACCAAGTAGTCCGTCTCTTCCGCCAATTGAGAGAAACTAGAGCATTTTCAAAAATGTGCTCAATACAATAGCAACAACAACAACAATGCCTCAATACTCGCTCACCATGTTCTCCCGTTTAAGATCGACTCATGTCACCAAGAAGTCTATTCCATCAATTGAGAGAAACTAGAGCATTTTCCTAAACGTGTTGAATACAATAACAACTATGTCTCTATCCCAAACAAGTCAGTAGCTATATGAATCCTCACTAACCATGTTTCTCCATTTAAGCTCAATTCATGTCTAAACGTGCTCAATATGGATAAGCACCAAGTTTACCAAGTAGTTAACATCAATTAAGAGAAATTAGAGCCTTTTCTTAAACATGCTAAATAATACTACTACTATTACTACTACAACAACAATTACTAGAAGTGTAAAATAAACTACATTTCGAAAGATCAATGCATCAATCAGACAAAAAAGTGTAATAAAATCATTTTTTTACCTTAGAAGAACTCCCTTTAGACCATCCAAAACCAAACCCTCCACCATTATTTGTTGACAACAAATCATATAATTCCTCATTATATATCTCCAAAACAGTAACTTGCACAAATGTTCCAACACTAATGTTCTCATTATTCTCATCATTTTCTTCAATCCCCTCACCTAATATATCCCTTAAGGATCTATACACAATCCCAGGCTGCTTAGAACTCCCAAACATGTTATAACTTTTTCCAGCCCCCGTCGGTCCATACATCATAACAGTACATTTATCTCCCAATTTAACTCCATTAATCCTCGACTGCACAAACTTCTTGTAAAACTCATCAATATCCTCCTCTTCAGACAGTGACACACCATCAAAGCTAAAATCCCTATATCCTCCATCAGTTTTCACTCTTAACGTCTCGCTATCAGGATTCACCTGTAACAACGATAAAGGCTTCTCCTTCCTATCCGGGTAATCACGAATTCTTCCTATAACTTCAATAGGGTGCTCTGCTGCTGCTGCAACAGGGGCTACAGAATTTGGTTTTGCTGTGGTGAAATTCAATCTATGTTTTGCTTGTGGGGTTCTTGAATTGGGTATCTGGTTAAGATTTAACTTCGAAAACGGAGTTGGGGTTCTCTGGTTTTTCGGTGTCGGTGCCATTGGAGACCAAAACAGCTTAAATTCAAGAAACCCCACAAATCAAGATTCAATCTTTTTGCTCTTCTAAGAACTGGAAACAGTTAATTTTTGCAGAAAATTTCAAGATTGACGATTGGGAATTGAGAATTTGTCTGAGCTAAGAAAATGGAAAAAGGGGGAAAGTGAAAGAACACAAAAAGTTCGTACCTTTTTTTTTTTATTTTATGTTTTTGAAGTGTTTAACGTTAGATTTGGTAACGGCTAGTTCATGATGTTTGTGAAAACTCCTTGTGATGTTAATAGCTGTAAAGCGTCGATCTATTAAAGTGGACCAAAGGCTGATGTTAAATTTAAGCGCCTGAACTTCATGTAAATTATTTATTGTCTTTAAATTAATTAATTGAACTTTATATATATATATATATATATAGATATATATATATATATTATATATATATAATATATATATATATATATATATATATATATATATATATTGATTTTTGTAATTACGTAGCAAATGATTTTAAATTTTTGTACGAATATAAGATTTCAGACAAAAATTCCATAAAAGTGTTAACAATATCACTAAAAATATGCGTGAATAATTAAAAAGACATAATAATTTGAATATCTTATAAAAATCGCATATAATATTTAAACCGTAAAATGTAATAAAACTCAAATAGCTTATAATACAAAGTATATATATTGTCAAAGTAGTTATCTCTCTCGAGTAATTTAGATAAAGATCAAAAGCATTATATACAATATTCTCAAGATACTCATTTACAAACCTTTTTTGTATTCTAGAAGGCTTTACTTTACAATCCTTCAAAAAAAAATAAAAATTCATAGCATATATACTCCGAAAAAAATTAGTTCAAAGTTACAAACCTTTTTATAGTCTAGAAGGCTTTAATTTACATCCTTCAAATAAAAATAAACTTTAATTAATAGCATATATACTTAGAAAATTTTACTTTCTTCTTCATTTGTATGTACAAGTGAAACCTTTCCTTTTCCGTCTTTTAGGCTTATGTTGCTCTGACTCTTTAAATATATCGTTTGGTGTGTGATTTTAGAAGGATCTGACACAGATACGACAGTAGAAGGTCGAGTTGACGGCTTTTTTTAGATCAAATTGTTTTTCAACCCCTCCTCTTTGCTAAGTGGAATGTTTTCTTCAAGAAATTATTAGCAATTTTATCATTTCTATGACAAAGTACTCTCAAGATTGTGTTAGCATCTGATCTATTCCATTTTCCTGTTGTTGGTGGCATAGGCAATTTTTGTCCATTTCCCACAACAACTCCAACTCCACTTGTTTCACAAGCCAAATTGCTAAAATCTTCAACCAATTGTTCTGTTGATTGTCCCATTAAAGACACTATCTCTTCAACTATTGCAGCTTCTTTTTCCACAGCATCTTCTAGTATCAAACCTTCACCACAAGTACAAAATACCTTCTTTAAACTTTCAAAATCTTCCTCAATCATTTGATGATCCATCCTAAAGAAGTTTCTTCGCGGTCCACCGGCTAGTAAAACCACAAGGTATGCCTCGAAAGACGCTCTCATGACTTCTTTAAGCGCTAATGCTTGAGCCCGGTCAGTGAGGATAGCACACAAAAGAGTTAGGTTTTGTTTGAGTATCCTTAGAGCTGGTCGAATACGTGCATTCTCTACGTCCCCTACGTATAGGCTTGAGTAGAAGACGGAATTGGAATCGAAGAACATTAGACGATAAGCAGCTACTTCTGATACGAGTTGGACGGATGCTTGAATGGATGAACGTGTTTGATCAAAGAAGGAACAGCATGCTAGCTGTCTGTTCTTGTTGTAACGGCTTCCTGGTGAAGCGATGACTCTTGAGGAGAGTGATAGAGTCTTGTCGAGGGAATTTAGTTGTTGAAGGAGGTAATGCAAGGTGTTAAGCCTTACATAGAGGCGTTGAGTTCCTCGGCTTGTTGAAGGACGGGGATTGTTATCTTCGTCTGTCAAATGCTGGTTTGGATCGTTTGATCCGACACTACAGGCAGCTTTCTTCCACATCTTCACAAATTTTGAGTCTTGGCCACATCTTGTTAAAGGAGGAAGTGCAGGCATGTAGTTCTGTTTAGCCCCTGCAGAGAGATTATGACTATCAAAAGATGACTCGCGCATCAAAATACTTGAACGAATATGGTTCGTTAAACTCGTTCTTACCACATGATGCAACAAAGATAACATAATCTTTGAATAAGTTCTCGATGCCATCAGCGATATCATTAACCAAATTCTCAGTGATGATTGTAGGAATTTCGAAGAAATTGTCCACTGCTTCCTTGGAATGTCTCACTAGATCAATTGCTGATTGTGCATATGGCTCACTTTTGGATTTTGGATTCCATGTCTGCATAACAAAATATTTTTGCATTAAAACAGTATAGTTGTCTCTGTGTGACATGTGTTCAAGTTGTGGAATCAGCCACTCATGCTTGCATCACGATAAGCGGACATTTTTCTAGAATGTCCGTATAATCTTTATATGAAACGAAGTACCATTCAAACAAAGGATGCATTGCCTCTTTGAGTGAAAAAAAGAGGGACTTTGTTTCGACATTACACCCCCTTGGGATGCAGCCCTTCCACAGACCCTGTGTGAACGGGAATGCAGCCCTTCCACAGACCCTGTGTGAACGGGGATGCTTTATACGTTGGGCTACCCGTCTTTCTAATTACTCTTAGTATGACTATAAGAGTCCCTATTTATAAATAGCAAGAGTAACCAAATGACTTACTTCAGAGTCTTTTGATCTCACAAGAACATCTTTCCCTTTCTTCAAACTATCTTGGATCCATTTCCTCAATAGATTAATTTTGATTGAGTCAACTTCGTAAGGAATCATCTCCCTCACCATCACTTTGCCTCCGTCCTCGCAATCTACAGAGTCTTCCACCACCATTTGGACTAAAACCTTTTCGAGTTTCCCAGCCCTCTGCAACACTAATGCTGTCTCGCTCGTGAGAAATGTTGTACCTGCAAGGTATTGCCTTAACAAAGTTCCATAACAAGTATGTAATGTCACTGCTGCAACACCGGCTGTAATCGGATGCCATTTCTTGAGGACGGGAGTGAAAACTTTCTTCTCCTTAATTGCCATTTCTTCAGTTGCATTAGCTAACTTGATGAGTGTTTCTATCACATCGTCGTTTTCAAAAGTTTTGATGTTTATATTGCGTTCCTCCAACATCTAGATGAAAAAAAGAGTGATTGTTATTATTAGAAATGAACTTGTATATCTATTGATAGAAGTAATAAAATACAAACCTCATTGAATGCAGTCCTTAACGATGAACGGATAAAGTGATTTACTTGATTTCCTGTTGAATCATCTTTCACATCCCCTTTCTCAGCAGCAGAAGATACATATCCAGGAAGATCTTCCTCTAATATTTTCGAAGCAGAGAACATAAGAGGAATAATATTTTCCATTAGGCCAATATTTTCCGCGTGAAAACTGGCATGATAATTCAACAATCTCTTCTCACACCATCGTTTCATCGAGGCTAAAACACTCTTTAACATCTTAAGATAAATAGGATCCCTGTCTACTTTCTTAGCATCATTTGCAACTTCCGTTAACATAGTCAATGTTGCACCAAGAAGATCAGGCTCGACTTGGTTAGTCACAACATATTGCTCGAAAAGCACCCATGTAAAACACAAGTTATGAATTGATCTAGTAATACCTAATGTAGACCATGCCTTTTTCATCAATTCAAGAAGCTCATCAACCTCATTAAGGACTAACGTATCGTCTTTAAGATCAAATATCGATCCCAAGAGAGCCGTGTAAATGTGGATGTTGAGAGGGAATCCATCAGCCCAACGACATGTATCACTAGGAGTGTCATCAACACTTCTCCAAGCTAAGGAGACTACTGCATTACTTAGCGATTTCATGGTCTCGGAATTCTTGCTAGTGTCGATTGTTTTGATCTCACAAGCTTGAATGATCTCTAGTAATCGCGATGCAGATGCATTGTCTTTTTCTACTGGGATAGAAGGGTGAAGGAGTAGGCCTATATCCAGGATACGAAGCTGACGCTTTTGCCATAGATGGTATTCTTGAGGATCGTTGAATTCGGATGGTTTAAGGTGGCGTAAAAGCTCCAAAGGTAAGATTATTGTCTCTGCTCTCCTCCCAATCTGCACAAAAATTCTTCTATTTGAGCTATTAATGTAATCTAGGATGCAAACATTACAAGCATTATGAGTTAGACAAAAATAATGTTACTAGCTAGTAGTATTTAAAGAAGAAACATATACTCAGTCTGTTTCAGTTTATGTATCTTAGTTTGAGTATGAAGAAAATAAGTAAAGATATAGGAATCTTGGCTTATGGCCCTTAATCTAAAAATGTTTATAATGCATCGAAATGGTTTTTGAATCTTGTGGTTTTAAACATGTCGAATTACTAACAAATATACTCTCTTTGTTTCAATCTGTTTGTCTTACAAATCTTTAATTACAACTTTTCACTTAGCATGTCTAAGATCACAAGATCAAACAACGTTTTAGTACATTCTACATATCTTTAGTTTAACATTACAAGATTAAAAGATCTTCTTTATTTTTTTAAATTTCGTGTCATGTCAAAATCAGACAAATAAGTTAAAACAAATAAAGTATTAAATTACATTTTTTCTAAACATACTAAAAAAGAAAATTAAGACTCCTAGATTAAAACAAATGGAATAATAGAGAGAAAGCATACAAAATGTAGGTCAAAGTAATAAAAATTTTGAAAAAATGTGGTTTATTAAGAAGAAAAATAAAACATCTTCTTTTAATAAAACAAATAAAAATTCTAAAAAGAACGTTTCCACAAAGCCATTTGCAATTTTGGGATATCAAATAGTTTTGATAAGTCATTTGTTTGGACTGGCCGGTCTTTAATTTATGCCCTTACTGAGAAATATAATTCTTTTTTACGAGATATAAATTTATATTTTCATATCATAATATTTTACTATTTATATTCGAGAGGCAGAACGTGCAATTTTAGTATTAAAATAACATAAAATAGTTTCAAATGCATGCAAATTACGTACTTGGCCTACGAGAGTTCTCATAAGAGTTTTTCTTAGTCTGTTATCACTCTGCTCCGATACTCTCATCTGCAGCCTCATAATCTCGGCGGACGTCAACGGCCTCCGTATCTTCGCCTGCTGCACGAACGAGCCCGAGGGTGTTCTCGGGCTCGCAACTCCAGCAGGCGAAGATGGACCATTCACACCACCACCGCCACCAGACTTCCTCCGCGACGGAGACTTCTTCAACATCTTCAACCCCAACGCCGTTTTCACCCTACTAGTTATCGCCATCCCTACTCCGGTCGGTTTCGGTGACCCGGGACCGGATAAACCCGTACCCGACCCGGATCCATTTCCTTCACCCGACCCGTCTGATGACGAAGAAATTGCCGCCGTCCTACCACCAAACCCCGGCGATGACCTACACGCCGTGAAGAAAATCTCGTAAGCTGCCTCTCGAAAATCATCCCGATCGAGTCCTTCTAGATCTCCGAATGGCCATACGAGATCGACGACGATGATTGGGTCATCATTCGGGTCGAATTTTTTAGCGGGTTGAGTTTTTATAGTTTGGGGAAGGTGAAATTGAGGCGGCATTTTTTTTTTTTCAAAAAAAAAAATGCGGGTGGATTACGGCGACGAGGAGAAGTTTTCTTTGTTAATTAAAAAATCAATCAAATATCAGGCGGAAGAGGGTAGCAGATGAGCATTATATTTTGGGGAAAAACGAAGAAAAAAAAAGTAGAAAAAAGAAAAAGATTTGATTGAAACAAAGAGAAAAAGAATGGTTAAAGCAATTTCTGTTAGTTTGTTTGGGTGAAGAAAATGAGAAGCAAAGGTTGTTGCTAAGTGGCGCCAAATACATATTTTTCGGTTTATCATGCAATGTATATTTATTTTTTTAAACATGGAAGGGTCGGAATTAGATAGAATCAAGGGGATTTTTTTTGATTTTTTTTAATGATAAATTATATTATTTATTTAGGGGCGAAGATGCATAGGGAACTTGGAGCTATGGGTAGAGGGTTTGGAATTCGGATGAATCCGTTTGTTGAAAAATTACACTATTTATATATGATTAATTTTTTTTTCATGTATATATAATATGTTGAATCTTCTTTATATAGTTCATGTGTTTACTTCTTCATGTTTATTTGGTTCCGTCATTGTTTGCTTCTTCACATTTATTTGGCTCCGATATTGTGTTTATATACGATTAAAATTATCTTTTATGTAAATATTGTATATTAAACCTTCTTTATCTAGTTCTTGCGTTTATTTCTTCACATTCAGTTCCGCAATTGTTTACTTCTTCACATTTATTTAAGGGAAAAAGGACTAACATACTCCTGAATTATTATAAATGGTATATAAATATCTTTCGTTATATTTTTAGGACACTAATATCTTTACCGTCTAATTTTTGAGGTATATATAACCTTTGAACTAACTGAGAAACACATGTCTCAATCTTAAAGACCTACCCGAATTTTATTTGATTTCACCCCAACTATTTCGATAAAAAATTATATTATACATATAAATTAATTTTATGTATTGCTGTAGATATAAATATTTGAACCCTCTCAATATCAAAGAGAAGTCGATGACGCAATGGTAAGTCTCTCTAAAAATAAGTTATAGGTTTGAATTTGTATTTTTATATTTCAAATTCCCTAAATGAAAATTCTGAATCTGTCACTGCACCAAATTCTTTTTAGACGAATACATCTGTCAATAAGGCTAAAACAATCATCAATTCATTAATCTATTCTTGACATATCATGGAACGGCTAATCCAACTAGAAAACAAATATAAATAAACATAAAAAATATGATGCTGCATCTAAGTGTAGTTGGTTTACAAGTAACATGCTTATATTATTTTAATGTTAGAATACTATGATTATTGAATAAACTATTCTGTATTTAATTCAAAGTAAACGGAAAATAAAATATTATGATAATGAAGAAGAAGAAGAAGCTATATAATTCATTTGTGCAAATTGAAGGAACCAGTATATATAATTTGAATATCCACTCTACAAAACGAGATTATGTCGTCCGTTGGTAGGCTGATACGACGGTGTCCCAACTCCGATAGCAGGGTCGTCCCTTTCATCAGATTTGGTCCATTATTTGGACAAGATGAGGAGGGTAGTAGTGTCAGAGAAGCGAAAGAAGAAGCATGGAAGCATGTTATGAAAAACTCCAGATCCAGTGAGGCAATTGTCACTGAGATTTACATGTCTTGTATTCGAAATATCGAAAAAAAAGCAAAGGATTCCTATGATCCGGACCCTGTAATATGGGACAAATTGTCGAATTCAGATTTCCGGGATATGATGTTGAAGGATACTTGTTTATTCCTCCAACTATCCTTCTCTCTGTTCCGTGCGGTTGACAACAAATTGGATGATGAAGAATTAGTCGATTTTCCTCATCGGAGAAATATAATTAGCTTATCGAAAAGGCACAAATGGGTGGAGTCTATGCTTCAGGTAGGCAACCAAATTCCTCTTGTGGTTATAAGGGAAGTACTAAAACAGAGTTATTTTAAACAAGTTGTTGATAATGGAAAGTGGAAGGAGCCTTTGTTCGATCCTGTTAAAAAGTCGTTGTTTCGGATTCTGCTATCACCAACAGAGTACTGGTTTGGGAAACACGCCATGCATTGGACACAAGAGTTGAAAGAATGTTGTGATGTGTTACATGGAATCCATTTACTCTTAGTTGGACCAGAAATTGATCCAGAAAAAGACGAGTATGAGGACGACGAGGATGAGAACGACGATATTGGTGATGTAGAAGAAAACAGAGGAGGTAGCGATAAAAACATAGTTACAAATACTAACAGTGGAGGAAGCAGCAGCAGTGATGATGATGCTACTAAAAAAAACAATGACAAGCTGCTTAAAAACGTCATAGAATTGAAACAAGCTGGGATTTATTTTGGCGTAACAAAAAAAGGAGCTGGGATTAAAGGAATAAGATTCAAAAGTAACTTGATTTACCCTAAACTTTACTTGCCCCCATTGTTTATTGGATGTTATACTCAACTGCTTCTCGAAAATCAGAGACAGTACGAGCAAAACCTTGATTCTAGCCTTCGTCAAGTTAGCTCATACTTGATCTTCATGCGCGATTTAGTTCGCACAACTCAAGATGCCAAAATCCTTGTCTCTGATGGGATTGTAAAAGGAAACCGCAAGTATATACAAAAGCTACCAGCCATTCTTATACACCTTGTTCCTCACAATGACAAAATAATCGATCCAAATCTCACCTCTGTAAACATCGAAATAAACAGCTTTTACCAACCTCCTTGGGTTACAAGCTACTTCACCATTCTCTTCTTACTCGCACTATTCGGAGTAATCATCTCTATTGCTCAGACTATTTACGCCGGGCTAGCATACCACAAACCCCCATCCTCCCCAACTTAACTGTGTGAATTAGTATAAAAATTTGCAGGAAAATAAGAGTTTTCATAAGAAAAATCTCTATCTAATTCAACCTTTTCCCAATGTTTTACACTTTGATAAATTGTATTTTATTTTTGTTTTATACAAACAGTGTCATATCCATATATATGTTATTAACCTATTTTTTTGGCTTTGTAAATATGAATAATTTGTTCTGTTATTCATCCTTTCCGTTTATGACATGAATAAATGAATCCAACAAAAAGAAAATTATATTGCTGCTTCCCAACAATAGCAGTATATACGTGAAACAAATAAACAAATACACTTTTCATTTATAATTGTACTTGACAAATTTTGTTATATTAAAAAAACTCAATAATGGCATAGTTATTTATATTTATAATACCTTACATTCTATGTAAAAAACTAAATGCAAAGAGGTAGAAAAATTTCCACATCAGTAATAGAGACAAAAGTATTGGCTCACACCAATTGACAATCTAAAAAGGCGAAACAAATATCAAATGTGATTTTCATCATGTAAATGTCCTTTATTATGACATGCATTTTATTTTATAGATTAAAATTTTCATAGGTAATCCAAATGATTTAGATAATAGAACAAAGAGCAAGAGAAATTCACTATTGAATTTCTGAAATTTGAATGAAATTAGAGAAGGGGTATGTGCCATGGCACTTGTCATTTTTCGAGACTTAAACAGTTTAACTTTGATCGGATATTTGCGTATAAAATTTTTAAATTTTTTGAAATGAAATTTATATATTTGTAAACCAGATAAAGAGTCCTATAAGTTAAAATAATTGATAATTCAAAATGTTAAAAGAATTTTTATGAAAAACTTACTATCAAAGATAAATTTATTTAAATCTCGAAATACGAAAAATGCCACGTAAAATGAGACGGAGGGAGTATATAAATTCTCTATTTATCCTTTATCATTACCTTAATAAGGAAATTTAATTTAACTGAACTTCTCCCTCGTCTAATTCTCTTGTTCTGAGTCTTCATCTATTTGAGCCGGAAATTACCTAGCTTCTGCCTTAGGCGCAATAGCTTCATTCTTAATCGACATTATCTGAAGAAAGTATAGAGACAATTCACTCATCCCGACTCAACTTTTCACTTTGATATAAAAAATCTAACAATTCATATTATTGCGAACCTTTTTATCTAGTGTTTTAAGATAGCGTGATGTTACCAACAATCAATTTATTAGATTGCATCCCTTGAATTCAATCTATAGGCTTGTCATATACTGTTCACTTACAAAATAGGCCTCAGTCTATGCCAATGGACTTGTGACAGTCATGTATCGATTCATCAAATGATTCACATTAAGAAGGCCCAAATCAGTATGTATGGCCTAACCCACAAAGTCCTGCAAATAAAGACTTTAATGTACGATAATTAGTTATTACTAGTATGGATGGTTGAGTACTCAATGAGGTGAAATAATTGAATTTCCTTCGCTCCCAAAAAAATTGTATTAAAGATATAATATAAATACAAACTTGTTGAATTTCTTTTATTAAAGTTGGTGGCTATATGTGTTGATTTTTGATACTATGATTTATTTCAATATTCACAACAAATTAAAAGAAAAGACAATGAAATTTAATTGTTATTGATGTAAGTTGTAACGTGTGATAAGATGAGCATGAACATATGAAGATGAGAAGTCCATTTATTAGGTATGACCATTTTCTCTAGAGCAGAGGATAATAATTTTAAACGTATTCTCTATCAGCAAGGTTAAAATAATTATTTTTAGTGTGACCATTTTCTCTAGAGCATAGGATAATAATTTTAACTGTATTCTCTATCAACAAGGTTGAAATAATCATTCATTAATCTACGATGTTATCATCTTATTAGATATGATCATTTTTTAGAGTAGAGTCTAAAGCGAAGATAATAATTTTAGATGTATTCTCTATCAACCAAATTAAAATAATCATTAATTAATGTATTATGTCACCATCTTATTAGGTGTACGTATGATCGTTTTTCTAGAGTAGAGCCTGCCTAAATGAGGATTATAATTTTAAACGTATTTTCTATCAACAAGATTCATTAATGTATTATGTCACCATCTTATTAGGTATATGATCATTTTTCTAGAGTGAAATCAAAAGCGAGGATAATAATTTTAAACGTACTCTCTATCAACAAGGTTAAAATATTCATTCATTAATCTATTATTATTGACATGTTAAGGGAAACGACTAATCAATTACGTAAATACAAGCATTTACATAAAAAAAAATTATCACGATCTAATGGAATCTATTCTAGTTAGATAGGTAGTAGTTTTAAAAATAACATATTTTATTTTGATGTTTTTATAGAATGCAATTTTATCTGTCTGCATATTGTATTGATTCACATATTAGTTATGATCTTTCTCTCAATTTTTCTATTGTTTTCATTTCTTTAAGCTAAAAATAAAAATAGACGAGTTATAAATTAGTAATATTAGTAAATTTTGTTTAGTAAGTAACTACTTATGCATTTATAAATAGATAATGGTCAATTGTCTTTTTTCTAGTCTATATCTAATACTGTTTAATATTAGTGTTTCTTATTTGAACTATTAATTACAAATTATTTCCTTTTTTTTAAAAAAAAAAACTTATTTATCAAAAAATAAACTTTTAACTTACTAGACCAAATATTTGTATACAATCGACAAAAGATGTATGACAACTTAATTTACCCAAATATTTAACTTAGTGATTTTGATATTCTTTAATTTGATATTTGCTATGATACTCGGGAGTTAAATTTTAAAATTATGATATTTGAATTAGAATTTAGTATGACACATTACTATCTTTTGGTATTTAATATTTTCCGAATATTAAATTATTTACCTAATGAAAGTTATGTATCAACATAATATAACATTGGAACGGTTAATCTAACTAAAGGAAAAAAATACTAATATAAATATAACAAAAAATATATCATGCTCGAGTTTATAAGTTTAGTTGAGATTAACAAGTAACATATTTTATTTTTCAATGTTTTTATATATTAAAATAACATATGTTATATATGCAACTTGATCGGCATATTATATTTTAACACATAAAAAGTCTTCGTTCAAATAATTTGGTTAACTAATAACGTGTTTGAATTATTTGTGTTTTTTATTGGAATTATCATCAATTATTTATTAAAATGCATTTTAAAAATTGACCAGATTAAATATTTAAATACAATTTTCAAAAACCCGTGGCAACAATAATTAATCTAGCCTTGACATAACATGGGATGGTTAATCCTACTAATAACAAATACAAACAAAAACATAAAAAATGTAACGCTCCAATTAAATCTAGTTGGTTAGATAGGTAGTCGATTTATAAAATAACTTGTTAAATTATTTTAATGTTTTTATACATTAAAAATAACAAAAGTTGTATCGCTTAATGTATTTTAATACATGTAAAAAGTCTTCGTTCAATAATTTGGTTAATCAATAACATGTTTGAATTATTTGAATAATTATCGATTATTTATCAAAACATATTTTAAAATTGACTAGATCAAATATTTGGATATAATCGCCAGCAGACGCCGTGATAACTTAATTCTCCATTAAAATTTTGTTCACAGGACAACTCATAATTTTGACTTTTTGATAAATAGTTGGTGATAGTACTTAGGTAGGTAATTTAAGTAGAAAAATGCAAAGACATATATGATATATCATGTGTGCTTTTGACTATCATCTCTCTAGTACAAAACTGATCGAACCGAACCGCGAGTTGAGTCAAATTAAAAATTTGAAATATATATATAAATTTGAAATTTTATTTTATGCATAAAATATTTACTTTGATATAATTTCTAAATATTTCATATATTTTCATAGTTTTTATCTTTTAACTTATTATTTCAAGTTTGAAAGATTAGAATTTTAAATGATCCAATAAAAGCTAATAAACTATAGTCTATTGATGTAAGTAACTCTAATTAAACTCAAACTAATACTATCAGTTCAACACTAAGAATGACAATAATGTTGAATATTTGTTCTTTAGTTTACTTTGGTTTAGACAATTAAAATTTATAATCAAATTTTTATTTTTATTTAATATTTAGCCATGTAATTAATACTTCTTAGACTTATTTTAGCATGATTTTGTACTTTTAAATTATGATCATTTTAATTATGACTTATTAATTTGCAATATTTATTTTATACGATTCATTATTATTATTTTTTGAATATTTTAATGTCATTGTGTTATTTCCTTAAGAAACACATTAGATCGTTTCATTAATTGGTAGAACTAATGAAATATTTGAATACACGTTAATTTATATGTTTATACAACTCTTTGCCAAAAAAACTTGAGTTTTATTAGTTTGATTTAGCTTAAAAATTTAAAAAATCAACACGAATAACTTGGTTTAATATTTGAAAAAATCAAATCAACTTGGCCACGTACACCCCTACAACTCTCTTCCTTTTTTTGGGGCATGAAGTGTCATTTGACACCATTTTTAGTAGTAACTACCTATTCTTTGATAAATTCTCTCAAATGGTACTAACAATTTTTTTACATTGAATATGAGTCTTCTTTTAGGAAACTTGAAATGAAATCACAATTGAAATTTAAAATCTTTTTTTTTTTTTGTAAATAGAGATTTGAAGTTGATATTCTTGCATATTTCATTTAAAAAATGCATATTTGAAAGCAGGCATCTAAATTCTCGGGTTAACTACTTAGTTAAAAAGGATCGTGTATCAGTGGTAGAACCAGAAATTTAGCAAAGTGTGTAACTTTGTTATGAGTTGTGTTAAGGGTGTAAAAGATTATATGTATACTCATACATGAAAGTACAAGTTATATGTTTTGCCAGAAATTCGTTAGGTGGCTTCACCCATATGTATCAATACAAATTAGTAAGTGGATGATGTACCACATAATTTTTCAACAAAAAGAATCATGTGCACCGCGTTAGATGTAACACATAATTTTTCGATGTAGAGTGTACAGTAGACGGTCGTACTCGCCTAAGGTGTATCAGACAAAAAATGTGGACCGTTCGCCTAAGATTTGTACGTATCATCAATACGTACAAACTAAACTAATTAAAAGTATGAACATTGACATGTTTTATTTGAAATTATATTATTTATGACATAAAGTTACAATTAAAGTTGTTTGTAATCTTGATGATTTGTACACAAGACGAGAGATAATCAAAGTATTATGAAAGAAGGTGGACGCTTGTGGTTGTGATCATATCTCTCAGTAACCTTTTGAGTAAATGACTCAGGCATCTTTATCATCTTGAATTCTTGAAGAGAATCTAGAAATTCTGAACCATGTGGGAGCGTTACCAGTTCATTGCAGTATTCAATTTTGAGATGAGAAAGCATTGGCATGGCTGAAATTTCTACCCTCCATTTCTCGAATGAGAATAATCTTGAGAGTTCCAAGTGTTTGAGCTCTTGAAAACCCGAAGCAGAACATACCATCTGATTCACTTTGAAAGCATCATCTTCGAGCACCAGAAGCCGCAGGTTGTTGAGTTTTTCTAGTGTTGGCATTGGATCTTCCTCCAGTTGAGTGCTACGTAGGACAATCTCCGTGAAATTTTGAGAGATATCAAAGTATGGTGGTAGCGTTTTAATATAACCCTCAAAAGACACTATTGGTGGAACCCCGGATTTTAACATCTCACGAAAGGCAGAGTGTTTTGTATCTGAATAACAATCAAAGTTTTTAACTTCAAGGGAGCAACGACGAAGCCCCTTATCACTCCTACTTTTCATAAAGTCAGTTATTATATTAAGATCCTCAACACATACTTCAACCTTTGCTTCTAGGTTCCGCAGTTCTTTCAATTTGAAGAGATGGCGTATTTCACACAACTTGGAGTTGAAGTTCTTTAGTGTTTGAAGCTCTGCCAATCCATCAAGTCGGAGTTTTTTCCCATTTTGCAGTTGGAATACTAGTGGAAGATACAAATGTTGCAACCTTGCCATTTTCTGAAACACATTATATGGTATGATAGTGTTGTTGCCATTTTCTTTGTATTGAGTTCTCAAATCAAGGACTTGTAAGTATGACAGGTTGCTGATAGACGGACGCAGCTTCGCCAGGAAACATCCTTCGAAACTCAGATACCTCAAGAATTGTAGATCAGAAATGCCTTTTGGTAGTTCCCCTCTTGGAAAGTCTACCCTCCCGAAATCAAGAATCCTTAACGACTTGAATTCCTTAATATTTGACATTAGTGTGGATGGCCATGCAGACTCCCCTTCTACTGATCTGATGATTCGAAGACTCCAAATGTTTGAAGCTAACTCCGGTTTGACTTCAGCATCATACTTCCCTAGATAAATCACGACCCTACGCGTCCTGCCAAAAGAAAAGGAAGCTAGCTGATTAGATAAATCCATCACCTTGAGAAAATCTGTTTCTTCCGCTTTTGAGAGACACATATCTCCCATTAATCCTACAAGGTGGCAAGACTTGATCACGTCTATTATCCGTCTCACATCTATCATTCCCTTCTGTGCTAGAACCTTCAATCGTTCTTGTGTTATGTCCAATAATGTCATCCTGCTTTCATGACCCTTTGATGATGATGATATCAAACCCTCAATTTCCCATAAATGACACAACTTCTCTGGTTCTATCTGTGAATCTTCTCTGAAATGCCCCAAGTATAGAAAATATAGTTTTTGATCATCCAGCAACTCAGCATAACTTGGAGCCATAACTTGGGAAACATCTCGTCGTGCATTTTTCTGCACTGTCTCCCACTCACTTGCATTCTTTCCTGCTAACTGTTTCGCAAGTGCAATAATCGCCCCAGGTATACCTTCACACAGTTTTACCATTACCCTACCCATTCTCTCCAATATTGCCGATTGGATTTCAGCTCCTCCTGGTCAGAAAGAAACAACATAGATACCATTACTCTCTGATTTTTTAAATACAACAACATAATACTAAAGATAGCATTCCGATTAAAAATATATATACATACCTGGCCAAACCATCTCCTTAAATAACTTCCAGCTGTTTTCTTCAGTTAAAGGCCTCTTTTCACGAATATTAATTTCTTCAGTTATAATTTCTGCTACTTGTCTTGATCGAGTCGTAATCAGTATGATGCAACCTTTAGCTCCCAGGACAGAACGCAACATGCACCAATCATCAATTGAGCCTACTCCTTGTAGAACAATCAACGTCCTTGACATTTCAAGACGTTGTCTGACACAATTTTCCAAACTAGTTGGGGACATGTCAACATACTTGTCATCTATAGGACTTCCTTCAAACAACTCAAAAACATGTTGAAGTGCGTCATGGGCAGTGATGTTTTCAGATAGACGAATATTGACACGATGATGATGTCCAAACGCTTCAACAATGCGAGTGTCGTTGTATATTTCATTAGCAAGTGCAGCCTTTCCCATGCCGCTACGTCCCCATATGGGAACTGCTTGAAAATCGACTTCTGATGATACTTGTGAATTATGTAACAAAACTTGTATTATCTCCTCTTTTTCGTCCTCCATTCCAACAACAACTGCACCGTCTTCATGGTTGTAAACAAACTTGTTGTTTTGCCTGATCAATTGTTGGTTGTTGTTGGACTTTTGCAATATAGCAACTTCTTTCATCATCCGACACAAACTCGTGATATCAGTCATGGCCTTTTTCTGGGCAGCACCATGTCTGTTTAAAAATAAATTGGATCTTGATCTAACGCCATAAGTTTGGATCGCATTCTCGACCCTATAGACGTGCTCTTCGATTTCATTTACTTGCTCCCTATCTGTTGTTTCCAAATTCTTGATACAATGAACTGTTTCCATGATTTCTTCGTATGCCTTTGATCCAATTTGTTGTGTTTCTTTAGCCAAAGCCAATTGTTCAAGCTTCATCATTGCAGCTAATTTCTCCATTGCAGCTACTAATCGTCTTTACGCTCTCTCTATGGTTGTGAGATTTTCTCTATACTCTGCAACTCTTGGGTTATGAACTTACAAATGTGCCAATAATAAATCAATCAACTATTGTGAAATAGGAGTTATAAGGCAGAGAGGGAAGACCATAAAAATTGCCGAGTTTGAATTTGTTAATTTTATACAAATTTAAATGTATATCCACAAAGTTATAAGATATAAATATTAGCTAAAATCAAATTAAATAACACGACGCTATGCATTACACTAACCAAAAAAAACTTAAAACAGAGAGGGAGTACTATGTTGAATCGGCTCTCTAATACTATAAAAAACTAATTATTTTTTATTTAGTCAAACTTTGTTTTAACTTATTTTAAATTATTTTCTTTACTTATTTTAAATTATATTTTACGTTTATAAATCAAAAACTTAAAATACCATTTGATTAACTTTTAAGCCCAACCAAACGGGATCAAAATAAAGAGCTGTAGCCCAATCCCCTATTAAGAATAATTATAAATAAAATTTATTCAAATATTATGTTGATTAGCAATTCTCAAACACAAAACAAAATAATGGAGTTGGGAGTCAACTTGTGAAAAAATTGGTTTATTCCCTTTCTCTTACACAACACAACACAGAGAGGAGATAAGAGAGAAAGAATAAAAATGGCGGAAACAACATTGGAGTTCGCGTTAAGCAGCTTAACGCAACAATTGCTAGATAACATGGGTGTAATTGGTGTGATAAAGGATGAGGTGAATTGTCTGTTAAGCGAACTTCATCATTTGAGAGCTTTTCTTATCGAATCCAATAGAAATCGGAGGGGAAGTGAAATTCTGAAACATTTTGTGGAAGAGTTGAACAGAGCAATCAATAAAGCTGAGAATTCGATCGATAAATTCATGATTGAGGTCAAATTACACAAGAAAAGGGGGATTTATAGGATTTTCGATTTGTGTTATTTGGTAAAAGCCAAGCGCTGTTAGCTCTGATATCAGATCTATTATGGAGAAATTGAAGGAAATTCGGAAAGATACTGCTTATGCCCTTTCTCTGGCTCTTCAATTCGATGATTCAAAACAAACTGCTCATCAACTCAAAAGGGTACGCATCTCTTTCTTCTTTTTTTCTCGAATTTTATCCAAAACAATCTCTCTATCGTGATTTTTATTTGTGCGTTTGTTTATGTATTTTAGAGATGATCAACTTCAAGACATTTGAAAGTTTTACCATAAATAAATATTTGAAGATGAATCTAAATGCTAGCTAAAAATTAGTAGTACTAAATTATCTAATGGTTTTTTTTAAGAGAATACTTATATATATATATAATAAAATAATCATAAAAAATTCTCAATAGAAATAAGTATTGGTTTTAAAAAATTCACCTCATTTTTTTACCTCTCCAAACCCAACATAAATGAAAAAACACTACATTAAAAAAGATCTTTAACGGCAATTAATCAACAACAATAGTTTAGTTCAAAGGCGGAGTCACCTTGGTACAAGGGGATTCCGACGGAAAATTATACTATTTATACATGGTTAAAATAATAGTTTATGAATATATAGTAGATGTGAAACCTCCTTCGGCTGCTCTGTGTGTCTATTTCTACGAATTTTGAACTCTCTAATTGAAAATCCTGGCTTCTCCACTGATTTAATTGCAGTTAAATATATATTTTTAGCATTAATTAACACTCTTTATAAATATTCCTAAATCATATAATCAAAAATCTTATGACACTAAACTAATATTGTTAAATATTTTAACACTCTTTCTTAGTGATATGCTTATTGTCGATATATATATTTTTTTTGTTGTAGTAAAAAAGCTCAACCCCTCTTTTATTCAGTCATAAATGAGTTGGGTCACGTCTAAATTAAAAATAGAAAGATTGGATTTTCTTAGCTGGATCGTTTGGAAGGGTGAAAAAAAAGTGTGAGATAATTTTTTAAAGCTACGTGACATATATATACACCGTTTGTTAGATGACAAGGATATATATGCACCATTTGTTAGACATTAAGGGTATATATGTACCCATTTTTTTAACAAAAATCACAAAACGTTGAGTATGCAAAAATTAAAATGTTAGAAAAATAAAAACACATATTCAAGAAATTAAAACCACCCTTCCCCAAAACTATCCAAAAAAAAATCAATATGATCCATTTTCATGAGCGGAAATAATATAAATATTAGTTCACTTCAGTTCATTTACTATTTTCAATCTTTACGACATTTTTACATTAAATTAAATCTTAAGGAGTAATAATTACTACTACTTGTATGAAAGTAATAATCTTTTGATAAATTTTTTTCTTTTGATAAATTTTTTTCTTTTACTCCTCTCACTGAAACCAACAATCGTAGGGTTATAGTTTGAGGGTGCTTATCAGTCGAGCAACAACTCTTGTTTTGTGTCATGTTTTTCATTTTCATCCACCCTATTAAATTGGATTTGTGTTTATTAGATTTTTTTTAAAAAAAAAAGAGTAAAAAAGTAATATCTATTAAAACTTTGTGTTAATAGGCTCAAAGTTCTGTTATTTTTTATTTAGAAAACAAAAAGTGATTTTGGTGAAAAAAAAGTTATGTTGCTCACGTATGGGATCCTCCAAAAAAGTAGTGAATTTTTGGAGGATCTGCGAGCAAAGTGATTTATATATATATATATATATATATATATATATATATTATATATATATATATATATATATATATATATATATGTTGCTCTGCCTGAATTTTTTCATTTTTCATTTTTCATCTCAGGCTCCCGTTGTAGAGGAAGATGAGGTTGTAGGCTTTGATGAGGAGGCGGATGAAATTATCAACCGTCTTCTTGGAGGATCAGATGATGTAGAGTTTATTCCGATCGTTGGAATGCCTGGTCTTGGCAAAACAACTCTCGCAAATAAGGTTTTCAAGAGTGTTGGATATGAGTTCTACAATCGCATTTGGGTATATGTCTCTCAGTCGTACACCCGAAGAGACCTATTTCTTAAAATCATCAACCAATTCACCAGAAACACTGAACAATATCGATATGTAACTGAGGAGGCTCTAGCTGAAGTAATACACAAACATTTGTTGTCAGGAAAGTATCTGATTGTATTGGATGATGTGTGGACACGGGAACCTTTGGATGATGTCAAAATTGCTTTACCAAACAAGATGAGAGGTAGTAAAGTCTTGTTTACCACTCGAGATGACGAGGTGGGAAATTTTGTTGCAATGAACCTCATCATATAAAATTCCTAACCGACCACGAATGTTGGGAGCTACTACAGAAGAAGGTTTTCCACAAGGATAAATGTCCCCTGGACTTGGAAGTACTCGGGAAGAGCATAGCTAAGAAATGTATGGGTCTTCCTCTTGCAGCTTTGGTGATTGCGGGAGCCCTAACCGGGAGAGGCAAGACTAAAAGTGAGTGGGAAATAGTGCATCAATTTGTGAGTGAACACATTATTAGTAGTGATATTATGATGACCAAGAAATTGGTGCAGATGAGTTGTGATAGTTTGCCTGTCAACTTGAAAGCTTGCTTCTTATATTGTGGTGCTTTTCCTAAAGGTTCCGAGATCCCTGCTTGGAAGATAGTCCGGTTGTGGATCGCGGAAGGGTTCATACGAGAAACAACGGGATCAAAAATTGAAAGTGTAGCAGAGGGTTACTTGAATGAACTTGTCAGCAAGAGCTTACTGATGGTAACACAAAGGACATCCAATGGCCAAATAAAAACATTCCGCGTGCATGACTTGTTACATGAGTTCTGTACGCTCAAAGCAAGTGAGGAAAATCTTTTCAAAGAAATAAAACTAGGTGTCGAGCAATCTTTCCCCAGAAACCATGAATTATCCACATTTCGCCGCCTTAGCATTGATTCTTCTGTTCAAGAATTCATTTCTACCAACCCTTATGGTGATGGCATTCGTTCCTTCCTCTGTTTCTCCTCTCGGAACATTGTGATGTCCCCATATGAGTTAGAGACAATCCCGAAATCCTTTCCACTACTGAGGGTTCTTGACACTGAGTCCATATTATTTGAGTTAGAGACAATCCGAAAATCCCCATTCCAGAAGCAGCTTTTTCAGCTATATCATTTGAGATACCTTGCTATATCAAGTGACTCGTTAAAGATCCTTCCTAAATTCATGGAGGACCTGTGGAATCTACAAACCCTCATAATTTCGACTCAACAAGAGACATTGAACATAGAAGCAGACATATGTAACATGCCACAACTTAGGCATGTTCACACAAATGCCTCTGGTAAATTGTGTCCCTCTGTCCTAAAAACAAGAAATCATCGTAGTGCTTTACAAACTCTTTCTATAATAGAAGCTGAAACCTTGACAGAGGATGTGTTTGCAAGGTGTCAAAATCTGAAAAAGTTGGGTATTCGTGGGGATATGACCAAGTTGGTTGGTCTATTGAAGTTAGAATACCTCGAGAAATTGAAGCTAATGAATTTAGCAAGTGGGGAGTTGCAGCTTGATTCAGAAAATTATGGATTCCCTCGGAGGTTAAAGCAGTTAACTTTATCAGGTACGTTGTTGGATTGGAATGAGATACACAGAGTAGTTGGCCATTTGGAGCTTCTTGAAGTGTTGAAGGTGAAAGAGAATGCATTTAGGGGGCATTCTTGGGAGTTGAAGAAGGATTACGTGTTTCCTTGTCTTAAGGTATTATGGATTGAAAGCTCAGAACTAGTTTATTGGAAGGCTTGTGATGAGAATTTTCCGAGCTTAGAGAGGCTTGTCCTTCGTAATTTAAATAAGCTTGAGGAAATCCCTATAAACTTTGCCAACATACGCAACCTGAAAATGATGGAACTGGTGAATACAACAGCCAAATCAACTATTAAATCTGCCCAGGAAATAGAATCCAAAAGTGTATGTACTGGATTCAAGCTAACCATTTTCCCGCCCGATACATAACTCTGATTGCAACTAATCAAATCTCTTCAGAGGTCAGCCAGTTACTACTTTCTTTTGTCAACTGAATGTCGTCGTGTTTCTGTCCTCCTTGCACCTCTTCTTTTGGCTCTCAACTTTCTATATCTGCAACTGAATTGGTGTGCCTATATTCTCCTTTGGTTTTGTCATTTTGTAATTGGGATTAGTATGCTCTTTCTTTATGTATAATGTACTTCTATATCTCAAAACAATAATTATAGCTTTCCATTTGATTCCATTGATAATCTTTCTAGGAGAGACCATGAGATTAAATTGGAAGTTTAAGTTGGAGAATACAGTTATTGCTAAGCACGAGGCTATCAAGCTTTCATATCTGTCAAATAGATTTCTTAGTTTATAATCACATTCACATGTTTGGATAATTGTCTAGAGCACATATTTTTATCCTACCGACAAAAAAAATGATATGATCGTTAACCAACCAAAATCATAAAATTTTGAAAGATTGGTCATCAAAAGTGAAGCCACCTATTTAACATTGGTTATATCACTGCATCATCTTATCATATGAATGCCAACAAACAATTGAAAATCAACAACATTTCCTGTTGGGAAACACTTCATAAAACTTGCAAGTACCATATTTTTTTTCCATAGAAATAAATACACAACCTAAATAGTGAATGTTAAACATAAATTGAACAAATAACTGATTTAACATGAAAAAAAAAATAGATTACGTACCCGTCCAAATGTTGCTATGCAATGCAACATTTGGGGTCGTTTGGCCATAGATTTCCCAAATAATATTTGGGGAAAATTTGACAAATAATATTTGTCCATACAATTTGTCATTATTTGGCAAACATTTCAAATTTTTAATTACTAGTTTTTTCTAATATTTGGATCATATCTCATTATTTGGGATCTTTTGAAAAATAAAATTTTACCCCAAACTTTTATCTTTTACAAAAGCATGCTCTATAGTAATTGTTTGCGTTGTATTGCATAACTTTTTACGTGAACAACAAAATAGTGATGAAATATTTAGTGAATATTAAATAATGATATGATTGTTGATAAAAATAATGAAAAATTAGCTCAAGGTAACAAAGTCATGTGTTTCGTCTACTTCACGATGTATGAAATGATGTTTGTTGCACTCACTCCAAATTATCACATTGCTCTAGTGTCATGGCCACTATTTGTTATTGTTGCAACGAACATCCAATTGACTTGTAATACAAACTTATAGTTAGTTTTGATAGTTTTTAAAACTTATAGGTATAAATCATATTTTTCAAAAAAAGTGAAATATATTTCCCAAATCTTATGGCCAAACACATGGTGAAATTTCACTCAAATAATATTTGCCAAGAATATTTGAAAATTTATGATCAAACGCTAGCTTAGTACGAAGCATAGCAAGTTTAAATGAGAAGGATCAATAGTTTATATAGGGGAAAAACTCTAACATAAAGAAGAGGTAAAATATAATTATTCATTTATGTACCGCAATAAAAGATACATAAGAAATTATATATAATTATTAGTATTACCGGAGGAAGATCAAAAGCCAAAAACCATTTAAACTGAAAAGTGAACTGACTATAAAAAGATGAATAATCCTCCACACTTACCCTGTGTTATGCTCTACTTAAATTAAAATTAAATGGGAGTTGGATAAGTTATGTCAAACATTCATTAAAGAGGAAGACGAAAAAAATATTGTATGCATTAACTATCAGAGTTTTTGACCAAAAACATCCTTTAATTATACCTCAAATTTAAATTATATCCTTAAAGTATCATTTCAAGCAAAAAAACATCTTTTAACTATACCCCAAACATAAATTACATCATTAAAGTATGATTCCTATCATAAAACATCCTTAAAGTATTTTAAAGTGATTAATTTTCATCCTTCTACTTGAATATCTCTAGTCACAAAAATCAAGTCGTCCCATCCTAATTATTATTCTTAGATATGCCAAAAATATTATCGTGAAATTTTTTGTAGTTGAATTAAGAATTATGCAAAACATTTAATTTGACCGTTTTATTCATTCATTTTTCATGTAATTTTAATTAAAAATATCATTAGTTTAAATATGTTTCTGCTCAATTAAATATGTTAGAAGCGACATTTGTTAGAGACTTCCACTTCTAGTAATGTAGAATGAAACTCAAATACGAGACATAATCAATATTTTGGTCACTTCAATATTAGATTGACCTAAATATCTATTGATTTTATTTGGTTAAGAAAATGATCAAAATAATTAATCTCCAACTTCTTTCCGTTACGAAAAAGGCAAATTATGTACGCGCACATCTTCCAATCATTTTTAGTTTCCATAAGTAACAATGTCTAAGATTTTTTATATTTTTCAAAAACTTCTTGTAGCAAATAATGAAATTATGCAGAATAACTTTTGTTCATAGTCATGTTAACTGTTCATGTTTTCGTAACATCCATTAGTTTTTTGACAATATCTAACAAAAGGATGAAAGTTGTTCATTTATAAATACTTAAAGGATGTTTTCTGCTAAAAATGATACTTTAAGAATGTAGTTTAAGTTTAGGGTATAATTAAAGGATGTTTTCTGCTAGAAATGACACTTTAATGATGTAGTTTAAATTTTAGGTATAGTTGAACGACGGTGAAAACATTTGCTGCAGTGGGCTTGAATCTCCTTAAAGAGAGCGAGATATCTGCGCCTCAGCCTAAAGAGATTAATTTCTTCATTTTATTTTCAATTGTAATCTTGCAATTTTATTATCTTGGAAGTTTTTTCACTAACATCTAACACCCCTAACCTTCAACCCTTGACCATCCCACTCACCCACCCAAACCTCCAACTTTTACCCCTAAACGATCCCATCACCACTACTCCCGGACCCTACACCCTCCCACCCTACTACTTTTTTTTTTGCTAATATTATACGTTGTAAAAGAATAAATATATCTCTAAACTATCATAAATTGTATGCAGATACCGTCTGTCAGACTTTTGAGACATTGATGCCTCTGCCGTCTAAAAATTAGATCATATATGGTCTTCACTCTAACGGAAAACTAGGAACATGTGGCGTAATCTTATCCGTCGTTTCGATATTTAATAATTGTCGATCGGCGAATAAGATTATGACATGGGTACTTTTGTTAGTATAAAAGAGTACATATGCTCTAGTTTTTGGACTACAGGGGTACCAATGTCCCAAAGTATGACGGAGGATATACATACCATTTACTACCGTTTAGGGATATATTTGTCATTTTTTTCCTATTATATATAATTGCTTAATAACTAATTTATGAATTCAAAAATGCTCAACGGAAGAGTGACAAGTTGATTGATGATTTAAGGTTATAAAAATGAAATAATTGCAGCAACAAGATTTAGATGATGAATTAAGCAAGCGTTGACCAGGATGTCGGAGATAGTACTCCGGTCCGCCGGTGAAAGGCTTCAGAATTTATTATCAGAAGAAACTGCAGGATTGGATAGCTCTGTTAGGGAAGATTTAAATTCCATACTCAAAAAGCTACAGTTGAGTTATACTTTATTGAAAGACAAAAACAGGGTAAATGAAATTGAAAACAAAGTGAGGATAATTGAAAAACTCAATTATCGAATAGAAGACGAAATCGAATCTTCAAAAACGTGGAGATTTCTTAGTCTCAGAATCTCGAAGATCAAATCAAAGATGGAAACTATCCTCAAACAAATCGACAATATTGTTATTAATGGAGTAAGCACCTCCCTCCTTCCTCTTCGAAACCAAATCACCAACATAGTTGGTCTTGAAGAAGATATTGAGCGACTATGCAGATCAATGTTATCTGATTATTCATCTTTTCCGTCCTCATCCTCATCCTCGTCCTCCCATATTGGAGTACCAGTTATTATTCCAATATACGGAGTTGTTGGTTCAGGCAAAACTACACTTGCTAGATCAATACATGACAAATCAGCCATTGTTGAAAGGTTTGATTATCGGATATGGATTGATGTTCCTCGTGAAGACTTTGATGTCGGATACATACTTGAGAACATAATGGAGTCAGTAAATCATGGATGGACGCGGTGCAGCAGCTCCAAAAAACAATTGCAGGAACGTGTTGAGAAAATATTTAATTCTAAGAAGAGCTTATTTGTATTTGATGATGTGCGATACATACAAGCTTGGGAAACTCTTTACAGAGCACTACCAGAATTATACTCGGGTAGTTACGTACTTGTAACTACCCGAGTTGAATATGTAGCGAAATACATATTAAAAAAACACAGTCAGCCTGTATATAACATGAATTCCTTGAACGAGGGTGATAGTTGGAGATTGTTCGACATGGTGTTATCTCACAGTCACAGGGCATCATCATCATCAGGTCAGTTAATTTAATTCTACGATCCTCTCATATGATATGTCTAATACAGTATCTAACTCTGTGCAGATAGGGAAATGGTTAGATGTTGTTATGGGTTACCAGGGCTCATCAAGCATCTTGCATCGTCTAAAAGAAGTGATCAATCATTTATCTCTGAATACTATTGTCTACTTTATAAAGAAGAGTTACCAAAGGAATTGCAACCATGCTTTATTTACTTGGGTCATTTCCTAGAAAATCAATTGATAGATCCCGAAAAGTTGTCCCATTTATGGATGATCGAAGGGTTATTATCAACAAGACAAAGTGTTAAAGGGGATCAGAGCATGACTGAGAGATATCTGAAAGAACTAGAACGTATGGGCGTGGTAGAGCTGCAACCAGAGGAAGTTCAATTATTCAAGGCTTATCGCTTTGTTCAAGGTATGGAAAAATTTTGTGTCTCAAATTGTGAAGAAAAATGTTTTCTCAAAATCATTGATTTAAGACGAGAAAACTGTTCACTCTCATCGAGTGACAGACCACGTCGACTTGTGATATATCTAGGTAATCACACAGTTGATATTCCTCCTAAAGTTTCTAAAACTATTCTTAGTCTTAGAGTGGTTCTTCTTGAAAACCAGCACACCCCTACTGAAATGCTAAACCTCAAGGAGTTTAAAGGGCTCAGAGTTCTTGATTTTGATGGGATTGATTTTAGAACACTGAAACTACTGACGGGTATTTCCAATCTCGAGTTATTGAGGTATCTGAGCTTAAAAGGGTGTATCCTCGATGAGTTGCCATCATCTATTAGCAAGTTATCTTACTTGCGAGTATTTGATTTGAGAGTAGAAAAAGGAGCATCCGCTATAAAAATCCCAAACGTCCTATGGGAGTTGAGGAGGCTGAAACATTTATACCTTCCGCTAGAATTTGCAACTCAAAATGGTGAAAAACTCCGACTCAATAGCTTGACACAACTTGAAACCTTGGTGAACTTCAACACGAGCTTGTGCAGAGCTAATGATGTCTCAACACTTTGTAAACTCCATTACCTGGAGGCAAAGGTTGAAAATAATTTCCCCGACTTTGAATCAGTCACCAGTTACATGAGAAGTAGTACTTCAAACAAATGTCCGCTACATTGCTCCATTGACATCATAGATTTGAATTGCTCTGCACCCGAACGTAGTACTGTACTAGAAGAATTCTTAGGTTGTGAAGTACTCCAAACCTTGAAATTCAAAGGATTTATTGGACCCCTATCACCATCTCCTAAAATCTCCGCGAATCTCACTCAGTTACGTCTTCATAAGTCTTGTCTTAAACAAGACCCCATGCCAATCTTGGAGAAGCTTCCTAGTTTAGGGATTCTTGGCCTCAATGATGATGCCTATATGGGGAAGGATATGGTCTGTTCAGCTTCAGGTTTCCCTCAGCTCAAATGCTTACAACTCCTCAATTTGTCCGAGCTGCAGAGAATCCATGTGGAAAATACAGCCATGCCTATACTTTCCGACATAGAAATCGACAACTGCCAGAAACTTGATATCAACAGCATTCAACAGTTAGACGCAGTATTGCTTGCCTCAAAAAAATTTATCTAATCCTATTGTAACTTCTTAATGTTGCTTCTTTTTCATATGAATGTTTATGTTGCTTGAGACAAAATGATTTATCAAGTTTTGAACATTTAACTAGACATTTCTTATCACATTCTGAAGAATATAATCGAAACACATAGTTTGTAGAATCATTGAATTATGTTTCACTAGTCTTAACAGTGGACAAACTACACTAGAGAATCAGAGTCTATGAATCATACCTTATCACAGAGTTGTTCTAACGCTCTTTAGGCAAGATGTTTCTTGATCATGAAATATATAGCAACACCTGCATTCTCGACTATTATCACCCAATTCTTTCAAAAAATAACCCAAACCCTACCCAACTATCTTAACCCCCACCCTAAGTTGCAACAAGAGTTGAAGAAACAAGGCATAGAAGGACTAGGTTACAGCACAATGATGAACAACACAGCAAAGATCACAAAAGTGATGATAGCAGAAGATGAATCAAAGGTAACTTCTTTCACTATTAATCATGAACTCTTAGAAAGGATACCAAATCCAAATGTACAACGTTCTGCGACTAACAGAATTAAAGTTGAAGGGTATGGGTTATAACAGAAGGTAAAACTAACTATTAAACAAAAGTTGAGGTAAGCAAGCCAAATTAAAACTAGAGTTAACAGAAAATATGATGAAATAGGCAAATACTACTGACAATTACTTATTGTAAACTGAAACAACAACAGCAAACTACAAAAATTAAAGCAGTCCAACCAATCCCATTTATCATATAATGCTTGCAAGAATCTATTTAGCCATGTTTAGTTTCTCTTGAATATACTCTTAAAGTATTCAAATAAACTTAAAATTATATTTGAAATTTGAAACACTCGGAGTTCTATTTTCCACTTTCATTATCTTATTTGGAGTTTTCCATCCAATTAAAGAAGTTTAGTGATGGCGATGAGATAGTATCACGAAGGGTAAAACTAACTATTAAACGAACCTCAACCATAAGCAAGCCAAATTAAAACTACAGTAAAACATAAAATATGACAAAACAGGGAAATACGACTGACAATTACTTGTTGTAAACTAGAAATAAGAACTGCAAACTACAAAAATTAAAGCAATCCCATTTAGCGCTTTACGCTTGCAAGAACAGCAAGAGGAAACTGTCTGTGGAACGAAATTAGTAGCGTGAAATCCTCTGCTACGTTGATAAGTGAGTTCTCGGATGAAATTGACCACTATGATCAGTGTTGTTGAGCCTGCCGACTTGGGGCACCACCACCATAAGGTCCATTTTGCTGAGCACCATAATTACCAGAACCTTGTGAATTTCCACTAGCATCGCCATAGCCACTGCCCATGTAACCTCCACCTGATTGCATATCTCCTGATGCACCACCTCCATAAGCACCATCATTTCCGCCATATCCACCATAGCCATAACCTTGATTTCCATATCCTGTGGCTCCACTTGGAGACTGGCCAGCAGCAGATCCACCGTTAGTAGGCCCACCTCCACCACCAGCACTTGAAGCACCCCAGGATACATTACCATAGCCCATATTACCATATCCAGAAGAAACCTGAGAGCCCCACGAGCTTCTTGGTCCACCAGCTTGACCACTACCATAACCGGCACCAGGCACATTTGGATTTCCAAAGGCAGCACCTGCAGCACCACCATATCCAGGATTGACACCCCCATAGCCAGGATTGGCTCCACCGTAACTTCCATAAGCACCATAACCCATGCCATTGTTGGACGATCCATAACCATAACCTGCGGTACCATATCCAGAGGAACCATAAGATGGATAACCACCTCCAGTGTTTTGTGATTGCATGTATCTGTTGGTATCCATTCTGTCATAAGAACTGGTATTGTCACCATACCCCTGGTAACTTCCACCACCCATACCACTACCACCATTGCCCGTGGAACGACCACCAAAACCAGAATTACTATCTTTAGGAAGAGCACGTTTTACTTCTACTTGTTTCCCACTGAGATCATGATATGCCTTGTGTAAAACCCTATCTACTGCATCTTCAGAATCAAATGAAATGAAGCCAAACCCACGAGGTCGGTTGGTCTGTTGATCATACATAATTG
The DNA here is from genome assembly GCA_027704765.1 of Solanum habrochaites. Classification (NCBI taxonomy): domain Eukaryota; kingdom Viridiplantae; phylum Streptophyta; class Magnoliopsida; order Solanales; family Solanaceae; genus Solanum; species Solanum habrochaites. Next base: position 473,260 of record JAKWJA010002491.1, read on the forward strand.
CTACATCAGTGACATTACCGTAAGTTTCAAAGTAAATTCTAAAGTCATCCTCAGTCAGAGTGGGAGGCAATCCCCCAACAAATATTTTCTTGGTCCTGGTATTTCCACCACCTCCAAAACTTCTACCACTGCCCATATTTCCAGATTTTGGACCCTGTTGTTCCTCTCTGGACAAGGCCCTTTTAGCCTCAACCTATAAAGAAAAAAATGTCATTGAGCTAAGTAAAAGAACATCAAATTCAGATGCAAGCAAGACAGACACAAAGGACAGATATTTTTTAATAAAAAGATGCCCAAAATTTAAGTCAATTTTCCATCAACTAGGTTATTACTTGGGGCGAAACCTCTACTAAAGAGATAAAATTATCATCTGAACACTTCTTTTTAACAAAGAGAGTCTTATTGTGACTTCCCGAAAGTACAGATGAAACAACAGGCCTGGATAAACAAACACAAATGATTTGACATCTTAATAGAAGCGCCTTAACCGAAGTGATGGCACTATGACCAAGTATAAGAGCACTGAACTGTGAAAGGCACCACTTTAAGAAATTATCACAGGAAATTTTCCATTTGACAGTGCAACTAGCAACAAAGGGATGATTCACAAATGCACTATTAAGTCACTAAAATGTTCAGAGCAAATAATGCTCTAATCTAGAAAGAAAATGCATATTTACCTAAAATAAATCACTATCATAGTGCTCTAATCAGTTACCTACTTACCATCACCACTACAGAACTCGTTGTGAACAAACCATTATCTATTCTCATTAATCATACCAAAAGAGGACATTAGGACTAAAATAACCCGCCCGCACCCTATCAACCGAAAGAAAAACTTATCTCTGTCAACAAGTCAGCGCACTGCTTAACAATAATATCTACTACTCTATGCACCACATTTTAGGACATCGTTTTCAACAAGTCAGATATTATTTCATCATTATCACACCAAGAAAGTGTCAAAAACATCGGGGAGGATACATTCATCCCACTTCCCATTCATTGCATCAAGTGCATGGCTTGATAATGAAACACAGTTTGCTGCACAGTTCCAGCTTTGGAAGGCACAATAGAGACACATCACCTAGCAAATTATATTCTTATACAAAACTTACAATTATGCAACACAAGCAAAAACTTGTACTACAACAACAACTACTACTACTGCTACGCATCGACCCCACCAAGTCTACCCATCGTATAACAAGTAATTTAATTCGGGAAACTTACAAATTTACAACTCTATTCACCACATTGTATATACAGTCCTCTAATCAACAAAGAAGGGCACATCAACCCAATATTTTTTCTGAAACAAGAAAAGGAGCATAATGGCAATAAGACACCCGTTGCATCAAAGTGCATGGCTCAATCAACGGAAGCAATCTGGTCACATAATTCTAGCTTCCCAAGGGACAACAGCAACACACACTACAGCAAAAATTGCCGCGCAAACACAAAACACCATTACACAGCTCATTAAGAATCATTCAGCCCACGTGGCACTCAAACATACAACAGAACTACTGCAAGGATTTAGTTAACCTCATCCAGTGATTACACATTTGAAAAAAAAAAAGGACACAAACAACACACTGTGTACTCACAAAACTTACTCGATAAACTATTATTTACAACAAAGCACAAGATGCAGACTTCACTTAAGTATAGGAGAATTTGTCTACTCACAAAATTGTCTGAGAGATACTATTACTCATAAAAAACGACAACACAAAAGATACAGACTTTACTTTAAATGTCAGGAGAACTAGATAAATACAAACCACAGCCAGAAGAAGATAACAAAACCATACCAAAAAATTTCATGAGCATACCAGCTCAAGAAATGAAGTGATCTGAGAGACCCAAGAAAAGACTTAAACTTTAGTACCCAAAGAGCATAATCAAACTAAGATCATATCTGTATCACAACTCAACAAGGATAAAGACATGCTTAAAATGATAATCAGCTACCAAATAAAGACCGCACAACTCAAATGTCACGATAATAGACACGAAAGCACAATTTAAATTGGAAATGCCACATTAGGAAACAATCACAAAACAAGCACATTTAACCAGAACTCCACAACCCAGGGAAAATAAAGCAGAAAAATAAACAGCACACAAAAGCCACAAATACAAGAGGAACTCACATCATGATAACAGAAGCAAAAACACATCCTAAATTGGAAATGTCACATCAGGAAATGCCTAGAAGACAATCACAAAATCAGTACACGTAACCAAAACTCCACAACTACAACATTTCAAATAAAATCAATAATCACGAAAACAGTCAAACTAATGAAACCCCAGAAGCTAATACAGAGAAACAAACAAAATTAACGAAACCCCATAAGCTAAAATCACGAAATCAACAAAAAAATAAATCTCACCGTACGTCCATCAATTACATGGGTATCCTGAAGAACCCTATCAATAACACTAGGATCTGCAAATACAACAAACCCAAATCCTCTAGGCTTCCCAGTAATCTTATCCCTCATTACTACAGTCTGTTCAACATCACCATACCCTTGAAAATACTCCTTCATCTTCTCCTCTGATGTTTCCCATGATACCCCACCAATAAATAGTTTTCCTTGATCTGAATCCATACTTTTTTCTCTCTCCCCCTATACTTTTTCTCTCTCTATCTATATATATATATAAGATGTATATGTATGTATAACGAAAAAATTGTAGATTTTTGAGTGTGTGTGTGAGGGAGAAGAGAGAGTGAGGGTTTGTGTAAGAGAAAATCTGGAAAAGAGGCGCAGACTAGGGAAGCGAATAGTAGTGAAGGATTATGAATTTTGGGGACAAAGAATGAACGGTTGTGATTTGATGAGATCAATGGTGGTGATTGAGAAAGCAAATTTTGATAATTTTATATATTTTTATTTGAAAGGAGCATATAAATATTAACAAACGAGTTGCGGTGAGACGGTAAGTATTAGAGTTCAATTTTAATCATAAGGATGTTTGAGTTTGATGTAGCGAGTATGCTAACGCACACAAAATCATTAGCCGATTTTTTTGGTTTTTGGTTTGTGTTAATTTATGAATATTTTGATGATATGGCTTTCAAACGAGTTTTTTGTGAAATCATTATGGAACCTTCCGTAGAGAGTTGGGAAAGTTGTATGTATTGTCTCACCATTTTAGAGTCTATTTTGGACATTCAAGGGTCAATTTACACAAATTTTAAGCGATCTTTCAATTTTTTCAATCTGTGTTAGCTAATAAATATTTTATCGATATACCTTCTGGATCTTTTTTTTTTTGGGAAACCTTTATGGAATCCTCCGTAAAGGAGTTAGGGGACCAAGATGTACAGTCTCGTCATTTTCAAAGTCTAATTTTGACATTTAGGAGCAATTTACAGTGATTGAGTAAATTTTTTCACTTTTTTTTGTGTGTTAGTCAATAAATATTTTATTGATATGGCTTTCCAATGATTTTTTTGTGAAATCTTTATGGAACCCTCCGTATGGCGCTGGGGGAGCAGTATGTACAGTCTCGCCATTTTAAAAGTCCATTTTGGATATTTAAGGGCAATTTTAAAAAATTAGGCGATTTTCTTTATTATTGTGTGTTAGCCCATGAATATTTTGATGATATGGCTTTCGGACGATTTCTATGCAAAAATTTTACGAAAACCCTCTATAAGGGGTTGGGAGAGAAGTATGTACAGTATCACCAATTTTAGAGTCCATTTTAGGTATTTAGGAGCCAATTTACATAAATTAGGCATTTTCTTAATTTTTTATGTGGTGTTAGCCTATGAATATTTTGGTGATAAGTTTTTCATATGTTTTTTTGAGAAATTTTTATGGAACCTTTGTAGGGTGTTGGAGGAGAAGTATGTAAAGTCTCATCGTTTTCAAAGTCCATTTTGAGCATTTAAGGATCAATTTACATGAATTAGATGAGTTTCGTAGTCTTTTGCATGTGTTAGCCCATGAATGTTTTAGCGATATGACTCCCAAACAATTTCTTTAATTTTTGAAACCTTTATGAAAACCTATGTATGGAGTTGGGGAAGCAGTACGTACAATGTCATCATTTTTTCAATCCATTTCGGAGTCTTTAAGGGGCAATTTACAAGAATTAGGTGATTTTATGTAATTTTCGTGTTTGTTAGTAAATGAATATTATGACAATACGACTTTAAAATGAAAAAAAAAATTGGAATCCTACATGGGAGTTGGGGGGAGCAATACGTACAGTCTCACAATTTTCATAATTTTATTTTGAATATTTAGGGGCCAATTTACAAGAATAGGCGATCTTTTTTCAGTTTATTGTCTATGTCAGCCCATGAATATTTTAATTCTGTGACTTTAGGATGATTTCTTGGTGAAACCTTTATGAAACCAACCATAGGGAGTAAGGAAAATAATACTTACAGTCTCACCATATTAAGAGTCCATTTATGGCATTTAGGGGGCAATTTACAGAAATTAGGAAATGTTCTCCATTTTTTTTTTGTATATGTTAGCCAATGAATATTTTTATAACATGTCTTCCAAATGATTTCTTTGCAAAATATTTAACCGAACCCTCTGTCGGGACTTGGGAGGGAAGTACGTACATTATCACCATTTTTATAGTCCATTTTGATATTTAAGGATCAATTTACAAGAATTAAGCAATATTCTCAATTTTTCGTGTATTAACCTATGAATATTTTGATGATACGATTTCCAGACGATTTATTTGTGAAACCTTTATGGAATCTTCTATATCAATTTGGGGGAACACTACGTACACTCATTATTTTTGGAATTTCGTTGGACATTTAGGGGGCAATTTACAGAAACTAGAGGATTTTTTAAAAAAAAATTCATGTATGTTAGCCCATGAATACTTTGGTGATATGGATTATGAACAATTTCTTTATGAAATCTTTACGGAACCCTCTGTAGAAATTCGAGGAGCAGTACATACAGTCTCACCATTTTTTGGAGTTCATTTTGGTATATAGGGGGTAATTTATACGAATTAGGCTATTTTTTCAATTTTTCATCTATGTTAGCCAATGAATATTTTCGTTGAACCCTCCATAAAAAGTTGGGGTAGCAGTAGGTATATTCTTACCATTTTCGACGTCCATTTCGGGCATTTAGGAGACAACTTACATAATTCTTTTTTTGTGGGCTTATGTTTTTGTGATATGACTTTCAGACGAATTTTTTGTGAAGCCTTTACAGAACCCTCAGTATGGAGTTGGGGAGAAGTACATTCAATATCACCATTTTTAGAGTCTATTTTGGATATTTAGGGTCCAATATACAAGAATTAGACAATTTTCTCATTTTTTGTGTGTGTTTAGCATATGACTATTTGGTGATACGACTTCCAGACGATTTCTTTGTGAAATTTTTGTAGAACTCTCCACGAGGAATTGTTGGAGCAGTATGTACAATTTCACTATTTTAAAAATCCATTTTGGACATTTAGGGTCAATATACAAGAATTAAACGATTTTATTAGTTTTTCGTGTGTGTTTAAGCCCATAAATATTTTAATGATATGTCTTTTGGATGAGCTTTTTTCGAAACCATTATGAACTCTCCATAGGGAGTTGGCGTAATAGTACGTAAGGTCTTACCACTTTTTAGTATCCATTTTGGGCATTGAGGGATCAATTTACAAAAATGTAATCAATTTTCTTAAATTTTTTTGGATCAGCCTATAAATATTTTGATAATATTACTTTCAAACGATTTCTTTTTAAAACCATTACAAAACCCTTTACGATTGTCTAACTTCACTTGTCTAAGTAGAATAAGACTCACTTGGGACATGTTCGAATCACATAGTATTCCACACATGATTAAATTCCAAAAAAATAACAAAAAAGATAAAATAAAATCTTACTAGCATAATATAATATCTTTATTTATAAGCAAATCTTAATGTTGTTTATTTCTCACTTAATGAAGTCCACCTTATCACATGACAGAGATCTTCTCATGTGGTTCTCACTATTTGCTCCAATTGTTAAAAATTTGCTTACACATTGACTAAAGATTTTCTCTTTTATTCGATATTTGATATTCATATTAAAATTTAATTTAATCCAGATAATATCATTCATTTTTAGAACGACATTTTCAATAGATTGTTTTTCATGCTCCTAACGTATTTTTGCTAATTCAAAAAATTCAAACTTGAGACCACCAATTAAGATATTATAGAGATCTCAACTATCTCATCACAAAACATATTGACTGCTTCTAATATTCTTGCTTGTATAATGTTTCACGTGATGTTACACTAAGAATATAACTTAGTAATCGTTCCGAAGTGAGTTAAAAAATTATAAATTTTTAATCTATACTTTCAATAAAAACAAAAATTTATAACACCACAATTATTTTTATATTTATAAAAGGACAAATACTTCACATGATGTTGGTTGAACTCCATTAATAATAATGACTATAAGAGGCTTAATAATTATTTTTATTCAACATAAGAGACAAATATACCCAAAAATATTCAAATTTCAAATATTGGAATTTAATAAGTTTGGTCAAACTTATGAAATTAATTCTCTTCATCAACTCCCACCTCTTTCTTACCTAGGGAATATATATTCTACTCTATGAGTTGTTGTTTTTTTTAAAAAAAATAATTAGTAGTACAATATTTTGTTGTCATTCTCTTCAAATACTAAGATATTATGATTTTCTTGATAAAAAAATAATAACAATCTTTCATTATTAAATTATTTTTGAAGAAAGAATGTCATTTTCATATTTCATGTAACACTCTAAATTACTCCCTCTATTACCTCATTATGTTTCAATCTTATGTATTAATTAATTCAATGAGCCATAATAACAATTTTTATTTTATTTTTTTATCACTGCAAAAACATTTAAAATAGATTTAACACCATCAATTCTTTTTCAAAAAATTCTTTAAGTTACATGTGATCATGTCTAATCAAACACAGTTAGTAGTACATAATAAAACATAGGGACCATCACTTTTTCCTTAAAAAAACTTAACTATTTTTCTGATAAAATAATTACCACTTTTTCATAAAAATACACTATTTTCTAAAGTATAAATAGTACTACTCATTTATTATTCATCTATCACTAAGATAATAGTGTGGTAAATTGGGTTGATTCTCGTCTAATCAAAGTTCTTGAATTCTAAATAAATTTTTTTGTTAAATAGTGCTTATAAAGCGTTATTATTCAAAGTAATTGAATTTTAATAAAAATATCGAATATTAAGTTTTTTTTAATTTTTTATTTAATAGTTAAAATTTGCGTTGAAATTCCAACTAAATCGGAGTAACAAATTGTGAATCAATTTAGAAGATGACGCTTCTAAAGTTATTTTCTGCATATTTCAAATCCGAATTCAAAATTATTAATTAAAGTTGAAACAGTTTTATCATTACAATACGATCCCGATATTTTTCATTTCATGTGTAATACTAGTAGAGATAACTCCTATCTGCACAATTAAAGAGAGAGTACCAAGACAAGGCTCCCTTTTTTTTAGAAGAAAGAAAGAAAACAAAAACAGCAAGTAAACCCTTCCAACATTTTCACATTTTCACATTTCAAAAACTCAAGCTTGAAATCTTTATAAAAAAAAAAAAATACAAAACAACAATGGAATAATCCATCAAGAATCCACAAAATGAGTATGGCATCAAAGCCATTTTGCATATTCTCTCTTTTCTTAGTTATATTTACCATTTTCAAGCTAACCCCACAAGCTAAATCTGATTCTGATTATACTAAGTTGATTTACAAGGGTTGTGCAAAGCAAGATTTATCAGATCCATCTGGGGTTTACTCACAAGCTCTTTCTTCCCTTTTTGGCACTCTTGTTTCACAGTCCTCAAAGTCTAAGTTCTATAAGACTAGTACTGGTAGTGGGCAATCTACAATTTCTGGTCTTTTTCAGTGTAGAGGTGACCTTTCTAATGTTGATTGTTATAAATGTGTTAGTGGTTTGCCAATACTCATAGATAAGTTATGTGGAAGTAAGCCTGTTGCTGCAAGAATCCAGCTTTATGGCTGTTACATGCTTTATGAGGTTGCTGGTTTCCCTCAAATCTCTGGAATGGAGATGCTGTTCAAGACTTGTAGTGGGAAAAATGCTCCAGGTAGCTTAGAAGGATTCAAGATTTAAACTTTACTAGTTCTATTTCAAATATTTTGAATTTTTAGTGTTTCTTGCATATATAGTTACACTCTGTGTTGATAGGTTCACTCTTTAGAACTGGTAGTGGGAAGTCCACAGTATCTGGTCTTTTTCAGTGTAGAGGTGACCTGTGCTTTAAATGTGAGTGGCTTGCCAATACTCATTGATAAGCTGTGTGGTAGCAAGCCCTGTTGCTTCAAGAATCCAGCTTTTTGGCTGTTACATGCTCATCTCTGGAATGGAGATGCTGTATAAGACTTGTACTGGGAAAAATGCTCCTGCAGATTCAAGATTTAAACTTTACTAGTTCAATTTTAACTTTTTTGATGTTCGAATTTTTAGTGTTTGTTTGCATATATAATTATACTCTGTGTCAAAGACGGATTCAGAATTTGGAGTTTATAGATCCGCTCTTCAGTACTGGTAGTGGGCAGTCCATAATTCATGGTCATTTTCAGTGTGTAGGTGACCACTCTAATGTTGACTGCTCTAAATGTGTTAGTGGTTTGCCAATAATCCTTGATAAGCTATATGGTAGCAATCCTATTGTTGCAAGAATCCAGCTTTATGGCTTTTACATGCTCTATGAGGTTGCTGGTTTCCCTCAAATCTCTGGAATGGAGATGCTGTACAAGACTTATAGTGGGTAAAATGCTTCAGGCAGCATAGACAGATTCAAGAATTAAATTTTACGTGTTCAAATTGTTAGGTTTTAACCACTGAACCGGTTGTGCATTTCAAATATGGGTTACAAATATAGTATTTCTTGAATTCTAGTGATTTTGTTACATATATTTATGTTCTGTCTCGAAAATTCTGGTTTTGGTTTTACATGTTACTTATAGCTACATACATACATGTTACTTATAGCCATTACATTTTTCAAAATTACACGTTCAAGACTTGGTATTTCTTTCCTATATATATTTAGAATCCGTGTCGAAAATATTGTCAGGTAGTGGGTTTGAGGAAAGAAGGGATACTGCTTTTTCCACATTGGAAAATGGCATGGCTAGTAGCAATGGCTTCTACACAACAAGCTATCAGTCTGTTTATACCATGGGGCAATGTGAAGGGGATGTTGGCTCCGCTGATTGTGCTGATTGTGTGAAAAATGCTGTCCAAAAAGCTCAGGTGGAATGTGGAAGCTCCGTCTCTGGCCAAATCTTCCTGCACAAATGTTTTATTGGTTATAGTAATTCTCCAAATGGGGTCCCTAGAACATCACCGTCGTCTTCAGATTGGTCCCCTTCTTCATCTTCAGGTATTACATATACTGATATAGATCCTCTTGTCTAGCTTTATATGCTCGAGCTCTTCAAAAATGCTGCAGGGTGTGTGTCATATCCTCCAAAAGTAGTCCATTTTTGGAGGATCTAACACGGGCATGATAACATTTTTGGGAAGTCTATATTTCCTAATTGGTTTGGCTGAAGTTGCCATTCTACTAAATTCGTAATTGCTTATGCTTTTTCCAGTGTCAAAACGAAGTCAAGCTAGTAAACTTCTGTATTCTTGGACTTATGATAAAAGGTCTGAATCACTAGTGCTATTAAGTTGATTATATCAAACCCCTCTTTAGCTTCAATCCCATAGACGATTTCTGACTAGTTTTCGTGAATTGGAAGAGCAAGAAGTGGAGTCAGAGTAAAACTTTCTTTTCTTTACGGAGGGACTGTCTATTTTACTTGACCGTTTACAACCCGAACTTCAGTTACTTCAATGTGCCTTTTTTCTTTCCTTAGAAAAATCAAAACTTTGTCCTCCTTAGATTTGCCAGCCATTCTTCTTATTTGTTGCCTACAATTATATTGTAAAGAGAGCTGCATTTAATAATTGTCGTAGGGTCAGGGCAAAATGTGGGGAAGACAGTGGCTATAATACTAGGAGGGGTAGCTGGAGTGGGGTTTATACTCATATGCGTGCTGTTTGCAAGGAATCTAATGAAGAAACATGACGGTACGCCTAATTTGACTAATGTACTATATTATTTTCAATAGTTTGAAACATTGTCTCTTGCTTATGCTGTTATATCGATGCATTATTTGCTGCAGATTATTGAAGGGGTCAGACTTGTTTGCTATGACCAGCAACGCTTTCCTGAGGTGGATTCTTTTTTTCGATTCTCTTCTTGAAAGGAAAATAGAAATCAAAGATTTTGTGTCTGTAATTCTTGGTTTTTCTTAGTTAAACGGGATATGAAAACTGTTTGGAAAAGAGTAATTTTTGGGCTATGAAATTGAGATGTATGGTGATAAGTTCTTGGAAATAAAAAGTGAACTTAAATTGTTAGTTAATTATTAACAAGATCAGAAAGAGTCCTATTGAGCCGAGGGTCTATCAGAAACAGCCCCTCTGCCCCACAAAGGTAGAGGTAATGTCTGCTCGCCCGACACCATTTGTGGGATTACACCGATTATAATATAGTTGTTATTAGAAAGAGTCCTTTTGGTTTATAACTTTTTCTCCAATTGCCATGTGCATATTGTCTCTTTGTCCAGTTGACTTGAAAATGCTTCAACATATTCTTCAAAAGTTTCTTACTTTACAGAAAGTTCTTTGTTTCCTCTTCATTTGTTGGCTGTATATGTTTGTCTTAACTTCCATCGTTCATTTTGTATCGAAATTTTTTATGCTAGTCCAGTCAAACTCCAATACTGACAGTAACTCATCAGAAACTCCCAAGACTAACAGCAAGGTGTATCATATTCAACAGTGCATTGCATATGTTTTATCCCCTCAACTCGGAAAAGGTGAAAAGAACTGAGGACACGAGGATGGCAAGGAAGTCTTCGATGGTTCATTTTGTGATAAAGAAGGGAGAAGAGAGTCTTGTATGCCTAAGATTGTCGGAGTTGGCCTCACTTTCGTGAGTAAGAACTGATTCTTAGTTTTTTACTGCATCGTCAACTGGCGTATATTCATCCTAGCTTGCTTTGTATTAATCCCTGGAACATCATATTTTGCTAACTTGCACAAGGTTTATGATTCATAATGAGCATTTGGCCTGTGGAAACTTTTTGAGTAAATATGAGCTTAGCTTACATATTTGCATCAGTTAACTGTAATTTATGGCTCGAGTTGATTGATTGACATGTCTCGAGGCTAGAAGTTATAAAGTTGGCTTAAAGCGTGTCCAGATGGAGAACTCGGCTACATGTACAGAACGTAGAAGTATCCGAGGACTTCTAAACTTCATTTCATTTACAATATTTGACATTGATTGTCAAGTCCTATTTACAGCCATTCTCGGTGTAGTGCAGGATCCAATCGTTGGTTATTAAGACTTACTTCCGTTCTTTGTTTTCTACGTTGAGTGCTGCTGTTGAAGCACAACGCCTAGTCGATACATGATCTCCATGAAGCTCCTCTGACTTTGCATCAGGTAAGAACAGTAGAAATTACCAATGATTCTTGTGGCACACGTCGAGTTTCTTGCCTGTATCAAAGTGCCTATTTTGAGTGTTGTAGAACATGTAGTTAGCTTGTCTCTCAGTGCAGACTACAAACCATATTGAACTCGATTCCAATATTTGAAAAGTCATGAAGTGATGACCTACAAAAGGATTAATGACTGGTATTCAATACTCGTATTGGAATTTGATTAATTTAATTTTGCGTAATAAATTTAACTAGACTGTCATTACAACAATAGAATTAGTAGCAATAAGTTTTTATTTAAGTGACTATTTATTAATTTATGGCAAAACATTTAATGACAATTGGGTTAATATCATTTCATCTAAAGTGGCTAAAGTGTTTAATGACATTTATGTGAAGTGTTTGGTTATAGGTATTCATATTATATTATTGCAGCTAATCGTAATATAGAGACAACAATATACACAATGTAGCCACACAAAGTAGGATCTAGAAAAAATAGAACGTACACTAACATTATGCCTATACGTTAGAGGTGGAGAGGTTGTTACGGGATGAACCCTGGACTCTCAACGGATATTTACTGCAACTTCATCTCACAAAATAAAAAATGTTATTTTTTTACGATGGACACATAAATTCTTCATTATTTGATTTATTACGCCAACATATCATTATACATTTACTCATCCTTGTTAGTTTGAGTGATTGGTTTATTTAGGTTAATTCTTCTTAAATGAGCATCAATTTACAAGGTAAAGAATCTATTATCTTTTAAAATTATGAGTACATTGATATTTTTTTTCTTTTCAAACTAAATAGAAGATTTAATTTTATTGAGCTAGTGCAACATTTGATTTGGTGACCTATAAAACAAATGAAAGATTTGGTAACAATCAATATCGAAAAAAGAATTGTCTCCAAGTCTTATTTCAAAGAGTTCATATAATTTGCACTAACTTAAAAAATAAAGTATACGTAAATCTTATAAAAACTTTACGGGACATAACACACATATAAGTATCTTAAATTTTTCATGATAAGACAAGAACAATAGACCTTGTCTCTACAACAGAGGTAGAGAGGTTATTAGTACCATAGACCCTGGATTCCCAATGGGTATTTACTCTAGCTTCATAACACAAAATAATACGATAACAGATATACTTACCAACGAGAGAGAGCGAGACTGACCTACTCAAGAGAGAGCACGCACGACTGCAAGAGTTAATCTTCACCCTATCACCCAAGCTCGCGACTAGTCTGCTAGTTAACGCAAACACGAAGTCATCACAGACAAGATCTGTGCTACAACACAAGAAGAAAAACTTCAAAACAAGCACAAACACTTATCACAACTACCTGATTTTCCAGATACACCACAAAGCACAAACCTTTGCCTTGTACACTTCAATTGACTTCATCTCAATTCAGTTTCTGGGAAAAGAAATCTAGTGTTCTTGAAGAGAAATCGTACTAACAATTGACTCTTTTTCTTCGATTCTAGTGATTAACCAATCTCTGCTATAAACAGTACGAGTCAAACACATAACCAAACCACTAGATGAAAGATCAAGATCATTGAGCTGTTGTTCATCGTTCATCACTATGGTTAAGGGCAGAAATAAACCAAACAGAAACATATAGCAAAGGCAGCACAAACATCTAGTAACCAAAGCATTCTATAAATTTTGCAATCCACTCTCAAACCTGTCATTAACACACTAAATAACACAAAGAAGAGACCACAAACAGAGAGAGAGATCACTTCTGTTGAAGATCAAGATCATTTCTTTTCACCTGATAAAATCAAACATGACCAAACTATTCTATAAATTTTGCAATCCAATTTCGAATTCATCATCAACCATTAAACAAAACAAAGTAAAAGCCATAAACACAGAGAGAAATCATTTATGTTGAAGATCCACATCATTATTTTTCACTGATAAAGTCAATTAACCAGTGTCATCACAAACATCTCATAACCAACCCATTCTATAATCACAAATTCCATTCAATTCCATCATCAAATCACTAAACAAAACAAAGAGAAACCATTCCTGCTAAAGATCAAGATCATTCTTTTCACTGATAAAAGGTGCAGCTTCGCAAGTATCTAATAACCAACCCATTCTATATTTTTTTCAATCACAAATTCGATTCCATCATCAAAACTCTAAATAAAACAAAGAGAAACCATTTCTGCAAAGATCAAGATCATTCTTTTCACTGATAAAAGGTGCAGCTTCGCAAATATCTAATAACAAGCTCATTCTATAAATTTCGCAATCCAATCTCAAACCCATCATCAAAACACTAAATAAAACAAAGACTAACCACAAATCAGTTCTATTGAAGATCAATATCACTTTTTTTTAACCAGAGGCAGCACATTAACATCTAGTAACCAAACTATTCAATTAGTTATGCAATCCAATCTCGAAATTAACATCAAAACACTAAACAAAACAAACAAACCACAAACACAAAGAGAAATCATTTCTGTTGAAGATCAAGATCATTTTTTTCACAGCGGCTTATTTGCAATCCAACCTCAAATCCATCATATCAAAGCACTAAATAAAACAAGGAAAAACCACAAAGATCTTTTTTTTTCCACTGATAACGTCAATTAACCAGCCCATTCTACAAATTTCGCAATCCAATCTCGAATCCACCATCAAAACACTAAACAAAACCAAAACAAAGTGAATCAATTCCATTGAAGATCAAGATCAAATTTTTTTCACTAATAAACACTGCAGCTCCCCAAACATCTAATAAAACAGCCAACACATTCTACAAATTTCATCGATCCAATCTCGAAATCCATCATCAAAACACTAACAAAAAAACACAAACATAAAATAATTTCTATTGAAGATCAAGATCTTCTTTTTTTAACTAATAAACTGCAGCTTTCCCAACACATTCTACAAATTTCTCAAACCCACTAACAAAATCAATTCTGTGTAGTAGCAGGGGAAGCACCAAGAAGACTTGCTTGTTGAAGATCAAGATCATTCAGCTGCTGTTCACGATCCATAACAATAATCAACGGCAAACCCAGAACCAAAAACGTTGTAGCAACAAGCCAAGCAGCTTTTCCAGTACTCTTCGCAAGCTTTTTCCCCACATAAGTCGCATCACAAGCTGCTTGTTTCCCCTTCGTAACAATGGTGGATTGAGAAATCCTAGCTAAAACGCCGTCATTCTTGCTGCTTGATCCGGTCAAAGCAAAAGGTTTTCCACCCATAGGCGCCATTGTTGAGGAAGAAGAAAAAGCAGAGAAAATTTGTAGGGTTTTGGCTGTATTGGGGGCTTAAACCCTTGATTTGTATAAATATAAAAACTATTGCAAATTCAATTTATAGAAGAAAAAAAGAACACTTATAGTAAATTCATATATATCCCTAATAAATACTTACTTGTTTTTTCAAAAATAAGTTTGACCTTAGAAAAAATATATATTTATTAAAAAATTAATAATATAATATATAGTTTATGAAATTATCCTTTGTTTAGTTTTTATCTTGAAAATTGAATGTTATTAAGAAAATGCAGTTGAAAAGTGTCAAATATTCATGTTTTTTTTATATATATATGTCTTTTAAGAAAGGTCTTATTATATGTTTATTTTGAGCATGTCTCTTAAAATATAATGGTGAATATTATTATTTAACTATAATTTATTTATTAATTGATGTATATTTTTAAATATAGAAAAATAATTTAAAATTAAGTATTTAATATAGAAGGTAAATTAAGAAAAAAAAGTAATTATTTTTCCTTAAAAGTGAATAGAGTGAATAATAAATTTTACATATAACTAAGTTTTTTAACTTGGGCAGCACCCAAATTCCAATAAATTCTATTATGACTATAAAATATGAGGTAAACCTTAATTAAATATCTTTTTATTAAAATGTATCAAAGTTAAAAAACTAAAAATATATAAAAAGATAAAATAATATAAATAAAATATCATTCTGATCAAATTCTAGCTAAATTTTTTGATCAAAAAGATTTTTCCTTAAATACTAATACCTTATCTATCTTAATTATTTATCATGTTTTTCGGTCACATCTTCTATGAAAATATTAATTAAAAAATATCAATTTTTTTCAAATTACAATTTAGACAATAAATTTTATGCGAAAAATAAATTTAAGTACAAAAAATTTACTAAAATCTCTTTAACAATAATAAACACAAAACCATCACCTCATAAAATTATAATTCGAATTTGCTTATTAGCAACATCAAAATTTACATTGTGAATCAACATTTTTTCTTAAACCTTAGTCATTTTAGTCTGATCAATTCAGATTTACGTAACTCAGACAGTTTTATCAACAACTTAATATCAAATCGTCATGTTTGAAATTATTTCGAAATGACACTACTAGAAACTAGACCTATGACAATGGTGTTTTTTTGCTATGGCTATACAACCGTTGCTATGAACACTATATTCCAACGAATTAAGTATTGTTAATACACTTTAGCAATTCAATCGTTGAAATTGTACCAAAAAAATCGTAGCTATAGATTATCTCTATATATGACAATGGTTTTTGAAAGGAAAAAAATCCTATTGGAACTATTATTTATCTATATGGAAACGGAAAATCTTAATAGTTCAGCTGATTAACTATTTGAACTTTCATCTTATTAGTGGGAGATCGATTTCCCACCATTAATCCCTTCTGACCACTCATTTTACTTGGTATTGGGGGGATTAAGCATTTGGAGTAACCATTACTCCATGAAAATATTGAAATTGATATTTGTGATTATTTGACTCTTCGTCTTTATCTTCATCTTCATCTTCATCTTCGTCTTCCTCTGTTTCTCGTAAAAACCTAGCATATGATGCTAGTACATCGCTGGAAACAAAATAAATGTAATGAATATGGTAGTACTAATTTATTTTTTTTATGTACTATGGTTCTCTAAAAAGAATACTACATTAAAAAAATAAGAAACAAGTCAAAATATGGCGCCAATGCAAAAGTCCTTTACTACAACAATATTTCCAAAGTGAAATTCCACAAGTGGAGTCTGGGAGGATACTGTGTACACATATTTTATTTTATCTCGTTGAGTTAGAGAGGTTGTTTCTGGAAAACCCTTGCTCGAGTATAGCAAATCAAAGTAGGTATGAAAGGAGAAAAAACGACAATGAAGAAGGAAACGTTTGCGATGTACATATATATAAATCCTTATTTCTTAATCATTATGTGGTGTTATCATTATAAACATTCCTTTTTTCTCTGTTAATGAGATGATTTATAGTCGATTAAATGTCTATAGCTTGTGTTAGACTACAAGTTCTTTCTTTCTTAAAGTTCGTGCCTTATCAAACACTTTCACATGAAATGAGACAGAAGAGAGTAACACTTCCCAGTTTCCTGGAGAAGCTTGAACTGCTCTTCTGAAATGAGAAGAGGCTTTATTTTGGTCATGATGAAGATGCCATATAAAATTAGCATATTGTGAAATAATTTCTCCATCACTAGCATCTGTCAATACCGCGCGCGAGTAGTATTCTTCAGCTCCTCTCAAGTCCCCTTTACACTGCACGAAAAAATGATAAAGCACGCTAATAATAACATGTCCAATGTGATCTGACAAGTGGAGTTTTGGGAAAGGTTGAGTGTATTTATGCAAAAGAACTCAAGAGTGTTCTATTGACTACCTTTCACTATATGTTACTACGCTACTGCTTATACGCGGTAGCTTAGATAACAAATAAGGGACATTACCTGATCAAGGAACTGAGCATAGTTTCTTAAAACTAAGGGGTTATTTGGATTTTCTTGAATCATACTCTTATAGTAATCCTCAGCTGCTATAAGCTCATTCAGAGTCATGCCACCGCTAAATCCGCAATTTCCAATGCCAAATCCTGCAGCAAGATTCAGCAGATGGCTAGCTTGTCTGTTGTCTTGTTCAAAATACATGTTGTGTGACGTAGCAACTTCTGCGGTTTCCTTGAAAAGTTGGCACATCAAGAAGGTTAAAACTTCATATGATGCAAAACGGATCTTGTTCTAAAAGTTGTTACTCCATCCGTTTCAATTTGTTTGTCTGGTTTTGACTTGATACAGAGTTTAAGAAAGTAAAGAATCTTGTTGTCTTAAGCTAACGATATGTAGATTGTTAACAAAATGCACTTTAATTATGTTGACTTAAACATGTCAGGTGGAAAGTTAGAACTGAAATAGTTGTCAAAGGTGGAAAGGGACATTCTTTTTTAAACGGACAATTGAAACGGAGGTAGCTAGTATATATTCACTAGGAAATAAAGTAAAGAGGATGTGTGAAAACCTCAGTTTCATCAAGGTGTGTGTCTGCATCGTGCTCGTTGTCATCATAATTGATCTCCCAAAGAAAATTAGCATATGCTGCAAGGACATGGCTGGAAACCGAAAAAATGAATGTAAAAAAGGAGACATACTATGTGTGTTCAAATTTGTAACCTATCAATACACCATACATATATTTGTTCTATAATGAGAAATGAAGATACAAAGTTATACATGTTCACTTCATATCGCTCTATATCATTTTCAGTCTATTTCAAGAAAAAAGACAGCTTTTTATATTTGGAAGCTCTTTAATTTGAAACTTCTCGTTTTGTTCTTAATGACATACTATTATAGCCATAACGAATTAACGATATCACGGCATGCATCGAAACCAGAAGTTATAGTGGTACTTTTGGTATGTGACAGAAGTATTTCTTTTTTTCTTACACTCCGTTTGCATTCAAATACTGCCATATAAGCCCAAAACGGATGAGGTACCTGTTCTCGGGATCAACATGAATGGCATGTTCAAAGTAGCTCAAGGCTCTATCTTTATCATGGTGTAGCTGCCACACCAATGTAGCATACTGTGACAAGATATCCCCATCTTGTGGATCGGCTAGAGTAGCTTGAAAGTAATATTCCTCGGCCCCAGAAAGATCTCCTTTCGACTGCCATCAACGTTCATGAATGACACATCACATCACATTATGTGGAAACAGGAACAGAGAGTTTAGGGGCAAAACAACATGGAACATATTTCTTTTGGTATTGTTTCATCCTTCCAAATCACTGGTAGAGAGTTTGTAGTTGTCGAAACCATAAAGAAAATTTCCACGATACAAAGAGAATTCACCATATTCATAAAAGGAAGAAATGGTGATCAACATCATCAATAGAGTGACTTGCAAAAGCTGACTATATGTTAAACATGTCTAAGACCACACAAACGTTGTGATATGTTTAAGGCCACAAGTTCACAATATCTGCCTTTTTTTCTTGAACTTCGTATCCAGTCAAATAGGTTCACGAAGATTGAAGCAGGGAGTAGCTCTCAACGAAGACGTTGCAAGATACAAAGAGAATCAGAAATGTTCCTCGAGACATACGATGATCAACATAGTCAATAGACTGACCTGCAAAAGCTGAGCATAATTCCTTAAGACCAAAGGGTTGAAAGGATATTCTTCAAGCAAAATCTTATAATGTGCTTCAACATCTCCCATTTCATCAAAATTTAACGGTACAATGTCAGCACCATGACCCGCCCTCATCAGCCCGCCCTCAGTCAGAGACTTCATGCCACTAACATCAATTCCAAATCCAGCAGCAAGGTACATTGGACAAACTGGTTCATTTCGTTCTTCAGTTTCTTTATCTTCTTTCTCGTCACAATCTTCATTATCATCGTCTTCCTTGATAAGATCCATGATGCATTTCCCAAAACTAAAATCATCACTAACTAAATCTTCTATCTCATTTCCTATAGTAACAGCCCTCACCAATTTTCCATCATTAATCATCTCCTTAAAATCTTCATCCTTATAAACAGAAAATGATAATTCTGTTTGCAATATTATGTTAGTCTCTTGGTTGTGACAAGATCCTGGTAGTACCTTTGATCTATAAATTTCATCAAGATCACATTTTGACACCAACCCTTTCTTATAAACATCATCAAGATCACATTTTGGCACCACCCCTTTCTTATAAACATCATCAAGATCACATTTTGGCACCACCCCTTTTCTACAAACATCATCAAGATCACATTTTGACACCACCCCTTTTCTATAAACATCATCAAGATCACATTTTGACACCACCCCTTTTCTATAAACATCATCAAGATCACATTTTGACACCAACCCTTTCCTATAAACTTCACCAAGATCACATTTTGAGACTAACCAAACTTCATCAAGATCACATTTTGAAACCATCCCTTTTCTATAAACTTTATCAAGATCAGATTCTGACACCAACCAAACCTCATCAAGATCACATTTTGACACAAACCCTTTTAAGTTCCCTTCAGATTGAACTCTCCGAAGCGTTTTTCGACCAAGATTGTTGTTGGATTTTTTGAGGCTTAGTTGATGATCAGATGAAGAATTGCATGAGAAAGAACATAAATGGCTTGCTGAGTGAAATGAGACTTCGCCAATATTTTTGTGATCTGCAGAAGTATCA
Source organism: Solanum habrochaites (assembly GCA_027704765.1). Lineage (NCBI taxonomy): Eukaryota > Viridiplantae > Streptophyta > Magnoliopsida > Solanales > Solanaceae > Solanum > Solanum habrochaites. The sequence continues at coordinate 493,345 of JAKWJA010002491.1, forward strand.
TCAAAGTCACTTTTTTTACTTTCTACCAAAATGGTTTGTGAAACAGGAGTTGATGAGCTTCTCAGCAGCATATTTCTAACTTTGGCTGTTTGCTTGAGATTAATTCAGAAATCTTGACTTGCTACTTCTCTGGATATCCTAAATAAAGTGTTCAAAACAAAAGATAATGAGTGTTTCTAAATGATATTTGTCTATAGACTATAGTTTATTTTCTTAAACGTCTCACTTAATTAACAATCCAAGTTCGAGCAATAAGAAGAAATTCAAAAGTAAAACACAATAAAATGCTTCGTGTTCTAAAACGTCAATATTTTGACCTAGACTAGTAGTTACTAGAGGTCGATGGACATGTCCTAACGAACCTATTCATGCTACCACCCCTTCGCTGAAAAATTACACGATGTGAGCAAATCATATGTTTCATGTAAAAAAACAAGTTCTTGAGGAATATAAGAGATCAAACCTTAAATAACAACTCTTTCTTCATATATTTTTTGTTGTGAAATAATTTTGTGAGTACTTTTTTTCTTGGTAAAGAATACTGTGAGTACTAACATCATATGAAAATACAAAGATGAATCAATTACTCCTACATGTTTAGAAAAAACCATGATTAAATTATGGAAACATAAATATTAAAAAAAAATAGTAACCCTCTGATATATATAAAGATTTTAGAATGCAATGTTTTAAAAGAATGGAAATGCATAGATTGAGGCATACCTTCAAATTGTATTTGAACAATAAATAATAACGATTACTTAGAATCATCTTGTAAAATTTATAGCGTTATATATAGTAGAATTATTGTCAATGGCATGTTATGTGTGTAACTGCGAAAAAATAGTATAAGCTTTGTTAGGCTGAAATAAGATTAAAGAACAAAAACAAGTCATTTCCAAAATACCATTTGATGATTTGTAATTCTACATATTTTTATTATATATTTACATATGAGAAAATCGAATTTGTTATATTTATGTATTATTAAATTATGTACTATTAATTATTTCATTTTTTCACTTATATAAAGTAATATGTTATTTAAGTGAGATTGTAAAATGATTATCAAACATCATTCTTGACGTATTCACTTTTTATACAAAGCAACTAATTAAAAACAACCACAATTTTTACTCCACCTCACTTACAAAAATTCAAAAATAACTTCAATTTCATATTTATGTCTGAGCAGAACTCTGATTTCCAAATAGTTTTTTCAATTTGACAACAAACACTATTTTTTTGTTAATAAAAAAAATTACAATTCTTATATCCAAACATCCACTAAATATTTTAACAAAAATTCCACGTATATATCTAAATTCTTGCTTAAATATAAGGTCCATAGTGAATGATTTTTTTTTTTTTTCTAATAATTACCTCCTTCTCTAACCCCCAATTTCATTCGGGGTCTCTAGCGCATTGACCCCGAACTTTTTCATCGTCGTCCATTCTCTGATAGAGGACGACGAGCAAAACTTCCTCATTTTCACCACCACGATCACAATAATAACATTGTGAAATAATGCCACCGATTTCCAAGAACATGGGAACGTCTTTGAAACCGTTCCAGCTCTTGGAAATAAACATCATTTCCGCGCAGGACTTGGAACCCATGTCAAAGAAATTGAAAACCTACGCGGCCGCATGGGTCCATCCTACGCGGAAACTTGCCACGGGTGTTGACGTGGATGGTGGCCATAACCCCACGTGGAATGACAAGTTTGTTTTTCGTGTGGACGAAGAATTTCTCCGTCATGAGAATTCCGCCGTCCACATCGAGATTTACTCCGTCCATTGGTTCCGTGACTCTCTCGTCGGAACGGTTCGTGTCCTTGTCGGAAACCTAATCCCTCCGATTCGTACTCACCTCCGTACTCACCATCATGGAATGCGTTTTGTCGCACTTCAGGTTTGTTTCGATTTTTCATCAAAAAGAAAGAAATAACTTTGGATTTCAAAAATAAAAACTAAAAAGTTAGGCCTCCAATTTATTTTTGGATACATGCATCACATGACTCTATATATCATCATTAATTTTACCTTTATGTTAATTGACATAATTATTTATTATTTATATAAATGTTACATATGTATGTAGATTCGTCGTCCATCAGGGCGTCCTCAAGGTATATTGAATATTGGTGTATCTTTACTCGATAGCTCGATGAGGAGTATGCCATTATATAGACAAATGAGCACGTCAGCAGTTGCATATCGCGATTTGATGGAAGATCGAAACACACACCATGAGATCAAACAGAACAACGATAGTAATGTTGATGTTCCAAAACCTATATTACGTCGAATAAAGAGTGAACGTAGCGAACGTATCGCGTTGGATGATATTTCCATAGGTAATAATAGTTCAATAGTTGCAATTCCTTCAAAAACAAAAGGTGTAGATCATGAAAAGGAGAGTTCAATAATTAGTATTTCATTTGAACCTCCAATTCATATGATGAAAAAAAAGGGAAAAGCAAGTTCTGTTATAAATGGAGCTGAGCTAATAAATGAGAAATCAAAATTAGAAAATAAAAAGATTAAGACAAGTTCTGTTTTAAGTGATTCAATTGTAAGCAAAGGGTCATCTATTTATGATAAGCCCAATCATGAAAAGCCCAAGCCCAAACTCAAACTTATTGAATTGGAAATGGGGCCCAAATATGAGCCCATAAATGAAAAAGGGCCTTGTTATGACCCACCAACAACTAAAGAAATTGATGAACAGTCTATTACAAAGTCCACTATGAAGATTTATGAAAATGAGTTTGGAGGCCCAAAAGGCCCATTAACTGAATCAGAAATTGGGCCTTCAGCATCTATAGTGGCTGCTGCTTTAGTTGAAAGAGGATATCTATTGGATGACAAGAGGAGCTCAGTGTTGGATGGTTGGAGCATCGACGAGAGCACCGAGGGGCTCAGGTCGAAGCTCGAGAGGTGGAGGAACGAGATCCCTCCGGTACAAAACCGAGGGACAGGTTCAAGTAGCTATCGTTCGACCGGACGTCACCCTAGAAGGCGTTCGAGTGGAGGGAGTAGCTTGTTTTCTTGCTTTGGTAATATTTGTGGCTATGAATGTCAATGTATGTGTGGGAAGCCCAAAAAGAAAAGTGTTAGTAACAAAAAGTATAGAAGCCCATCAACTGCTAGCAGATCATGGTTTTGAAAGCCCAAGCCCAATTAGATTTGTAAGGCCCAATTGCAAGAAGAATAATATTGAGGAATTAGGGGGTCTTTTTGTTTAGGTCTCTCTTTTTATTTTTTATTTACAATATTGTAATTACTATTCTATCTGATTATTTTTTTAGTTCTCAAAACTATGTACATTGTTATCAATTTGTAATTGGTAATATGTCTTTTCTTGGAAAAAGAAAAGTTCATTTAAAGTTTGTTATGATTTTTTTATTTTGTTTGTTATGATTTTTTTATTTCCATCATCCAATCTTTTCTGGTCTATCGAAATTCGAACCTTAATATGCCGACTCTTTTCCTCCTCACTGACCACTAAGTCACGCCCTCAAGTGGCACTCATCTCCTTTTCACAAGTGGTCAACTATGGTCAACTAGCAAAGTAGTGAAATTCACAAATAGCTACTTTTCAGCGCCTGTAATTGAAAAATAGTCTTTTTTCAAGTACAAACGGTGAAATTCTAGAATATTATCATAGAGTTTCACCTGCGGAATCTGAAACTTCTCTTGCTATTACTACTTCAAGGAAGAAAAACAAAAAAAGGAGTAATTATTTCCAGAAACAAATTTTTATTTCAATGCTTTTAACAATAAGACTCCAAGAGTACAACACAGAAGACAGAAATTAGGAGTTAAAGGAGTTCTCATTTTATTGCAGAAGAGCATTCATTTCTTGGGAGTAAAGAGAAAAAAGAGAAACACATCGAGCGCGGCCTTCTCAGGAATATATAAGCATCAAAAGCTCAAGATTCACTCATCTGTTAGTGTACAACATAATCCAAACTCCTAAAACGAGGTCATCGAGGAACTTCACTGCAAAAACTCTCGGGGATCAGTGACATAACCGGTCAATGCTGATGCTGCAGCTGTATACGGAGATGCAAGATAAATCTGGCCTTCCTTGTGTCCCATTCGACCAGGGAAGTTCCTATTCGTGGTTGATACACACACCTGCAAGACAATCATTCATAGAGTCAGGTAACGACCTACATTGCCATAACAAGTTTGACTCCTTCCAACAATTTTAGGGCTGCCTAAACTCGGAAAATAGAAAGGTAGTTTATGCAAAATTCAGATAGTGCTGGTATGTTTCTTGTTCTGTGATTGTCCCCTATTCCCTTTATAATTATGTTAATTTCAAGGTTGAATTCTCTCAAAAACACGCCTAAACTATCACATGTTTGTGGGGTTTCATACCTCAACTATTCATTGTTCCATTTACCTTGTCTAAACTATCACTCTTTTTGTATTAAAAACACACCTCAATGCTGAGTTGGCCTACACGAGCCTGCTGTTGAGTGGGAACAATATTTGGCCAAGTCACTATCGAGGTGTGTTCTAATACAAGGGAGTGATAGCTTAGGTGGGTAAAAGAAACAACGGATAGTTGGAAGTATAAAAATTGCAAAAAAAATGATAGCTTACCATTAACTCAAAACTACAGGAGGTCATCCTGGTAATCGAATTTATGAGACCCAAACCAGAAAGGTAAAAGTGACGTGATTATATTTGCCCACTATATTTAGATTAAAGAAAAACTCTGGTGAAAAAATTGTCTTGGACAGAAAAGTTGGATTCACGTCGAAAATCTGTTTTATGGCTCTCCAAAACCAGAAAAACCAAACTGAAATGATGATATCTGCTCACTATATCGGTTTTGAAAAAAGCTCTCAAGTAAAAACAAATCATCATGGACTGAAAGGCTTTGCATCTAGAGAACCTAGGTTCTAGAGCCCGCGTCAAAGGAGAATGAACATAGCAAGCAAATTTCTATAAGAATTGTGTGGATGTTAAGGCTTACGCATTCAGTAAGAAACCGAGAATGGAAAAGGAAACAAAAACCAAAAAGAAGAAACATGGAAAACGCTTCAAAAATTTACTAGCCCACCAACAACCTCCCAACAATGACTACAAGGCGCAAAGAATAATCAACCAACAACATACATAACAGATCTACGGGTCAGCATTGTACACTTCCGGTTACGGATGCTAATTTAACTTAGATATGTAAGTCATTCACTAAAACTAGGTCAATAATCTGGAAGGAGGGTAAAGCAATAAATAGTCTGGAACTAATGCCATGTTAAACGACGTCACCACTATAAACTAGCAATGATTTCCAGCTTGTGAGGTGTCCAATGTGTGGTGAACCAAATAAATATTCAACTACGTGGTATAAGATTGAACTAAGTTATTCCTGCTCAAAGAAAATTTCGCTATGAAATATCCTATTTGTCACAAACAACCCAATGATGTATAGTCAAAGCCAAATGCCCCTAGCATATTAATGGCAACTTAACAACTCATATAAAACAATCAACAACTTGCCTGAGCTTCATTCATGCGTGCATAAGTGTCTTTAGGGCCACCCAAGCAAGCACCACAACTAGGACTTGCAGGTGTATCGCAACCTGCCTCCTCAAAAATCTGGGAACATGTTTTGCCACCTGATCCTGGAACTGGGAGGCTATATACATCCATCCATACCTGAAACAGTTTCAAATATTTACATCATATGGTACTTCTGCGATAATATCGCAGCTAAGATACCAACATAGTCCTAGGATAAAAAGTAAAATTACGAACCTTTTGGGTAGCAGGAACAAGGAAAGTGGGAACCTTTACCTTCTTTCCCTGCATAAGACATGGTTATTCTTTTAAAACTGAAAAATCTAACATATCCTGATTAATTGGAAGTAGATCACAGCACTTGCACCTTCCATTTATTTAAGTTATCAAAAGGGAAATAAAACATGGAACACTTAGAATCAATGTGAAGAACATAATGGAAGATCTGATCCACTGATTCAGCATCTTATTGCACGGAAAACATGAGATGAATAAAGACTTTAATCATGAAAAATGAGTAAGAATTTCCCCTCCCTGAAGGACTGGGAGCAAAAGCGAACAAGGAAAAATTGCCATAAAAAGCGAGAAATTAAGCATAATAGTGTGAGATAATTGTGAAACATGGTGAAGCAACACTGCGCACATATAAAGTAATCAGCCAATATAGGACAAGAACAAATCTACAGAAGAGACCATAGACTTGCAGAAACGACGAGTGGCCTAATGTGGAAATCGACATTACATCATGCGCCTCAACTATTGAGTCAATGCAGACGACAAAGTTTATAATTGGTGGAGGTGTAAAGTCAATCAAACATCTAAGCCTCGATTCCAAACTAGATGCAATTGGTTATATTAATCCTCCATATTTGTTCCACTCTATTCAAGCCAATTCATTCAACTACTAAAAAGTTGTCTTAACCATTTATGCCTACATGGCCATAAAAGTCTAAACAAGACAAAAGGACTCCTCGCAAACAGAAAACCTAATTTAAGTACAACAACATTTAAGTCTTAATCACACCTAGTTGATATTGGCTACATTGACCTACTGTATTTTGTTCTTAGTTAAGTCAACATTGATTGAGATGGATCATAAATCATAGAGAAAACAGGTAAAACTGTGAGATATTACTAAACAATTGTCTGATTACAACATGCATCAATATAATTTTCCAGTTTCTCCCGAATGGAAACAAAACATTATTCAAGACTGTTGGTCATAATTTATAGCATACTGCAGTCATCTATAGATATAGGCCATTAATTGTGAATACTATTTTAAGAAACATTTTTATTTATGGGTATAAATCCCACACTGTGAAGACCTTTCATCCGCCTTGATGTACTCATCAAATGAGCATTACAAGGATATAGCTACTACATAGGTTCCTTCAGGATTAAATTAGAAACCAAACATCCCCCTGTCAAAAAAAAAATTGCATCCCACACTCATAGCAACATCCACATAACACCAATGAGATAGTAAAAATGAGTAATTATTGGTTTATTGGAGTAAAATCTTACGGAAGCTAGAAAAACTTTTGCAGCAGCCATGAAGTCCTCTGTCTTTCCACCAGTACAAGATCCAATATATACTCTGTCGATTTTGACATCTTTGCACTCTCTTGCCAAAGCACGATTATCAGGAGAATGAGGCTGCAGGAGGCGCAGACGGTTTAGAACATTTGGAACAGGTAGTACTTAGAATGTGTAGAAATCCATCTCCAGAGAAAATAAAATCAAAATATTAAACAATACGAGAATAGCTTAAAATATCTGCAAAGACAGTTGTACTAGCATTCTTGATCGTTTGATAATATAAAATTGTAAGTTCAATTTTTTCCGCCGTATGAGTTACACCCACACAACTAAACAGTGTTAACACCATTGATGATTCCCAAAAGAAAGAACGCTAAAACATAACCAACCTTAGCCACTAAGGGCTCCAACTTGGAAACATCGAATCTGTACTCCTTAAGATATCTGGGTACACAAAAAAATGACGTATTAATGTTGAAGACATGGCAATTTGAACTCACAGATGATAACCTAATATACTCTTTTCGTGAGATGAGGAGAAGAAGGTTGTGTGGAAGATAACTACAAGTGCACAACCTTATGAAAGAGTTGCATCAAATAAATAAAACCCTATAATCTGGGTGGATATAGAAAAAGTCAATTTCATTAAAGGAGGCTATTGCTTTACTAAAAGACTTCTATATCCCAAATATCTTGAAAAGAAACCAATCTCAGACCCTGTTAGCTCTATCCAAATACAAATGTTCTACGGCCACTAAACCTTTCTGGAAAAAATTACAATCCTTAAAGCAAACAATCTCCCAATGTTCATCAGAAGAACAAAATATTCAGACATTCATCATGGGCCAGATTTCCATTATTGAGTCACATAATGAGCCTCATAACAAAATTCTATCGCCTAACCAGAAAGGAATAGCTAATAATTGCACTCTAATAATGTTTTCTGATATTGACAATTTTCAGGACATGTAGTCCTCCTTCGTATTATTCATTTACTTTGGACAAATAATTATTTTTCAGTACAAGAAAATGATAGCGAGAAAGGATTTATTTTTGGCAAAATGTGTCACCACATTCTCCAGGATATGAGGAAATTATTTCTACAAAGCTTATAGTAGAACAAATTTGTCTCATCAACTGATTACCCACTTCTTTCAACCTTGTTCTTGGACTTGAACATATACTGATATATCTTTAGAAAATTTTGGTTTATTCTATTTGATCTCATCAGTCATCTCATATACCTTTTATAAACAAACACTTTTGGAAAATTAGTTTTTGTCTAATACCTTGAAGAATGATCAGTTATAGCCACCTAATTTTGGCCACATATGGAGTGCTCAAAATAACAATAACGAAAATATGTACTAACAAAGGAATTAGCAATTTAATCTGAGACGAGACAACTGCACACTAGAATAATATGGAATCAATTGGTGACATCGCTACAATGGTCTCTAGCATTCAATACCTGGCTCCTTCATCACTATAAACAGGTTCATAGGGCACAGAAGTCCTTCCCTGTGACAGCAGAAAATAAAAATTCATTAGCTGAATAGCGGTTCTTTATTCAGTCACCCTGAATATAAAGTTATAAGGTCTTTTTGGCAGTCTTTTTGGCAGCATGTCTCAGATGAAATTGACCTCTCACAAGGGAGGTGGAGAAGTTTAAAGGGGAAAAATTGAGTCCCCAGCTTCCTCACTTACCTCAAGATAGTCATATGTCGTTTTATCAGCTGGGATGACACCATTCTTTCCACCAGCTTCAACAACCATGTTGCATAATGTCATTCTTTCTTCCATCTATTAAAACAATAAGATCCATAATTACTTGAGGATCCAACATCGTTAATCCCAACAACAATGTCAAAAAAAAAACTTACAGTCAAGCTTTCAACTGTCGTGCCAACAAACTCCATTGCTTTGTAAGTAGCACCAGCCACTGAAATTTCACCAATAATCTGCAATTTTTAAAAGCAGAGGACAAGAATTTGAACTTTGGATTCTTATCAATCCAACAACGTTGCAGAGAAACAGAATAACAGACGCAACAAATCATATCAACATACAAAAATGAAAAATAGAGCATCTAGCAAAACTTACTTGCAAAATTAAGTCCTTAGCAAGCAAGTAATCAGGCATTTCACCATCCATTACAAATCTCAAAGTTGGAGGCACCTGCATCATACAAATATTGAATTTCGTAGATGATATACATTTGCAGAAAGAGAAGTTATTTAACTACGAAAAATACAAAATGTCGAAGAGCAACATGCAACTGTCAGTTCTTGTTCATTCTTCAATCTTCAATCTTCAAAAAGAAAATGAAGAAGTCTACATCATGTTTCTTTAATACATTTTTTGCTGCATATTTTTTTCCTCCTTTTAAATGCATTGAAACGTGTTTAAGAAGAATGATATGGTTACTTGTTCTCATTCATCTTGTGAGATGCAAAGGAGAACAAGCTCAGTGACATGCCTTATGAGCTTATAATTTACTATTGTAAGTCTTTAGCTTAGCTCTGGCATCTATTATCTTAAAAAAGGTTAATTCTTTGGTAAGGGACACCAAAAAATGAGAGTAGTTACGCCTCTATGCAACAGTAGAAAATGTAGATAAAACTTCTCGGGATATATAATTAGGAATTTCGTATTGGCAATAAAATCAAACAACATAACTGTGAATCCATAACTGTATCCCATAAAGACAAGAATTGCATACCTTGAGCAGAATCTTTCCAGTACCCAACACAAAACCTGCATCAGTATTGCCAATTCCAGTGGCGAATTGCCCGAAAGCTCCAGCAGTACATGTGTGGGAGTCTGTACCCAGCAAAACCTGGCAACAAACATAAGGTTTCATAAAGTAAAAGCCTATGCATATACATATCAATATGGCTTGACAATGTGGATTTTGGCAAAGATTATTCATTCACCTCTCCAGGTCTGCAGTGACCTTCTTGTGCAAGAGCAACGTGGCAGACACCCTTGTAATCAGGATTAGCCTGTATAGTATCACACATTTAGTTTTTTTCATCTGCTATGAGCAGACAAACAAAGTAACAGCTTCAGCAGGGCACATAATAAGGTATTCTTAGAGGGAAATAGCCATACACGGAAGTTCCCCAAATCTTTTATGTCATAGAAGTACTTAATATTTTGTTCATTGCAGAAATCCCTCAAGATATCCACGTTACGGTTTGCTCGTTCGTCAGTTGTGAATATGTAATGGTCAGGTATAATGACAAGCTTTTCACGATCCCAGACCTATGATATTGAAATAAGGAAACATACATTAGATATATCATCCGAATAATGCATCTAATCAACAAATAAGTGTGAGCTTGAGAAACATAGTCTTTAGTTCAGCATCAAATCAACAAAATAAGCGTGAGCTTGAGAAACAGTCTTTAGTTCATATTTCCACATTTAATAACACCATTACCGGACCACCAGAGAACTAAAGAAATTTCAATCAGTACATATAGCTACCACATAACCAGGTAATGAAGAAAATTAGCAAACTAACAGCTCCCATTTGGTCATCGATTCTGGAATTAGATTGTTTTTTATAAAAAAAATTAATTCAATATTGTTTGTCCATGAAATTTAGTCAGTTTTTGAAGAGTTTCATGTTCCAAAAACTAGCCCAGATCAATTTAGGGTGAAATTTCACCTTCACTCACAAAACTTCAATTTTTTTCAAAGTTCAATGAATGCATGACCAAACACTAGCTAAGAATCTGTTTTCAAGTACCCGAAGCAAGATCAAATTTACACTGCCAAAATTATAAGACAATCAATTTGCACTAATAAATATGCATGTCCAAACACAACTTCAAGTTCCAAAAATTATCTTCCAACAAAACTTCAAAAAGTCTTTCTTTTCAAGTTTCAAATATATCTATGGCGACACACTAGCTAAGAATCAGTTTCCAAGTACTTGAAGCAAAACCAAATTTACTCAACCAAAATAGCAAGACAATCAATTTGCACTAAGAAAGTTACTCTACTGGCAGCATATATACCTTAGCATTCTGTCCAAACTCTTTCTTAAATATTCCAATAGAGCCAGGGCCACAAACATCATGAGTCATCAGAACATCAACATTCACCCAGACATTATCACCAGGGCTCACGTCAGGCTTATCAGAAGCCTTAGCTAATATCTTCTCAGTCATAGTCATACCAGTCTTTACCTAACAACAATAAAAAAAAAACCATGATAAAAAAGTCAACCCCTTTTTTTTCAATTAAGAGCACAAAAACCAATCAGAAATGCATACTGATCCAGTTGTGGCAGGTTTTCTTTCAGTCTGCTGAGGTGTCATCACAGAAACAATTCTCTTGGATATCCTTTTCCGAGCAGTTTGAACGGAAAATGAAGCTTGTGAAGAGAAGGCAGATAGACCCACATCTTTCTGTACAAAACAGCAAAAGGGTCAGCACAAATCTCCTCAAAACTGAAGAAAACTTGAATTTTGCAATAAATAAGAGAAAATCCGCAAAAGAGTCAGCACAAATTTCTTCAAAACGGAAAAAAGATCTTGACTTTTGCAGCAAATTTGAGAAAATCAGCAAAAGGGTCAGTGCAAATCCACTCATAACGGAAGAAATCTTAATTTTTGCAGCAAATATGAGAAAATCAGCAACAGGTCAGCACAAAACTCCTCAATAAGGGAAAAATCTTGATTTTGGCAGCAAATAAGAACATATCAGCAAAAGGTCAGCGTAAATTCACTCATAATGAGAAAAAAAAAACTTCATTTTGCATCAAAGGGGCATCTTAATTTAATCATTTAAAAAACACACAAACCTTATTGATGAAAGTTGTAGAACTTGAAGCTATAGCTGAAGACGCCGCCATTGCTAACAGATTTGTTCTGCTAAATCTTAAGGGGTCGACGAGAAGAAGAAGAAGTTATAGCCCAAATAAATGGCGGCTGATGAAGGAAAAAATGGTCGTGCTATGAATGATAAGGTCCCACAAGATTTGTTCAAAAAAAAAAAATGAATCGTGTGGAAGCAACAACTCAAGCATTCTTTATGTTTATATTAATAAAAAAATTAAGATTCAAATTTATTTTCGGGCCAAAGTCATATGCGGTCACTCAAACTTGTCCCGATTATTCATTTAGACATCTCAACTAGACGTACTACCTATTGAACACTTCAACCATCATGAATTTGAACCATTTGAACATTTTTTTGAGAATAAACAAAAAATAGAGGATGTGTGAAATACACTCGCGCTGACATGTCAATTAGACCAATTAAATAATGACATATGTTATTTTTTAATCCAAAAAATTATTTAAACATTATATTATAAAGTAAAAAAAATAAAAAATTATTTTAAAGTAAAAAAAAAAGAGTAAAACTTAAACACTCACTTCCCTGCCTTCAACTGGAATCCAAAACATACATTTCCTTCTAACTCCATGAATGGCGACCCTCCCCTCCCTGTACAGTTCCATCTTTAATCCGATAAATTTTTTTTTCATCAGCTTTTTTATTAATTATAACTTTTTACTTCATCTCGTTTTTAGATAGAGAAAGATGGGGAAAAAATATCTCCGAAAAATTTATAAATGAAACAAAATGCTAAGAATTTTGAAATCATTAGAATGGTGGGGGAAGAAGATAACCACTGATGCTAAGAATTTTGAAATCATTAGAATGGTGGGGAAGAAGATAACCACTGGTGCATGAGTATGGGGGTTGGGGTGGGTGGGGTGGGGTTGATAGAAATAGGGAAGAAGAAGACAACTGTTCTTCTTCTTTTTTGTTAATTATTTTTTTTAAATTAACTTAGGGGTATAAATTAAGAAAAAAATATATCTTATTTTTAATAATTTAACGCGCTCAAGGAAAGTGAATTACATGTTTTTTGCCATGTCAGCATTTTGTGTCTAATAGGAATGACTTTTGGACAAATAAAGTGTTCAATTGGCACAAGGATTAGTTGAGGTGTCTAAATGAATTATGCGGACAACATTGAGTGGCTGGAGATGACTAAGGCCTTATTTTCGTTATATATTGCTCTCTTTGTCTCAATTTATATTTAAATAAAAATTTTAAAATTTTTCGTAAATTATTTTATACAAAGTTATTATTATTCACAATAATGGAAGTTTTTCAACATATGAAATTCTTATACAAAGTACTTAATTTATATTTGAACTATATGTAATAATTTGATTACTTTCATATCATAATTCATAGTCAATTTATAAATGTGGATATGTTAAAAAGAAAAGTAAATATGATGCAAGAAAACAACAGAATTTGTAATATTGCTAGCACTCATACAAGCACACTAAAATGTTTGTAATGCATTTCAAAGCCTTTTAATTAATCTATTGAATAGAATAAGAAGAATTAATTATAGAACATAACACACTTGTTGCTTTTCAATTATAACCTACCTAACTTTTTTTGATAACCACATAATAAGAGATTTATTTCTTGGATGCTAAAACTATTTGGCTATTTGATGCCTACTAATTAAGACCAACTAGCTTGTGATGTGGTGTACCTATTCATAGCTCTTAGCAATAGATTTATTGTTTGGTCGTAGAATTTATTCATTGTTAATTTTTATTTTTTTAATAATATTTTTTAGATCACGAATTTAAATTGACAAAACAGTCACTAATGTTTATATCAGGAAAGGTTGTCTACCTCTCATTCTTTTAGTCGTGACCCTTCTTGAATCTTATGTAAGCAAAGTAATGTTTTATGCACCATCAACCTAGGAGATGCTACGTATATAATAAAATTGTATTATTGATACTATCCTATTTTGAGGAAGCTTTAGAACATCAAGTGGTCGTGCCGGAGTGGTTATCGGGCATGACTAGAAATCATGTGGGCTTTGCCCGCGGAGGTTCGAATCCTGCCGACCACGTTTCATTTTACTAATTATTTCTTTTTGGTTGTTCTTCTCACATTTTATAGGAGTGATATGATATTGACATGAGATGAGTTTAAACGAAATATTATGGTGAATGTGAATTCATATAATTAGTCTCAACTTGTTTTGAATCGAGACGTAAATATTCTTATTGCACCAAGATACCTCTCACATGTGATGGAAGAATATTTTGGGAAATTTGTAGAAAAGAAGAATAAACCCTTATATATAGTGCAATAGTTATCTAGTTTTTACTTTATAACTAGCATTTGATACTTGATGCACTACTTAAGGGGAGTTTGGAGTTTGTAATCGCATCAATTGGAATCCCTATACTCTTAAATCAGATGGCTCGAGTTTAGAGACTGCAAAAGGATCATTTCTGGTTTAAAGCATTGTACCCCATCAATAGGCTATTGTACGTGAATCCAAATTAGTCAGGTTACTCGACCGTGTTTCTATTAAAATTGGACCTATGAAAACAAAAAGAAAGGCAGGCAGAGTGACAATGACAAACCCCTCTCTTTCATCTACCGCTAAAATTTGAATATATTCTCCTTCGAACTAAAATTTGGACAAGAGTAGCTCCGCCACTGGCTTCAAATGAGCAAAAGACTTGGTGAGAGTAACTTGGAATACAAACTACATGAACTAAATGCACGTCCATGAAAACGTCTCACATGTGACAACATTGACAGATGCATGTCGGATCCAACACAAGTGATACGATATTTTTGGAGAGTTCGAGAAACATAAACTACTAGTAAGAAATGTTGACTCAGTTGCAAGAAATGAAATGATCAAGACTCTACTAATGCATTGTGGTATGAACCACGAAATTCATATCACAACTAAAGAGTTCCTGCAACCTGAAATCTCTATTGTACTCTTCAGATCAAGTATTACTGTTTGAACTTACACAACGTTATAAAGACACTCGGTAAAAGAAATACAAAGAGTAGAACAACTATCTGCAGTCCAAATAAGCAGAGCACATTGCAGGCATCAAGCATGAAAGAGCCATAGCAAATCAGCAGCAATGACAATAGCTCACTCGATTCCTGCTGCATATTTTTTATTTCACTTTCATATTTGGTTTTTTACCTAGAGACGAACATGAACCATCGCAGGAAATCAAAATTACTTAAAGTTCTTTCATCCAAACACAACTTGTGTTTGGATAGAAACTGGTTATTTTCAGATGATATGCAAATAAATAGGCAGTTCACATATAAAATTTAGGAATAGAAGAGAAATGGCACAACAATATCAAAACTAAATCTTTCTTATAGCGCTGACAAAATTCACCGAGAGCATAAAACGTTCAGCTCATATCAAAAAACCACCGACTGTATTTGATACATCATAATAGCTTTCTGTAGAAAGACCAAGTGAAATGTCAGCAGAATATCAGTCAAATGACCTACTTCTTAGTGCTCTTCTTCTTGGAACCAGTAGTAGCAGGCAGTGGTTTGGGATACTTTTCGACTACACTTGGGTCCAACCAATTGAGAGGGTTGCGATTATAGACAGGCCAGTTAGGTATGGTGAGAAGGGCCGTAAAGACAACACCACCAGCGTATGTTAACAGCATAGTTTGGAACGAGCCCAACATATAGCCTGTGAGGAATGCTACCACACCAAAGCTCACAAGCAGTATCTGCATCAATTGTTCCACGAGCTTTTGTCCTTGCCAATCCATCTATAATAGACGGCACAAAAACAAATGATAAAACTGCACATTATCACAAAACAAGTAGAATAGAAGTAAGTCCTATTTATACTTGATCTATCCATCCAATCAACTATCCATTAGTCCCAACTCACAAACTACTTGGGATCGATTATATAAATCTTTTTTATTCAGTGACTTCACCCAACATAAGATAATATACTTTCTAAAGCATAATAGACTTCCCTTCAAATAGAGAATGCTTAATCTCACATTTATCGGTACATAGACTAACTTGTAAGTTTCTAACAAGATTAAAAAGGGACTCTTGGCAAACATAGGACATATAATGTAAGGATAACAAAAACTGAGCTATAATTCAACTAGTTGGCATAACCTTTATTGTTCTTTCTGTTTCAATTGTGACTTAATCAGTTAATCCTCTTTCTACGTGATATTAAGTAAATCTCAATATCCACGTTCTACATCAGTTCCAAAAGAGCCAATAATTCTGAAACTCAATCAGACAAAATGTATACAAAGGTACAAATCTCAAACTACCTCTATATCCACTATGTTTACATAAATCTTCAGTGAATCACAAATTTACTTTTCCTTGTTAAATTCTCCAACAATATATTACTCGGATCATCAGAGATTACTCCCTATGTGTCACATACTCCAAAAGTTTGTTTTTTTCTAATGAGTCCAAATTTATGCATTTTTATGAGGATCCAAGCAATATAGCTCCAACAGAACGACAAATTACTAAAACTTGAATTTTTTTCTCAGTTCAAAAAAGCTTTTATGATTAACTTGGAAATCTTCATTTTTTTTCCCCAATTTCTTCCCCAACAAAATAAGTCAACAATTTGTATATCCAGAACTATATAACACTTCAGCAACAAACCACAACAACAACAACTACAATTCAGTCCCAAACAAGTTCGGATCGGCAAACAACAAAATCTAAATCAAAATTGACAGAAATTAGCCTGATTGACTTAACAGATTTCTAAGGAAAAGCACAATTGATTGGATCTGGATATAAATCGAACATGTGATAAAATAAAACCCGTAAAAATAAAAAACCCTCAAAAAAATAGTGCACAGCTATAACGACAATGTCAATTATGCAGAGAACTGATCAACAGAAGAAAATTAATATACAGACAACAAAACTGAACGGAAATAGAATAGAAAGAGCTCAGGTAATACTCACCGGCGGCGATTGAAGACGGAGATAACAGGCGGAGAAGAGAGGAGGAGGTAAAAGAAAAGTAAATTTGTAATAATAGGAAATGAGTCAATTTATGTCTATGGTATAATATAATATAAATATATATTATCTCCGTCCACTTTAAGTTGTATAATTTATAGTATTTTTTATATTTTTGATATTTAAGTTTTTTATTTAAAATATTGAACTAATATAATTTAATTTTACTTTGAAAATCAATCACATTAATTTTTAAAAAGCACACCATGACAATTAAAAGGACGGAGAGAGTATTTGGTTGGTTAGTTTTTGAGAAAATAGTCAAATGCCACCCTAACGTATTAGTCACTTCTCAACTACACACCAATACTTTACGGGGGTCCTATTACCCCCCGAACTTTTTATTTTTAATCCTTAAAACGCTGACATGTCCAAGAAGGTGAATACACCTCCTTTAAGTGCGTGAGATGTATCTAGAACGTATTTTTTGTGTTTTGGAATCCACGTGTTAGTCCAAATCATCCTAAAATAAGTCTTCCAATTACAACTTGCATTTCTAAGCCCCTTTTCTCCCACAAATCTTTCTTCTGCCATTTTAAAAGCTTGAAACTTGGGAACAATTTTAAAGCTTCAATGGTAACTTTCATTTCAAATCTTGAACCTTTAGGATTTCTAATCTTCTCTAATTTTTTTCGCTATTAGATTCAAGGTTCTAATTTATTTTTCTCACTAATAAATATAAAATTGCAAGGTCAACTAGATCTAGGTATGGAGCTTGAAATTTCTTCTCTATATCAATACCCAGAAATAAGTTATTTCCCTCTTTAATTCATAGATATAAAACTACACGTATGTATACTCATTCTTTTCACCTTCCTCCAGCAAGCAGAATCATGAATCATTTTTCTCCCTCACTATTACAGTTGACCTTCAAGATTTAGAAAATATCAAATTTTTAAGATCTAATTTTTCATTCAAAAATCAATTTTATTTATATTTAAAAAAATTACTATCACATGTTACATAGCACTGTTAAAATTATCAGGTACAGAACAATTAATATTGAAGAGATGTATGCCTGTTATAATTGATTCTTTCTAGCTCAGTATCGTGCCCTTTGATTACCAAATTCACTGAATCCTCATACGATATGATTCCATCTTTCGTGTGTCTTCACCATCTAATTTGATCACTGCCTTTAAGTTTCCAAAAATCATTTGCAGGTTGTGATCAAACCATTGAAATCATTACGAGATGGATAAAAAAGTGAGTCTGACATTACACTTGAGCAACGACACAAGTACATGTCCTTCAAATCGATTACCATCTACAACAACGTAGTGTTGTGTGCACATAATGGGGAAATTTTTTCTTCTTTAAGTAGTACAACTCTGTTAGATTACTTGGAATCGAGTTACTGAAGTTGTTGCATGATAAATCTAATAAGGTTTAAAAATGGTTGAAGGTTGCCTGTGAATAGATTCCAAGAGAGATATAAAGTTTCAAGCATTTTCAATTTTCACTCGATTCAAGCAAAATCAAACATGTCAAAGAAGACTCACTTTAGATTTTAGCTCGTAGCTAATAGGTTCATCTTGTATTTTTTATTGTTAGTCATAGCTTTGTGACGTCGTTATCATCCATATATGATACAACAAAGGACCATAATAGTTCATTATTCAAAGAACTGCATTAACACAAATTCATTAAAAAAAAGTTAACCGATCGATAATAATTAAAAAGAGAGTTTTAAATATAGTGGGCGGGAAAATACTATAACTGCCCTTAGAGTTGTCAATATGGGCTAGTCCACCCCATTCGGGGTAACCCATACAGACTTCGACATTTTACGGGCTAGACTGGGCTAGCCTATTTTTAGTGTGGGCCAGAAAATGGTTGGCCCAACCACAAATACGTGAGCTACAGACTTGCTGGTCAGCCCACTTTTTAAAAAATTATATTATTTTTATAATTCATAAATTAAATTGTAAATTATAATTTTAAAATATTATCAAAAATATCGACAAAACAATATTGCATGATGTTAATGTTACTACTTTGTAATCAAATCTACAAATAAAATTATTTTTATAATATTTATTAAGTTTTTTTTCAAGTAAAAGTATAAATAGCTAAATAGAAATATTAACCTAATTGTTTTGAGTTTAGACTATCTTTAATTTTAAATTTTAATATTATATTATATTTTTTGATTAATTTTTATTGACCCACCGGCCGGACCTACCAATATTTCTTAAACCTCACAAATATGTATGCTTATTCAGGCCGGACTAAAAAGTCTTTTTCTCAAATGAACTCTAAAAATCGTAGCCCAACCCTAACTCATATTGACGACTCTAATTGCCCTAATATAACAATTATAATAACTGCCTCAACTACCTATATATATGAACACATAATTATTTCATGTATACTCACTAGCTTTAACTCAAATTAATAGTACGTATCATTCATCCCCTCAATTCTCTTATCTTAATCTTTTTCATATTATTTAATTAATAATTTTTCCCCCTTTAATCATCTTTTTCATTTGATAGTCACAGCAGATCAAAAACAATGGATAAAGATTAAAAAGAAAATTATAAATCATGATGATGATCATGAACAAGATCAAACAAAAATTATAAATGATAATCATGATCAAGATCAACATCAAAATCAACCAATAATTTATTCTACAGGTATTTCTTTTTTGCTTTAGAAAATTGACTTAGGATCAATACTCATCTGAATAAGGATTAGTCCTTTTGCCTGGTCGTATATATGTCATAGAATTTCTCAATTCTAATACAAGGTACTTATTAGATCAAATGTACTTATTCTATCTAATAGAATGATTTTGTCGTATCCAGACTAATACCAATGTAGTTGGAATTAAAGATAAGTAGAATGTAACAAAATAATTCGTACCCCAATATCATAAAATTAATCAATATCTTGAAGAATCTAAACTCTAAATTCACATCAAATACAAACATTTTCACCTAAATCCGAGCAACTTAGGTTGAAACGCGAAAGCAAATGAGTTTTGCAGTAAATTAATATTTATTTACTGCAGCCGCTAGAAGCAATAAATTTATACCATACTAAGGTCCTATTATATCCTAAATTTATTTTATAAATAATTTTCTACCCCTTTTCGACCTACACGACATTATCGTGTGGGCCCAATGTTGGTTGACTTTTTTCTTATAGCTAGTGTCACGTAAACCGAAAAAAATATAAATTACTTATAAAATAAGTTGAGGAGGTAATAGATACTTGTACATTTTTGTCTTAAATTGACATTTAAACATGATGAATTATATGTGAGCTAGTTCATATTATTAATTTTAAATCTGAATAGAGGTTCAATTTGTCGAGATCTACTAAAAAAAGGTTTATCAAATTTTAAAATCATAAAAAAATATATACATCTAAAAATTACAAAACTAAATAGAGAGGAGAAATAAAATACTAATAAAGAGATGCTTTTATTTATACTAACAAATTAATTAAAAATGGTTAATCAATATTAAATTCAAATAATGAAAAAAGATTGTTTAGGATGAATTAAAAATAATATGCTCATCTCATAAAAGTAGAGTTAATGATATTCACAACTTATTCTTTTACGATGTTACTATATATTTATAATATATTTGAATTTGAAACAAGTTATTTCAGTTAGTTATTCTATTTTTAATATGAGATAAAACTAATTAATTTTGAAATTAAATTATTTTACAATTAAAAAAACATAAAATAAACTCGTTCTAAAAATAAAATTAATTACTGATTTTTTTTCACTCGTACAAAAAAATCCTTATTATTGCGATGTAAATAAGGAGAAAATAAAAGAAATTAGATTTCTTTTTTTCCGAAAAAAGGAAAAAAATTTAGAAAAAGAAAAACCAAAATTACTTCTTATTAGATATATCTCCTCTTCGCCGCGGATTCTTTTATTCACAGTAGAGAGAGAAAGAGGAGAGAGAAAGAGCCATAACCGAGCCGTCACTGTGTGAACTCTGTGTGTTTTTTCTTCCTTCACAGCAAAAAAAATCAACTGAAATAGATCTGAAAATCGAAAATATTTAGTGGGTTTCTCTTATTTTTTCGATTTTTACAACTTTTTTCCCGATGACTAGCAGAGGAGGAGGAAAAAACAGTAACAATGGTGGAGGAATTGGAGTACAATCAATTCCACCAGGTTCAAGAAAGATGGTACAAAGTTTAAAGGAAATAGTTAATTGTCCTGAAGCTGAGATCTATGCTATGCTTAAAGAGTGTAATATGGACCCTAACGAAGCTGTTAACAGGCTTCTTACTCAAGGTGAATTTCAAAACTGTAAACTCTTAAGTCTTATCTGTTTGGGTTCATTTTTGTGAATTGATTTCTGGGTCTTGAGGATTTTTTGGTATGAAAATTCAAAAATTCAAATTTTCTGGTTTTAGAGTTTAGAGTAGCTTAATGAAACTGTTAATTAGCTTCTTACTTGAGGTAACCCATTTGAATTTAAGCTCTTTTTTTTGTTAATTAATGTTTGGGTTTTGGGGATTTTTTTTGTGTGGAAAGTACAAATTTTCTGTTTTTAGAGTGTACAAGTAGCTTAATGAAACTGTCAGTTAGCTTCTTGCTTGAGGTTTCTTTGAGTTTAAGCTATAAATCCTTGAGACAGACCTCTTTTTTTGTATTGGATTTCTGGGTTTTGAGGATTCTTTGGTTCTTTAGTGTTGTGGTTCTTACTCAAGGTGTTTTTAAGCTATAAACCTTTAACGCTCAACACTTTTTTGACAATTTTTTGTATGTAGTTTCTAATTGTTGAGGATTTTATTGTTCAGTAGTTTTGTGTGCGTGAAAAATATAAATTTTCTGTTTTTAGAGTTTAGAGTACACTAATGAAGCTGTCAATTGGTACTTGAGGTTCGTTTGAGTTTAAGCGATAAAACCTTGAAACTGAGCTCTTTTATTGTATTTGATTTCTGGGTTTTGAGGATTTTTTGGTTCTTTAGTGTTGTTGCTCTTACTCAAGTTGCCTTTTTAAGCTATAAACCTTTAAAGCTCAACACTTTTTTGGTAAATTTTTGTAATTGATTTCTGGGTATTGAGAATTTTATTGTTCTTGTAGTTTTTTGTGCATGAAAAATATAAATTTCTATTTTTTAGAGTTTAGAGTATACTAATGAAGCTGTCAATTGGCTTCTTACTTAAGGTTTCTTTGAGTTTAAGCTATAAAACTTGAAACTGAGCTCTTTTATCTTACTTGATTTCTGGGTTTTGAGGATTTTTTGGTTCTTTAGTGCTTAAGTTGCTCGGACTCTTCATTTTTGGTGCCACGCCCGTGTCGACATGAAGTAGGTGTGGGTGTTGGAACCGTACCTGATCTGGTCAACCAGTTTGGGGTACTTAGACCAGAAATTTTGGACAGATTCAATGATTTCTGTGGCAAAAGAAAAACTAAGGTGAAATTGAAAAAAATGAAATACCTTGTACATATAAATTAGGTATTTATAAATTTTTGTCACTCTCTTTCCTTTTATCTCCTTCCAGGATTCTCCTCTTGATCAAGATTTTCTCCTAAAGTTCTCCACGTAATATCTCATAAGTTAGGTTTTATAACTCTATTTTTAGTTATTTCAATTATTTTTAGCCGAAACCCCAACCCGTATCCATACATGGACTTGTCACCGAATCTTAAAATTTTGATCACCCATATCTATACGTGGATCCATATCCCGGAATCGAAAAAATTAGATCATAGAGGATCTGACCTCTAGATCCGCACCCATATTGGACACCTGCACCCGAGTTCGTGCAACTTAGCTTTAGTGTCATGGTTCTTACTCAAGGTTCCTTTTTAAGCTATAAGCCTTTAAAGTTCAACACTTTTTTGGTACATTTTGATTGATTTCTGGGTATTGAGAATTTATTGTTCCTTAATTTTCTGTACATGGAAAATATAACCTTCCATTTTTAGAGTTTAGAGTACACTAATGGAGCTGTCAATTGGCTTCTTACTTGAGGTTTCTTGGAGTTTATTTAAGCTATAAAACCTTGAAACTGAGCTCATTTGCTTAATTGATTTCTGGGTTTTGGGGATTTTTTGGTTCTTTAGTGTTGTGTGCATGCTATTTTTCAGTTTTCAGATTATGTAACCATTGATTTTTTACTTAAGTTGCTTTTAAGCTATAAACCCTTAAAGCTCAACATATTTTTGGTAATTTTGTAATTAATTTCTGGGTATTAGGGATTTTTTTGTTCCTATAGTTTTGTGTGCATGAAAAATATAAATTTCTATTTTTAGAGTTTAGAGTACCCTAATGAAGCCATCTATTGGCTTCTTACTTGAGGTTCCATTGAGATTAAACCATAAACCCTTAAAGCTGAACTCTTTTTTGGAAAATTTTCATAATTAATTTATGGTATTGAGGATTTTTTGGGTTTTTAGTGTTGCGTGCATGCTATTTTCAGTTTTCAGATTATACTGTCAATTGGCTTCTTACTCAAAGTCCCTCTGAGCTATAGAACCCTGAAACTGAACTCTTTTTTTTGTTCCTTTTCATAGTTAATTTCTGGGTATTAGATATTTTCATTCCTTGAGCCTAGGGTCCATTGGAAACACCCTCTCTACCTTCACAAGGCAGGGGTAAGGCTACGTACTCACCACCCTCCCCAGACTCCACTTCTGGGATAACACTGGGTAGGTTGTTGTAGGTATTTTTTTTTTCCTGTTGTTTTGGGGCGGGCCGGCAATTTTTCAGTTTCAGATTACAAAGTACTAATGAAGCCGGACATATGCTCTTACTCAATGTCCCTTTGAACTGTGACTCCTTAAAGCTGAATTCTTTTTTTTTTTTTTTTGCATGATTAATCTTCTGGTACTTCAGTTTTGTGTGCGTGCATTTTTTCAGTTTTCAGATTATATTGCGAAGTAAGCTCTTTTCTTTTACAGTTACCTCTATGTTGTTCTTGGTAAGAGGATAATAATGATTATGTCAGAAATCTATGAAACAAATACTCAGAGAGAGAGAGAGACCTAGGTATGGGTTGTAAGAGTAAATGGATAAAGGAAAGAAAAGAAAAGAAGAACAGATTATCCCTTTTTATGCTTTGAAATTGCCATCTTTGTTTCTAACACTACTGGTGTGTGGTCTCTGAGTTTAATGCACTATAAATTCAAGCTTTGTCTAAGCAAGAAGATTAATCTAATGGGTTGTGTATATGTGAAGTTTTTATATTTGTAATGCTTTAACTTTTCAATGTTAATTAAGATAGGAACTGAACATTTTGAAAGAGATATAAGATGTTTTGATGGTATTACAACTCCTAATCATGTCCTTAAAACCAAGTGTTTACCAAACCTTTTTGCTGGTCAAACAAGACACATGCAACTACTTGATGCTTTTGAATGAAATCATTTACTTCATAAAAACATAGGAACTAGATGTAGCTACTTGTGAGTCATTACGACTTTATACTCACCAGTCAGATGGGAAGTGGTGTGTTGATACTATTTGTAAATGCCATACCGGTACGTGGAACGTTATTTAGAATTTACCTTGAGATGACATAGGCTGCCTTTGGAAACAAGGTTTAAGCAAGAATCAAGTGTTGGGCTCTGAAATAGCTTCAGTTTGATTCTGCTGCTGATTTGAGCACTATTATATAGCCTAAGCTGCATAAAAATTGAATTTCTGTTGCGAGTTATGTTCTCCCCATGCATTCACTGTTTTATACTGTGATAATTACTTAAAGTGGCATTTTTGTAGTTATCTTGCTAAAAACCTAGTTATATTTTGCCAATCTTCCCTGCTTGAAGAAGTTGATATTCTTTTACCACCTTCTAATTTGAAGTTTGTTAATTGACTAGATCCTTTTCATGAGGTGAAGAGCAAGCGAGAAAAGAGAAAAGAGGTTTGTCATAATTACTACAGCATAAATTCCAGAACCAATTTATTTCTAAACTTTTTGAGTATGCTTTCTATATTCTTGATGTTCCAAGTTTATTTTATTTGATTACATCGGTACAATCCCGAGGGCCCTGCATTACACACTCCACTTGATATGTAACTATGTTTCTTGACTTTCTTCAAAGCTTAGCTTGCTTATAACTGAGTCACTGACCTTAAAAAGGTGATTTAACTCAAATTGCTTACTTCTGTTCATCTTTGGTTCAGATTAAGGATCCAACTGAATCTAGGTCCTGGATCACTAGTAGCACTCCGAGCCGTGGCAGTAGGGCTGGTAGGGATCGATATGTTGGGCGTGGTGGATCAGGTATATGCATTTAATGCACAATTTCTGAAAGAGAGATTAGGTTTGAGTTGTGTAAGTCATGTTATCTGATACTGGAATGTTTTGATTTCTAACCAACTCTGACAGAGTCTACCAAGCCCGCTCCTGCTTACAGGAAGGAGAGTGGATCACAAACAAACAACTTCTCTTCTACCCCTCTAATTGCAGGAAGCAACACAGATAGGAGACCAACTGCCATCAGGTTAGTACTGTTGTCTTGTTAGAATGTTTGGTTCTTTCACTAGACAATCAGTTGCTTTCAGATTCTGTCGGTGGTTACAGTGTAATAATCCTTCGAACCCTACTGCATGGTTCATTAAGTTTTTCAACGTCTCTATTCCACTAGAGAGAAGTTCTTATCATACTATAGCTGTAACTGAAAAACCAAATTTAGCGAGCAATAACTATCTGTGATTGCCGAATCAAATTGTTAAGTTGAATATACTCATCAACAACAAAAAAATGCATGCATGTTAAATTATTCAGGGATTGCATGTATTCGTATGTGCAAAGCGAGCATGTTATTGGTGATGTTTGACTTGTTTTTAATTTCTCTTTTTTATGCTTGAATGGTGTTGCAGTGATGCTGCAGGAAATGACAGTAAAAGATTGGCACCAGCTGCAGTTGATGGTCATTCAGCTGCTTCACAGCCTTCTTCTGGATATCAACCTACTTGGGGCGGGGTGCCAGGCCAAGTATCAATGGCTGATATTGTGAAGATGGGTAGGCCACAGAGTAAAGTGCCTAGTGTACCCAATATATCTGACAGTACTACTGGTGTCAACCAAAACCATGATCAGGCACCACCTCCTTATGGCGCATCACATAGTAATATGCAGTTTTCTGATGATCAGTCGACGGTTCCTGAGGTACATCAGGAACCAAGGGATAATTCATCTCAAAATCTTTCTGCAAATGATGAATGGCCTTCAATTGAGCAGCCATCAGCTGCTAACCAACCTGCTGTCTCGGAGCCTCCCACTAATTCTGTGCCCCATCCTGATCCGTCTAACATGTCTTTTGACAGAGTTGATCATCAAACTCAGATGGATGATTCTCAAGAGGCAGATGAAAGTGCTAATGAAAATCTTGATTGTTCCCTTTCCAGTAGAAAGTTGCAGGAGGATAATGCTGATGGTACTTCTCTGTATGACAATGATCCGTACAGATATCAGCACCAGAATCACACTTTTGACCATCCACAAGGTGAATATGTGTGGAAGTCTTGGTTTGGCATGCAATATGCATTTCATTGGATATATTTATCTTTGTTTTAGTTTAAAAAAGGTGGTATTGGTTGGCGTTTTAGGATTGAGGCTCTGGAATTAATTTGGTGCATCTTTAGTTTCTCTTAACTCAATCCTCTCTGTTGTATCTCCCTCTACCTTATTATTTCATTATGGCATGTTAGGAGTACATCTTGACTTTTTTGTTTTAAGAATGCAGTTGTGTGACATCCTGGGATCATCAAATCTATTTTATGGCTGATTCTCCCTCTATCTGATCTTATCATTAGATGTCAGCCTTTTAATTTGCAGAAATTGAAGATGGATTAAGTAGAAAGCGATGAAATGTTAAATCTTAACTGTTTGTCAATCTTAGTGTACTAGCATCTGTATCTCATCCTTACTTCGTGTCATTTGGTTCGTATGTCTACTTCCAATGGATATTTAGCATATCAGAAACCTAAATGTTTCGGATTAGTGGTTTCCTTCTAAACTTCTTCAACTTTTGTTTGTTTCGACACAATGTTCCTGCCAAATTGGCAAATTGCTTTTATGATTATCTTTCTGAGTAGATGTGGCTCCTGTCTCCTCTAAACAAACTTTTTGCAGTCTCCCGCCTCCCTCCTTCTCTTTAGTGTTTCCTTTTTCCTCTTCATATAAATAAATTCCATCTTCCAACCTACATATCCCAATTCCAGCATTGCTACAACTTTATAGGGTGTTTGTCATGCGTGGCTGAGCTGCTTAGGATGCATTTCATCCTGTATCTTTTGTCTTTCGTTCTTAATGAAAAAGGCGCCGGATCTGAAGGAATGAATATTTGAAATTGAGAGTAGCTGTGTCTACTTAGATTTATCAAGAAAAGTAGATATCTCTTGTAAGCTGTTGCAATTAGCACTTCTTAAGTAAATATTTATTCGTTGGTTCAACTGTAGTTTTGCTTTTCAAAATCTTAAAGTACTACCCTCTCGTTTATATAAGAATGTTATTTTATCTTGTGGCAGTTGAAGATGTTAATGTCTCAGTTTCATCAGTTGCCGCGAACTTGCAACAACTAAGTGTAAAGGATGCAGCGGGTTTGCCATCTGATGGGGATAGTCCATCTGTTGTGATTCCAGACCATCTTCAAGTTCAAACAGCTGACTGCTCACACCTAAGTTTTGGTAGCTTTGGTGGTGTGTCCTTCTCTGGATCACTGGCCTCTGCCCCCGTGAAAACTAGCTTGGAAGATGCATCCAGAGATGCAGATAGTTCTTCAGTTGGGCACTTGGGCACCAGGTTTACCTTCTTTTTAGTTGATCATTTCCTTGGTCTTCTGAGTTGCTAAATTAATTATTTGCATATAATATACTGTGGAAGTTGTGTGTTTATGATATGCTAATTGAGAACTCTAGTCAACTCTTTCTGTACGTGGACAATGATGTTAAAAAGTTCTTCAATCATTTATTTTGTCGTGTAGAATTGTCTTCTTTATCGGTTGCTCTTAGATTTTTCTCATTTTATAAATAAGTGACATCAATCGAGTATCCTTGCATCAATCCTGTCTTGTTTTACTTATTGGGTTTTCAAGAATTGTTCCATATTTTAGTCAACCAAATAGTAATATTAGCTTGCAACTCTTTTCCATTTATGAAATCTTTGTTTGATGCACTTAAATGATTTTATGATGTAGTATACAATGCTCTCTTTGTCATTATGTAAAGCTTGTATGCCAATAATTTTTTTTGAAGGAGAGGTCTTGTATGTAAAGCAACGGGGGGAAATGCTAGTCTTTAATTGTAAACTTACATATTTTACAGGGCCACTGAATACTATGGTGATGGTACTCTCAGAAATGAGGCTGATAGTAATTTATTCCACAGAAATAATGCAAATGCTGGAAATTATGAACTGCCAGCAGCTTCACAACCAGAATCTCTGAAAGCAGAAGCTAGTGATGGGCATTATTCATATCCGTCCTCTGCTGCTGGCTATTCATACGAAAGTGCTCAACAATTGAATGCAGCGTTTAGTCAGCCACAGACGAGTTCTCATATGCAAAATCTTGCTTCTTTCTCAAATGAGACGGTAAGAATTTTTTCTGCCTTTTGTTCAGGATATCAAATGGTTTCATGTACTATCCTTGGGATGCACTTTCTGTTAGTTTTGACCAAATGTTAGAACTTCGATAAAATTATGTTTTCCCAAGTTTGAAGATGACTTCAGTGTAAGTGTATGCTATGCATGAGACAAGGAAATGCTGCAGCAGGAGTTGCAGTGCTAGTAATTGCTATTTGAGTGATGAGTAATGGTATAAATACTCCCGGGACTGACCAATATCCCTAACCAAACACAGTATAAAATAATCCTGCATTTTATCCCGGGATTATTGTTCCTTTTCTTTCATACCAAATGACCCCTTAATTTTGAGTTATATGAGTGGTGTCGAGACACGGGATGGCTGCAGTGCGAGTTGCAGACTTCGTAATTGCTATTTGAGTGATGAGTGACATTTAATATGGAGCTTAGTTGGCTTTATATTCTGCCACTATCTGATTGTGTAGGCTTTCTTTTTGAGCGGAGGATGGATATACAAGGAAAGGTTTGGCATGACCTCTTCTCTCATACCAAATGACCTATTTTGGTTAGGTGTTTAATTGTGCTTGAGAGCTCTGTTATATAGTCCACATTAGAAGAAAAAACAGAACTTTTGTAAGTCATAGGCAATACTTCTCTTTTACTCGGGTTTAGACCATTTCATTTTATATATATATATATATATATCAAAGTAATGCATGTAGGTCTTTTGCACATTAAAAGAAAAATTAAATTTTTCACTAGTCGCCGGCTTACTTCTTTTGAACTTTAGCTTTTTAATTAAATAATATTCAAGAACTTTAGCTTTCGAGGAAAAGAGTCCTTTAGTCCTTGCAAGTCTTCTTTACTGCGTAGGCGCTCTCATTTCTTTGGTTCCTTTGCTAATGGGGAACAGCTTGTAATAACAGTGGTTGATACTGTTTAATCTGTATTTGAAGTGCTCAACACAATATGCTGGTTGTAAGCTTGTAACTAATAAGATATGTGTGTAATATAGTTTAGCCACTCGACATGGCATGGTTTGATATTTTCACAAATTGGCTAGTCTTTTAATAATAAAAAGAAATTTTGAATAGGTTGTGAAACAAATAAGAGGTTCCTTATGTTGGTGTGTAGGCTACTTGAAATAGCTTATGGAAATTTTCCTAATTACTGGATTCCTTATAATAACATGGTATTTTTAGGCTACTTGAAATGGCTTATGGAAATTTTCCTAATTACTGGATTCCTTATAATAACATGGTATTTTTCATATATTGGAAACATATCCAGTTTTCCATTTTAAAAAACTATGTTACAGCCTAGAAACATTCTAAACATATGATAGTGTTAATTCACTTGACCCTCATTTATTATGAGTCCAGCGTAGCTAAACTATTTGCGAACTTTGTATAGAAAAGTAAGTGCCTGCTTGGTGCTCTATGTTGAATAATATCTCATCCAATAATAAACTTCTAATTAGCTAAACATATGTAATGCCCAACAGCAAAGAAGCATGACAAAAAAAGGGCAGCCCGGTGTACAAAACATCACACGTTGGAAGGGACGCTCCTCAATGCGTGTGATGTAGACAACCTACCCTAATGCAAGCATTAGTGGTTGCTTCCACTTCAAACCCGTGTGACCGAGACAACTTCAATAAAGAAGCATGTCACTTGTCAATTTTTTTTTAAAAAAACTACAGTAGCATGCCAACATGATCCGAGTTACTATTATTTGCTAGAGCATAATATCCATGTTTTACCTAATTTGCTCTCTTGCTATTTTTTGTTCGAGTAGGTCTACACAAATTCTTTGCAGAGTGACATGTTGACTGCTAACGTTCATCCTGGTCGAGAGTCTGAGCTTTCATATTCTCCTTTTTCTACAACACAAGCAATGCCCACAAAATATGGCAACTCAATTTCATCAATCAGTAATTCAGCTATGCCTGAGGTAATGTTTCTGCTGGAATCTAATCAAATATTGCACATATCTTTCTATCCTACCCTCAGCTGTAGTGTTGGTACCTTTACCCGCAGACATATTGACCTTAACTAGGACTGTTTTATATTGAATGAGGGAAAAATTGACCATTTTGATTTTTAGTAAACATGTACAAGTGATTATGCTTGTTGATTTCCAGGCAGGTGAGATGAGTTTGAACAGTAAGGGTCTAGCGAAAAGCTGGTTGTATTGTTTTTTCCCTGATGAAGTAAATTGTTCATGAACGAGAAGATGACTATTGTGTAACATTAGTAAAGTTATGAGTCTTGAGGCATCCCCCCCCCCCCCCCCCCCCACATACACACACACACCGAATTTTTTCAATTAACTAGAATGTATCAACAAAAGGAGGGAATATTTATGAAGTTATAAAATTAACATAATAAAATAAATGAAGTAATGAAATGAATTATTGGAATTTATTATCTCTTGAAGTCCCAATATACATTCTGTATTTTGAAATTCCCCTCTAATGCATGTCAATATTCATTCTTGAACAAAATCGTATCCGCACAAACACCCTCTTTCCAACTCTCACTGAAAGAGTTATTGGTCATGGCTTTTCTTAGAGTATTTTGAATGCTAAATTCGTGGCAATCAAGTATAACTGGTGGAAGAGAGAGGTGCAGTGTTATATAGTAAAACGAGGTTGGATTTGGTTTTTAACATTTTCGTAAGTATTAAGTCAGGTTCTCAGAAGTACACTTTTGTTTTCTGAAGGAAGCTTTTCGTTTGGATTGTTCTGATCGTCCCAAAAAAATAAAGTTATAGGTTTAAGCGTTTAAAAGGTTCAGCATTTTATACAAATATTGATCATAGTTCAGACGCATCTTAAATGTGGTTCCTCTAAGTGATGTGTTGCTTTAGTTTGATCGGTGATTCATATTCTGGCCAGTGTGTTGTCTATCACAACTCTATATAATATGAATTGGTGACTTGAGACCGGGAAAGCATTATACATCTTATTTTTCCCCTTTCAAAGTTGGTGCGATATTTTTCTCCCTTCTCTTGTTTTTGTGGTGTGTAATGGTTGACTGTGTCCTCTTCTATCTTTTGTGTAATGCACTCAAGTGCTCATATCTGTATCTCCCCCTTTTCAAACTGTTTGGAATGCCTTGTTTAAGCTGAGGGTCTACCGGAAACAACCTCTCTATCTCTACTAGTTGTACAAGATAGGGGTAAGGTCTGCGTACACTCTATCCTCCCAGACCCCACTTGTGGGATTGCACTGGGTATGTTGTCGTTGTAATAGTTGACAGTGTTAGTGTTTCCTGCAGGCTATGAAGACAGTCGGCTTTTCATCAGCACAGCCTACTCAGCAGATGCTTTCTGGAAACAGTGTCGCCACAGGACCTGGCGTACCACAACACCTAACTGTACACCAATATTCTCAACAAGCTGTTCCTATTGCCCCATATGGCAACATGATTAGTTATCCCTTTGTGCCTCAGAACTATTCATATATGCCATCTGCATTCCAACAAGCATATCCTGGTAATAGCAGTTACCATCAGTCGCTTGCAGCAATGCTCCCCCAATATAAGAATACCGTTTCTGCCAGCAGCTTGCCTCCATCTGCCACTATTCCTTCTGGATATGGTGCTTTTGGAAATACAACAAGTATCCCCGGCAACTTCCCAATCAACCCCCCTGCTGCTCCATCTGGTACTAACTTAAGTTATGATGATGTACTAAGTGCTCAGTTCAAGGATACCAATCATTTGATGTCTCTTCAGCAGGTATCCTTTTCTTTTTGTGAGCACACATATTCCTACTGAACTCTCTCTCCAAGAAATTGCTTGTCATGACTCATCATAAATGTGAAATGACCGTTTGAATAGCTACTGTCAGGGCGTCAGGGGTAGCAAAATCAGCCCACGTGAACATGATCCCCTCAACCCGTTCTCCATTTATTAGTTAAGCTCATTTTAGTCCCACCCGTTTCAGTCAATCTACGAATTGGGCTGATATGTAGCCAAATTGACCGATAGGAACTGTCATAATATTTGCAAAAATACATTTTTTTGTTGGTTATGTTATATTAAACCATTCACTTTTAATTCCATTTCAGCGCAAGTGATTTTTGGGCAGGTCATGATCCACTTTTTAGTCTATTCACCCCATTTGACGCCTCTAGCTTCTGTGTTTGTTTGGTCAATTGCATTTATCAATGTCCACCTTGGTGGTTTGCGCAGCATGTCTGAAATGCTCTGTAATTTCAATTGGTCATTGACTTCATCATCTGGCATGTCCTTTGCTTTATTTGACACTCCTGTTTCCGTCCTCTTTCAGAATGAGAACTCAGCTTTGTGGCTTCATGGACATGGTTCAAGAACAATGCCAACTGTTCCCGCCAACACGTATTATGGCTTTCAGGGACAGAATCAGCAAACGGGTGGATTTAGGCAAGGCCAACAGCCATCACAGAGCTATGGATCTTTGGGGGGCTACCCACATTTCTACAATTCTCAGGCTGGTATCTCGTTGGACCAACAACAGCAAGAAAACCTTCGAGATGGATCATTGTCTGGTTCACAAGGCCAGCCAAAGCAGTCTCAACAACAGTTATGGCAAAACGGCTACTAAATCTTACTGCCTCCCTTGTTTTTCTTTTCTTTCTTTTTTTGGGGTCTTGTAATGAGTGTGAAAGTGGCCTTTCCAGCTATCTCTGTTGAAATAACCCTCGTTCACGATTCCTGAAGAAACTTGACTGGGTGCTGCCCTGTGCCATGACTCTGTACTCTTACGTGTTTATCTCAGATTTAAATGTAACGTAGGTAATGTCTGAGCTAACACAGTGCTCTAGTCGTCTTGTCTGTGTTTTCTTTTAGCTCTTGTTTTAACACGGTTAACCCCCCTTTTCGTCGTTTTTAATCTATAGTTGCTAGTGTTTTGTTTCCCAAAGTAATCTATTGCATTATAATCCCACTTCTTCGCTACAGGTTTATCTGAGCTGATAATTTTCCCTTACAAAGTAGATATATATCTTTAACATTTATATGGACAATGAGTTTAGTGTTAAAGAACTTACTGATCGAACATTTTAAATTTTGAATTCGTCTTGTTAGGAGTTATAAGTTTTTTAAGGGAAAAACAACTTGATATACCTGTCATCATAGGTTGAATTCTACTTATGATGCATTCTTATATCGATGTACATAACTTAAACGAGATATATTCAAGATGAAAATTGTAAATATGATATTAAAAATTGCTTGTGCATGAAAAAAAGATTAACTTGTTCTTCATTAATTAATCCAAACCAATTTATACACCACATTACGATAATCTTGTACTGAACCCATAACCCAGAATGCTTTAAAAAAACTGACCCCTTCTATAGATTCATCCCTCACAAAGCTAAAAACTCCTAATCTCACACTAATTGGAGATTAGTGATCCACATTTTGTTGCACTCACTTTCCGGGAACAAAGTTTGTAGCAAAAGCCCAGGCGTTGTTGTTAACTGGGTCAGCAAGGTGGTCAGCAAGGTTCTCCAATGGTCCCTTTCCGGTGACAATAGCTTGAACAAAGAATCCAAACATGGAGAACATAGCAAGTCTGCCGTTCTTAATTTCCTTAACCTTAAGCTCAGCAAAAGCCTCTGGGTCTTCAGCAAGGCCCAATGGGTCAAAGCTACCACCAGGGTAAAGTGGATCAACAACCTCACCAAGAGGCCCACCAGCAACACGGTAACCCTCAACAGCTCCCATCAACACAACTTGGCAAGCCCAAATAGCCAAAATGCTTTGTGCATGAACCAAACTAGGGTTTCCCAAGTAGTCAAGTCCGCCCTCGCTGAAAATTTGAGATCCAGCTTTGAACCATACAGCTTCACCAAACTTAACACCGTTACGTGCCAAAAGCTCGGGGAATACACATCCAAGAGCACCAAGCATAGCCCATCTGCAATGAATAACCTCCAACTCACGATTCTTAGCGAATGTTTCAGGGTCAGCTGAAAGCCCAGCAGTGTCCCATCCGTAATCACCGGGGAACTCACCAGTCAAATAGCTTGGTGATTCACCAGAGAATGGGCCCAAGTACTTAACACGGTCAGGACCATACCATGGGCTACCAGAGGAGGCAGGCTTGGGCTTGGCAGCAGTCTTCCTCATGGTGATTCTTCCATTTCCACTGATTTCAGAAGAAGATGGTGAGAGTTTTACCGCCTTACCGGCAAAAGTAGAGGAAGATAGAGCCATTGTAGAAGCAGCCATGGTTTAATAATTAATAAAAACAAATGAATTGTGTTTTGATGGTTTGTTGCTACGTTCAATTTCTGATTAATAACACTATTTATAAGAGGGAATATGGTTGGTTCTTATCTTATCATATCTCTATCTACAATTTCATTGGTTTACAAGATTTTATCAGCCACTTGGCATTTTATAATCCATCAATATTTTCAAGATATTTTTACTAATGGGGTCCAACAAATATGTGGCTATGAATAATGCAAACGTGTCCTCTGTGCTGTCAAGTAAGATTCTTTAGTCTAGGTGCTTCATTGATATTTTTCATCCAAGTATTTCTCTAAGAACTGAACAATCAATTCAAGAAAACTATGAATATGGTGTGGTTAAAGTAATTAAAAGTAACTTTCTCCTAATTGTTGAAAATGTGAAGTCATAAATTCAAAAATTGGTTCTGATCGCAACTTCAAAGTTTATGTCATGTTACATTCTGATATTGCATTTTCTTTTCTTTGTATAAGTCGGAGAGGGTTTATTCAAGTTTGAAAAATTATATCGTATATATAACGTCGATTTTTTATGGACATATTACATATATT
This sequence comes from Solanum habrochaites, assembly GCA_027704765.1. Classification (NCBI taxonomy): domain Eukaryota; kingdom Viridiplantae; phylum Streptophyta; class Magnoliopsida; order Solanales; family Solanaceae; genus Solanum; species Solanum habrochaites. The sequence goes on from JAKWJA010002491.1 coordinate 528,618, forward strand.
TAAATATGACATGAACTTCTTGTGAAAATGAAGGATGCAAAATATTAACCAATCTTTTTTAATTTAATTCATTAAGAACCTTACTAATTTGAAATGAGATATAATAATCAAGAAATTTCCTTTAGTTAAATGCAGCTTCATGAAGAACCTATACATATGTATTATAAATTGAAATATCATTGTCAATTTGCCACTCATACAAATTAGTGGTCCTATTTTACACACAAGTGTCTGAACTATTGCATGGCCATGAGTTACTTTTATGTTTTTGGTCAAGTGGATATTATATTAGAGTAATCCACAATCATACGTGGCGGCGCTGGATTGGTTGAAAGAAAGGAAATCGAGATTTTTGTATTCATAATATATCTAAAAAATATCTAGTCATCTTTAATGGTGTTGAGCTTTGCCAAATTGACAATAACACCAAAAGGTTTGATATTGTATCCACCAATGAAAAATCAGATATAGATATTCAAGGATAATGATATATTGGGCCTAAGGAGTAATTTCTCGTTTATATACACTTGGTGCAAGGCCAAAGTTAACTCAAGCCTCTGAATCACCTCTTCTTTGTTTTTTTTTTTTGTACATTTTCATTCTACTTTTGCAATGGCTGCTTCTACAATGGCTCTTTCCTCCTCTACCTTCGCCGGTAAGACGGTGAAACTCTCACCATCTTCTTCTGAAATCAGTGGAAATGGGAGAATTATAATGAGGAAGACTGCTGCCAAGGCCAAGCCTGCCTCCTCTGGTAGCCCATGGTACGGTCCTGACCGTGTTAAGTACTTGGGCCCATTCTCTGGGGAAGCCCCAAGCTACTTGACTGGTGAGTTTCCTGGTGATTACGGATGGGACACTGCTGGACTTTCAGCTGACCCTGAAACATTCGCTAAGAACCGTGAGTTGGAGGTTATTCATTGTAGATGGGCCATGCTTGGTGCTCTTGGATGTGTATTCCCCGAGCTTTTGGCCCGTAATGGTGTTAAGTTCGGTGAAGCTGTATGGTTCAAAGCTGGATCACAAATTTTCAGCGAGGGTGGACTTGACTACTTGGGCAACCCAAGCTTGGTCCATGCACAAAGCATCTTGGCTATCTGGGCTTGCCAAGTTGTGTTGATGGGAGCCGTTGAGGGTTACCGTATTGCTGGTGGGCCTCTTGGTGAGGTTGTTGACCCACTCTACCCTGGTGGTAGCTTTGACCCATTGGGCCTTGCTGATGACCCAGAGGCTTTTGCTGAGCTCAAGGTAAAAGAGATCAAGAATGGTAGACTTGCTATGTTTTCCATGTTTGGATTCTTTGTTCAAGCTATCGTCACCGGAAAGGGTCCATTGGAGAACCTTGCTGACCATATCGCTGATCCAGTCAATAACAATGCTTGGGCCTTCGCCACAAACTTTGTCCCCGGAAAGTGAAGTTCTTAAAAATATTCTCTTCGATTAGTTGTTTGCTTGATGGCCTTGTAAAGCTAATTGTAAATTACAAGAACATAATAATATATATGAGTATTGTTATTGGATGCATTAAATGAACACCATTTTTATTGCTCTTTTCTGAAAGACATTTTGGCTGCTGTGATATTATAGGTTTGCTTACTAGTTACTATTGCTGATTACTCATTCTCTTTTTAGTTCATAGACGCATCAATGTCCATTTCAACTTGAATGTTGATGTTGATGTTGTTGTTTATATCCGATTTGACAATTGCTTACATACTTTCACAATACTCAAGATCAAACACATTCATAAAAGATTTAGCTCATATTTGTAGAGATCGATACTTGTTTGCAAGAGATTATTCATCTGTAAATGTGTAATATGTTCACATAATTTACTATACACCAAACAGTCAAAGAGCTGATTAACATTTATGAGAATCCAACAGACACTGTATTCGAGTACCTCGAATGAAACAACTTGTAAATCAAGCATCAACTGCATTCTTTGAATGGTCACTCAAGTTTGTCTTCTTCACTTCATGATCCTTCAGAGCAGCCGTAATTCCATCGTCAAGTATCCTGCAATACGGCAATCGAACAGATGGACGATGGAAAAATGGTTTCCTATCTTCCTGTAGTAAAGTCAAATATGTTTTAACACTACATCTCAATTCAGAAATATGCAAGACTACCCTTTAATCTTTAAGCATGTAGCACATGCATCAACAGAAAAAGAGAAGGCCAAAGATGTACATAGATTGGCTAAAATAGCAACTAATCACTCCAATTTAGAGAATGCACATCTACACACTTCAACTCTTCCTCATTGTGTCTCGTGAACACCTCGATATTTTTTAAGAGTTTGATCAACATACGTCCCTCAGGTAAGAACAAACAGAGAAGGACCACTTCCAATGATTCGTGGATCATTCACTAAAATTTGGGTAGGAGGGAAAGTAAAAGTTGTATCCAAAACGAATAACTAGGAAAAATCAACTGTCCAAGACAACCTGTTAATCTTCAAGCGTATTGCATAGGGGCATCATCAGAAAAAGAGAAGGCCAATATACTTGACATAACCTACATAAAGAATAGATATGACATAATACACTGATACATTAACTTGGCCTAACCGGACACCTAAACATTTTAACTTTAAGAATGCACATCTAGACACCTCAATCATCCTCACTATATCGTAGAGACCCAAAGTTGACATGACACCTAAATATTGAACAACAGATCTGTTCTTGACGATCCCAAATCTCACAGTATCAATATTTCGATTGCTCAAGCTAGTACAGGTACGCTACAATGGAACAGCTTACTCCTGACATGGATCATGGAATTGAAGTTATACAAAAAAAAGATATGATTTTTCAAGTTTCTTAATCGAAATAAACTATCACTAACTATTTATCGAAACACAACTCATCTATTAATTGTTCAGATATGAAACTCAATAAATCGTGATACTTTAGATCATATAACAAGCAACATGACAGGAAACCAAATTCGAAGATAGAGATTAGGATAAACAATTTGAAAAAGAGAACATACTCCAACTATATTTACGATTTTCCCCGTCTTTCTATCGATTATCGTCTTCGCATTAGGATTATATGCGACAAGACTAATACAGGGAACACCACCCTTAAAATAATCTTCCATCCATTTCCTCATCTTATCACTGATTTCGATTTTGATTTGAGGTTTCATCATATCCTCACAAACCGGAGCTCCGACGACACCCTTACCAACATCCCGATGATCATTGTAATAATATAGCTGCCGCCACCGCCACAGGTTCACCGTCGATACACCGGAAACTCGATTTACGATTTGTTTCAACATCTTTTTAGATTTTGCCCTAATGTTTGATTAATTTTTACGAATTAGGGCGATATCGCACATCAATCTCTATATATACTTTTATATTTCTCCACGATGATTAAGGTTTAACGAAATATCTGGACCATTAAGAATAAAATGTTGTTAATAATATCAATTAATAAATAAAAATTGAGGGTAAATTTTCAATTAACTAGTTAAAAATTATTTCAATCCACTATTTTACATGTACATTCAGAGGTGTTGAACTTAGCTAAATGGACATGAATCAAGTTCAAGAAAATATATCATCCACCAATCAAAAACCAGATAATGATCGATATTGTAGGATAAGGACTTTGGTCTTTCCAAGTCCTTTATGTGCACTTGATGAGACAAGGTTCATGAAACTCAAACAAACAAACAAAATCAACTCTCCTTCTTGTGTAGTAGCACCATTCAAGAGTTTTTCTTCTTGCCGATCCAGTTAACAACAACGTCTGGGCCTTTGCCACAAACTTTGTTCCCGGAAAGTGAAGTTGTTAAAAAGAGTCTCTTATATTTTAGTGTAATTGTATAATGCGCAATTATATAATTTATTGTCTATTTTGCTGTAATATTTGTATAAAATTTGCTTTGCATATAATTGAATCGAAGTAAATGTATGTATATTGTATAATTATAAGTGTATAGAAAAAGATATATGTTTTTCTCTCACTTTATACAAAAATAGAAACACATTTTATACACTTCAGTTGTATAAAGCGAGAGAAAATTGTTTTTCACTGCAATTGTATAATTCGTTGGCCTTTTTCGCTGCAATATTTGTATAAAATTTGCATTTGTCTACAATTGAATTGAATTAAAATATTTGTAAATTGTATAATTAAGTGTATAGCACGAGGATATATGTTTTTGCATGTGTATATACAATTTTCTCTCGCTTTAGACAAAACAGAAACACAATTTATACACTTCTGTGTATAAAGCGAGAGAGGCGAGCAAAGGGAGAGTGGCGAGCGAGATTTTCGGGAGAGAGGCGACTGACAAACTTTGGCTAGCGTTTGATATGGAGCACAATTAAATCAAATCATAGCTACTCCATTTATTTCAGATTATTAATTTGCTATTATATACGATTATCCCAAAAATATATATAATCATAATATTTGGGCCAGTCGGGTTGATGCATTTGGGTCTTTTTTTCAAACTAAAGACCCAACTTCATTTAACCTGAATTTTTCACTACAGATTTCGCAGATGCAAATTTGAAATTCCGATGGATTTTGCGCTGAATTCCGATTGATTTTTTCGTCGGCCGATTTCAATAGACAGCAGGTTAGTGACAGATTTAGCTCTTTGTCTCGTCGAAGTAAATTTTTCTGTTTCATTGTTTGCAAATTTTTTTTTTGTGATTTTGTTTCTACTGTATGAAGATAAGTTTCAAATTTCATTTATATGAATTGGGTTTAGCAAAATTTTGATTTTCTTCCCACTGTATGAAGAAAAGTTTCCATTTTTCTGAATTGGGTTTGTAAAATTTTGGTTTTGTTCGTTTGAAATTTCATTTTTTTCTGAATTGGGTTTGCAAATATTTTCATTTAGTTGCGATGTGTTAAGTTGATAATGGCTTCAAACTATGAAGGTTGTGCTGATCTGCCTTTTTAGTGTTACTAAATACTGATTAGATTACTGAATATTTTTCTCGAAAAGAAATGACAAGTTGTGGTGGGAAATTGTAAATGAAGTTATTAAGCTTCCCAAAAATACGAGCACAGGAATAGTTGTGATGGATTTAACAATTGGTATAAGCTAAAATAAAATGAAAAAAGAGTTGTAGACAGTGTTACTAATAGGAGATGTTGAAGAAGCCTTATCAGAGTATAGCAAAGGCAAATTATTGAAAAATATGTGAATTAAATTAATCTAGTATAGCATAATGGATAACGAGGATTCATATTGCCGATTCCTAGTGTCTTTTTTTAATTTTTATTTGAAGGAATAGCTTATTGATTGATGTGAAATGTTCACGACAAGTGTTCTAGATTTGGGATGAAAAGTTTGAAGTCATATACCAAATCCTTCTATCGATACTGTGGATTTTAATATTAAACCTTTCAAATAAATTGATCAGTAATAACCATAAAATCCTAATCTCTACTCCAACAGACATTTGACTTAATGTTTATTATGTAATGTGACTTCGACAGTTATTATATCCTGTGACTAATAGTTGTGTAGTCTATCAAGGCAGTTAACCATAGATACTGTTCTGCATTATGCATAGCCATTCAAGCTTCTCATTTAGTTTTTGTAAGCAAAACATATCTAATCAATGCGCATCTTATATAATCGGTATTTGAAATTCCATTTGAAGCATCCCTCTGGTTAATTAAATTAATACCATTTACCTTTATAAGCTTGTGCTTTGGAATTTATGCTGATTGATTGAAATGTAATCCTGGATCTCTGTCTTCAGCTGAGGTGCAGAGCTTCTTGTAATGGAGAAGGGGGATTTTTGCATCTCCACTATGGCATCATCAAATATCGCAGTTCTATTAGCTATTGGTGTCATCACTTTACTTGTGATACGAATTATTTATGTTATTAATAGGAGAAGAAAGCCGCTTCACTCCAAATCACCACGATCCCTCAGTACACTTATTGTTCTGGGTTCAGGTCTAGTTTTATGTCTGATAGTATTTCTTCTGTTTTACTGCCTTTTCCTTATACTTGTTCTAAATCTTAAGTTCAACTATGATGTAGGTGGTCACACAGCAGAAATGTTAAACTTATTATATGTCCTCCAAACAGAGAGGTTTAAGCCGAGGTATTATATTGCTGCTGCTACTGATAATATGAGTCTCCAAAAAGCACACGTGTTTGAGGATTCCTTGCTTGGTAAGGTATAGTACATCAGTTTAATTTATTTGTCGGTTTTTCGTTCCCCCTTTTTATCAGACAACGATATGTCAAAAAAATGACGAGTGGAATGGTGTGTGGTTTCTTGTGACTATGAATCAAGAGAGGATAACATTTTTGTATTAGGCTGTTAACACATTATTCTTGTGACTTTTCTCAATTCCTTTATCAGTTTTGAATTAGGCTTCTAAGTTTTCTTTTGGATTTTAACACCTCGTTCACTGTGTCCAAATATTTAATTGCCTTAGTTGTTAAGTGACTAGTATAGCCATCAGTCACCTAGCTCCATCATTGTTCCCAGTTGCTTGCTCATGCAGTTCAATGTGAAAAGTTAGACTTCACTTTTTGTACCGGTAGAGGTGTTAAAGTGCCAAACCATGTATGTTCAACATCAGGCGGCAATTCTTAGGAAGTTTGGCTTGCATATTATCGTAGCCTAATGATCTCTCCAAATCAAAATGTGTTGCTTCTTGTAGAGCCTAATCTTAGAACTCATAGACTGGCAGTCCTTATTGTTTACAAATATATCAAAAATAAAGATTCATAGAATGCTCAAACACCGATTTGTGCATCTAGTATGGTAAATCACATGATTTCTCATATGATCAAAAGAATTTTAGAAAATCAAATTATGTATCTCAATGCATCAAACAATTGGTATACCAAGTCCTTTTACTTATTATTTGCAGTAAGAGATGAAAAATGTTTCTGCAAATGTGTTCCATGTATATATGTAACATTTAGCTATAATTGTCTGCATACAAGTATGTGTACCTTGCTTTTCGTCTCTGAGATAAAACCATAGTCTGTATGTTCTTTCAGATTGTCTATCTTAGGTTTGGAGGGGTCTTCATTCTCTTCTAGTTTTTTAGACTTTAGAGTATTTGAAATACATATCCTACACCACAGAAGCCTCCTCTTCTCCCGGAACTGATCATGATATTCTATTCTTAATTGGCTATATTAATAGGACTACCTCTTATTCTAGGAAGCGCCTGAGGAAGTAGGGGGAGCTGAATTCATGCAGATATATCGAAGTCGAGAGGTTGGTCAATCCTATATAACCTCAGTTGGAACCACATTGGTTGCAATTGCACATGCGTTATGGTTAATGATCAAGACCAGACCCCAAGTGGTATCAGACAAACCTCTCATATTACCATTTATTCCCCTTTGAAATTGAAATTACCAATCTGCAGATACTTTCTCCTTTATATATCCTGGTCTTCTGATTTATCTTTATTTGGTACTTTGTCTCAGATTCTGTGCAATGGCCCTGGAACGTGTATTCCACTATGTGTAATTGCCTTCCTTTTCAAGGTTTGTTTATTAGATAGTAATCTTTTGTTCTTTTAACTTATTTGTTTTGTCAGATTGGATGCTAGAATACTGATTACATGCAGAATATCTCTGTTAACGTCCCGATTTAAAAAAAAAATGGATCATACTACCTTGATCTCAAAGTCAAGTCCATTCCTGTATTTTCAACTATCTTGCTTGGACTCTTAAAAATGCCGACAGCTGCATGTCGGATCCTCCAAAAGTACAGTGTATTTCGGAGTATTCGAGAGGTGATGCCACATTTTTGGTGTCCTAGCAACATAGATTTCCAAGTGTGTAGGATGACAACAACTTGGACCATTTTGTCTTTTCCTTGTCGGTTCATAAATATTTGCCTCGACTTATTTGGTTTCACGGCCTCTCCAAGCTTATTTGGCACCATCCCTTTAAAAAGTGTGAACAAACCTAACAAAAGGAGGAAGAGAACAGTCAATGAATCAAAAGAGAGCACTTGACTACTCACAGAGTCACATTGATATCGAACTTGCAAACGCTTTTAGTTTCTTATGATCCTTCAAGGTGACATTTGAGGTGCTAATTGAAAGTTCAACTTCTTCAGGTTTTGGGAATTAGGTGGTCATCAATTTTCTATGTCGAGAGCATTGCAAGAGTCAGGAAGCTGTCTTTAAGCGGTTTGCTTCTTTACAAGCTACACATGGCAGATCAGTTATTCGTGCAATGGCCACAACTAAAAGAGAAGTATCCGCGAGCTCATTATGTTGGTCGTCTTATGTAATATCAGTTTCTGATCTATTACAGTGAGGTACGTAGTACTCGAGCTCTCTTGATGCGTTTGAAGAGTTCTAAAAATGGATGTAAAGGGTCTTCCTTTGAAAGAGAATATCATTGTTATCTTCTTGAGGCAAGGAAAGAAATTAATGATCATTTCGAAGTGATTGGCATCATTGTTGTTGTTATGCATATAGGTAACTTGTTAAAGATTCCAGAGAGAATTAACAAATATAAGTGTATTTCGTTCCACTTTGCCAAAGTTTTATACATGAGTAAACCTTTTGACATATTTTAATATGAATTTAGACTGGAAGCTCACATTCTTGGCATCAACTTAGTGGCAAAGTTGTCTCCATATGACTTGTAGTTCACGTGTTCGAGCTGTGGAATCCTCCGTTGATACCTGTGTCAGGTAAACTGCCTATGTCATACACACCTCGGGATGTAGCTCTTTCTTGGACCTACAAGTCACGGATTTGAACTGTGACATCACCCTTTTGTGATACTTGTGTCAGGGTAAGCTGCCTACACCACCACCCCCTCTCTCCCCCAATCTGTACTTGCCTATGTCAGAGATGTAGCCCTTTCTTGGAAGTTGGACCTACAAGTCACAGGTTCGAGCAGTAAAATCACATGTTTGATACTTGTGTCAGGGTAGGCTACCAATACCACCCCCTCGGTGTTTGGCCCTTCCTTGCTTCCAGGTTCTAGCTGTAGCATCAACTGTTGATACCTGCATCACGATAACCTGTCTACATCAATCCTTCGTTAGACCCTGCCTGAACACATGATACTTCTCGCACTTTTCTCAGCCTTGTTTTCCAAATCATCAAGATAATGCTGATACATATATGACAAGAACCCCCACATAGCCAGAAACATAGAGATCACTTTAACACCACTCATCTTCTCATGCAGAAACAAAACGGAGAAAACTGGTGCCATTGGCACACCAAGAATGCCAATCACATTGGAGAACAACGAAGACACATTGAAAATCAATCCAGTTGAACCAACTGTGAAAAAATTGCCAAGAAATTACTGTCCCCATCAAATTCATAACATATGATTTCTTCCCAAGTCCAAAATCATTCATCTCTTGTCTCAAATTCCTCCACTCTCCATTTGCAAAAATCACCACCAAATTCGCGAAGGACTCATAAATTGTCATTTCTATGATCAATCGCAAACTTTCCCTCTTAAATATTTTCTCAAACGATAGCCTCGTGACGGAAAGCATGAGTCCATAACCAGCAGATGCAGCAAGTGTACACAAAAAATCAGTAATGTAGTTTTTCTTTGAGTGCTTGTTACTATTACTTGAGTCATTTTTTTAATGCAAAAGGAGTGAAGAAGATGCTGTGAGAAGTACTAAAGAGTTTAAGATAAAAGAAGTGAATTTTTGTTTGTTCAAAAAGAATGAAAAAAAAGCATTGAATCCAAATTGAGTAGTACATATAACTGTATAAGTTGTAATAGGAAGATAAAATTGGCCTATAGAACAATGCATACAATTTCCACCTAAAAATAAACCAAAAGTGAGATATAAAGAGGAACAAGAACCAAGAAAGATGGTTTTTTTAATATCTATATTATTGGTTTTGGTTGATGATAATAAGAGAAAAGGGATGAGAATTGGGAATCCAATATTTTGTACTAATGAAGCTAACCATATGTTATTGCCTCCATTATTATAATATAGTTTACCTAAGAGTGTACCAATTGCTTGGCCACATAGAACAAAAGTTTAATAAATAGCTATTTGGATCCACCATTTGTATTGTACAAACTTGGGTACTTCTTTGGATTTATTTTGATGATTCTCATAGTTTTCTCCTTTTGAGATTTATCACCTGTTGCAGTAGACATTCTAACTATAAACATGAAAATAGGAGATATTTTTTTAGGCATGTTAAACATGAAGAAATTAATGAATCATTTGAGGTACAAAATAGAATGGAGAAAGAAACCTTGTTTTAGTGGCATTCCGTGTTAGCAGGGTCATATCTCAAGGGGTGTTACGCAGACAATCTAATGCTTTCACGATTCAAATTCGTGATTGTTGCTCCAAGACTCTTCATTGCATGATAATATGCAGTTATGTACTACTAATGCTTTAATGACACTATAAATTTTAAAACTAGTTCATAATGATGAATCCTTACAATATATGAATGTATCTGCCAGTAGAAAATCCATAAAGCTTCTAATACTTCCCTTTTTTATTTTACATGATACTGAACTGAGACAAATATATCAAAACGTATGACGAAGGGTAAATATGACTTTTTTTCTGAGAGTACGAGGACAAATATAACCTTTTTTGTATTTTTGAACATAATCAAAAGGAAAAAATGCCATATAACAGAGAAAATAAAGTTCACCTGGAACATGGAATTGCAGTTGTGATGCAATAACCATTTTCAAGAATTTCCAAAATTAAGATGTAATAAAGGATAAGAAAAGAGAGAAAAATATAAAGCCTCTTTGATTTTTCATATATATATATATATATAGTTGATCACATTTATATGTACACTTCTTTAAAAGTTGACAAAAATAAAACATAAAATTTACAATAGAATAAGAGTTATTCTTACTCAGTGCACACCAAAAGAGTAGTAGCGGCTGCGAGTTTTTTCAGGGTTCAACTAGAGGAAATTTCTCTAGAGTTTTGTTCTATTAATTCTTCCTTGGCCTCCATATAATTGAGATATTGTTGATAAATTTGTGAACCAAATCCCCAAAAGACTAAAAACATAACCACCAACTTCAAACCCTTAATCTTATCATGAAGAAAAATCACAGCAAAAATTGGAGTAATTGGAGCCCCTAAATTGTTAAAAACATTGGACATTAGGGGATTGACTTTAAAAACTAGCCCAATTGATGCCACAAAATTTAATTGACATGAAATGGCTATAAAAGACAAGATGATGACTAATTTCCCTAATTGGTACTTTTCCATCTCCATGATTAAATTCTTCCAATCTCCACTTATAAAAAAACCTAGTAGGATCACTATGCTTGCAACTAGGGTTTGGTAAATTGACATCTCTATAATATCTATGAACTCCCTACCCTTTATTATTTTTCGATACGAAAATTTAGTTAAAGAATACATCAAGGACCCACCAATCGTCGATAAAAACCCTAGCAAAAACTTTCCACTAGACGTTTCCCCTGACTCATTATTATGAACCACAAGAATGACTGAAGCAGCTGTTACAAGAACTAGAGAGTTTACTATAACTGGGGTGAACTTATGTGCATCGTGGAATAAAGAGAAGATAATACTGAACCCTAGTCGAGTGGTACCAGTGAGAGAATATGTTGATACTTGAAGGTACTTTAGACCGATCGAGTTGAAAACACTAACCCCACCAAGTAACACACCTAGAACAACATAAACTAAAAATATTATGCAAATATGAGGTTCTTCATTTCCTTTAATCACCTCAATTTGGCTATGATTTTTGAGTGACACATAGTATAGGAAAGGAAGAAGAATTGGGAACCCTGCATTTTGCACTAATGAGACTAACCATATACTTTTACCACCTTTGGTAAAATATGTTTTAACCAATAGTGATGTTACTACTTCTCCAATTAGAGTAAAAAGGGTAAAAATTGCAACTTGGTACCACCATTTATGCTTGGCAAAGTAGGAACAATAATTAGTTGATCCACTTGATTCAATGTTGGAATTTTCATCCTCACATATTTCTTCATCTGTCAAGAAGATAAAAAGTAAAATTGATAAATAAGGCACTAAAAAGACGAGTTTAAGTTATATATTCCATCAATTTAACGAAACTATAAACGATGAGGTCACCTAATACTGTAAAAAAAAAATCACAATGACATGTATATAACTCATACGATGAAAATAATTTTAACTAAACCAATGAGATGATGGTCGGATATTAAAGCAGAAGTGTTTTGTTTACTAGTATTGAACCTTACTTTAACGACTAGAAAAACTTACAACACAAATAATAGCGTGAAGTGAAGCTTTTGAAAACTTACTATACAAGTAATAGAGCAAAACGTAACGAGACAGAAGTGATCACTTAAGGATTTAACTCATATATACCGATTCATTTATCGAAATAAATTATTTATCATATTTCAAGATCATGTTAATTATAAGCAATATTACATGTAACTAAAAGAACTCCCAAGTCCCAACTTAAACACGCTTTATTTTTTTTTCTAAAACTAGCTTAATTTTTAACAAAAAATGGCATTTATTCCCAAATAAAAAAAATTACATTAAAAGCTACAACGAAATAATTTAAGAATTGGTTTGTGATAAGCTTTTGGAGTTTTCTTCATTTTATTGTTTGGATTAATAAACAAATCAACACACACCTACGCACTATAATTTGCTTTTAATTCTTGTCCTTTACTTTATATATAAAGAAAATCGAGAATCGATAGAAAATAGTTATTGTGCCTGATAAAGATTAGGATAATTACTACGTATATTATATTCTTCTTTGAGATTTTATTTATAAATTAATTAATGCATAGAAATTTCACAAGTTTAGTCTGAAAAAAGTAAAGTTTATGCATATTTTATCACTATATTTGAGAAATAGAATTAATAATTGTTTCCTTCGTTCATTTTTATTTGTCATATTACGCTTTTCGAAAGTCAATTTGACTAATTTTTAAAGTTAAATTAGATTATATTAATTCAATATTTTAAACAAAAAAATTAAATATTCATAAATTATATGAAAAGCACTATAAATTATATTTTTTTTTACATATCAATATGATTAAAATGTTAGTTAAATTTTTTAAAAAAATAAAAATCATGATAAATAATAATGAACTGAGAAAGTATTTCCGAAAAATCATAACTCGTTATTTTCTAATATAATGAATTATCATTGCCTCTTTTTTATTACCCTACAATTATTGTCTCTTTTTTGGCTACTTTCTCAAAATGTGGCTCTACCATATAGTTAAAGGCCACAATTTTCATTGCCACCTAAGATGTCATTTCAGGAAAAAACTTATAATATAAATATATATAATATGACAAAAGAAGAAAAGATATTTAAAAGCACAACAATTATCACATCTACAAATAATAGATATTATTTTTTTCAATAACTGTATACCATGAGTTCAATTAAATCTAAATTTTTGAGAACCTTAACAAATTGAATTTATCAACCTTAAAATTCTGAATTTATTTATGTATAACGTAAAATTTTCGCTGTTTGTTTTGTTTTGAGATAATTATTTAATAAATAAACGTCTCCACCCCACCCACCTACCTTTCCCTCTTTTTTTTTTCTCTTGCAATTTATGAATCTTTAAATCACAGTTTAGAAGTCGTTTCTGAGCAAATTAATAATCTTGTGAGAAAATATAAGTTCATAATCTAAAAAGCATATCAAAAGATAATAATGTTTTGTCCATCCAAAAAATTTATATTTGGAGAACTTTAGAAGTAAGGAACAAAAACATAAATAGTGGCCTAAAAATGAATATTTGAGAATTAAAAATTTGAACAACTTATCCTAAAATAGAAAAAGACTCAAATATATCATCCATTTTTAAAAAAAACTTCATCTACTTAATTTGTTTGAAAAGTTTAGCTTGTTTATGTATGTTATTTTTGAGAAAAGTCTCATTTATGTCATAATTTGTTAACTGAAATAGTATAGGTGACTTAAACTTTTAACGTATGACATAGATGAAACTTTTTTTAAAGTTCGATGATGTATTTGAATCTTTTTTCTTTTAAAGAATGATTTAATTAATAACATGACCAAATCATTATTAACTTCATTTTGTGAAAATTTAATGACATATTCGAGTATTTTCCACTTTTAAAAATAAAATAACTGTTACACTACAAATCTTAAAGATTCTGAATCGGCCTTTATTCACACCTACTCACCCTCGCTCTTGCTCCCATCCCGCCCCCTACCTACCCATACCCCTACCCTACCCATACCCCCTACCCTACCCGGCTACCCCCTTCCTTCTTATTTCATCTATTTATATTATATATATATATAAATATTTTTAAAATAACATTTTCTATTCATATTTACTTATCAAACATATAAAAGTTAGTTTTTTTCGAAAAAATCTCTTTTTTAAGAAAAAACATTCTCCTCGAATATTTCCAGTCATCCCAAACAGACCCTTAACTCAATGGCAAACTCTATGATATCTGCAGTTGAAATATCAAAAAGAAAATTCCATCTCCAACAAACAAACCCATCTTATGTTTTTTTTTTCCTTTTCCTTCTGCGGTTAACTGAAACCTAACTAATTTAATTTCAAATCATTTACAATATTTTTATGAAGAAAAACACTCACTAACATGAATTTTTTTTTTCATAACTAACAATTAAATTCGAGAACTTTATTAAAAATAAATGAACCTCAGTCACTCCCTAACAAACTATTATTTCATAACGAGGGTTAGAACCTGAGACATCTAACTGAACGTGAAAGAACTTAAAAATGTTCCTTTGTAAAATGTTTTTACATAATCAAAACATGAATTGAAAGCATCTAATTAAAGGTGAAGGAATCTCAAGCAATCACGCACTAACAATTTCTTCTTACATAATCAGACTCAAATCAAATACATCTAATTAAATCTAACGAAACTCAAGCAATTCTTGACAAAAAAAATCATAACATACTCGAATTTGATATCTCTATTTTTTTTAAAAAGGAGGAGGAGAGAATAGATAGATACTAACTTGGGATATCCAAGAGCTTTTGTTGAACTTCTTCCATAGAGTTATCTTCTTTTGTTTTCCCCAAAATTGGGAAAGAAACATACAATATATGTTGATATGTAGAGTGAGAAGAATGAGTGAGAAAGGCTTTTAAGAGTACTTTGATATAATAAATTATAAGTTGCCTTATACTTCATGACTAATAAGCTATTTGAAAAAAGGGTTCGATACATAAATTATCTCATATTGATATAAATTTGAAAATATAAATATTATTGACAATTTGTATTTTAAATTTGTGAACTATAAGTCATAGGAAAATAATTTTACTGATGCATCAAAGCTTTCCTTCAATTCCAATAAGTTACTCTCTCGTTTCAATTTAATTTGTTTGTTTTAAGTTTTTCTTTTAATTTGTAAAAAAAGAATATTTTTTTAATAATTTTTTAATTTCAACTTATACATACATACTTAAGATAATAGAGTTAAATAATCTTTTAATACATCCTAAATTGTAAAATTCAAAAAAATTCTTTACTTCTTTTAATTTTGTGTCAAAGTTAAAATTAGATATATATTCAATAAATTGAAACGCATAAAGTATTACTCCTATATTTAAAAAAATGAAAATAAATTAAAGTCAACCTGTCCATATGATGACTTTTATTATTAGGTGAATTATATGTTAGTTATTACTCCTTATTGTGAAAAGATAACTATGAGTTTGGTAACATGAATTAATTTTAATTTATTGGCTTTTTTATGTTATTTTGAAAAATACTATATTAATTTATTAATTTTGCTTGATATTAATTTCATCACATGGATAGCAAGATATTAATAAATATCAAAATTTTCTTAGACAGAGACAATACAAAATTAAACTTGCAATAGGGGTCCTCACTGATTTTATATATATCTCTTGAAAGGACATTATTTTCTTTTATTTATAATCCAAAAAAATAAATAGTAATAACAAATTAGATTATTATTTTTAATTGAAAACAATTGCTTTGAGTGTGATGTTGCTAAAGAGATATTTGATGTATTAGAATTTAATGTGTAAAGACTATATATGAAGGAGACAATAATGACATATAAATGTATTAAAAAATGTTATATATATAATTAAATATTTTTAAATATTTTAATTATGACTTAAATATAAAAGTCTATAAAATTTAAATTTTGAGCATGTCGCTTTATTTTTTTCAAAAACAAAAATTTAAATTAATCAACTTTCAAATTTGATATTAAGCATCGAACGGGAATAAACAATGGAGATAGATAAAGCTAGTGATAAGGTATATAGTATAATTTTTTTTTATTTTCAATACTATAAATTCAAATAATCAAATTTTAATACGAATATAAATCACCAGAATAACATCATACTCCTGCGATTAAAAAAATGTGATGTTATATACAAGACGTAAGAAACCTAAACGTAGGGAAAACGATGCTTCATTTTTGTCGACTTTGATTACTTAGGATAAGTAGATATTAAGTTTTTTAATTACTCACAAGAAATGTCTTATAAAGAAACCTAGTATCTTTTGACTTTCTTCTTTTTAATTAAGTAAATAATTTTATATTAATGCTTGTCAATTAAGTGATTTATGATTTAGTGAGAGCTCAGAAAAATAGTTGATTTAGATTTAAATTATTATCATATAAAGTAATTGTACGAATATGGATTAGTCAGATTAGTATATATCAAATATTAAATGAAAAAAAATAAAAATAAAAGAATGACATCAGGCCAATCTTAATTAGTCATATCAATAAATATTTATTCCACCAACACAATAATTGACTTTCAGCAAAATGATTGGTGCATAACGTGATCGCAAGTGTAAAACTATATAATATTTATACGGATAAAAGATGATAGTTAATTCATAGTTAATTAAGGTGCATACAAATTTATTTTTATATCGTGATTATTTTTTAAAATATATATGATGCCTTAATTGTCCTTGTCCTCCCTAAACGACTTTCTTGTTATCTATGTACTATGTTATAGTAATTTCTTGCAAGAAACATCCATCAATATTTATATTTATAATTAAGAAAGTTTGATTTAGTACGAAAGATGTATTGATCGATATTTTTTAAAAGTGAAAATTTATAAGAACTCAATATTTATACAAATTTATAAAAGACACAACATATATTTTAACTTACATTCTTATTTGTAAATGATTGTTAATTACTATACATTTTAACCTTAATAGTTGACTTAATCAATGATAACATTATAAGATTTTAATTTTGACCTAATCCTATTGTTTTTAAATTAGTTTTTTCTAAAGGGTCTTGCTTAGTGCCTCCCCAATAGCTAGTATAATTATTGATATTTGTCTATCATTATTCATGTCAAATATTATTTTTCATATAATAATAAAATATGAAATTTGTCAAACATTGTATTCAATGAGAAAAAATATTTTTTCGTCGATAATAGAACCAAATTGTTGAGACATTCCAAAGAACTCTTATTTTTAATATATGATCTTCTTGCTTATCCACTTTTGCCTCTTTGCTTATTTCCTATGAGTTAATAACTTTGAGTATAAAAAAATATTTTGATATAAAATACTAATTTTTAGTAAATATTATTTGTCATAATTTTAAATTTTAAATTTTAAATCTAATTTTAAACTTTTGCCTTTTGCTTGTTTCCTCATTGTTAATTTTTCTTTTCCTTTTTATTATTCTATATATTAAATTTAATAATTTGACTAATTAAGATTATATTTACTAGACGAATTAAGATTATATTTACTAGGTTTTCTAAGGAGTAAAACGTTTTGCCTCGATTGTTTCTTATATTCTAAATCTCAAATTCAAGACTTTAATTTAATAATCAAAATTATTTCATCCTGCATTTTAGAGTTATTTATCAAAAATTCGATTTAAGAATTTATCAAAGTTATCGAATAATTTCGCCTTTTTCAACTAAATACTTAAAATCATTACAAAATTCATAAAATTTAAAACAAAATACACCTCTAAAAACTCAATAAATAAATTATACATGAAAGTGAGTGCTGTCATATAATTTTATTTAAAATCAGAGAGTTTATCTCAAACAATAGTACAAGTATGTTTATTATTTTTAATTTTTAATAAGAAACACTAGAGCATGTTTTTCTATCAACAGACAATAGCACTTCAGATTAAAATATATTATCTTGATATTGTTCTATTTTTACACGAACAAATTAATTTTTAGTATTAAAATAATCTTTCTATCTTATAAGGTATGAATAAAACACACACTCTCGTAATTATGAAAAAGGAGATTATCGATAACGATTTATTACACATACTCATTGCCTCTACTGACTAACATCACTTCTTAGTGACGAAACAAAAATTCAAAATTATCTCAATATTTTGTGTATGACCGACTCCTCTTGACCCCAAATTTTGTAGGTCCATGCTAAAAAACCTTAGTGTGCTATCTCATTGTTTCTCCAATGATTAACATCACGTTCTTTTGAGTCTCCAGGTCACAATAAAAAAAATTAAGATTATTTCAAACCTTCGCGTGTCTTAGCTCATGAATTATTTGAAGTATACCATTTCCCTTTACAGGACAGACCAATGCCACTTCACTAGAGTTTATAGGTCAAAAAGCAGGAAGTTCACTGAAGATTATAACATTTGCATTTCCAATTAATAAATCAATGTCTGTTGAATGGAGAAACAACTACACTCCCAGATTTTCTCATGTTCATTTACATGAAGAAAAAAAAAATAATGATCATTAAAAGAAAAAAACGAAAAACAAAAGGGAACGAATACACGTGGTGATCGATAACACTATAGACATGGTTTCCTTCCTCCGACTTCCATTGTTTTTCACCAAACTTTGAATAGCCAAAAACTGGGAAATTCTTTGTTTTCGACTATCATAACTTGATGAATGCAGGTGACACTACACAAAACTGTTGGAAAAACATACTTACACAATCTGTGGCTGGGCTGGGGATCAAAGAATTGAATTCTATTAGTACTTCAGTTCCACATTGATCCTTTAACTTTCTACCATTCTCTATCACAGTGTCATCTGTTGGGCCTTTTGCTATATTTGCCAAAATGAAGCAGTCCGGATAAATGGTTCTACAAAAAAATTAATTAACGCGCAAAGTAAGTATGTGTGCTACAAGATTAGTAGTTGTTCTGAATTTTAGGATGTTGTGCATAGCAAATAGGAAAATGGGATGACAAACTTACTCATTAATGAGGGATTTGAATAAGGATAAAGGAAATGATGTATAAACACAAAGAAATCGCGACACCAGCAATAAAGTTGTGGTACAGCTTCTGATTGTCTCTTGTGGGTACGAAAACGGATTTGAGTGTGTTGGTTAGTTCAAAAAGCCTACATGATAGCTGCAATAAGCAAGAAATGTTGAGATAGAACCTACGAGGAGAAAAAATGGTTTACGACTCAAAATTGAAAAGAGTATATATGCTTACCAGTACATAAATTGCTGTAGTCAGCATGAAATTAAGCATAGGATAGCCCGGGATAAATGAAAGGAGCCATTTAGGCTGTCCATTTGGCATATTTGATCTACAGATAATAGTCAGAAAGCAATAAGTTCTCGTAGAATGTAAGTAAAAAAAAAGTAAGTTCTCGAACATACCTCAGCCTTAAGAAGAAAATTGAAATGAACATACCTCAGCCAGATGTGGAACTGGGAGATGTAGGTTTCTAAGGTAATTTTCCCAAGCCACCTACAGTAACAGACCACAGTTAAACAAGGAGAAATCAAAGTAGATTCAACTTATTTAAGAGAATAAATAAAGATCTTTAATTCTGTAGAGCTTAACCGTTAGTATCAAAACTAAGTGAAGGATGATTTAAAAGGCATTAGCAAAAAAGGGAAGACATGATCGGGTAGACAAATGGTTTAGAAACTTACGCAAAGAGTGTCAGAGAGAAATTCCGCAGCTCCTGAGTCAAATTACGCAAGCATATGTATACACTGTGAGGCAAAGAAAGCAAATGAGGAAAATAATACAAGACATTCAGGAGACAAACTTTGGTTAAGTACATTATAGGCAAGCAGGGACTTTTTTACTGTTCGTTTTCAAATCAAACAAACAGCAGTAATTTACGTTAGTATAAGTTTTGTGTAAAATCAACAGATAAAGAGAACTAGAAAAGCTAAAAACATACGTAATAGGAATCCATGACGTGTAGGGGTGGAGTTTGTTGTAAGCTGTCTTGTCCAGCTTGTAGATGTATTCAAACCACAAGTACCCAACCTGAGGAATACAGTGTCCCAAATGACAAATGTCATAAACTAAAAAGAAAATTTGCAACACCTGATTTTACTATCTGATGAACTTAAATGCAACTCACAATTAAAGTTACTGCACAGATGGATGACTTAATTGTCCGTCTCCGCTTTGGTTCAGACTCCTCCAGTTTCTCCATCCACTTCTCAACCTAAAAGGACAAGATACTGCAAACTTCAGTCCCATGGAAGAGTGGAAGAAAAGTTGGACAAACAACGAAAATGCAAAGTTCTTTGGAATTACATTTGGGTGAAAATAGGCATATATCATGCCAATAATCCATATATAGCGGTCAAGCCCAGATCTAAAATGCCATTCATGCAGTCGAGGGAGATCTGGCTTGGCTGGATCAGTATAGCCTACAATTGTGAAAAGAAGAAAACAAGCGTCAGATGACGGTGCTTAAGCAGCATCTATAATATATAAACAAAATCCAGGATATATTTTTGAAAAAGTACTTTACAAAAAACAAAATCCAGGATATCTTTTCGAAAAAGTACTTTACAATTCATGCTACCTCAATAGGATACCAAGATACTCTATTACAAAAACAATTCCTGAACCTAAAATAAGCACCTTTGAGCAAGATACTTGCCAACATTTAGTTCCACACAGTAATGGACCCCTTCAAGACAACAACTTATGCCACAAGAATCTCAACCATATCTACTTCCATATTTTTTGTTAGATCTACTTCCAAGTTATTTATCACAAAGACATAGTTTAAAAAATTCTGATGCCAAAAACTCAAAGCCAGTATAATATTTCCTTAGAGTAGAGAGAAATGTTCATATAAACATAGTTGAACTAACTTTGAGACTAAATCTAATAGTTTTTCAGCACGCAGAGTATTTAAGATTTTATGGTGATTGTGAACAGAAACAAAATGTATGAGAATACAAAGTAACTAACCTAACATAAAGGTGAAAGGACCCCAAAGAAATTCAAACACCCCAGGAATCTCCCAAACCAAGATAACCACAACAAAGCACAAAAGGAACTTCAAAGCCATCACAGATTTTATCTCATTGTATTTGTGACCAATGCCAAGGGCCCCATAAACCATCAGGGTAAAAAGTGTGTGCATCGGGCAGATGTAATACAGCATGTAATCATTGTTGAGAACAATACAGCAAAATATTACAAAAAAATTCAGCCTCCACATCATCTGCATAAACGACAAATTTTTCATTATTAACAGTTCATAGAGAAAATGGATATGTGAGATTCAACTCTAAACTGAAGTCTTCCTATATAAAACAGTGATTAAGTACAACCAAAACCAAACGTTACCTGAGCAAACCGAGCTAGACTAAAATCCTTTCTTATGTAATAGTAGGAGAAGTTCCCAAAACCAGTCATCCATACATACGCAGCAATGAAAATCCTAATTGCATTGTATATCTCTGTTGCAGCAAAATAATGATAAATCAAAAAGAGAACCTGTTACAGAAAAAGGATAAGAGTGAGTCAATATAGAAAGAGCACAATAAATCTCAACAGGGAGTAAACAGTGTTTAAATGAGATTTTGAGATACTTCCTCTGTTCAGGAGGTGCAGTTTTCAGATAAATCAACAAATGAATATTACACATCGCAAAAGAAGTTGCATCATTCACACGACATATTAGCACAAATTACTGGGAAGTAGTAAAACAAACATGCAGCTATATTAGTGCACAATATAACTGAAGAAGAAAACACCATAAAGAAAATATTGCCAAGAGAATCCATGTAAACGAGATTTATGTTATTCTAAAATAAAGCATGAATAAGTGAAGGGAAGTACGAGACACAAAAACTTGCCTGCATCCATCCCTTCCACTCTTCTGTCTGATGGCGGTTAAGATAAAGTATTGATTTGCCAGAAAATGCTGATTTGTCATTATGTTTCTTGAGAGAAGTCATTGCCGAAACTATGATCAGAAGAATATACAGAAAGATGAAGAGATCACGATTGTAGCTCTGTTCAAAGAAAACATCACGCAAAAACCTGTTACAGAGTGCTCGTCTCATGGATGATAAAAAAAAATCTTGGAGGTCTCAGCAATGTGTTTCACATACAAACAAAAGTTGCAGCAGCACAAGATATTCGAAGATCAAGTCCAATAGAACTAGTCAACTATCACAGTTCATATTTGCCCCTCCATACCCTCATAATTACGGGGAAGGGGGTAACAGAAGGTACAGACATTGAAACTAAATTATCCATAATGTAAATGTTACTTGCTTGTAAAGAATTTAGACTGAGTGAAACATGAAAAAATTTAGTAAGATCATTACAGTTCGCCACAAGAACAATCATCAATTTTGAGAATCAAATAATCCAATCCTATGAAAAGGAATAAGGTTTAGACACAAGCATGCTTATCATATGCTAGTGTATTGTATAAATACTTTATAGCAAAGTTTGTTATACATGACCTAAACTTAGAAGACAACACGATAAAATTATGTTAAAGAAGATGCAATTCCAACAGTTCAATCAAGACAACACGGTTCAGGAGTTCATGATGCACAGAGAAGAATCAGAAGTAACAAGTCATTTTGTCTGAGCTGGCTTAGCATATATTTCATATGAATATGTAAAGCCCTGGTTATTTGATTGCACCTCAAAGTGCTTGTATGCTTTTATTCCATAAGGTGATCCAATAGTTGTTATGATGCAAATAGACTTGCAATTAGAAACAAATATCACACAGCACGACCTTAGCAAATCAAATCTTTATACATAGTTACAGGAAGAGAAGATCACACACCTTAGTAGAATCTGCAAAGAGGTTTGTACGGTCACAGAGATAATAATAAAACAGGATTCCCCCAAATTCAGATCTGTATGAGATCATAAGAAGGATTTTAAAATTAGATGAGATACTATATGCACCATATTCAAAATATCCAAGTGACTCACATTGCTTTTAGAGTTGCACGATTTTCTAGCAAAAACGCATCTTCCATTGTTAAAAACCTACAAATATGTGAAAATGCTAAGGAAATATTCATGAACTTAAAAGTAGAATATTCAGCAAATTGAATGTAGCACACTCACCTAATTATGTTTGTTTTTACCGATGAACTTGACAACTTCACAGATGCAGATTTTGACAGACCTCCTTCCAGTAAGACAGCTCGATCTTCTTCCTTGGTTGTTGAGATCTCAAGTTCATCCAGATTATTATCTGAATGACTGCTGGCATGAAAAAGTCAGCCATATAAATAGAACACTTAAAGCAGATTAAGTAATATCCCTGGATAAATTATCGCCTACACAAAACAATCTTTACAGTGCTTTTTGTCCTTAATTAAAAATTCAATTTTGCAAAGGCATAAAATAGATGCTTCAATTTCAAGAAGTTCACTCTTTTTAAAATAATAATACTAACAAGAACAATAGTAGTGATAATTACAGAGTCAGTTTTTCTATTTTTTTGGTATATTACTTGTATACAAACTGGAGTCGAGGGTCTATTAGAAACAGCCTCGCTACCTCCACAAGGTAGGGGCAAGGTTTGCGCACACACCACCCTCACCAGACCCACTTGTAGGATTACACTTGGTGTGTTGTTGTTGTACTTGTGTACATACGAGTTTGACCCAAGCATTAATGAAATATCTTATTAAAAAATAATATAATATAGCATTCATATTCCACACACACTATTTTCAACATTGTTGACTCTATATTATCCACCAACATTTTGTAGCAAATGTATAACATAACATTTGTTTGTGTTATCCAGACGAGATTTGTTCACACATTAAATCCAATTCTGTTTTTCTTTTTTTAAATAAAGCCATTAGATAGGATTTGGCAAGCGACTTAAAGGAAGCGCACAAATGCTACAACTGTCTTAGCATGTCTCAGAAAATCTAGCTGCAGCATGAGGATATATGAGTTTTTAGTTTTTTCCTTTTTCTTTTGGATGGTGAATGGATGGATTAACTTACACTTTAAAGGGAAACAACCACTTCTTGTACTCCAACCACTCAGCATATATCCATGCGATGAGGACAGGTATATATCCAAGCAAAAATGACACCTGAGACATGACAAGGGTAGGCTTCAGTAGATATCTACGCATGATTTCCTCAAGAGCATAACAAATAAAGCAAAACAAGATGTTCCACATAGTAGCAGCAGTACAGGTGCATTGAAACCTTAAAATGCAGGTACATGCTAGACCAAACAAACTGTGAAAGAAAAATCCAGAATGACCAAATTCCACAATATACAGATAGCACCTTCTTTCTGACACCCGAACCTTAATCCAATACAAGGCAAATTAACCCAAAAGGAAATGTAAGGAAAAGAGCACTCTGAAATTTGCAAATGAGATATGATCTTATTGGATGTCACAAATGAGAGATCTGAGATTCAGTAATGCTATATAATTGTAACTGTGTCAGCCGTAAAGAAAACGCGCTGTCATAAATCAGACATCAAGCACCTACTTCAACTTTTGCTCTATGTGATGTCAAGAATTCATTTAAGGAGTGCTAAGCGCTTTTCCTAGCAGAGGAAAGTTGTTAAAACGCTTATATCTAGCCAACAATTGTAAAATCCTGCACAACATGATCAATTCACACACACCTCAAATATATCTATTCACTACCTATGTGAGTTACTCACCCAAATTTCCCTTAAAATCAGACAGATAGATAAACCTGAGAGTTTTCAGGTACCAAAGTGAATGAAAACCTAAGTTATTCATACTGAATCAAAATCTATGATGAAAATCTTTGTCCTTCAAAGAAATGAACAGCACAGAGAATCTACATAATACAAGCTGAACTCGTAGTTCGTCAGTAGTTGACCATCGAGCCTAGGCAGTTAACTCAGTTTTTTTCACTCAGAATTCAAACCCTACCTATGTTGTAAGATTAGGAGATAATTAGCCTGTTCTGAAGTCAAGCTCTACTAGTAAGAACCAAAACATGAACAACGTGATGAAAACAACCAATTCATATGGCAATTGTATAGAATTGCTAGTACTTTCAAATCAAGTAAGTTCTTCACATCAAACTATCAAAGTCGTCCAGTGATAAAGACGAGCAAGAACGTAACAAAGTCTAATTATCTTTAAATTTGACAAAGTCTAATTATCTTTAAATTTGACACAGCTCAGATCAGCTCATCTCACCAATCTGAAACATCAAAATTCTGCATTTTCCTTTTGATAATTGTGGTGTTCAGGCCAGCTTTCACACCCCTCAACTAATCCCATACCTACCACCTCCTATCAACAACATGTACCAGATAACTCATCCACTAAGGTTAGAACAAAAATAGAAAGAAATCACTTACTATTTTTCTTCTCAGCTAGGCTTGAACCTTAGACCTCATAATCTCACTGATCTAATATCAAAATTCTTTTTTTTTTTTATAACTGTGGTGTCCCGACTAGCTTTCACCTACGTTTAAACCTTAGTCCTCATAATCTCACTGATCTAATATCAAAATTCAGCATTTTCTTACTGACAATTGTAGTGTTCGTGCCAGCTTTTACACAGCTCAACTAATTCCATACCTCTCACCTCCCAACAACAACACGTATTACATAACTCCATCCACCAAGACTCAAACAAATAAAAAGAAACCATCTAGTATTTTTGTCTTTGCTAGGTTTAAACCTCACACCTCATAGTTCTAAAACCTCTTTCATTGATCACTACGCCACACACCACACCCATTTGTGCAAATTCTCCACATTTTAACTCATACATGCTCCAATTACACTTCAAACACTCGAAAACACTCACATTTTCATCAATACATCAACAAAAATCATTTCAAATACTGTATCAACAACAAATTAATACAAAAAAACTCACCTGTCCTGGCGTTACAGGTCCAGAAACCGCCGGCATTTTCAAAAATCGTCAACTACAAAACAGAAACAATACCTCACCAAATCCGAATGAAAATTCAATTGTTCAACAATATATAAATGTATACAAAATCAAACGTATCATCAATATGTATATATTTACGAGAATGATGAATTTATATATAAGAAGAAGATTTGAAATGAGCAGTTATAGAAATGGTGAAGAAGAAGAGATCTGAAGCAATGAAGGTTGAACAACGACGTCGTTTTGATGGATTGCTTCATCAATTGTTAATTATTAGTGAGGTTTTTCGGAAGAGACGTCTCTATATTAGGTAGTTAGTAAAGTTTATACCCATTTTGTCCCTCCATATCCGATATTCGTATCGAGGTTCAATTTAATTTAAATTTACTTATCGTAACATATATTTTTGAGAACGGTTCTCTCAACATATTTTTAGAACATAAATAAAGATTTACGTGCTATTTAATAAATTACATTAATCAATAATCAAAAAGAAATGTTGAATATGCATGTTAAAAGTTCTTTTTTTATATAACTGTCATTATTAACGCACTAATTAATTAAATTTGTATTAGGTAAAATCCTTAAGTAGGAGGTCTTATTCATCTCAACAAATATCTTGGTGGTGCAAAGTTTATATAGTATTAGTATGTATAACTTAAAGTTCAAAATGTATATTTATATAATTATATTACTTATAAAGTAATTATATGTAAATTGTAATGATTGTGTGATAAACATTAATTGATATATAATGATAACTAACTTGTTATATTATTCAAAAAGAACATAATTGTATTTGATATTTATAAAAATTCAATGAACATATGTTATATGTCTTAACATATATTGGTACTAATCAAATATGATTAACTAATACATATTTTAAATTATTATTAGTTAAAGTGTGATTTGATAAAATCATGGAATGTGAATAAGTTTCTAATGAGACAAATGAATTTGAATTATGGCTAAGTGCATTGTGATTAATTATGTCTTTCTTATAGGAAAACAAATTAGAGAAAAGAAAATCATTTTGAAGATGTTAATGTATTAATTAGTGAGGATCTCATTTTTTAGTTTATTATGCAAAGAACTTCACCTAATTAATTAGAATACTTGAAATGTTGTTGACTAAATTCTATGAAATACACATTATTTTGTGGTGATATGATTTGTATAATTAGTTTATTTCTTTTGAATTATTACTTGAAATGTTGTTGACTAATTAATAGTATGCATATTAGAGAGCGTAATAAATAATTTGAGATTGTCAAATAATGAAATTTGTTAAAAAAGATTATAGATTAATTTTATTTTCATAATTTATTTTCATATTATAAAGACTTAAGACTACAACAATCACAAATCACCGAAAATAGAACAACAAATTAATAATAGATACAAAGTATGAGTTCCTCTGATTACCATAATTAGTTCATAATATAATTCATTTGCTTTATGAGTAAAAATGAAGCAAAAAAACTTTTTTAGGTGTGCATATAAAAAAAAAGTGAAAAAAAGACCACGAGTTTGTTGGCACATCCAACAACTTAATTAACAATGACTAATTAAGATTAGTAAATTATTGGTGATGAGCAAAAATGATAATCTTGATCACAACCATAATTATGTCATATATTATATTTTTCTTATGATTAGGTAGTACTTGGGTTTAATTTATGGGTTATTAAACTTTCTAATATTTATTGGCTTAGAATACTAATAGCTACATATATATTATAGGGATTCACATTTTCAATCTCTTAAATATCTAACAAATTTTGATTTTATTGCTTGTGATTATTTATTTATTTCTCATATGATGTTTGGATGATAAAGTTTCAAATTTAAATTTTGAGTTAAAAAAATTCTTAGTAAAAAATAACTTATTTTTTAATAAATTTTACGTAACGTGAGTTCGAATATATGATATTAAATACAAGAAGCATAAAAGAAAAAAAAAACATTTACTTCACATGTAATGTTGAGTATTAGTCAACATTTTTCACTTTTTTTATTTAAAATAACTAATGATGCTCTAAATTTAAACAATTTAATTTTTTTTTAACATAGACATCTAATTTTTCCAACTCGACTCAGAATAACATTTCAAATTACATTGATAGATTACATTCTACCAATATCACACAAAACCTATATAACATATTTATTAAACTATATACATATTTTTTTATACATGTATACCAAACCCTCTCTCATGTTCAATAAAATAATACTCGTTTGTTTCTGAATCAACATCTGATAATTATATTGGCGTTCGACTAAATCTTAATTCATGTATTGCAAGAACCATTTTGAAGGAGATATTTTCAAAGTGATTCTTTTCAATTCTCAGAGACTAATACGAAATTTGATTAATGTCAAAAGAATCCCAATATTCCATCATAATTCATACCGATCAGTAATGACTTTCAATTCTTCCACAATTACCAGTGTCCAATCTCTCAAATTGTTTGTTAATCAGCAATATATCTCTTTCTGTGATCTTTCCCAATTCCTTCAATTTGTATATCATATAATCTGATTTACTATCAAAACACATAAAGAAATATTAGAAAATAGAGCAATTTATTTTGCAAATATATGAATAGAATTTTTTGTTTTTGTTTTTTTCCTCACACCATTATCCAACATTCGTTTTAGGGCTCAACTAATTTGATTATGCAATTTTAAGTCTTATTTTTGTGATAAAACACATTTCTTACCTTTTCAAGTTCCAAATCCTAACTACAGAGTCGTCTTTAATAGGGAATGTATCCCTTATAATGAAATCCTCTAATACAAATTCTGATTAATCGAGTTTCAAAATAGATACTAAACATCTTATACGAAAAAACAAAAATAGCACTTTTACCTTATGAATCCATCATGAAACTGATCAACAGTCACATCTTGTTCCATCACCCATTTTTCCACTTTACTTTGCCTTTCATCAACTCTAACTTCAACAAACAATATAAAAACTCTAACAACAACAATTATAGAAATAACTAACCAAATTGATCCAAAAATTCTTCCAAAAATTGATTCAAACACCTTTTCACCATAACCAACACTAGTAATTCCCATAAATGAAAAATAAAATGAATCAAACCATCCAATATTCTCAACAAAATGCATTAAAAAAACTCCAATTCCAATACATAACACAAAAACACACAATGCTAGTAGCACTCTACTTCTTTTTCGTGTATCGAATTGACTTTTATGAGTATTTTTTCGCGAATTAATAATGTAAATAACAAAATTTGATACTAAAATATGGTAAAATACTAAACTAACAAGGACTAATAAGATGGAAAATAATTTTGCAAGTGTACTATTTGGTGTTATGTCACTATAACCAATTGTACACATTATAAGTATGCAAAAATATAAAGCATCAATAATTGGATGAGTCTTTTTGGACTTAAATTGATCCATAAAGAAAAAACATATAGATACACCAATTGTCAAGTAAAGAAATAAAAGTAATACAACTTGTTTAAAAATTGTATTTTTTTTCAAAAAATAGGGTGGATTTGAAATTGGTGTTAAATGATTTTCAAGATAATTAAATGGGGTTATAGATGATGATGGTGTAGATTTGGACCTATGAAGTTTTTTCTTTGGTTTAATTAAAATTGGATTTTTAAAATTGAATTTGTGTTGGTTTAATGTTGAAGAGGAAGAAGGGAGAAGAGGCTCTTTTTCCATTTATTTTTTTGGTTTGTTTGAATAACAAAAATCAAGTGAGATTGGCTTAGTATATAAAAATATTGACTTATAATTTGTTTGATCAAGCTATCAAAATCAGTTAATTTTGATAAGTACTTTTTATAATTTTTTATTTTTTTTTAAAAAAGGGAATAATTTTTAAGGGGATGACTCACCTCC
Source organism: Solanum habrochaites (assembly GCA_027704765.1). Lineage (NCBI taxonomy): Eukaryota > Viridiplantae > Streptophyta > Magnoliopsida > Solanales > Solanaceae > Solanum > Solanum habrochaites. Next base: position 558,676 of record JAKWJA010002491.1, read on the forward strand.
AATAATTCAAATGTCTAGTATTGTTTAATACATTGCTAGATGCAAGTCATGTGTACAATACAAAGATCAAGGATCTTGATTTGTATTAGTTGTTTTTTTTCTTCCTACTTTTATCTTATTATCAAGATAATGTTTGAATAAAGTTAAATTAAATATATATTATAGTGGTCGATGATAATTTAATGAATCGGTGATAATTGACGAAGGAGATGAATAGAATAATTTACAAGTGTAATATAATATATCGTTAAAGAATACCACATAAGTGAGATAACAGAATTGAAACGTAGTAACTACTTTCAAATAAAAAGGGAATTGATCTGTGGTCAATTTTGTAACAAATCAAGAATCTTTTTGTACCTCGTATACAAAAAGTAAATATATGTCTGTTATGCACTATTACAAGAAAACTGTTAATTACATGGAGATTTTCCTGCAAATTTGCACGAAAATAAGATTGCGGATTTTCATACTAATCCCAGAAAAATCCCAATGTAATTAACAGTTTTCTTATAATGCGTTCATGAAAAAGATAAATATGTATATATGCATCACTTTTTAACGAGTGATATAACTGCTCTAAGTCGTAAAGTAAAAAAGGGAAATATATATTTGCCCCTTTTCCCAAATATGAATCTTTATGAACTGCTGAAGTAATATAGATTGGGAAGCATATGTTCAACTAAACCAAAGTTTTATCACAAGTATATATATGTGCTGGTTAAAACTATCAACAACCAAAAAAAATTCTAACAAACAAGTTTCCCAGGCAACTAAAGGAACAATTCTCTATCTCTCTTACTGGATCCATCGCGCAAATAAGCTAACGACAGCAGAAAGCACGTAAAGCAGTACCAAGAAACAACGGAGGGATGTCGAGCTGCTTATGATAAAACAAGGATAACAGAAACATAGATTGTATAACTCAACCTTCACATGACTCTCCTCTGCATCACGAAAAAACGTTTTGCTTGGAATCATAATGCATCTCAAATCTGCAGTAGCAGAGAAATGTATGAATTGACAGATATAGTAATCAAATATAATATCAGTTGAGTATTGCTAAGATGAATGAGAAACAAGACGAGTTCAGTATCCTTGAAAAAGAAAAGCTGAAAGGACGCGATTCAAACAACCTCATCTATCTTCTAAATGTAATAAATTTACGTTTTTGGAGTAGATGAAATCACCCTACATCTATTGCTCTATGTTCTGCATTTGTTTCGATAGTATAACAGACATAACGTCCCCAGCAGTCCGATACTCAGAAGTACTAACGAATAGAATGATGATAACATGCTCTTGAAATGGAAAAAACTATGCATCCGGCTTACTCCAATTAAGATAAAATATCAGAAGTTGCAATTAAGACATTGATGATTCAAAAGTTAGTCAAAGAGCTGATCAATATCATTCGTTTTAGACTAAACACCCTCTAAATCGATTTGAAACGGGTGAGATCAGTTCCAATGAATAACTTACAGACAAAAGCCAAGAAAAAAAAGAGCTAAAAGATGAGGCTGCAAATCAAGCCTAGTGTGCTCTTTCTGTCAACTGTCAAATCCTCAACACAACAAGAAGATCGTAGCTTTTGCTCAAACAATGTATTTGTGTTCGGAAATTCATTAAGTTTATAAACATATTAAATTTAGAACCCAGTTATTAGCACTTAAGTCGTCGTCGTAAAATCCAGAACCCATAAAGTTGAAGTCCTGACTCTGCCCTCTACTTACATATGAGCTCTTCTATGGGTGGCATGGCGAAAAGAAGTTTCTAAATAGAACAACACAGATGCTCCAAAGCAATCCTATGTCGTAAAATAGCAGGAGTCGCCTATCTTTCCTGTTTAGGGAGAACTATCGGGAACTGTGTATAGTCATAAAAAATGTTCACTTAAAAAGGTCGCGTATTTGACATGATTGTAATATAGAATTGCCATCAATCAGATGCATTTCAAGCAGACCTAACCATGAGTTCCAAGAAAGTGCAGTACTTAGAGAAGTACACAGAGTTTTCACGAGAATGTGGATAGAAAGAAACAGTCAAACTACAAGGTACCATTCAATTACTGCCAAAAGAAAATAACACAATTTTCAGATTACGAAGCAGTTCATATTACATCGTCAAAGATCAATTCAAGGACAAGGAACAAAAAGAAAACGAAAAGGTCATTAGTAACGAGATCATCTAACTGATATGAGCCTATACATTCTTGTTCATATATACCTTTGCTATGTAAAAACCGTTGTGCCAAAAGACCAAAAAATTGAAAGAATGGATTTCCAACCTGAAGTTATTTATTCGATCCTGCAAACACCTCAAACAAGCCACAGCAACTCTTCCAGGAAGTTGTTTGCACTGGTCGTCGATCCAAAGCTACTAGTGGCTGCATATTACAAAAAAGGAAAAGTTTACATGATGGTTATGATTGATTCGAAAGAAAGGAAGGAATAGTCTACATTTCCCCTTGGGGATTTCCAGGAAAATATCATCCCATATGAAGGAAATCCAAAAGTAACTTGCATTTTTGGTGCTATAATCTCATGGGAATTGAGAGAATAAATTTTACTAAAATAGTTTCTAGCTTCTGAGGTATTATAAAATGAAATTTTGATCTAGTAGAGAGATAAACTGCCAGGTGAGTAGTCCGTAGAGAATTATCATGACACCGTATTAAGAAAAAGCTAGAGAAGTGGTAAACCTGATGCTCATGGGTAGAACCTTCCATGTTGTTTGCACGAACACCAGCATCAACTACAGGCACACTGTACGATATCTCTAGTTTATCGTCATCTTTTACAGCCTTGAAGGGCTTTGCATTTGAAGTTGCTACAGCTTTATAGTCCCTTTTCTCTAATCCTGTATCCACAACAACGTTTAACGTTCTCGTTTTCTCATCCATAACGCCCAATTCTCTCTTTTCATTTTCCTTCTCCGATGATCCAAAGGCCTCATTATCAATATCTGAAGCGCTAGTGGCAACCTGAACTATGTCCTCCGACATAGAAGGTTTGCTGCTGCTACTTGATCTTCTTCGTAAGCCTCCTTCACGAGGGAATTTCGCGGGTTCAACAAGCTCAATGTTAATGTTATTTCTCATAGATTCATCCTCAAGCTTCAATTCTCTTTCGACCTGAATGATACCTCCCTCTACCATTGCTACTTTCTTCTCTTCATTACTTCTTTTTTCCAATGCATTTGATTTGTTATTATCAATCGACGACTCACTATGTGGAATTTCCAATTGCTTCTCCCTAGTTCCCTCATTACCATTGAACTGGTGATCTTGAAAAGCCGAGTAACTTACATCCCCGCCATCGGTCTCTTTTTCATCACCATGTTTTAAATTCTCTTTACCTGTCATAGATTTGTTCAAACCCAATGATTGAACACACAAGTATTTTCGCAAATTAGCAATCACCCGCCAAGTGATGCATGCAATCCAAAATAACAGAACAATTCAATGATCTAACAAATAATAGAACTATGGTTCGAAAGGAAGTAACACTATCTACTCGGACACTTCTGTTGAAAAACAGACAACAATGGAAGTAGCCTGAACGTAGTTATTAACTAATATTGCATCAAAAGCACACATCATACACAAATAAACATAAAACAATGTATTATAAAGACTGATAACTTACAACAACTATTGAGAGACATGAAGATAAAAAAGACACGACGTAAGCAACAATGCAGAACAAGGGAAAATAAGCGAAATCCACTACTCACAAATTAACAGTCGTGGAGCCAGGAATCTTAAAAAGAGCATTCACAGAAATTCAAAAGGAAAATTCCTTTTTACCTTTACTTGCATAGTGTGTAGTTTCCAGACGAAGGGATTCAACCAGAGGCGAATCATTCAATACTAAAGAAAGGACAATGAAATGCATCAAGTGAGAATTGACTCTAGTACCGTTAGGTAAATAACTTAGCTTTCAACCAAGTGCATCATCACTAAGCCTTTTTGTAGTATGGACGCTAGAAGATAATACTAGATAAGTTCTAGAAAATATATACATTCACCTCGTTTTACAAAAAGACCATGGGTCACGTGCACAAATAAACTACCAAGTAAATTCGCCCTGGATTCAACTGAACCCCTTCCTTACCTTTTAGCTATGTCATTTCTCACAAACATGTCCTTTTTTTCGGTTTAACCATTAGATACCCTTTGGGACTGAGGCGTTATTGTTGTAACCATTAGTTCACTCCTCAACTATCCGAATTTGCACAACCTAAGACGACTAAAGGAGGCCTCATACCATATTTCAATCCACTTTTTAAATCATCAAAAGAACATATATGATACATTTTCTAAGAAAAGTCTATTCTTTTCGCGGAAAACATTTTCCTTCATGTCAAACGCCGAATACTCAATATTACCTCTACACTACTACATCCATCAGTCCAAATTTATAAACTTGTGATCACTAAAATGCACTAAAACTCACCCTATCTATGTTGTTCATCAAGGCCAATATGAAAAAAGTCAAAATTAAATTATTTCTAAATAGCAAAAAGAAGTAGGAAGAATCGAACCACAAGAACCTATTATACAGAGTCTCAAACCTACATTTTTGTTTGCCATGTACAAGTGTTGATACACCTACATTTTTGTATGCCATATACAAGTGTTGATGCACCTACATTTTTGTATGCTATATACAAGTGTTCATCAACACTAAAATGAAACATTTTTGTGCATTAAGCTCACGCTATGCACGGAGTTCAAGAAATTTTTACCACAAGAGTGTACTATACCAAAAAAAATGATTGTGATATACATGTTACACTAAAATATAAAAATTTTGAAGTTAAATTATTTCTGAATAACAAAAAAAGTTATGACATGACAACCTAATCTAATGTACTAAGCTCACGCTATACACGAAGTTCAAGAAATATTATACCACAAGAATCTACTATACCAAAAAAAGAAAATGCCATTTACACATGTTATCATAAGGGCTAAATAAGAAATTTTAAAAAAAATATCACATGAATCGAGACGAACACAATAAATAAATTAACAGAGTTATGAAAAGTAACATACCATGAGAGTGAGAATTAATAGCAATAGGTGAGCTTGATACTTGTAGAACATTATTATTATTATTATTTCCTCCTAATTTCTTTTTTTTCTTGGAAGATTTTCTCTTTTTGGAACCTGATGGCATAATTTTATATGTATACAAAATAGATCTTTCTCAATTGAAAATAATAATAATAATAAAAAAAATTAATTATTTGTTTCTCTCTTCTAATCTTTGTTGTGTGAAGCTATTGGCTATGGAGGATTTTGGGTAAATTGGAGAAAAGTAGTAACAGATTTTGTAGGGAAACGAAGTGTTATTATTATTTTTTATTTATTTATGTTTAAAATCTATTTTGGTCATTAAATATTATTTATTTTTTCTCGGAATAATTATTTTACTTTTATTTGTAAATGTCTAACTTTGAGAAAATATTTGTCTATGTATATATTAAAAGTCATTTGTTTATGTCATTTCGATTTGAAAAAAGATTAATCTCTGTTATTATTTGTTAATTGGAGAAAGTTTTGATATAGTAAAATCATTTTTCATACGTGGTGTCAATTATAATTCGATCACATCATTAATGAAATTATTTTTAAAAAAAGAAAAAAGATTAAATATGTCAACGAGCTTTAAGAAAAACTCCATCTATATCATTTAGTTAAAAATTTGACATTTATATCATTTATGTTAATAAATAATGACATGCATGAATTCTTTTCTCAAACGAAAATGAGAAAAACTTTTTTAACTGATGCTATAACTAGGTCTTTCTCAAAGTTTCATGCTTTTCCTTTTAAAATTTTTTCCTTTTTTTTTTCTTCTTATTTTGTACTCCTTATATTTAAATTTATTTGCTTTACTTTTCTTATTTGGTTCGTAAAAAAATATCTCTTTTTTTAAAGTCAAATTAACAAATCAGATCGCATTTGATTGGTCGAAATACATATCACTTGTACACTTACTTTATATTTATTAGCTTTTAACATGCTATATTAACGATTATTTATTAACCTTTAACATGACACATCATTTTACAAAATCATATTTACTCCTTCGTATTTAACATTGAATGCCACATTATTTAACAAGCGACATAAATTCATGATCTTGAATAATATGGTATATTGAGCAAATCTAAAAGTTTAGATGTAAATTTTATATAAATTCAATAATTTTTTATTTAAACTTTGCTCTACGTCCATACTTAATTTAAAAGAATAGACTAGAGGAAAATTTATCATACTATATAAATCTTCCCAAACCTATAATACGGCCATTAATAGGTTTGGTAAAATTTATTACCTATATTATAATATTCACTCTTCTAAAATTAAAAAAATACAAATAAAAACAATAGACACACTCACACACACACTAGATTCAACAAAGATTTATAGCTACTGGTCCAAAGAATTGCTAACCATTAAACTAGACAAAAACACATTATTATTATTTAAAAAAATGGATTTAATTTTTTGTACTGACTATTTAAAAAAATATTTATACGATCAAGTCATTTATTAATTAATAACATTTATTTTGAATAACCAAAATATATGAATTCGATAAGTTGATAAAGATACTAACTATATTATCATGTTATAAGAGTTAATTTACGAAACTAATACGTGTACGTAACTTAAATCCAATTAATAGATGTAGGGTAAAGATTTTTTTAGGTCTGTATATGACATAATCCTTTAATTAAAAAAAATAATCTAATATATATTCTTCTTGAAGAAAATTAAGTATATCCACCCTCTAAAATTGAAGATAATTTTTCAGAAGAATAGCCCACAAAAGCTTTAATTACTTGAAATCAATAACATTTCTAGAAGGAGCCGAAGTTATTACAAATTGTGTTTTTAATTAATGTAAATAAAGTAGACAATGTGTTATTAAGAGATAAAAATCAAAAACACATATGAATTATTATTTATAAGTTTTACATATTTATGTATCGATTATTTTTAAATTTTTTATATCTAAATTATCACCATCTATAAGTGAAAGCTAATGCTAGGTCAGTTATTCTTCTTTTTCTATTTGGACTACTCAATTAGGTGTATTTTTAATACACTAATATATATAGATAGTTTATGTAGAGAAATGGAGCATATGATAATTAAAACATGAAATTCGTGAAAAAGTAATAATCTAATTTATATTTTTATGATAATGAATTTTATATGTGGCGTATTTAAATTAATTGATGCCCAACATAAATATCAATATTAGACAAAATTTGTTTTTATCGATCATACCAACAAGGGTAGTTATTGTGGAATAGATAAGATCCTTCTCTTCTAAATAAAAAATTGTAAATTCGAGTTTCGGATATAAAAAATCCTATTACATTATAACAAAAATAATTTTAAGCGGCAATAAATAGACACATTAATAAAGAGTGCTAAAGTTTTTATCGGTATTACTTAAGTGTCATTAGATTCAATATCGCTAAAGCCTTTAGGGATATATACAAAAAAATGTTAATTGTCGTTAAAAATACATATTTAGCGATAGTTACTAATTAATTTCTGTTAAAACTCATTTTTTATGTGGTATTAGGATTTATATAGGACGTGCTTTTCCTTTAAATAAACGTTATACAGTGTGTATTCAAATTAATCAGGCTGCTATACGAATATCACGTACCAAATAAGAATTTATTTGAAAAAAAAAATCATATTGATCATGCTAGCTACTAGCTAGGTGCTTAAATTGACATGTAAGAATATTAAATAAATGGTTTATTTTCCTTTTTCTACTTATTTTCCCCAACATTTATATATAACTTTCTTCTATCAATTTCATTTCATCAAGAATTCTTTTTTTTTTTTAAAAATGGCAAGAGGAGGAGATGAGAAAATTCCATTTTATAAACTTTTTGCATTTGCAGATAGAAATGATATAATTTTAATGTTGTTGGGAATATTAGGTGCTATTGCTTCTGGGGTTTCAAAGCCATTGATGACACTTATTTTTGGTGACCTTGTTGATTCTTATGGAAGTTCTAATCAATCCAACATTCTTGATAAAGTTTCTCGGGTATAGTTCAAATTTTTCGAACTTTTCAAAAGTATCGACAGGTGCAGTGCGTGTGGGATCCTCTAAAGATGGTTGTACATTTTTAAAGAGTTCGACACGAATGTGATGTCATATTTAAAAAGTCTTGTGCAATATTGCTGCTAGATACTATTTTTATTTTTGTTGGTATAGTTCCATCTTTCATATATTGCTTGGACGACTTTTCAAAAATATTGACAAGTACATGTGGGGGTCCTCTAAAGATGGTGGTGCATCTTTGGAGGGCTCGAACATGTAGTGTGACCTCATATTTAAAGAGTTCGAGCAATATTGTTATATATGCGCTTGTGTCATTTGAATTCTTCAAAAATATCTAATATCGGTGCGTGACGGATTTTAAAAAATTGAATATTTTAAAAAGATATGACACAAATCTAGCGTCATATTTGGAGAGTCTGTTTAATATATATAGTTGCTAGCTATTAGGGATTCTGTTAGCTAGAGGTGGAAGTTAGTAAGAGTATATAGCTTCGAGATTTCTAGTTAAGGATGAAGAAGCGATTATTACTATTAAATAAAATATTAATTTCTAACCCGAGACCTCTAGTTGATGGTCCAGAGCATATGATTCCTACTGCTAAAGAACATGAAATTACAATTTACAAAGAATTTTTTTCCATATTCGAACTCGAAACTTTTAGCTAAGGGTGAAGGGCATACATACCTACAACTCCTAAAAAATGGAAATTCCATCAAAAAATTTTGACGGATTTTTCATTAAAAAATCTTGTATTTTTGGATTATAATATCAATTCAAAAACAGGATTGAAATTATTCTAGAATTATTGATTTTTTTTTACTATAAAATTGAATTACTTATCTTAAATTTTGAGAAAATGAACTAAATTAAATTATCTACTTAATATGCATGCAGATATCCCTCAAATTCGTTTACTTGGGCATTGGTACAGGCATAGCTTCACTGTTGCGTAAGTCTATATCACGCTGCGATCTAAAATTTTATAAGTTATCGTAAATGTTAGATGATAGTTTAATATTTTGTTGGTATATATATGGTTGCGCAAATAGATAAATAATAATGTCCACAGATTGTATGATGAAAGTCCTAAGAGAGTATACATTGCTATATTGGAGGATTTGACATGCACTCGATGATTTTTTTTGAAGTATTTGAGCAACATCGCTTTAAGTACTATTTAAGTTTTTTTTTCCTCCTATTTAAGCTGAGACGGCTCCAGAATTTAAACTTTATGTGTTCAACTTTTAAGTTTTTCTTTTTCGGCATCGACCCCATTGCATTTTTCAAGTTATATGTTCATATCTACTATTTGTTGTAGTTTGTAAGGATTTTCATATATAAATTTATGATTTGCGTTGAAAATACTGAGTTCAGATGATTCTGATTGATACTGGTACTCTGTGCGTCCACCTTGGGACTTGAAGTCAATTAGTATAATGAGCTCAGGAAGGAAAAGATTTAGCTTCAATATGATTGATAGATATGCCATGTTTAATGTTCAACTCTTGATTGTCCATTTGATCATTTCAGAGGTAGCATGTTGGAGTATTACTGGAGAAAGGCAAGTGACTCGAATAAAATGCTTATACTTGAAAACAATCTTAAGACAAGATATCGAATTTTTCGATACTCAATCAGCAACAGGGGAGGTTATCGAAAGAATGTCGGGTGATACTATTCTACTTCAAGAAGCCATGGGTGAGAAGGTTAGTTCTAAGTCGCTTGAACTCCTTCTGTCCTGTTTTATATGGTACTATCACAAAACAGAAACACATTCCATATCAACAATGACACCTTAATTTTGACTTAGTTGAAGTCGGTTATTAGATCATCCCCATCGCCATGAATAGACTGATACAGCAACCATCTAGATTTGAGACTAACAATAAGCGCATGCTCATACATTTGTAGTTACTCTCGTGTTTTTGTACATTTTTATTTGTAAAGATGTTGTTTCTTATTATAGCTTGAATGTGTTAGGTTGGGAATTTTATCATGCACATGTCAACTTTCATTGGAGGATTTGTAGTTGCATTTATCAAAGAGTGGCACCTCACTCTGGTTTTACTCGCAACCATTCCTGCAATCGCCATTAGCTTCTTTTGTGCAGCGTTGGTCTTGTCTAAAATGTCAGGGAGCGGACAAGCTGCTTATGCAAATGCAGGAAAGGTAGTTGAACAAACGGTGGGAGGAATTCGAACGGTAAATTTTCTGCAAAATATATTTTGGTGAATTGTACTTTGTTCTCTCAATTGCAGAATAATCTTTATCTTTGTTCGTATTATAAGACGAAAAAACAGTTTAACTTCAAATATTTTGATTAATGTGCTTATGATCCGTCGTTTTATTTATGTATATTCTTCCTTTCCCTAGGTTGTTTCTTTCACAGGAGAGAATTTGTCAATAGTAGATTATAACAGTAAGCTGGAAAATGCTTATAAACCTACTGTCAACCAAGCGCTGGCTTCGGGAATCGGACTTGGCACGATAGTAATGTTTAGCTTATTCAGTTATGGACTTGCCATATGGTATGGAGCCAAATTGATCATAGATAAAAATTACAGCGGAGGTGACATCGTAACTGTAATTTTCTCGGCTATGCTAGGTGGAAGGTAAGAATAAAATAATCGGCTTATGTTCATGTGATATAATACATCCCTTTCAATTCAAGTGTCATACTTTCCTTGACAGTCTGTTGAAGAAAGGATGAATCTTTCTATATTTGGTAATTCTCTAATCCAACATTTTCAAGGTTTGCTTAAGACCAGAAGATTTGAAGGTCACTTTGATGCATTACATACGTCTTTAGCTTAAGACCACAACACAAAAGTCTCCCTTGGTGTTCTTAAACTCCGTGCCCAGCCAAACTAAGACACTTAAATTGAAACGGATGGAGTACTTATATTTACAAGTCATTCAATTACAATGAACCTTTCTATGTTTCAGCTCAATAGGTCAAGCATCTCCGAGTTTGAGTGCATTTTCAGCGGGGCAAGCTGCAGCATACAAGATATACGAGACTATAAAACGTACACCGAAAATTGATCCATATGATCCTAGAGGGATTCAATTGGAAGACATTAAAGGGGAAATTGAGCTTAAAGATGTGTACTTTAAGTATCCAGCAAGACCAGACGTGCAAATTTTTTCTGGATTCTCGTTATATATTCCGAGTGGTAAAACAGCAGCCTTAGTTGGGCAAAGTGGAAGCGGAAAATCAACTGTTATTAGTCTGCTACAGAGATTCTATGACCCCGAAGCTGGTGAAATACTTATAGACGGAGTTGATATTAAGAAATTTCAACTCAAGTGGTTGAGACAGCAAATGGGGCTAGTAAGTCAAGAGCCCGTGCTATTTGCAACTACTATTCGGGAAAATATAATGTACGGGAAAGAAAATGCCAGTGAGGAGGAGATCAGGAATGCAATTAAGCTCGCTAACGCAGCTAAATTCATCGACAAGCTTCCGAAGGTTGAAGCAACATATTTTAGTATTTATCAAAACTTGAACACTATTTTTATTTCTTAGGTTCTAAACTAACATTCTGAGTACATATTTGCAGGGTCTGGACACAATGGTTGGTGGGCACGGTACTCAGATATCTGGTGGACAAAAGCAAAGAATCGCCATTGCGAGGGCCATTTTGAAAGATCCAAGAATTCTTCTACTTGACGAGGCGACTAGTGCATTGGATGTGGAATCAGAACGCATTGTACAAGATGCTCTAAGTAATATCATGATAAACCGGACAACTGTGGTTGTTGCCCATCGCCTGACAACCATTAGAAATGCTGATCTCATTGCAGTGGTGAATCTTGGGAAATTGGTTGAACAAGGTAATACACGTACTACTCTCTTCGTTCTAAAACTATTATCAGACTAGTGAATATAGTTACCACTTTGAATGCTCTCGGTTTGGTTCTCGGATGACAAGTGTTATATCCAAGAATGGTTCCAAACTTCTCCCAGAGTAGCTTCCTGTATGAAATAAGTGCTCCCACTATGCAGGGGTGGAGCAAGTGTAGAAGCTACCGGTCCGGCAGCATCCAGTAACATTGGCTTAAACTCTGTATTCGTGTTAAAAAACTGTACAGATAATCTTTTCAGAACCCAATAAGTAAAAAGAATTGTGGTTCAGAACCCATAAACTAAATATCCTGGCTCCGCCTCTGCTGCTATGTGCAGGATACGGGAGAAAGGCCGGACCAAATTAGGTCTTATGTAGTTTGGCTTACTTCATCACATCTTAATATAAATACCCTTTAATATGACTCTCAGGAACCCATGATGAGTTGATCAAAGATATTGATGGAGCATATTCTCAACTTGTCCAAATGCAGCAAAAGAATAAACATGTCGAAAACACCAAGGGAAAAGAAATTGAGGACTCGAATGCACAAAAACGTTTGAGTTGTTCGAAAAACCCTTCTGGTAGGAGCCGGAAATTCTCTATTTCTAGTTGGAAATCTGTGAGCAAAGGATCGAGTAGTAGATATTCCCTTGCGTATGACTTGGGAGTTACTGCTGCCATTGATTTCCATGAGAGTATCCGAAGGGATGATGGAGCTGAAAGCAGTGAGTATATTGTTGATAGTAACAGAAATCTGTCCACTCAAAAGTTAATGTCACTTGCATATCTAAATAAGCCTGAGGTACCCATAATGCTTGTGGGAACCATAGCTGCTTCCATTAACGGTGCAGTTTACCCTGTATTTGGTCTTCTGCTATCAACAACTATCAAAATCTTTTATGAATCACATCATGAGCTTCGAAAGGATTCTCGATTTTGGGCCCTGATGTTTGTGGTTATTGGAGTTGTTGTCATGATTGTTGCCCCATTGCAAAATTATGCATTTGGAATTGCTGGTGCAAAACTGATCCAACGGATACGTTCCATGACATTTGCTAAGTTGGTATACCAAGAGATCAGTTGGTTCGACGACCCTGCAAACTCATGGTAAATTTCACTAGTCCGTAAATGTCTTAATTTTTTTTTAACTTGCCAAATTTCTTGACTCCGAATTTTATTGAATACAGTGGTGCTATAGGTGCAAGACTATCTAGTGATGCTTCAACTATCCGGAATATGGCGGGAGATGCATTAGCAACGATAGTCCAAAACATTTCCACTGTTGCAACTGGTATGGTGATAGCTCTTATTGCTAATTGGATTCTCGCTCTTATAGTGCTGGCGATATTGCCTCTTTTAGTCTTGCAAGGAATCATACAAATCAAACTTTTGCAGGAGTCAAATGCTGAAGCCAAGGTAATATATTCCTTGATGAACTTACCTTTCTCAATTACATTTTGAATTTACACTTTGTATACACAAAAAGCGTAAAAAAGTTTTGCGCTATTAGTTTAATAATTAGAACAAATCTCTCATGCTTAAGACATGAGAATCAGAAGGCGTGCCCCTTAAATACTTTTTCTTAGCTTTGAATCAATAAGTTCATAATCTAGGGTTCAATTAGTTTAGTGCCAACTTCAGGTGTAGAAAGACTGTCCCCTCTGCTCTTCCAGAAAAATTGACTTCCTCATTTAGACTTATGAAACTAAGAGGACGGACAAGGTATGACCGCTCGCCCATTGAACATAGGGGATCCGTAGGTCAGGGCTCGCTCACATACTATGCAGGTGACACGGAATTACAATGCAAGTTCCATTTCCCAATATACCAAGTTGTCAACCTTATTTAATAACTAGTTTCACTTATAATTATCAATGTCTATCTTTATGTGACCTGATTATGTTTAAAAGTTAAATTTTAACAAGCACATTTGATCAGTGAACCCAAATGTGTCGTGCTGTTTGGCAGGTAGCGAATGAAGAAGCAAGTCAAGTTGCCAATGATGCTATTGGGAGCATAAGAACTGTCGCATCATTTTGTGCTGAAGAGAAAGTGATGGAAATGTATCAAAGGAAATCGGAAGCTCCTTTGAAACAAGGAGCAAAAACTGGACTTGTTGGTGGAGTTGGTTTAGGCTTCAGTAGTTTCATGCTATTCTCCCTTTATGCATTGACATTCTACCTCGGAGCCATTCTCGTAAAGCATGACAAAGCAAAGTTCTCTGAAGTTTTTAAGGTACATTTCTGTAACTTTTTGGCTTTAACTTACATAACACTAGTTGTATAAGTAACTTTTACATAATCAGTATATTCAAACTGTTGTAACCTGTCTTATTTTCCAGGTTACTAATATATCTCACTATTTATGAACGATTATTCTTTTACGTTGTTTGTGTATAGAAGATCAACTTATAAGTTATTTAAACAACTTAATTTTATGCAGGTCTTTTTTGCTCTAACGATGGCATCGATTGGGCTTACTGCTCTTGGCAACCTTCCCTCTGATCTAAGTAAGAGTAAAGGAGCTGCTGCATCAATATTCGAGATACTCGATAGCAAACCAAGAATTGATTCAAGTAGCAGCGAGGGAATCATGTTAGATGTTATCGAAGGCAATATCGAACTCCAGCATATTAGCTTTAAGTACCCCACAAGACCAGACATGCAAATCTTCAAAGACTTGAGCTTGAGCATTCCTGCAGGAAAGGTATTTATCCTATTTCAGTTCTCTTTTTCTTACAACTCGTGGTGTCCAAGCCCACTTGCACACCTTGGCTAATTCCACAAGCCCTCTTGCACACACCTCAACATATATACACATTGATTTTGTATTATTAGTGAAATTTCACTTGTACTAGTAGGTTAATCCCCATCCTTAGTTTCCATTTACACACTGACGGAACTACATAGACCGAAGGGTGATTAGTTGAACATTCTTCACCGGAAGATTCTATTCTTTGTATAATTGTATTAAATCTTAAACACCCTTGATAAATTTGTAGTTTTGCCACTGGACTTTCTTACCAATTAATGCTTATCATAGAGATTTATCACACCTCCGGTGCATAGAA
This sequence comes from Solanum habrochaites, assembly GCA_027704765.1. NCBI lineage: Eukaryota > Viridiplantae > Streptophyta > Magnoliopsida > Solanales > Solanaceae > Solanum > Solanum habrochaites. The sequence continues at coordinate 573,709 of JAKWJA010002491.1, forward strand.
CATAAACTCGACAAGAATGTTGTAATTTCTTGCAGACAGTTGCCCTCGTCGGAGAAAGTGGTTCAGGGAAGTCAACAGTGATAAGCCTTATCGAACGATTTTATGATCCTGATCAAGGTTACATATATCTCGATGGAGTCGAACTCAAAAAGTTGAATTTACGATGGTTGAGACAACAAATGGGATTGGTAGGTCAAGAGCCAATACTATTCAATGAAACAATAAGTTCAAATATTGCTTATGGTAGACAGGGAGAAGTAACAGAGGAGGAGATTATTTCAGTAGCAAAGGCATCAAATGCACATAACTTCATATCTTCATTGCCTAATGGTTACAAAACAACAGTTGGTGAAAGAGGGGTTCAACTATCTGGTGGACAAAAGCAAAGGATCGCGATCGCGAGGGCCATATTGAAGGATCCAAAGATACTTTTGCTCGATGAGGCAACTAGCGCGCTTGATACAGAGTCTGAACGTATCGTGCAAGAAGCATTGGATCGCGTGATGGTGAACAGGACGACTGTTGTAGTCGCGCATCGACTGACCACGATTAAAAATGCAGATGTTATTGCAGTAGTTAAGAATGGTGTTGTTGCTGAGAAAGGAACACATGATGTGCTCATGAATAATACTCAAGGGGTTTATGCTTCTTTGGTTGCACTTCAAACAGGAGCATCTTAAGTTCGAGAGAAGCTTTTTTTGTATTTTTTTTGTTGGGTTAATTACTATCCTAAAGTTTTGTAATATTGAAATGTTTGCATTATTCTCTTCTCATCTCTCATCTGTCAATAAATTTACATGACATATGTTGCTAGTGCTGGAGGTGATAGATATCCTTTAAAATTAGTTGAGATTTGAGAAAACTGAACTTGTTCGAAATGTTTGCATTGTTCTCTTCTCATCTCTCATCAGTCCTAGATTCGGTGAACAGAGTTTACCTAATAGCTATTGCACCACTCTATGTAAAATGTTTGCTTTATTCTCTTCTCATCTCTCATCTGTTATAGTCTCGGTGAACAGAGTTATCTGATACCTGTTATTAGTAAGATGTGATAGAGATCCTTTAAAATTGGTTGAGATGTGTGAAAACTGATCGAAACACCAACATTATAAATATAAAATATTTATAACACATGAAATCTCATTTAAATATTCATTTGAATTTCTTTCTTATTATAAAATCACTTTTTTACTTATAAATAAAAGAAGTTCAAACTATATGATTAGCCTTACATAATTAACCATGAAACTAAAAATTTGTAATTACAACAAACAAACAAATTAATATAACTGTTCATGTGACATTATTGGTATCAAACTTCTTAATTGCTAATTTTTGAAAAATAAAGCTTCCATATTCTGAACTAGATTAAAATTTAAATATTAAAATTCACATAAATTAATTATTTGATTCTCATAATACGAATGATGATACCTAATTTAGGTATTTATTACATTAGTACTTCTACAATTTAAGTATTACACTATGGTCCAAACAGTTCTTATAAATACCATTTTTCTTAATTAAGTAATAAAAAAAAGTGCTCCACAGTCCACAGAGCAGCAATAATTGCAGCAGCTGAAATGGAGAGAACGATGTCGTTTGATGCAGCTGAGAAGTTGAAGGCCGCCGATGGAGGAGGAGGAGAGGTAGACGATGAACTTGAAGAAGGTGAAATTGTTGAAGAATCAAATGATACGGCATCGTATTTAGGGAAAGAAATCACAGTGAAGCATCCATTGGAGCATTCATGGACTTTTTGGTTTGATAACTCTACTACTAAATCTCGACAAACTGCTTGGGGAAGCTCACTTCGAAATCTCTACACTTTTTCCACTGTTGAAGATTTTTGGGGGTAAGTTTTTTTTCCCTCTTTCAAATTGGTGATAGTGTAGTGTAAGGGAAAACAGGGAGTGGATTGCAAGGTGGAGAATCGAATCCTCGAGAAAGTTTAGATAGTCAATTAATTGAGTTACTGAGATTCCTCGGATTTTTTTTAAAAATAAATTGGGGATAGAGGAAGAGGAAATGGGGGAGAGTATTATAAGGTTAAACCGTCGTTAACAAGGTGAAAGTTTAGGTAGTTAATTAATTGAGCTACTAAGATTCTTTGGGTACGATTTTCATAAGCTCAAATTGGAAAATAAAAAATTAGATTATTACTAAGGAGCTGAAGAAATTCAGAAATGAGTTACCTTTTGAGCCAGCAGAACCAGTTAAGTTGAGATTTCATTGATTTTAGCTTGTTTTTAATGTTGGTTGTGAATTATGGGTTTTTATTATAATGTTCCAACAATTTTGTTGGTGTTGTAGGACTTTTTTGATTTAGCGTTTTGAATGTGTTCTGATTATCTGCCTTCACATAGGTGATATTGAGGTAAAAATGGCATCTTGATTGATTTTGCTCTTATAATTGTTAGATTTTCTTCTTAAACATTTTGCAGTTTTTAGTTAACTTGCCAAGGTGTTTAGTTGATGCACAATATGCGGTCTTACTATGTAATGTCTGAATTGGTTTGAGCTTTAGTTTACGCAAGCTGTATTAGTAATTGCACATTGCTTTGTCCTTTTTTACTTAGCACTTACCTTAAAACTGGAATTTTGATCTCTTGGTTACTTGCCAATTTAAATTTTAGTTCATGGATCGGATTCAATGAATAGATATATGCTCTTTGGTGGTGGGAGGACAAGGATAGATAAATTAATCTCGGTGTAAGGAGAGAAAGTGCAAAATGAATGGAAGTTGAGACATTTTGGAGGATGGGGTGAAGAATGACCTGTGAAGTTTTAGGAAAGAAAAAGTTAACCTTGTTGAATAGTCATATTTCTCTTCCTTGCACAATCTTGTGTAGGAATGCCTTTTATTGGGTTTATATCGTCGGAAAGTTTATATTGCTTCAAATCTAAGAAACTCTTTCATATTTGTCAAATGCTCCTATTTACAACAAAGGATATTTTGAGCTGATAAGGTAGTTGATAATGCATTGGTCGTAGTTTTCTCTCCTAAGCAAGATAATATAGTTACTATTTTCAAGTACAACTAATTCTTTTTCTTTAGTTTACATATAAGAGCAGGTCCTGTATCTACATAGCTGTGATATCTCTATGTGCATTTGTCTTAATATACTATTCACTTGTCTTAATATATTATTTACTTTCAAAAATAAAGACAGATGTGTTTCTATTTCTTAATTAGGCTAAAGTATGCTCATCTCCTTTGTAGATTGATGAGACTTAACTTAGCTGCAGGCCAGTATTTTCAATCTCACGCATAGACTTTTTTATTAAGTCCTATGGTTTGAGTAATGTAGGTGGTAATGGTGTGAATTTGATGTCTGCCATGGATGCATGCACCTTGTTTGGTGAGTTCTTTATTGGTCTAATTACTCAAGGCACTTGAGTTATTGTACAACTTGAACGATGACATGCCTGTTTGATATTCCACATCATGGATTAGGTCTTTTAAATGCTAATATCCTTTTGGCTCATGATGAAATCTTGAACCATGTTGCTTATTCTACAAACAGTGCTTACAATAATATCCATCACCCAAGCAAGTTAATTATGGGAGCAGACTTTCATTGTTTTAAGCACAAAATTGAGCCACAGTGGGAAGATCCTGTATGTGCCAATGGAGGGACGTGGAAAATGAGTTTTTCGAAGGGTAAATCTGATACCAGCTGGCTGTATACGGTATGCCGAAGTTATTTCCATCCAGCTCTTAATGATAGGTCACTCTAGTAATGTTATTTTCCCCTTTGATATAATTTCAACTCTTGTTTTCTTATATGGGATTATTGTAGCTGCTGGCAATGATTGGACATCAATTCGATCATGGAGATGAAATTTGTGGAGCAGTTGTTAGTGTCCGGGCTAAGGGAGAAAAAATAGCTTTGTGGACCAAGAATGCTGCAAATGAAACAGCTCAGGTAATTTGCTTTATATTTTTGGTATCAACGGCCACATTTGTCATTTTCTTGGATCAAGCGGACAGACATTTTTTGTTGTGTACATACTGTAGTGCTGATGTTTATTCAAAATATACTATGAAATACATTGTACCATTGAGCATATTGGAAGTTAAGAGAGGAAGTCATCAGATATATAGGAAGTGCTCCTTGTGAGAAATTTCTCTAGTAGGGCTCAAACCCGAGAACCATGGTTAAAGAAGGAGGGATCCCTTTGGTGGTATCTAGGGTTAATTACATTATTTCATGTTTCATATGATTGAAACATTTGGATATCCTTGCAAAGTGTGATATTGTTTTGTCTCATCATTTGTTTTATGTTTCATAAGAATTCTCTTTTCTTTCGCCCCCTTCTCTTTGTTTCTTTTTCTCCAGTGTACTTCATTCTTCTATAATTATATAGTGGTCAGCGTTCCCTTTTGTGCTTCATTGATAATATTGAATCCTTTCATCTGTTTACCGGTTGATTATTTTTATGTTGGTGCTTATTGCTAGTTTTTTGTTTTTATATCTTTGCAACTATACTTACCATCTTCCTGAAACTTCTCTTTACAGGTTAGCATTGGTAAGCAATGGAAGCAGTTTCTAGATTACAGCGATTCGGTTGGCTTCATATTTCACGTATGAAATCTTGGTTATCGTACGCCTTTAATTCAGTTTCTCTTCAATTAGCAAGACTCATAAAGAATCATCTTCTTTCGCAGGATGATGCAAAGAGGCTCGACAGAAGTGCCAAGAATCGTTACACCGTATAGTTCTTGATGCAGTGTGGGATTGCAAGAAACACAATTCGTACTGGAAAGGTTGGTAGGCACTAGTTCAGTTTCTCATTTGATAAGCTTCTGGTTTGAGTAACTCGTGTGTTGGTGTTTACACTTTCTAATCGTGGAAAATTGTTTGATTTGAATCCATGCCTCTATGTTTCGTGTGTTCTGTGTTACTTTCCCAGCCTCCCTATTATTTCTCTGCAGTAAAAATCTCTTTGAATATTGTTGATGGAGGTGAAAGTGATACCAAGCACATAACAAAACACAAATGGAAAATTATACCAACCAAAAGAATGACAACAGTAAAAACAATTTTTGGACGACATTTCGATGTGAAAAGGATAAGCCAAGCCTGGTGTTTATACCAAATCTATGATACAAGACATATGTCTCGTATACAAACTATATTTAGTTTGGTGTAAACATTGATGCGAGCCAGTATTTTCCGCTCTGTCATAATTTTTTCATGCATTGGACTCCAAGAGAGGTCTTGTTGGCTCCTCATTAGGTCTGCTGTATCTCCAGTATAAGACTAGCTGTATGATCCCAAGAACTCCTCCTATTCCATTTGGAACCTGATTCATTGAGATCAAAATTTTAAATTCTATACACTAGGGTGTAACGAAGATTGTCTACCTAGATGTAAGCAACCCGTGACATATAAGATCACACGAAAACAACTTTACTGTTACTCCAAGACTCTCCCTTTCGTATCTTTTGGGGTACTTCTATTAAAAAGGGAAACAACAAAGGAAATGCAGTTACTTACATAGATAAATGGATCTTGCTTAAACATTCCATAAGCAAAGAAAGAAAGGCTCATTAGAAAAGTTGCAAGGGATAGATAGAACGGCATATACTCAACACTTCTTGTTCTGATCACCAAATTCTACAAAAGTAAAGAATTTCTCTGTTAGTCTCATCGAGCTAGTGATATCGATGAAAAATACTTAAATCACGCGTTGTTATTGTTGATCTACTTACAATGATGAACAACGGAGAAGCAAACATGGAGATGAGAGAGATAACAGACAAATATCCAACGAAAGTTTGTCGATTTGGAGGTTGAAATAGACAGATGCTGATAGAAACCACAGCAGCAAATGCAGCAAACACACCAAACAACAGCCCCAACATCTTCAACTGCATTGAACATGTAATTGTATTAGCATCATTTCTTATTAAAGGACGTTGAAGACATAATTAAGTAAATGTTAGGTTCCGTTCTCTAAAACTGTCTTAAGCTTTCAGCTGAGATAGTCACACAGTACAGTGTTAAATGTTCGTTTGTGGGGTGATCAAATCAACTCATCTTTGAAAACAAAATGCACTGTTTAGATGAAATGATCACACAATTCAACGAGAGGTAAATGAACTTACCTTTTTCGTTCTCTCTGCGTAAAAGATGAATATGAGTATATAAGCCAACTGAAAAACCGCTCCGACGGAATTAACCGTAAAAACCAATATAATACCAGGAGATACAATTGGTGTTCCATACCACAGACATATTAAGCAATTCAACAAGGCATATATATAAGGCAGCCCAGAAAATTGTTCTGTTGACTTGTTTCTGATGATCCTTCTGAATGTTGGTCTGAAAAAATGGGATCGAAAACGTCAATTTAAACGCGCACGCACACAGACACACACGTATACGTGTGTTATCGACATATTAATATACAGTTTTTTTTTTGTAAAATTTAGGATACTTACATTGGTGATACAAATAAAACAAATGCACATAGGTTTCCTGCAATATGCCAAAACCAAATATTATGTCACTAACATGATTCAAAAACAAATTGTACAAGTTATTTCAAAGCCAAAACATTGTGCTGTGAAGTGGAATGGCCATCAAAGTGTCAAGTTTAGGGTTAATAACCCCCCCGCCACACACAGGCAAACTCCAAAAAAAAAATCACCCTTAATCAGAAAGTTCGGGAAAAAGAGAGAAATTTCTTATAGGGAGCCGGAGGTGAATTTAGGATTCTTCACCCTCAACAGAGGACTCGAGTTGGGTCGGGTGAGGTCTATTAGTCCTATAAAGGAAGTATTGGGCAACGTCAACATTCTGCCTATGACAAGGTCCATGAGGGGGTTGGGGTGATTTGGGTCAGAGTCGTAATTAAACATGACCCTTGAATAATGGACTTGGTTAAAAAATAACCGACTATAGCTTTTGACAGCTTGATAAGCGTTTCATCCTAACAGAATGAGAGAAACTTCTTGTAGGGAGCTAGGAATTCAAGATTACTAAAACATGGGTGCACCACTAAAAAGAAAAAGATGAGTATTAAGTGGGAATTAACTCCTAAAACGTTTAGGTAAAAAAACTCAACTTTGAACCTAGTGCGTCACGTTCTTATAACATGAGTACTAACAGATAATATTATATGTCAACTTTTAGAAAATATATAACTAGTTTACAAACAAACCATGAATTCACCCTTGCAGGAAGCTTAGGCAATTTTCATGCGATGAACTTTATATGTCATGAATTTAAATTAATCGAATTTGACCCAAAAACACTAGAAAGAAGTAATTACCAGCAATTCCAGCAGCATTACTACAAATTGAATAAGTTGAGAACAAACCATCTGCTCCAGAAATTTCCATTTTTGCTCAAAAGATATGTTTGAAAATTCACATATATATCATCTAGTATAAAACAAGTTTTTTTTTTTTTTTTTTTTTTTTAATAGTATTTGTTTTTTTTTGACAGCTCAGAGTGGGAAATATTTTATGATAAGTACAACCAAATTATGTAAATCCAACAGTTGTCAAATATTATAGTGGGACCATATTCACGTTTCTTTTACTTATTAATTAATAATAATTATGTTTTTTTTTAATTTTATTTTTGTGATTTGATTTGGATCGATTTTAAAAAGAGGAAATAAATTTAATTTTTCAACCGTAAAAATCAAATCAAATTAATTTAAATCAATTCCTATCGGTTTATTTAAGGTTACTTAAATATATAATAGTATATTTCTAAATGTATATTAGATTGATAATCATTTAGTAGTATAACACTACTAATTAACTCAATTGCTATTTGAATTAATTAATTTGGAATGGCTACAAATGAAGATCAATTGAGGAATTCTTTTTTCTTTTGTTTGATTTAAATGTTATGGTATTTTAATTCGGATCATGGGTAGGTAAATTATGGAAGATGAGTGAATTTTTTTGATTTTGTGTAAAAGAATTAAATAAATTGGATATAAATTATTGAGATGAAGCTGTCAGTTAATTTTAAGGATATACGGAATCCAAAACTTTGACGATAAGGGTATATATAACTTTAAAGTATAATTGAGAATATTAACATATCATTTATGATATATATTATTCGAGGATATATTTATTCTTTTCCCTTAAGGAAATTGAGATTTTCGAATTTATTAGTTATTTGGGTGATTGGATGTCTATTAAGAATATGAATAATTGTATAGAATGACAAACTAATAATATAAAATAAATATAGTAGCTACTGTTTGATTTATTTGTGTTTTATAGCAAACTGTTTGTCACTCTCATATTCTCGCTCGCCACTCTCCCTCTCTAGCTCGCCTCTCTCGCTTCCTTCACTCACCTCTCTGCTTTATACAGTAGAATTGTATAAATTGTTGTTTCTAATTGTATAAAACGAGAGAAAATTGTATATGCACATGCAAATACATATATTTCCGTCTTACACACTTATAATTATACAATAAAAGTACTTCCTTTTGTCTTTCTCTCTTTGTCCTTTTATACAAATTCAAATTGTATCTAATTTCTCTCTTTTTCGTTTATACAATTCGATTCAATTGTATATTTCCTGCCCAAGTCTCTTTTCCCTTTCTCCCTTTCTCATTTTATACAAATTCAAACTGTATATAATCGTCCTATACACTTATAATTATACAATTCATTTTATATACTTCGTTTTATACAATTCTCTGCCGAAGTCTCTTTCTCTTTCTCGTTTTATACACTTCGTTTTATACAATTCGCTTCAATTGTATATGTATAGCGAATTACACATATATATGTTTTCTATAAAGCGTAATTATGCAAATTTTGTTATAACATACATATATGAATTTTATATTTGTTATATGTGAAAGTTGCTCATTTTATAACTAAAATGGAGGACCTATATAGGAATATGTCAAATTACATTCGGATATTAAAGAGTAAATTAATCTATTAGGACTATATATATGAAATTATCTTTTTATTTCTTAGTTGCTTAGATTAATTCTGAAACCTCCCTCACTTCTTTCTTTTTATTTCTTCTCTCTCTTGGAAGATTTGTTACTATTTTGTGTAATTATAACGATGAATTAACTCTTAAATTTCTACGTATAATCCCAATTATCTATTTAAATAGAATATGGGTTCCTTACCGTGTTTAAAATTTAAGATTATAGTAGTTTGAAGTGGATTTGACAACCTACAAGAAAAATTATAAAATTAATTTTTGTATAAGAGTGTATATGTATATATAAACATCTTTTAAATTTCATTGCATTTTTTTTATATGTTCATATATATATATATCTAAGTTTTTACATAAAATTTGTTCACTCGAATTTGAATAACTAAACAAATATAGTACAATATATTAGTTGTGGACTAATATTATAGCTAAACAATAAAATTTATGATTAATTTTATTAAGTGATAAACTTCCAACAAATTATAAGCATATCATATTAGTTACATATCTAACAACAAATTAACAACAAAGTTTACAACTAATTTCAATTATTATTTTTTGATAGTGATCGAATTTGCCCATGATTATGACATCAAAATTGTGATGTATAGCTAGAGATTATTAGTTCAATTTTTAGGCTAATCATATTATTGAGACGTTTTGAATTCTTAAAATAAAAATAAGTGGATAAAAACCTTATCTTGAAGGTTTTGTAAGCTAGAAGGAACTAATTTATACCTGAAAATTGCTTAATTTGTTCCTTTTAGAGAAGTGTTAGGCCTACTAACTACTTGTTCAAATTAACAATAACTATAATAATGTATTTAAGTATAATTCATAAGTACGGTCTAGAAAAAATCGAAGTATATATAGATTTTATCGATATTTCATTTCGCAAGACTTAAACTCAGGTTAATTACTTGTCCAAGCCAATACAATGATATGTCTAGTATAGTTCCATAAGTTAGGTCTGACAATATAAAGTGTACACGAACTTTCCTTTTCACGGAGAATAAAGAGATCGTTCTCGAAAGACTCTAATTCAGGTTAATTAACTACTTGCTCAAGTCAATGATGATTGATTCGATTGTAGATCGAAGAGTTTTCTTTAATAACTTTGTGGTGTCTTGGATGGGGCTGGTCCTCCCTTAATTAGATCAGGTTTTAAGTTCAAATCCTGATTATGAAAAAAGTTATTAATAGGAAGTCTTTTTCCTCCTGAATGGGACCTTATCCAACGCGAATCTAAATTACTTGGACTCTAATATGAATACCAAACCCTAACGCAAAACCAAAAATCGAAGAAGTCTTCTTATTTCGAAAATGCACTAACAATATTCTTGAATTTAATTGATAGTGTCTCAATATGGTATCTTTCCCCCTTTTACACCCTCTAATGATCTCATTAATTTGAAATTAACAAGAATTTTTCTTCTTGTATCTACTAAATTTGAAAATATTCACAAACATGTCTAGTTATATCTATTATTTTCCCACCATATAATGAAATAAATTTTAATATTTGTTTATTTTACGTGAAAACGTATCAAAATTGATCACCACACTTGTATTGTAATATGCAGCTTTCAAGCTAATTAATTTTTGATTAGATGTTCTGCTACCTATATTATTGATGTTAATTATTTTCATCTTTTATAACAGGTAACATATTTTTTAAAATTTTTTTAAAATCACATATTTTAATTACAAAGTTTCTTGCAAAAATCAATCGAATAATATTCTTATAAATATAAACATTATTTACACTGAAAATATATAAATTTAAATTTATGTAGAAATACGTATTATAATTTGTTCAAATGATTATGCTTTATTTGATTCTAAACGTTGTCTTCAATAAAAAGGAAATGTTAGAAAGTCATTTTAATTTAAAAGAGCTTGCTTACAACAAACATATCATCTCTCCAATAATATCCAATTTGAATTAAACTCGTAACTGAGTTAGTGTATCAAGAGATATTCAAAAAGAAGGTCAGAGATTGATTGATTTGAATGTCAGTGCATTCTCAGTTGAACTCGTCATGCATATCGAGTTTGTTTAGAGCAGATACATTTTTCGAGTGTTCCAAAACTTACAAGAATATACCTAATGTGATCTTATAAGTGAGATTTAGAGAAGATTGATAGTGTACGCGAATCATATCTTACCTCGAATCATATCTTACCTCGTAAAAATAAAAGAAATATTTTTCAAAAATATTAAACTCATACAATACGCGAAAGACAAAATAATTTTTTTAAAAAAATTTAAGGAAGCCCTCAAAGCTAGGAAGTTTTCCAACATTTTCAATTTTGCTAAAATGAAATAAGAAAGTTAAAATAATTTAAAAAATAATAAAATTTTCTCTATTTTTTTTTCTCCATTTTGGAAGTTTTGTGGTATAAAATGCTCCAAGTAAACACACTTTCTTTTTTTAAAAAAAAATTGCAACCCTTAAAATAACAATAACTGTCTTATTCTTGTTAGGTAAAATAATTTATTTAGATTATAGTTGTTATATAGGAGTATTATTTATATGTATATAACTTTATTCCATCCTAAATATATATAATTTCTTAGAAATAAATATATTATGATGAAGTCAGCAGAATTCTAGTTAAGATTTTGTCTATAATTTGAAACAAATATTTAAACTTGACCATTTCAAATTTTCATTAAATATATCTCATTCATAAAAAAATCATTATTTATTAAAAAAATTTAAAAAATAATCAAGACTCAAATTCAAAACTTACTAACAAAACTTATCTATTCACAAACTTATATAATTGGATAATAATTGCAAGAAATGGGTTTGTGTACAAATGAGTCAATATCAATAATTAATAAATAATTTATTTTGGAAGTTTGGAATCTATATAACGTCCAAACATGAAATTAAGTTGCAAATCAAAGAAAGCAACAAATACGTAAGTTTTTTCACTTTTAAGTTTCATACCTAGCACATCCAAAAGAATAAAATAATAATAAAAAATAATCCAAATGTCAGCATCTTATGACTTATAATTATGAATAAAATTGGATCATACATTAAAATCGTAAAAACAGTCATTGATATTTTCATTAGATCTGAAGTAGATTGTTTAGACTCTTACACCTCATGAGATGCAATCCTTTCGAGATATACTCAATAACACAAAAGTACTTTTGCATATTGAATTACTTTTTATTAGTACAAAAATGTGAATATACAAGAAAAATGTTATTATAATATTAATTAGCTTGAAACGAGTAACTATTTGTGTCAAACATAATTTGACTCAAAATTTGTGATAATGGATTTATAAATCGAAAAAGGATTCATAAATAATTATTAATGAAGTTAACGCTATGAAACATAAGAGCTCGTCAGCTCGAGTGCTTAAATCATATTTTTCTTTAAAATATACGATAAATAATTTTTATTTATGAAGTAACTAATTTTAACTTATATTTAATTGATATCAATAATAATTATTATTATTTTTCTAACTTTTCGTTATTCAATATTCATATTTGACATCAAATTTGAGAAAGAGATCCAAATATTACGAGTATTTATGACTTTTTTGGTTATTTATAATTTCAATATAATAGTTTCTTAATTTGTCGTCTTTTTTTTTTTTTTTGGTCAGAATATATATTCTGTAATTAATCATGCTGAAGTGGTACCTTAAACAACAAATTACCTTCTGATCATTAATATTCCCATTTAATTATTTAAACCTTATTTTATTAATTGTTAATTGTTTTTTTGTCAGATTTTCACATGTAGTAATTAAGAAAAAAATATTCTCCCCTATATATCTATATATCCTATGATTAGTTTTTGCTTAATCTTTGGATTAACTTTTTGACTTTGTATCCATAAAACCTGTTGGCCTCCTAATATCCAGCAAAGATTAATTCCTTTTCTTAATACTAAAATAATTTCAAGATTAAGAAATAATTAATAGATTTATAATTCATGTTTGGAGGTGACTTTCATTTAATAATGTGTCGTTTATTTTCTCATTAATTAGAAGTAACCTTTTTGGTTTATCACTTCTAATCGTAATCTGTATTAACTTGAATCCGCGCTATATAAAATTCATTAAAGTATAGTTGAAGTCGAATTTAAGTTTTGTAAGTTCTAATCTATTGTATTTCTTAGTAATGAATTCATTATATTTTTTAATATAAACAATTTCGAATAATAGATTGATTAAATAGAAAAAAAAATTCAAAATAATATTGAATAGCATAAACTATTACTCCTATTAAATAAATAATATCGATGTGTATTTTTAACATACATTAGTTTTATGTACATTTCACAATTATTACATTTTCTAAAAGAAACATAAGTTATGTCACCCTTTTAAAACTAGCTTTCTGTGTTTGGCTTTTTCTTATTTGATACTAAGTTCATGTAATTCTCATCACCATTTACGATTTAAATTAATTCTCATCACCATTTACGATTTAGAATTTAAAGTTTATACGAATTATTTTTTATATAGACTTTCAAATAACATCTAAATTTATTAATATTTTGTTTTATCAATTTTAAATAACATATAATAATAAGTGAATTGACAGTCAAATATATGTATTGATATCTTATATTATATTTCTTAACACTTAAAATAAGATATAAATAAAATTATTAAATTCAAGTGAATCTGTAATTCATAAATTATCTCTCCTTGCATAAAGTCATAATTCTAGAATCTAGTAAATAAATATTCCAATGGAATAATCAAAATTCGAATTCAAGTTTTTTTTATAATCTATTCAATATATATATATAGAAATGATTTTAAGAGCTAAACGAGAATAAATATCACGTAAAAGAGTCAAATTCAAACTTCTAATAGAATGTTTATTCGAGTCGTTATGTTCCAATTAAGCCTTTGGCTTCAACTGAAATAACATGGTATATGAAAAACTCATAATTTGAATTTTACAAACTTTAAAATACCATTACACATTCACTAAACATTTAAATTGTTTCATTAGAAACTTAATATTTATACATTTTTAATAGATTTTCTTTAATACATATACATGTTCTAACTAATGGAATTTCGTTTGAAATCTTTTATATTTTCTCCATTACAATGATGAATGGGAATTAATGAGATTTCCATAATTTGGAACTCAAAAAAATATTGTTTTTTTTCTTTCTTTTTTTCCTCTAAATTGAACTCTAAAATTAAGTTTCGAGAAAACCAGTCATCCTTAGAATCGAATCCCTTACTTGACTCAAATCTCTTCCCTTAAGTGTCCTTCCATAACCACTACAAATCGAAAACGACATCATTTTTCCGGCGATTCTTCGACCGGTGATCACGTGTGGTGGAATCATTTCTCCATCATCACAATATTCCTCGTCTTCAAAAAAAATTGATTCGCTATTTTCCACATGCTTGAACCATAAATTATTCCTCGATAAGTTATCGGGGATACTAATAGGAATAGAATTGGAAATTTTCTTCAACCTCTTTCTACTTTGCGAATTATTTGAAGTGATCAAATCGCGATTTTGAAATTCATAGTAATCTCGATCATTTTCTTCGATTTCAATATTTTCTTGAAAAATGACTTCGGATTCTTGAATTTCCTCCTCCATGACCAAAAAAATGATATTTAGGGGAAAGACAAATGAGGGAATTTTGTATAATATAAGGTGGAAAAGATAGGAATTTATAGAAATTTGTGAATTTTTGAAGTGGGGGGTTGGGGGTAAAAAGGGGGGTGGGGTCATTGAGTGTGGACCCTACGTTTGAAGTTGTAAATCCAAAATAAGACGAAATTATATTACTTGAGACTCACGGCTTTTGGTTTGTGTGTCTGTATAGTTTTGCTTTGTTTCATTAACTTATTGACTATATATTTAATGAATCGAAAAACGTATTAACGATATTAAAAATATTTACGATAAGGTAAGTATTAATGCTTTGCTTCATTACTGAATATTGCACTGATATGATCAATAAATAACTTTAAAATGATTTCTAATAATCGTGAGTGTTATTTGACTTAATTATGATAAACACAATGCTCTTTTATCAATTTCAACTTATATTAAAAAAAATTAAATAAATTTTGAAATCACCATCAAAAGAACTAAAACTACATCACTTCAAATATATAAAAGATCAAAATGCGCTGTCATGTATTACAAGGATCAAAATGCCTTGTCATGTATTACAAGAATTAAGATCAAATATTAATTAATATTTAAGAAATTTAAAGTATTATAATCCCACTAAAGAAAAAATAAATGAACAGAACTCTTAACACAAACTTACAACCATGTACTATAATATTTTATTTTATTTTATTTTTAAAAAAAACCTACGGCAAAAGTAAGAACAGCGCAGCAACTACGAGGCAAATAAATTGTATACTTCACAATTACGCTTTAAAAAAAATTGATATAAATGTAGTAATTCATTAAATAATAATCTCTCTCTATATATAGATAGATAGATAGTTTATTAAATATTTATCCAAAAGAAGAATATATGATATTCTTTATGATACTGAGTAAATTTTTCTATAAATTAAGATAATAGGATATATAGATATTGGAATAATTTAAGGTAATTATTTATTTTCGATCGATTAAATATATAATTTGTCCAATTTTTTATCAAGCTAATAATTTGAGAAGAAATGAAAAAATATCTTATCTCGCTAATGATTTGATTCGAACCGTTGATTTGAAGCTACCCCACACAGGTTGACGCATCGGACGGTCCGGGTTTAGTGGGCCCGCACTATATATTCAAAAGTAATTTTTAACACGACAAGTCAATCAATAATTGTGCCGTCACACGCCACACTCCCTTTACTCCTACACTATTTTAGATAAAATAACTAAATTTTATGACGTATCGATGAGAGCGGATTAAGTAGGATTAAAAGATTTATATATTATTTAATTTTTGAAGATGAAGTGTATATGAATTGTTTGTATAAATTCATAAATTTTAAATTTGATTCTGTATATATTCGGAACATTTCAATATTGAACAATATAAGAATGAGTTCTGACATTGACATTGATATCTCGGTGTAAATTAGTAGTTTCGTTAATGAACTATTAATACCTTAAGACATCTTTATTTTGACTAATTAAATTTGGATATACCATCGATTTGTCACATGACATATCAAGCGATTTTAAATTCTTATAGAAGCATTGGACTGAATAAAAGAATTGATAGAAGTATTGGAAAATACTCCTAATTTAGCGAGATTTAGGATTTTCACTCATGTTGCAAGATTGATCGGCGTGTATTTAAGTTAAGTTAGTAAAGTAAAAAGAATGTTTTTATGACTGTTACTAATTTGAAGATGAAATTAATTATTCACGCATAGTTTAGACGTGTTCTTAATACTTCTCTCTAAATATAAATATAAATGATGTTTAAAACTTGAACATGCCACCTATGATATGATTTCATGGATTAAAACACACACAATTAAAGAATTCTTGAACTTAAAGATTGAAGTGTATAAGAAGTGAATTAACATTAATCTAAATGGCAAATAAAAATAAGGAAAAAGACTTTCAACTTGCAAGTCCATTATTTCATCCCTTTTAATTTAAGAATTGTTAGTGAAATTGAGTCTTCTTGTGAAATAATGAAAACTTAAACAAGCACAGACGTTATTTTAAGTGATGAGTATTTTAATAATTTGATTCGAAATTTTACTTTTTAATACCCCTATCATTGGAGTTATCAACCAACTTATAACGAGTTCAAGAAAATTTTTAGATTTGTCTTAGTTTTTTTTTTATGACTAGCTAGGTTAAGTGAATCTTGTATTAAGCCTAAAATAGCTCAATGACAAAATTTTATTGCATGTTTGGGAGGAGTTTTGAACTAATAGGATATGTTGAATTGACATTTTGTAAATATTCAAAGAAAATGACTATAGGTTATACGTGGAGCAATTATAAATTTGTGAGAAATAATTGAAAATGATGGACTAATTCCTTCCAATCTTCAATCTTTGACCAATAGTTAATGGCACAAGAATCTTTGAATTCTTTCCCTTCACACACTTTTCGAGTTAAGGAAATAAATTTAGTTAATACTAATTTTTTCGTGGTGTTTGATATTCATTTAGTGTTCAACTAATTTAAATTTGAATAGAAAAATACCACTTTGAGAGTTAAAACTCCTTATTGGAGACGACTTCATTAATAGTAAGTTAAATATGAGATTTGTAATGAAATACAATCGAAGAAATACATATTACTTCATCATATACTTCATCATGGCCATATCGAAGATTTTAGAGGCTACGTCATCCTAAGATGAACCATGTTATTATGCCTTTTTTTATAAATAGTATTGTATCATATTGGAATGTCGAAGAAGAATTGATGTAATTTTTGATTATTGATTTCTCAATTATTGTCTATATTTAGATTTGACTAAATTCAAATTCTCAGCTCTCATGTTAAAATCTCACATTAGACAAAGTCAAAACAACTACTAGCCCAGATAAATTTCAGCCCAAACTTGAAGTCCATCTTAATTTCTAGTGAGGCCCAGTTAGCCCAATACAACTTATAGTGAGTCATTTATTCTTAAAGTTTGTTGGGAATCGATAAGAAATCAAAAGTTTATTTCTTTTTGCCCTCCGTAACTCAAATCCACAATTTTAAAGGTTAAGGGTGCTTACTATCTGAGCAACATCCTCGTGTCTCAAGCTCAAACTTCAATTCACTTGTGTGTATCATGCACCAAGTCATTCCAAACGGACTCACAAATTTAGGAATTAAATGGAGTTAATCAGTTAGAATCCGAGGAAAAATCTTGAAGTAATACACACACGAAAAACTTAGATTACATGATTTTAAAACTCTAAAAAATGATGTGGATTCTGTAGAAATAATGAGCATCATTAACAATGTATCTCAATCCCCATTTCAAAACGACTTCAGTCCATATGATTTTAGATTTATCTTAATCCTCTTTAACTTCATCCAAAACAATTTCATTTCCTTTCAAATCACAATTTCATATTTACAAATCTCTTACTTTACAAATTAACATCAAAATATATTCAAATCATCTCAGACTTGCTACTCGTACCTTCTAACAAATAAGAAGAACAATAGAGAAATACATTTCAAAGACAAGACAATAGACATGTTGGCAACTAGACCAATTAATAGGCAATAAATTTCTGTATTTTAAATAGGCACATCATTAGCCATGTGGGCAGCAATATATGTATAGTACTTTCATTTAATTCACCATATCTATAAAGCTTCCCCTCATGATCAATCCATAAAGTCATGATTCATTTTGAATGTGACTTATTTTTTTTAGAACCCTCTAAAAATGAACTCGAACCAATAATAATATTAGTGGAATATAATGATAATTAATATAAAAATATTTAAATATTTTAAATCTATACAAAACTTCCAGTAATTTTTTTATATTAATGTGATGAAAACATATGTATATTAAAATATTAATCAAAATTCATATAATTTGACTTTTAAAAAATAAAACATAACAAGTGATCTGGAATGAAGAAAGTAACTATGACTTGCTATTATCTTTTAAATAATTTAAAATGAATATTACTTACATCATTATTATATAAACTTTTAATTTAAACTTAAAATCTAGGAAAGTGAAGGAAAATTAATGCATGCATGGCTACCAAAAAGAAAAAAAAAGTGGATCTTAGTGTCACTATATATAATCTAACACACACAACATATCCATGTGAAATTCAATGCTTCTAACTAACTCTCCATCTGTAAAAGCACTAAATAAGATCAATAATTCAAGTCTGGTTCGAATTTTTCTGAGTACGAAGTTATTTTTGTCAGATAATATTTTACTATACCATTAATTAATTAACATTCAGAAACTATCTTAAGTGAATTAAGAGAGAAAAATAATAAGAAACAAAATGATCTATTTATATGTTATAAGTTGGGTTTAGAAGAAGAATAAATTGAACATATGAATGAGCTTAATAATTAATATTTTCCATCCATATTTATTATTCAAAGAGGAATTTAATTTTTTTTCTGTAATATATCTGCCAATTACCCCACTTCCCTTCAAATTACATCAAATTTTTAATATTAATTATTTGTCAAAATGATTTATTTTTTAGAAAATATTTCTTCCCATCCTTCTATCTTTTTTCTCACTTTTCTTCAATATATATACATAAACCATACACATATATTGTCTTCCATCTTTTCCTTTCTCTCAAATTTCTTCTTTTTATTTTTTATTTTTTGAAGGATTTATAATGTGTGGAGATTTAAAGATAATATGTGTGTTTTTATTAATGTTGAATTTATTAGGAGATAATTATGGTACAAAAGGAGAACCACAAGTGCCTTGTTACTTTATATTTGGTGATTCATTAGTGGATAATGGAAATAATAATGTGATTAGGTCATTGGCTAGAGCTGATTATTTGCCTTATGGAATTGATTTTCCAGATGGACCAACTGGAAGATTTTCCAATGGTAAAACTACTGTTGATGTCATAGGTAAGTTCACCTACTTTTATTTACTTAATTATAATACGTATAACGTTTTTTATGTGCAAGCTTAATTCTTTCTTATGAATTAAGTACATGAAAGTATCTGAAGTTTTTAGAAGAATCACACATTTATTTATTGAATTATATGTTCAACTCGTTCCTTCGCGCGAGAGATCTAATTGGTCAATCTTTCTTGTGAGTTAATTAAGCATGTGAAAATTATTTTTTTTTATAATAAAGTTCTTCTAACTGCGAAGTATATTTTATGTCTGTTATGATATATATGCTAAAAAATTTATAACCATTTAATTGAAAAGTTTAATTCAAGTTGTTAAAGATCGCGATTTTTTATACTTAATTATGGGTTAGTTAAACATACTACTCCCTACTAAGCTACAAACTTTTATGCTTTCAAATTTTTGGTGCCCGTTTGACCATGAAAGAAATACAATTTTATGAAATTCAGTAAAATTTTAAAAAGTTATTTTCACAATTTTTATTCTAAACTACTACTAAAAATTCAAAAATGATTACAATTTGTATTTACGTCCAATAATTTCCAAATATTATTTTCAAGCTAAAAAAAAGTACGTATTACCTTTTTCAAAATTTCACAATTTTTATGTTCAAACGTCCATTTAGTATCTCTAAATTTATGTCTTCTAAAAACAAAAAAACTCAATATTTATTGACTATATTATATATAATATATTGTTTAATTTGTATATATTGTCAGCCGAGCTTTTGGGTTTTGATGATTATATTCCACCCTATGCAACTGCAAGGGGTAGAGAAATACTTAGAGGTGTCAATTTTGCATCCGCTGCTGCTGGAATTAGAGAAGAAACTGGCCAACAATTGGTACTAATTTCTTCGTCCGTCTTATTTTATGTGATTTTATTCGACTGAATACACGTAACACAAAATTTCACGCTTAAAATGTTCAATTTATGATTAAAAAAATCATCGAAAACAATATATTTATGATGAATTTATGACAAATCATCCATATCGTAAATTATATATTTTTTTAACGTAAGTGAATCTACGTCAAATAAATTTATTGAATTTTTGCAGGGAGGAAGGGTAACATTTTCAGGTCAAGTAAATAATTACAAGAACATAGCTCAACAAATAGTGAGAATAATTGGAAATGAAAATTCAGCTGCAAATTATTTGAGTAAATGTATTTACTCAATTGGAGTTGGAAGTAATGATTATCTCAACAATTATTTTATGCCCCAATATTATTCAACAAGTAGACAATACACTCCTCAACAATATGCCAATGTTCTTATCCAACAATACACTCAACAATTAAAGGTGAATTTAATTATCTCTTTTATTTTTCTTTACATTCACATATAATAGATCTTGAATCCAACAAATCGAATCAATACATGTGGTATAATACTTAAATATTGAGAATTTCCAATGGATGTCTGGTAAAAATCGTTAAAACTTAAATATTAATAATGTCTTTGATGAATTTCTGACTCATTCTATCAGAGACTTCCATTAGAATTTTTTTTTATTTTTTAATAGTGATAGAGTTTTAATTTCGAATGATCTCATATATAATGTTTTGAATTCTGAATCTGTTTCTGACGAAACATCTTTCTAGTAGTGTCATTGGTGAAAAACATTAATTAACTATATACATACACATATAGATGTACATATGTACAATAAGTTGATACCCCTTGAATAAATAATGTAGGGTACATAATAATTTGAGATAAAAAGAAGTAAAGCTTTATAACCTTTTGGCCCAAAATCCAACATGTCTACAAGTTGAATGGTGATAATATATATATAGATTGACACTACTTATTCAAGTTTTGTGTATAACATCTATCCGAAACAATCTCTTCATCCAATAAGAATAGTACATTGATCCAAAAATTTTAATTGAAAAGTGTCAAACCTTGTTCAAGGAGTAAAAATTGGTTTTGCAAAATTGGATCTTAAGAAAAGAGCAAGAATGAGTCTTTTCTTTAATAGCAGCGGCATAAATGAACCAACTTTTAACTGATGACATAATGAGCTTTTTTCTGAAAGCTCGATGGCATAGTTAAGCCTTTTCTCAAATTTAAAAAGTGATAACCTAAAAAGGGTCATTTGGGTAAATCGACCCTAATTGTGTATTTATTTTGCAGACATTATACAATTATGGAGCAAGGAAATTTGTGTTAATTGGAGTGGGCCAAATTGGATGCAGCCCAAATGCTTTGGCCCAAAATAGCCCAGATGGAAGAACTTGTGCTCAAAATATTAATGTGGCAAATCAGTTATTTAACAACAAACTGAGGGCACTTGTGGATAATTTAAATAGAAATACACCAAATGCTAAATTAATCTACATTAATGCTTATGGAATATTTCAAGATTTAATTGACAATCCCTTTGCTTTTGGTAACATCTCTTTCCCTCCCAACTTTTCTTTTCGATTCGTATTATTTGTCTTTTAATTTTCATACGAGTAGCTATGTATACTATCGTACATATCTGTCTTAAAAGTCTCACTTAATTAATATTGTCTCAGTAGTTGATAACTTTTTTTTCTTGACCTAGTATTTGGATTTTTTAATGCTTGTTTAGTCAAATATTATTTGTCACTGATAAATTATTTAAAGATATTTTTTTACGTACTTTCAGGATTTAGAGTGACGAACGCTGGATGTTGCGGAATAGGAAGGAACAATGGGCAAATAACATGTCTACCATTTCAAAATCCATGCCAAAATAGAAATGAATATTTATTTTGGGATGCATTTCATCCAGGTGAAGCTGCAAATATAATTGTTGGAAGAAGATCTTATAGAGCTCAAAAGTCAACTGATGCATACCCTTTTGATATTCAACGTTTAGCACAATTATGAAAGAAAAAATAAATATGGTTATTATTATTAAATATATAAGAAATATATATTGCATTCTAAATGTACAATTTGTTACTATATCTATATATATATGTCTATCGTTAAATATATTTCTAGCTTTGAGCCATAATTACGTATGAAGTTATTTTTATAGAGAAATCAGACTTTTCGACACAAATATGAAATAATCAGATTATAATCCAAGTATCGTCACATGTTTTATCTTTCTAGAATGCAAAAGCGTAAATGCCAAAAAATCGACAAAGTACTAAATTGTGATTAATTTAAATAAATTTATAACTACTACAAAGAATTGTACCTAAATTTAGAATTTATATTTCATCAATTGCTTGAATAAACACTAAAAGCCAAAAACAATGTAACTAACTATCTAGTTTAGCATTAAATGGATTTAAAGTCCAACCTTACGTCAAATAGTACCTAATTTATTTTATTTCAATGAATTTTCTTATTCGATCTATCAGTTCATTTTTACTAGTTCCACTAATACCATTTACAAAGATATATATCAAAGAAAAAGAAGATGAAATCATATGGCAGTACATAGAAACAAATTAATTCGAAATATCGAAATGATCAAGCCAACTCTGATAATAAACTTCTACTACATTCATTAGCACAAGAAAATTAGCCACACCAAACTTTGCTACGATACTATAACCTTAGTGGAGTAGAGCTAGTTAAGCCGAACTGTCATTAACTTTTGTGTATGTGATTGCACATATATAAAGTAATTAAATGTGATTTAAATATATAAACTTATTGTTTAGGTTATAAATTTAATTATAATACATGAATAAATTGAACTTTTTAATTGAAGCCATTACATAAAATTAACAATTTAAAAAATTATGTTCATGACTTAGAACTTCAATAATGCTATAAATTTATTAAATCAAATTTATTTCGAATATCTTTTTGTAAAAGAATTTTTGTTTTATAGCATATGGTATAAAATTCAAAAAGCCTTACGTATATACTTCCCCATAATCCTCAACAACTAGACCAACCCATACAATTAGTTGCAATTTCATTATATGATTTTGTTTGACCATTCCATAATTTTGAAGTCAAAGATGGAGTGCAAATCCCATATAATAAGCTAGCTAGATTTTGACTTTTCCATAATATTCTATTTCATGATTTAAGGTGTATTTGATTATAAAAGAAATAATTTTTTTATGAAAAAAATAACCATTTTCACTAATTTTATAATGTTAGTAAGCTATCAAGAAATAATTATATAATTTCAAAAATATCTATTATGATTTTATATCTAATAATCTTGCAAAATGTACTATAAGAATGGAGGGTGAGGAGCGTATTTGAATTTAGGTTTAACAAAGTCTTACTTCATATATAAAGATATGACTAAAATTCAGACAAAAATAGTTATAGTTCGTCATACAAAAATGCTTAAATAAAGTTTAACTAGCAATATGAAACTTTAGACATTTATCTAACAAATTTAACTTTAGACATGCAATTAAAATAAGTAGACTTGCAAAATTATATATGGTTCCAAAATTATATATGTTTACACTTCGACTGACTTTTTTCTTACGAAAGCAAATCTATAACAACTACGACTCGAATCTCTTTGATTTTGCACATCCTTAATATCCTCTATAAATAGGTAGTTCCAAGTTCAACTTTTTGCATCAATCACTATCTTTCCCATTTTTCTTTGATTTCTCTTTTCATAATTCAATAACTCAAAATGTCTTCATGTAGGGATCATATAGTTTTGATGATTTCAATGTTTGTTATGTTTTCAATGGTAAAAGGGCAACCACAAGTGCCATGTTACTTCATATTTGGAGACTCAATAGTTGATAATGGGAATAATAATAACCTTATAACAACAGCTAAGGCAAATTATTTTCCTTATGGAATTGATTTTCCAAATGGTCCACAAAATGGAAGATTCACCAATGGCCGTAACAAGGCTGACTTTATAGGTACATTTTCTCTATCAATTTTTCCTTTTCTTCGTTAAACAATAACAATATATTTAGTATAATTTTAAACAAATGAGGTTCTGAAAGAAAGTATTGGATGTACGGACATTATTTTCAATAGACTCCCGACGGAGTTCAAAAGTAAATACATATATATAAACTCACACAAGGCTATCTTTTTTTCAAAAGCTCCGCAGAATCATCTATCGCTCGTTCGTTAATCATCTTTCGTTTCATCGAATTTCCTCTTCTGAGTGTCTTATTAGCGATTAACAAACAAAAATGATTGGTGAAAAAAGCTTAACTATATTGATATAAAGTAATATTTGACTTATATAAAGATTTCCTTTATCCCAACATCGTGTCCCAAGATAATCTCTTTTTTTTTTATATATATATATTTAGGTATGACCTAACTTTATAAATCTTTATTAATTTCTCCTTAATTAATTAATGAGATGAATTGTATCCACATAACCGTTTACTGCTTTGTTTTAAATCATAACTTAATTTTAAAGGACTTTTTTTAAAAAAAAAAAAACTCTATATCGAGTCAAATCAAAATAACTTTAAATAGAAAGTAGGTATGATTGTTTTTCTTTTACCATGTGTATTATCAATCAATAATTAAGTTTTATGCATGTGATATCTTAAACATCTTAATGTAACTTTTTATTTTGTTACTGGATGAATTTATTTTTACGATGAATCTTCACTGATTTTAGTACCGCCCCCTTAACTAACCGCGTTTTTCTCCGTTCAGCTGAGTTCATAGGATTCAATAGCTCGATTCCACCACATGCAACTGCAAGAGGCAATACAATCCTTAGAGGAGTCAATTATGGATCAGGAGTTGCTGGAATTCGCGATGAGACCGGTATTCGATGGGTAAAAAAAACTCGTTAATTTTTTTTTACCTAAGTACATATTATATAATTTTTTCGATGAATGAGGTTCAGTTAAGTCCCTCCCACTTATTAAATCCGCCCATGTCACACAATTCGTTATATATAATGTGAGTGTTTTCAGATTTTATACGTTAATACATGTTAATTCTTTCTATTTTTCCATTTAAAACCCTTCATAATGTCGTATTGGCCTAGCATACGCAATAAACATTCAAAATAAAAGTGTAAATTATCGTATGTTTTTTATTCTATACACTTTTCAAATTTTACATTCCTTTATAATATACGAAAAAAAGCATTTTCAAATTTAAGATATGATATTTTTCAATTTTTTATAATCTCTTTCTCAAAATTTCGCTCTATCACTACCTACATGTACTATTAATATTCTACTTATTCAATATGGAATTCACACCATAAAAAATTACATTATATAGCTAAATAATATTGACATAATATATATATTGGATTCTGAATTTGGCTTCAAATTTTAATTTTGACCTCCAACTTTCATAATACACAAATAGACACTTAACTATCTAACTTTTAAATAAATAAACACATGAGTCCTACATGGAACAATACACGTAGGACACCATGTAGGACAAAAAATGACATGTGGGACATGTGTGTCTATTTGTTCAACTTTATACAAGTTTAAGTGTCTATTTGTGCATATCCAAAGTTGAAGGACATAAATGTAATTTGAAGCCAAGTTAAAGAACACATTTATGTATTATGCCAATAATATGCAAGCATGATAACTTATATGTTGTTCTATATCTCCATGAATCTAGGAACTTTTGCTTGCATCGTATTATTTAGTCTACGTACCTAAACTGATAACATTCGAGATTATGCAGGATTATACACAAAAGATCCTTTTTTGGCTCTTTTATGTATTTTTACGTCTTGATTTTTATGAAAATCCTGACTCGATTATTCTTTATGTTACAGGGTGATCGGATCAGCATGAATAGACAACTATTGAACCATCAAGTCACAATTTCAAGAATTAATTTAATACTTAGAAATATTACTGCAACAAGAAGTTTATTGAACAAATGCCTATACACTGTTGATATGGGCAACAATGATTATCTCAACAATTATTTAGATTCAAGATTTTATTTATCAAGTCGATTGTACTCACCAGATATGTTTGCAACCAGCCTTGTTCAACAATTTGAAGGACAACTAAGGGTAATATTTACTACTTAATTACTGCATATATTTTATTCTAAAAGGTAGCATTATAAAAATATGATTCGCACTGTCCGAGTTTGAATAGAAATTGGTGATCTTGAGAACTTCTGAGATCAAAAATTAAAATTCGTTGGATTTGATGTTTTGTTCGTAGTGTCAGTGAAGTAAAAAATTCAAAGACCTATCAAACAAATCCAATGTTGACATATAAAAGAACTTCGTCAAAATATTTTTAATTTTCTATTTTATTTTCTATTTTCAATAGCAATAATGATAATAAAAAAAATTTATTAGTCATGTTAGATTTTAAAAAAATAATAATTAAAACTTGGTTAGAGTTGGATGTTTTGGGCTATTACTCACTAATTACGTATAAATAACGTTTATATTAACCACTTTTCAATTTTATTTTTAAAAATTAGTCACCTTATCTTTAAGTCTTAAATTCTAGGCACGAAACCCTAAAATATCATCATGGAGTTTAACTAGTGGAATTTTAATACTCCACTAATCCAATGTCCTAGATTTTATTTATAAAATTTGAAACTTTAAGATAATACTTATTTCTCAATTATTACTGAAGATGAAAATTAATTATATTCGTGAATTATACTTAACTCAATTCTGATTCAATCTAAGTAACTTTTGAACGTATTTTTATTGATTCGATTTATTTTTGACTTTGTATAATTTTTTGATATTTTTTTTAGAGGTTGTATAGATTTGGAGCAAGGAAGGTTGCAGTATCAAATATTGGTCTATTAGGTTGTTTGCCAGAGGAGACAAGAACCTATGGAAGAAATGCATCTGGATGTGTTGATTTTATTAATAATTATGTCCAACTATTTAATAAAAAATTAAAGGTTTCAATTGATAATTTGAACACTAATCTTCCCAATGCAAGGTTTATTATTTCAAATCAGACTAGCATTTCACAAGGGGGTCCACCTATAGGTAGGTTAAAATATTCTTTAACTCTTCATTTTTATTTATATTTTGCGATTATTTACTCGTATCTGATATTTAATTTTTTAAATTAAAAGTTATAATAATCTGATAATGAATAGTAAGTGAATGAGTGTATGCACAAATATATATAATGTATCTTTTTGTTTGATGTAAACAACTAATGGGATAATTTTATATCGTTAAATCACATTTTTTTAACAAAAATAAGAAATCTTTCTTTTTATATGATGGGGTCAAATCTATTTTTTTTACTTAAATGATGTAAAAAGAAATTAACGCAATCCTATATATATTTAGAATTTCATTATTCTACTTGAAATTCTCATTCTAAATATTCAGAATCTATAAAATTAAAATCTTATCGCCGTCTCTAATTGTACTCAACTTTTTTTTTTAAAGAAATCATAAAGTTTTTAAAACTGAGTGAATAATCAAATTAAGACGCATAAAAAAAATGAGTGAGTAATTATTTAATATGATAAAAGTGAAGGAAATATAACCTAATGAGGGTATCAAATGGCACAAATTTGGATGGAATTGTATAATTGTGATTTGTGACAAATATTAACCATTTTTTTACTAGTAGCTAGGGTTAGGTTTCACAAAGAAAAAAAAACTTTGAAACTTACGTTCTTTAAACATGTCATAATATTTATATAGCTATATATGTGTTTAGTGTCCAAATTCGATAGCTATAGATCAATATCACCACTAATTCGATCAATAACGATCAGAAAAAATCTGGTCGTCAAAGATCATGTTATCATTCTTTTTCGTATGGGATAAAAGAGGAAATATCATCACATAAATTGAAACAAATACGAATATTTTTTGTTCGGATAATTTAATATTCATGTACTTTTTTTTAATCTTTTTTTTTTTTGGATTAATTTCAGGTTTCACAGTTTTTGACTCACCATGTTGCATAATATCAAACACAACAGCCAAAGGACAATGTATCAATAATGGCCAAACTCCATGTAGTAACAGAAATCAATATGTGTTCTTTGATAATTTTCATCCAACAGAAGCTGCAAATAGGGCTATTGCTACAAGATCATACACTGCTCTTCTACCGACCGACTCGTATCCCACTGACATTAAGGGTCTCGTACAAACTTAATACAATTATACTTCTTTATAACAACGTTGTTTGTTCGAGAAAAAAAAAAAAACTTAGTTACTATTGTAAAATGTTGTTATAGAAAGGTATCATTGTAATGTTAAAAATTCCTCCACAACATTACTTGTTTGGTTACAAAAATAAAAATTACCAACTATTAATGTAGTTGTGGGGTGGGGTAGGACTCAAAATAAAGAAGTGTAATGATATAAATTATTACTTCTTCGTTTCCTTCTGATATTCAGTATTTATATTAAGACTCGACTAAATTGTCCTGAAATTGAGGGGCAAAGCGTTGTGACTTCGTTACTAGTCCGACTAATTTAAATTCAGGTTTTATAGAGACAATAAAGGAATAACCAAACACCCTTCATCGAACGAAAAGTTACGCGCGTGTCAAATTTTATATTTAGAGGATATATATTCAGAATTGGACATCCTTGATAAAATTTCTGACTTCGCGACTGATTGTTGGTGTGTGTTACTCCATTGATTGTCCATAATTTATTCAAACAAAGAACGTTCTTATAGAGAGGTTTGACCGTACTGAGGAAAAAGCAAGTTCATATTTTAACAATGAATAACACAAGGTTCAAATTTAATATATAAAAATAATATTAAACTTAGGGAAAGATAATTCATTTCAATGACTTCAAAGAATAGAAGATTTTGAAACTAGAAAATGATCCAACAGCCTAACTACCAACTGAATATTTTTGCAGACAATGTTGAGAAGTAGAAAAGCTTTATACACAGTTTGATTGAACAAATGATTTTTTTCTTTATTTCCAGTAACTTACTTAGATGTGGCGCGTAGACCGAGATGAACGATTCCGACTACTTAAACCTGAACTATCTTTCTTCCACATTGCCTCTAAATGCTGAAAGCAGTTCAATGGTCTAATTACCTGCATGTAGCAAAATATTCATGGTGAAAAAGAGGCATTTAGGTATCTACTGAATACTATGTAATGCTAAACTGCAGTAAACGTCGTCGAGAGATTAAGGTTTTGTGAAATAATGTTGGAATGAGATGAAATTAAATGGGAACTCGGTTATTAGTGAGGATTCATATAACCGACCCCTAACTTGTTTGGGACTGAAGGGACACATCTGAGCTAATTATAACCAACTCGTCCAGTTATAGTATCTCAGATGAACTACTCATCAAATCAGAGCCAGTATACTGTTTTTTTTTTACTAGAAGTCGATATTTTACAAAAGCATGCAATGCTAATAAATAGTAACGGAAATGGAATAACAAGAAACTAAGAGTAATACTACGACTACTAATAAATGCGCGTAAATATTCGGAAGGGGAACGATGATGGATATTTTACCTTCCAGCGCTTGTTGAGGTCAAACTTTTTATAGATGAACTCAAGCCTTGGGATAATTTGCTTGAAACTTGGCCGCTCGGTTGGCTTGTCGTTCCAACACTCTTCAATCAATCTGAAAACCGAAACCACCCCTAATATCACTCCCTTTTCGTTTCAATTTTTAATTGTCTGATTTTGACTTGACACATTAAGAGAGTAAAGAAGACATTTTGAATCTTGTGGTCTTAAGAAAAATATGTAAAATGTATCAAAACATTCTTTAATCTCGTGATCATGTCATATGGAAATTGAAATCAAAGAGTTATTAAAAAAGGATGTCTAAAAAGGAAAGAGACATCCTTTTTGAAACGAATTAAAAAGGAAAGTAAGACAAACAAATTATAACGGAGAGAGTACCATATTGGAGCCGACAACAAAATTGATGATCATGAAATTGTAAAATTTATATACAAAAAAATGAAAAGGACATTTTCCAAGATCTCAGTTTGTTAAATGCTATTATTAAGTAAAGACACCAGTTGATCAGTTACAACCCCTACTAATCTATGTATAAGTAGAACCAAGATTGAAACCAAGGTAGAGCCAGGATTTCAACTTTATGGCTTGTAATTTTTAGAACGGCGACTTCATATGCATTGGGGTTCTAAATATAATATGTATACATATTTAATGAATCTCTTAAAAAAGATACATTGTTTGAGCAAAAGCTATTGGGCTCGGGTTAACCCGTATATGGGTTTCTAACTCCACCAGGTTTACTAATTGGATATAGAAACAGCTTTGGTAAGTCTAAAGCCCTCTTTTTTCGTCACCTTAGATGTGTAGGTGTTTTATGTGCAACAGAGGTGGAAAGAGGCTGCGACTTATACGGAAGGAAAGGAACACCAATTCTGAATAGTTTGATTTTATATTTGTAGGTCTGTTCAGTTCCTTTAGTTTTTTCGTGTTCCTTTTAAGTGCACTTATTATCTTACAGTTGCAAGTACCAGGTAACAATTTAGAATTGGAAGAAAATCACTAATGTTTATCGTCTCCACTAGAATTTAAACCTGAGACCTCATGGTTCTCCTCTCACACCTAATCGACATGAGTTTTCATATTATCAGATTATAACAATCGATATTTACCCTAGAATAGCATGGTTAGTATACTAAAACAAAAAAATCGTGATTTACAGTAGCAGCTGATGAGAAATATAGAACTTACTCTTTCAGTCCATGGGCATAAAACTTCGCCGGGGCTTTAAAAGGAGGGCGCTCTTTAGCAGCATACAATTTAGGTACATCATTTTCTTCCTTCGCATGGAAAGGGGGGTAGCCTTCAATCATCTAAATACAACACAACAGAAAGATAAAATATTTCGCCTGTTTCTGCAAAAGGCGTACATCTTTGACTCATTATATTTTATCAAAATTTTACCTCTTGTAAAATCAAGGCAAATGAAAAGACATCAACTTTGGTATCATATTCCTCATTCCTGAAAACCTCTGGAGCTACATATCTGCCTATTTATTGCACAAGAATTGAAAATATTAGAAGAAATCCAAATATCGGTTCTCAAATATCAATAAACAGGATCAAATATTTTTTTCCAATGGAGAAGGAATAGAGGACGATTGAATATCTAAAAGAAGAAGTACTCACGATAACTGTCTTCGTATGTCAGGGGCTTATCTTCTTTGACCCTTTTTGTAACTTTCAGTAACTTGCTTACTCCAAAGTCAGCAACTTTCAGATGTCCAGTATCATCCAGCAAAATATTTCTGTTATCTTACTCCAAAAAGGGTGAACTATTATTACATGAAGAGTCTCAAATCACAATATGAAAACATTGTTGCTACTCGAAAACTTGGCTAGGCGTTAGTATAGACAATGTAATTCAGGTAACCTGACGGAAGTGAACTTACGAAGGCTCAAGATCACGATGAATAATTGCTTCTTTATGTTCATGCAGATAGTTCATTCCCCTAAAACCAAATATTATATATAAGATTTTTTATACCCAGCAGTAATGCTCCACTCAAAGACTACAAGAAATTGAGATTTTACATCCAAAAAAAGCTTCAGAGTGAACGGTCAAAAACACACCTAAAGTATTCCAGTTTTTCGAGTTTCATATAGGAACTATCAAGTGTACGAGTTTTCTACCAGAACTATTCATCAAAACACACTTCAACGTCAATTGTTTTCTTTTCGTACCTGAACGATGGTTATATTTCAGGTTGGAAAAGGGAAACAACAGATCTATGAGGTGTATTTTGAAAAAAAGTTGGTGATAGTTTAGGTAGGAAACTCACATGGTTCAGGTGGTAAACTCAAATAAACGGATAGTTTAAGTGTGTATTTGAACATTAACTCAAAGTTCTATAAGTAATGTATAATGAACAAAATTGCTTTTTTAGAAAAATCTACACCATAATCTTGCAATTTATAAAGAGTGCATTATATTGGTCAGTGACAAAGATTGGATGTGAACCTTGCAATGTCCATTGCAAATCTGAGAGCTTTAGTTGGTTTAAGCGCTCCTTTTCTATTCAAATATTCACGGAGATCACCCTGGAAACATACGGCATGGAAAAGTCATTTCAAAGTGATAGGATTGTTGGAAAAATTTCAAACATATTGTCAAAAAGAAGAAAAGAGGATGTAAATTGAAAAAATGGATAGAACTATAAGGGAGAAAACAGTGTATAGAAGTGTTGTCAAATATAACTATGCAAACTGTTAAAAGTTAAAAAGTAAGACCTTTGGTAAGTACTCCGTCACTATCATCATAGGACTACTTTGTGTTACAGCACCAAGAAATTGCACCACATTAGGATGTCTCATCTTCTGGAGCAACGCAAGCTCATCTCTAAATGCGTTCCTGCAGAAGCTCTAGATAATGTCAATATCCACAAAAAATAAATGAGAGGTGCTAGCTAAACAATGTGAAGTAGCAACTACGGGTTTTCCCCTTGTAAGTAGAAAAATAGAAGCACTATCACTTTTAAGTTACTCACACTTTATCCTCATCAGCAAGCACATCCTCCCCAAACTTTTTTACAGCAACTTGTATTCCACGCCATGAGGCAATATGGAAGGTTCCCTACAATATCTTTGGGATCAGCAGAGGAGAAAACAACAGCATACCCAGTGTAATTTCACAAGTGGGATTTGGGGAGGGTAGAATTACGCAAACCTTACCCCTACCTTGAGAAGTAGAGAGGTTGTTTCAGATAGACCCCTAACACAATGAAGGGGCGAAATTTGTGAAGAAGTCGTGGAAAAATACCATAGAAAGCATGTCAAAGCATTCTGAAAAAAACATAACTATAACAAAATAATACAATAATGGAAGTGTAATAAAACGACATCAATGGACAAAAATCTCCTTCAGTAAGACAACGAGTACTAGTATGGAAAGATAATTGAGACAACACTCAACTACCTACTAACCTCCCACTCTAATTTGTGTCCTCCACAACCTCCTATCTAAGGCCATGTAGGTAAGGTGACTGTCTCATGTCATGTCTAATCACCTCTCCTCAATACTTCTCCAGCCTACCTCTACCTCTCCTGAAACCATCAGCAAATCTCTCATAACTCCTATCAGCAGAGGGTTCTATATTGGAGCAGGAAGATATACTGGGCCACTTAGGTAAACAATTAGTGAGTCATCACACAATTCTTGCAAGCATTAGATTCTTCACACTAATCAACAAATAGTTATCCAAGGTTCCAAAAGAAGAAGAAAAGCAATCCTATGCAGCTCAGCAATTTGCCACGGATCAATCTAATATGTTTTCCTCCATTGAACATCCCTTTTCTACTCATACTTGCCTCACGCAACTGCTGCTTCCATTCCAACATTACAATCTTACTAATTCAATATTGAACTCTAAGGTGATCATCAAGCTACATTAAGTAAACCTTTTGTCACTAGAATCTTCCAAGATAACAGACATAGAAATATGACAACAGTAAAATCAAATAGAAAAGACTAGAAAAAAGGAAAAGCCAGTACAGACAACAGAGTCTCAGGTTGGAGAATGATACTAACCAATGATTGTAGAATGAAAAATGGAATTTGGTGTAGTACACCATAGGTAAAAAAAAAAAAAAAAGGAGTGAAAACACAAAATATATTACCTTACTCAACTCAATGCTATTAGTGAAATCAAGTTCTTTAGCATCAATCTCGTATTCTGGAACTTCACGGCAAGTCTTAACATGCATGGGAGCCATCTGGATGAAAATCAATTCAGACAATCATCAAACCAAGCAACTCTTATCACAATATGAAATAAAGCTTTTTCCCTGATCAGTAGAGCTCGAATGAAATGCAAACTTACTGGAGGCTTGGCACCATGTTTCTCCAGTAGCTTGATCACTGCATGATTATTATAATGTATGGCATCTGCCAGGGGCTGTTCAAGCAAGATTAGATTGTTCCCAAAAATGTAAACAAAATAAGAAAAAGGACACTCAAAATTTTCAGATTGAATCTATCTAAAAGTGTCCTTAATACTTTAAGAAATCAAATTGTCCATATTTGTGAATGGGAGCAAGGAGAACGACAGTAAAAACAAATTATAGTATATAATCAGATTAGAGAAGAACAACTTGTAAATCTTCATGCATATGTCCTCATCTCAACAAAAGTCACACAGCATGTAAATTTGAAAAACATAAAAACATCTTAAACCAGATGAGTCTATCAAAATAAATATCTTAAAGCAGACAAAACATGCAATTCTACAATACGCATGTGACATGGGATAGTTATCCGCCAACCATTGCTCTGTTTGATATTTATTCTTCGCCATGATGCGCAATCTAAGATCTCAGTATAGCCATAGCAATTCCCCAAGAGTGGCCTAAACATTGAAGAGCTAGACTGACAATCCTGGGAACTAAGGTCCGAACCCGAATCCCATTAGAGGTACCACTTGGTGAATTATTTCTATCTGCCTAGAGACTGAAAGGCAGTGTTTTTTTGTTTTTTGAAACTGGTAACTTTGTATTCCTCGGCATTAAGGGATATGCTAGCCACCTCGTAAGTATTTAATTACAAAAAGAGACAAAAAAAAAAAAAAAACAGAGACGGTTACGGAGCTCCTATGAGATCCACAAGTTGAATTTCCTCTTCTATATTCTTTTCTATACACCAAAAGCCTAAAGTGGTAATTACTTTCCACTTGGTCGTTTCTGTTGTGCATTCTTTTCCTTGAAAGGTTTCTGGTTTCTCTCCAAATATAATCCATTGTTAGGCAGTGTTACCCTTGCTCAATTTGCCAGTAGGACATAGCAAAAACCAGGTGGATAAGTAGTGTTTCCACTGTCCACAAACTGACACAAACGTCAAATAACAACAGTAAAGGTAAGATGGGCTAAGGGAAGGGAAATAGCTATCAATATGAGCAATACTACTCGCAATAATCCCCCCCAAAAAGAACTTTTTTTCTAATTTCATAAGTTAGATACCAAGAAGTAACTGTACCAAACAGAAGATCCTAGTGATAATCAAACATCAACAAACCAAATGGGGTTGTCATCATATCATAATAAGGCCCCAAGGGTGGCCTAAAGATTGAAGCGCTAGAGAGATAATCCAGGGAACTAAGGTTCAAAATCCCACTAGAGGCAACACCAGGTATCAACAAACCAAATGGGGTTGTCGTCATATCATAATAAGGCCCCAAGGGTGGCCTAAAGATTGAAGTGCTAGAGTGATAATCCAGGGAACTAAGGTTCAAAATCCCACTAGAGGCAACGCCAGGTAAATTCCTTCTATCCACCTAAAGATGGCTACGCAGAGTTACCCATACCGTACATATGCTAGTAGGAGCTAGTAAATACCAGGCAGATTAGTAGTGTGTCTACAGACTGACCCAGACACTAAATAATAACTATTAAAATAAGATGGGCTAAAGGAAGGAAATATCTGTCATTGAGCAATACTACTCTCAATAACCAGCTATATACCCAAAAAGATTCTTTTTTGCATTTCATAGGCTAAACAACAAGTAGTAACTGTATCAACAACAGCAAACTACTCCAAATAACCAGCTACATACCCAAAAAGGAACCTTTTTTCCTTTTTTTATTTCATGAGCTAGATACCAAGAAGTAATTACACCACCAACCGGAAACTACGCTCTGTGACCAGCTACATACCCAAAAAGGAACCTTTTTTCCATTTTTTATTCCATAAGCTAGATACCAAGAAGTAATAATACCACCAACCGGAAACTACGCTCTATGACCAGCTACATACCCAAAAGGGAATCTATTTTTGTTTATTTCCTAAGCTATATGAACCAAGAAGTAACTATACCAAACACAGGAAACTACTCTTACTAACCAGCTACATCCACAGACAGATTTCTCGGTAATCAAAATAAAAAATAACCAGCTACATACCCAAAAAAAAGAAACTTTATTTCGTTTCATAAGCTATATACCAAGAAGTAACTATACCTTACTTGGACTCTACAAAACTGATGCCACACCTGTGTCTTACTCCTTAAATATACACTACTTTTGGAGAATCAGGCACGCCCTTGTCACCTTTTTAAAGAGTCTGAGCAATGTAGCTCTCACTAACCAGCTACATACCCAAAAAAGGAACTTTTTGTTTCTTTTTCATTTCATAAGTGTACGTACCAACAATATCAAACTACCTCAATAACCAGCTACATACCCAAAAAAGAACCCCCTTTTTTAAAATTCAATAAGCTTGATACCAAGTAACAACCTTTTCTCAAAACTTCACAAGTTAGGTAACAAGAACTAACTTTACCAACAACAACAAACAAAACAGAAAATCATATTAACAATCAAACATCAACAAAACCATAATAGGATTGATTATCATACCGTACTCCCCCACCGATCTTTTGGATCAACTTCAGCCCCATTATCAAGCAACAACTGCACAACATCACTTGAACCATGACAAGCAGCAACATGAAGTGCAGTCCTCTCATCAATATCCCTAAAATTAACATCAGTCCCTGATTCCAAAATCTCCTTTATCCCTTCTATATCACCCTCATTCGCCGAATACATCAACCTAACCCTTGGATCAATATCAATAACAAATCCATCATCTTCACCTCCTAATACTTCTTCCTCCCTCCTCTCTGGTGCTAATGATGATTGCTTACCTAATTTGAATCTCACCGGTGAATTCGGTTCCATTTCAATAAAATGTACACAAATTACACTACCCTAACAACAACAATAAGTTCCCAGAACCTTTCAAGAATCCAAAATTAGCAAAAGGGTATCGGTAAAAAATAGTGCTTCAACGGAAAAATCCTAAAAAATTAAGGAATTTGAAGGTTTAACCAAGAACCCCATTACAGATTAAAAGGGGTTAGGTTCACTTCTAAGGTAAGAAATTTGCTAAATTAAGAAGGAGCGTGAGAGGCACGCTTTAAGGGACGCAAGTGGAGGAGACAATTTCATAAGCGATGACGGCGGTGATTGGTTGGAACTAGGAATAAGGATTGCTCTTTTTATTATTCTTTTTAATTTCAAATATAAATATTAATTTGTTTGATTTTAAATATACAAATAAATTTGATCCAATTTTTTTTTTTACTTTTATCTCTTGAAATTTGGAGTAAATTATATAAGTTGAGACAGAAGAGTATTATTATTTTTAATTAAGTTATTACTCCAGTATTCTTTGGTGAATTATTTTTAATAGAAATCTTATCTATGACACTTTGTAATTGAATACTTTTACGTTGAATGAGTAAAACAAATTCGAGTTTGATATCATCATTTAATCAAATATTTGGTAGTTGATGTTTGTGTTAGAGTTCGATTAAATTTAGAAATAATGTGACGAAAGGCAACCAAAAGAACTCTGGTTAAAGAGAACCCCTGTGTTGGACTGGTAGTATGAAATTCTTGACAGCTTAAATAAAGACCAAAAAATGGCAGTTGCAACGCTTTATATGGTCGTATATGATTAATAACTCCTGGAAGTTTTGCAAAACCCAAAATATACAGAAAAAGGAAGCCCCAACAGCACAGTTCCTCATATATAAGACTTGAAAAAGTTGCTGGCAATGAAAATTAAGGTAAAGATAAGGTACGCCACGTTTTCTTGAGCAAAGAGTTTGAGCTCACAGTGTTGTTAGAACTAGTTAGTGCTAGCTGAGATTGTACTCTTCAATCTTCTCCCACGATTTAAGGCTTTTGTCTTCGGTGTCTGTTTTATACAATGCAAGGCGAGATATCTGGAAGCTTAAGTTGCCAATGCTCTCATCAAGGATATAAGCCTTTTCTTGAGCTTTCTTCTTTTCTTCATCCGTCAAATCGGCATAAAGAATGCTCATATGAGGCATATATGCTGCATCATCATAAAAACTGAACATCAGGTAATAGAAAACCTAGATCATGATAGAAAGAATTTGGTAGAAACGTATTGACAGCTTGAGGAGTAAATAGATTTACGTCAGAATAGCATAGCATCTTACTTTATCTTAGAGTTTGTCCACACTCACTGTACTTTTACTCGCCCACCCAAACGAGAAAAACTCTTCTAAGATTATTCTTCATTGGAAGAACAACACAAGCAATAACATCAATCCAGAAAAGTGTGTCTACATCAAGACATGAGTCACTCACTATAGACAGTTCATGTACATTTCAAATTCCCGACTTCCAAAAGAACCTCATGTAACTGGCAACAAATCAACACCGTATATTCAGGCAACATGAGTATTTAGATTTTGGCTTTCACATAGGGGAACTTGAGATTCCAAAGGAGCCTCTAAGCAATTGTCGAGTTCTATATCTAAATGAGCTAGTTGCTAACACCTCACATGTTCTAACCTTGGTAGATAGAGTTATAGAGTTACCTAGTATCAGTTGTTGAAGGGAGGTGACAGGTATCTCATAAAATTAGTCGAGGTGCGTGCAAGCTGGTCCGGACACCGTGGTTATTGAAAAAAAATTCAAATGAGCTAGTTGCTATCATGAAGGTAAACGATGAGAAGTTCATCCAAAGAACAATGTTGATTAGAAATTGGAACAAGTGGGAAAGTCTGAGGTGAATGATTGCTCCTTGTTTAGGAGATTTAAGGAGTGTGACGAAAAGCATATTCAAGAAAGTTCAATCCATCGGGAAGTAAAGGGGATAAAGGTGTTATTCTAGCTATCATTTATTCTGTTTGATGAATATTATGGATAAGTATAATGTAACAAGATGACGCAGAGACAGAGAGAAGTTGAAACCATGAAAAAGGCAAAACGACTAAATCATAAAAATGCCAGAAAATACAAAGAAAGAATGTATATCTTACGACTTGAGCTGTTGTAACCAAAGCTGCTGCAGCAGCGTGCGCTAGCCTCCACAACCTGGTAGAAAGAAATTTCATGTCACTCCTCAGCAACACAACTTAAAAGTGATCATACATTAAAAGAACAAAAAAATCACGGTAAAGAATAAGTAAAACTTCTATAGTTCCTAAATATGGATTCTGTTTTCCCTTTTCCAGTTGCAGGGTCGATATTACATTGACAGTTCTACTGGTTAAAAGCTTGATTTCCCTAAGATAAATAATTTTGACCCTTCAAAAGTGAAAACACATAGTGTTGGCTGTAACACGTAGAGGTATAAAAAATCAACATATAGTAGCAGATGACAACAAAATAGTTCGATAGTCAAGATACAAAGTAATCAACATAGGGCCAGAAATCAAGGTACAAGGGATCAACATATAGTAACAAAACAATATGATAAGCGAGGTAATAATGAATCAATATATATAGTAAAGAAAATCAAAGAACAAGAAACTACTGGAGGAATAATACTACGACTACTAATAATTCAAATATAATAAAAAAGATCTTTTTTTTGCCTCAGTGATGGGATGAAGCCAAAGATAAACAAACACACTGATAAAAATTTGAATAAACAATACGATAATCAAGGTACAAGTAATCAACACGTACGTAATCAACATGTAGGAACAGACAAGGTACAAAGCCACAAAGGAATCAACATATAGTAGCATTTACAATAACAAAACAACACAATAATCGAAGTACAAGTAATCAACACATCACAATAGATATTGAGCTACAAGGATTCAAAAATATAGTAACAAAACAATACAATAATCGAAGTATAACTATTCAACATATCACAACAAAAACCAAGGCATTATTAATCAACCTATAGTACCATATAGTAACAAAACAATACGATAATCAACACATTGGAACAAAAACCAAGGCACTACGAATCAACAGATAACAACAAAACAGTATGATAATCAGAGTTATAAAGAATCAACACATTGGAACAAAAACCAAGGCACTATGAATCAACAATTAACAACAAAATAGTATGATAATCGAAATACAACGAATCAAACAAATAATAACATAAAATCAAATTAAGGACAAAAAACTACACGAGCAATACTACGACAACAACTAACAATTCAAACAATAAAAAGATTTATTTTTTTTTACCTCATTAGTTGGATGAAGCAAAAGATAAACACATTGATAAAAAAAAGTCCCAATATCAATTTTCTCCACAGTACCACTATACACCTTCCTCACCCCTTCACATCCTTTTCTAAACTTGTCACGTGCTTCTTCCTCCGTTAACCTCACCGCTCCGACGACAGTCACGTGAGGTTCAAATTGGGGCCCACCAAATTCCGATCTAAGACTACCCATCAATTTCTTAACCCTTACACTTACATCTTCCGATGGAATCGCCCAAACTGAATAAACGTCAGTTTTGTTGGTTTCAGCTTCGTTGATTTGTACATTCTGCATTGGATCTGGTACTGTGAGAATCGAATAAAAGAGTAAAAAAATTGCTATGAGACCAAGAAATGAAAGGAATTTGATTATGAAAATGTTATTGAGCATGAAGAAGATGATGATTAAGGGATTTCAGAAAACCCATTTTTAAAAAGATTTGATTTTTTTTTTTTTTTGTTTACAGAGATGGTTGAGAAGTTGATGGAATATTACAGAGATGGTTTAGCTGGGTTTTTAATTGTGGAAAATAGCATTATGTTCAACAAGTGGAGTATATTTAAATATATTAAGAAAAATAATAAATATATTTTTGAATTATAAAAATAATATGTAGTTATTCTTCGTTATATTTTCGTGATATCAGTGTCTCTGTCATCTAAAAATTAAAGCATATATATTATTTATATTAATGAACATACATGTGTCATAGTCTTATCCGTCGTTTCGACATCAAATCGATGAATAAAATCATGCGACGTGTTCCTATTTAATTTTCGTTAGAATAGAAGGCATATATACTCAAATTTTTGAATGACAGAGACACTAAATATTACAAAAATATAACAAAAAATATCTACGTATCATTTATAATAGCTCGAAAGTATATTTATCATTTTTCCTAATTACATGCCACTCACACCTTTCGTACTATATCAAATACATGTATTTGAGTAAGTACTCAAATATATAGATAGGTCAAATTAAATATAATTTATTTTAAATATAAAAAGCATGTATATACTAGTAATCACCAAAATTTTAATACTAATATAAAGGCTTAAGTCATCGATAGCCACTTAAAGTTGTCCGCAAATTTCACTTAGACACCTTTTCTTAGGCTTGTTCCAATTGAACACCTAGACAACAAAATTTTTTACCTATTAAACCCTTTTTGCTGACAAGGCAAAGCGTTTGTAGTACACACAAAGAAAGGAACATGAAAGCATAACTTTTCAGTAAAAAAAAAAGATTTTATATCTTCTTCTTCTTTGAGAAAGTTCATCACCATTTTTCCATGGCAAGCTGCAACCATCACCGCTCATAATTCTGCAACCATCACCACTCATAATTTTTTCTCCTTCTTTTTCGATTTTCAGCCATTCTCTTTCTCCAATACACCAGTTTATTAAATCGGTTGCTATCATCCACAAGTCTACCATTGTCAAACAACCTTAGCCTTTCAAACAACCTACACATTCAAATTATCCACCGTAAGTTTTTCAGCCGTAAAAAATGTTATTTCTGCTGCCATCAAAAGTATCTAACCTTGTTCATCTATTTTGTCAAATTAAACCCAAACATAAATTAAATAAAAATCTTAAAACAAAAGAAAAACAAAAAAAGGAAGAAGATGAAACAGAGATTCCTTTGCTTTGAAATGGTGTTAAGCAAATTTCATTAAATAAAGATTAAAAAAAAAATAACGAGCAATTAGTGATCAATCATCTTTTTACTTTACTTTAGTGTTCATTATTTCCGGCAAACTCCATTTTTTGGGGCAAAAATAATATGAATTTGAAATTATTCTTTGAAATTTGTTAATTTATTTAAATTTTAAAGAACTGACAACACATGAAGAAAAAAGAACACCAATAAATCGAGTTAATACCTCAAATGGTCACTCAACTTTGCACTATTCTCTCAGAAAGTCACTCAACTTTCAATTTTTCCTCAAAAGTCACTCAACTATGCACTCTTCTCTCAGAAAGTCACTCAACTTTCAATTTTCCCTCAAAAGTCACTCAACTATCCACTTTTTCCTCAGAAAGTCACTCAATCTATTAAATTATTTTTAATTAAAATTTATTGATATTAATTATTTATATAACAAACCAAAAATTTTAAAAAATAAATTAAATCATTTAGTGATCCACCCACCTAACCCGACCCATTAAAAAATATGATATGACCCATTTTATTTTATTTACTTTCCTAAATTAATCCCTTAATTTAGGATTAAAGATAAAATAAAATGGGTCATATCATATTTTTTAATGGGTCGGGTTAGGTGGGTGGATCACTAAATGATTTAATTTATTTTTTAAAATTTTTTGTTTTTTTATATAAATAATTAATATCAATAAATTTTAATTAAAAATAATTAATAGATTGAGTGACTTTCTGAGGAAAGAGTGGATAGTGAGTGACTTTCTGAGAAAATAGTGGATAGTTGAGTGACTTTTGAGGAAAAATTGAAAGTTGAGTGACTTTCTGAGAGAAGAGTGCATAGTTGAGTGACTTTTGAGGGAAAATTAAAAGTTGAATGACTTTCTGAGAGAATAGTGCAAAGTTAAGTGACCATCTGAGGTATTAACTCTCAATAAATCTAAATGAAGTTTGAGGATAAGAGTAAGATTTAAAAATAGTAGTCTATGGTGTATTTGGGGAAGGTTATGGAGAAAGAGGAGAAGGGTAATGGTGATTTTCTTTTTCTTTTATTTCTAAAAAAATATATAATTTTTCCTTAGTATTTTTTTAGTTATTCTAGGTCTAATACCACGTGTCTTTTTTTAATTAGTTACTATGTCACATCATCAGCAAGTGTATAACACACTCTTTTATTTCAGCTGATTGTCTATAAAGTGTTTGATAGGTAAATTTTTTTATTAGTACGGGGGTTCAATTGGAACAAGCCTAAGAAAAGGTGTTTAAAGTGAAATTTACGGACAACTTTAAGTGTCTATTGATATAAATGAAGAAGGTAACAATGCTGTAAAAAAAGTAATTATGGAAAATGAAAGAAATAAAATTTAATAAGTGAAATAAATATGATTTATTGTTATTATTTACTAAAACATTCTTAATAATTTGTCGTTATTCCTTGCTAATTATTATGCACATATATTTGAAGTTTTATTGTTGATGTAATTATAATTAAAATAAGTAGAAAACTAAATTTGTAATTACTTTTTATTTCTCAACTTGTCATTCACTTCAATTTAGATCAAACATGTTT
This sequence comes from Solanum habrochaites, assembly GCA_027704765.1. Taxonomy (NCBI): domain Eukaryota; kingdom Viridiplantae; phylum Streptophyta; class Magnoliopsida; order Solanales; family Solanaceae; genus Solanum; species Solanum habrochaites. Next base: position 617,340 of record JAKWJA010002491.1, read on the forward strand.
TAAATATAATTTTGTAAAATGTTTTTTAATTTTTTAATTTCAAACTCAAACCAATTAGGTTATCAAATAATTAAAATTTTAAAATATTATCTTAACTTTGAATCGGTAGTATTGCAAAATATTATATAATAAAAAGATAATATTCTAATAAGTGAAGTCCCAATTTTATTTGTAAACATTCTCAAATAATATTGATAGTTTTATGTAACAGATTCCATTAAAAACTATTGAAACTATTTTATAAAAATTATAATCAATAAGAGAAATTTAAATATCTACATTGTTACGCAATGTGCAATAATTTATATATTTATATTTATTCTTGCCTTCGGGGATATTACCAAAAAAAACATTATACTATCAACTGAAAAAAGAAAAAATTAATTATTAAACTATAATTAATTAAACATCTTTTCAAAATATAAGAGGGTAAAACTCATGGAAATGGTGCTATCTTCTTCATCTCAACATCATCAACATCAATGGCGAAACCTTTACCATGCTTCACCCAATAATCAGCCATTGGATTGAGACGCGTGGGCTCAGATAAATCAGTTCGAACTGTTTTCATGGTGTCCGTCGATACGTTGTACTTGTCATCTCTCTTCTTGACTAGACCTATTTTCACAATCCCTAAATCAACTGGTTGTGGAGACATCATTAGTGATGGAGGCCCAATTGGTAACTTGTCACCTTTCAAATTGAAAGTTAAATGAGCAATTAGTACCAAATTTCAAATTCAACCAAATTTCAAATTCAAAAATAATCAATATAATATAATGCCTAAATTGAGATAAAGAGGGCTAATATATTCGTTTTGACTCTCGAAATTGTCAATAGTGTCATATGAACTGAAACGAACTAGCTAGTTACCTCTATCTGTTTGCCATGTACACCAGAATTTGCCATAGGTTTTGGTAAGATTCTCCAGTTCAGGCCTTACTACCATTTCTGGAACTCTTGGATTCACCCAAAGTCCTGATTTTATCTACATATCAAAATTTCACAAAGATCAAACCTGTGAAATTAGGTCTTAGGTCTAACTCACACCCCAAAAGCTAGCTCAAAGGAAGGAGAATTGCCCAAGCCTTATAAGGAGTCCACCCATCTCATTAATCACCGATGTGAGACTTTTGTCATTCTTTTACAAAACCGTTACATAAATTTAAAAAAAAATACATATGACATATTTAGACAAAGTATAAATGTACGATGAAACATAAGTAGTAGTTTATGTAATAACAAAAAAAAATTACGTAACAAAAACACCTCCAAATAAATCTTTAGTAATAATTAATTAATGACAATAGCTTAAATATTATCGCTAAATACAGTGGTGAATTCAGAATTTTTCTCGAGGGGTTCAAAAAATAGGGATTTGAAAAGTGAAATCCAGTAGCAGTTCGCTAATGCCGCCAAAAGAATATTAATCTTTATTAGTTTATATAATTTATTCCCCTAAACGTGATTTTTATTGTAGTAAATATTATAAGTAACTAACTAACCTACTAGGAGAAAACGATCTCTACCAATATATGGTGTTAAAAAAATGAAAATTTCTTGTAAAATCGATATAAAACTAAAAATAAATATATAAAGGACTACAAAATCATTCGTCTACCAATATAAAAAAATGAAAATTAAGGTACAAACCTCGTGTGCATGAGAATGCCAAAGTTTTTGTTCTTCTTGAGGCAAACTTTCAAATAAACGATCAGATAATATATACTCCACTCCTGCAAATAAATTCATAATTATATTTATACCTATAGTAACGTAACGTTAAATCGACCTAATACAAAACTAACAATTATACCAATAAGGCGTCCGTTGGATTCATCAGAATCGTAAACAGCACACTGAAGAAAATCTTGATTTACGCGTGTGACATAATGATGTGTCTCAATTTGACGGGACATATCATGACTGTACATAGCAAAAGTACAAACATGTTGGTTCATTTGTTTGATAGGTTTCAAAGATTGTATCATTTGAGCCCCTTTGTCTAGCATATGTTGCCCTATTGACATAGGCTCACCTGGTGGAACTTGCTCATGACCTTTTGTTGTAGAAGCCATAATGGTAGAACAGTAATAATGTTGAAATTAAATTTTATCTTGAAATTTTTTGAAGTATAAATAAAGTGGTTGAAATGGATGAGGTTGAGTTTGGGTGGAGCTTTATTAATTTTTTTTTTCTGATGAGGTGGCATTGAATGATGTGGCGGATTCTGAAGCGGGCACGTAGGCGTGCATGTGTCGTTGTGGTGGCATTGTATGATGTGGTGGATTTTTGGGTGGACACGTAGGCATACATGTGTCGTCGAGGTGGCTTGTATTTCTAAGCCTTGTAGCCACGTAATTGATTTGCATGGAATGTTTAGTTTTTTTTTGTGAATGTAACTATTATTAGAGAAAATTCGGAATCAGGTAAAATTAACGGGATTTCGAATTTCTTAATAATAATAATAATAATAATAATTTAGTAAACATTACTTTGCATAAGTTACCTGAGTGAACATTGATTTATTCTAAACTTTTTTACTATAATTTAAGTGATAAAATTTAAATGATATATATATATAATTTACTCAATTTGAAATAGTATTTACTCCTTTAATTTTCCTTAAAGAGAAATACAATTGATTGAATATAGCAAATTAATTGTATTTTTGGATATAAAATATAAAGACCTTTTGCTAGTCAAGCAACAATAAGGAACTAATATTTCAATTTCCAAAACAACTGAATTTTCCAAGTACAATTAGAAAGAAATTCATTTCCTTGCTAATATATATAGCAAAGAACATAAATTTCCACTTTTAAATCTTAGTCAACAATAATAATAACATATTCATTGAAATCTCGTAAATGAGATTTTGGAGAGGCTGATAGTGTTTACTGATTTATCTCAATTTCTACTCTTACATTGAGAAGATTGAGAGACTGTTTCGATTTTTTAAAGCATGTACTCTACTATCGTCTTTCTCAGTAGGACTTTTTTGTACCCTATACTTATACTTACTAGCAACAACCAAATAGACACAAAAATTCAAACAACTCAAAACAGCTAACATCAAGTAAAATAAATTCAAATGGTTCCTATTAAAATTATTCCCAACTAACCACCCTCCACTATTTGTAACTTTTTTAGTTGCCTTGTTCACAATTTTCACAATAATTGAACTCAAGAAATATCCAATTGACATTGAAGTCCATAGAAAACATGATGACACTGATTTCAGTTCTTTTGGTGCTTGAGAGTAGAAGAATTCAAGAAGTCCCACATAGGTAAACATATCCGCGATTCCAAATATGAAGAATTGGATTGAGAGCCAAAACACACTAATAGGCAATGGTTGTAGCACGGGAATCGCATCAAGCATGTTGTGTTCCCGTGCTACTTGTTTGCGCTTGACTTCTAAGATAGAGGCTGCTGTCATAGATAAAGCGGAGAGGACTAAGCCAACCCCGACTCGTTGTAAGTATGTTATGCCTGTATATAGGTAGAAGTGATTAAAATTAGTCTGTAAAGATATGATAAGCTCAAACTCGCCTAAGCATGCAAGTGTTTTAGGCGATTGGGATCAAACTCATTTTAGACCAAGTAATTTTTGGATGGATTAATGAACCATCTATTTATTAATTCAAATCATTTTGATTCGTTACATTTAGAAAAGAAAAAGAAACTTTAATTTTAATATGTAATTCAATGTCATTATAAAGAAAACGAAAGTTTTAATATGTAATTTTTATAAATAAGAAAATAAAATAAGAGTTGGATTGATTGAGTTATGACTTATTGTTTAGCTAGCCCATGTTTTCCAATTTATTTCACCTCAAAGTAAAATTAGGTTCTAGGCCTAATTCACACCCCAAAGCTAGTTCAAAGGGAGGATGATTGTCCAAGCCTTATAAGGAGTCATCTCATCTCATTAACCACCGATGTGAACTTTTGTCATTCTTTAACATTAACTCTATTCATTTTGACTTGTCAAATTTAGCTCAATCAACATATTTATCTATTTTGATATGTTCAAATTCAGTTAAACTCATTCATTTGACACCCTTACCTGTGGGAATGCCGGTAAATTTGCGCAAGATTGGAACAATAATTTGATCGTAGACGGGGATGATGATGATCAAGAACACAATGGGGATGATTGGCAATGAGGCTGGTGGTATGTGAAAGGAATTTGTGATCCTTGTGTCCATGGTGAAGCCTTGTTGAATTGAAAATGTTTGAAGTTGGGCTAGACAAAGTGTCATAATAATTGTACAACAAAAAACAGGTACCATACTTAGCAAGATTTTTGCATTTTCTACTTGTGTAACTCTACAAAGTCTCCATGGATTAATTGCTTTTTCAGATTGTTGTTGTGATGTTTGAATAATAGCTGCTTTATCCAAGAACCTAGAAAAGAAAAGAAAAAGAGATAAAAATTTCTCAGACTCTTCAAAAATATTGTTGCACCAACACACGGTTGTAGACATCTTATTTAATTTTTAGGTTACTTATACGATCCTGTTTGTTAGGTGTGATACTTATTATTATCTTTTAGGTGATCTGATAATATAAAAAATTGATCGTACAATTAAGTGTATGAAACAGAGAGATAACTAACTTGTATGTATCAGTATGAGGTAGAAACTCTGTTGAAATAGCAACTTCCTCATCCTCGTCGATCTCATAGAGATCGGACGAGTCCTGAGGAAGTTGAAGATTTCTGTTTCTTATGGCTGCAACATACACCTATCAATAAGAACACAAGGAAGGCAAACAAAATTAGTGAAGTGATCCTAGTTTGTCATAGAAAGAGAATAGTATTAAAAATGATCAATGTTTGTTTGGCCGTATCGTTTAAATAATGTAGTTGTACTCATATCAGATTCTCAAAAAATAAATAAAATTTGGAGGATTTACAACATATCAGGCAATATTTTAAAGAATCCAAGCAACATATAGCTAAGATTTATGTTTAACTTTCGAAAGGACGACCTTTATGTTCTTGAATCCACAAAATAAGTTTTTTGTACTAGAGTTTTTCACGAGTTCTCTTTACCTACCTAAACTATCACTCTCTTTATATTAAAACATGCACACCCTCAAATCTCGATGATGAGTTGGCCAAATACTTATTTCCAATCAATAATAGACATGTGTAGGTCAACTCAGGATCAAGGTGTGTTTTTTAATTCACCAAGAAAGTAATATATAGTTTATCAGGTGTGAAACTCACGAAAAGGTGACAGTTTACCTGGAAAATCTCAGTGATGGCACTTGTTCCTTTAATAACAAATATTCTATACCATGGTAATCCAACACAAAATATTATTGCACCACACAACATAGCCAATGTGCTCACAAAAAATCCCCAATCCCATCCTTTATGTTGTTGAATCCACACAATAAATGTTGTACTAAATGAACCACCAAGACACACAGCTAACAAAAGCCAATTGAAGAAACTTGACATTTGAATTGCTTCTTTGTTGTCTTTCTCATCAAATTGATCAGCACCATGTGATGGCAATGCTGATTTGATCCCTGCTGAGCCAAGTGCTACTAAATAAAGTGCAACAAATAAAAGGGCTGCATTTTTTCCATCAACTTTCTCACAATTTGATGTTGGATCAAGAATGTTGCAAAGTGGTGGCTTGTATTTGGGATAGTGTGCTTGAAATGCTAGCAATCCTAGTCCCTATCAAATAGTTGAGGAATTCATTAATAGTGTAAGATTTCCATAATATAAAGGGAAATAAATAAGTTCAGACTCTTCAAAAATATCGACAGGTGCGTGTCGGATTCTCCAAAAGTAACGTGTATTTTTTGAAGAATTCAACCGGAGTGTATGAGAAAAACATAGGTATAAACTATGTTTCTTGGATTTTCGAAAAAATAATGTTGCGGCCGTGTCAGATGTCGGATCCTTCTAAAATATACCACTTTTGAAGGATCAAATATACAGGTTTTGAAATCTTAAAAGGGCTCAATCAATATAGGATATAAATTAAGTGTTTGATTGTCAATTATTGTTTTGTGTTTTATTATCTGTATTTGAATCACATTATAGGTGTGTTTTAAGTCAGTTAATTAATTACCCAAAAAATAATTAGATGTCATTCACAAGTCACAAATGATAATGTAGAGGAAAAAACTTAAAAAATCTATTTTTTATTTTGGAAATAATAGTCATAGTTAACATGATGATATTATATACTATATCCATTCAAAATTTGATTTTTCTTACCTAATATTGCAAAGTTAAGAAGTAGGATTTAATCTCTATGAGTTCAAACCTATTAGTATATATGTTACAACTTCGATGTTCTTTTACACATGAAATTATGTTTTGCATAAAAAAAAATACTAGTTTCAAATGAACCTGGTGTTGTAATATGTTACGTAGCCTTAGATTTATCTTTAATCATATACATAATTCCTATACAGTCAACACATAAAACTTAAAAAGAACTATTCACTTAGATAAATTATCAACATGTTAGGTATATCTTTAATCGTATACATAATTTGTATACTGTCAATGCATAAAACTTACAAAAACTACTCACTCAGATAAAATAAATAAATGAAGAGAATATGAAATATTACCAAGAATTCAATCCAACATGAAACAAAAACAGCTGTGAATCTTCCAATATAAGTGTCAGCTAAGATTGCCACAAGGACAGTTAAAATATAACTGGTTCCAGAGTAATTTGTAACTTGAGTTGCTGCATCAGCTACATCATAATGCATCACTCCATTGAAATAAGTCACCAAGGTTACTCCTAACACAAATGATGCTATGTTCTCACAAGCAAATGTACCTAGTAATTAATATGTAAAATATTAAATACTGGAATCAGCGACTGAGCTAGGATTTTCACTCAGGAAATTCAACCTATGGTATGTAGTCAAAATATATATTTATAGAAATAGATACACATATCATTACATTCTTAATAATGGTATGACATAATAATTATTTGGAGAAATCATATGGCAACTTGGTATAGAGCGAAAAAATATTACACTATGTTAAGAATATTAATCTTGAATTGACTTAATTCAGTAAATTGGTATCGGAACTAATGGTGCAATAATATTATTAATTTTGTGAAAAAATTATACGATCTTAGCTCAGATCAGACAATATCAATATTCTTTTACCTAGGATGAGTAAGGAAGGGCCTTGTCCTCCATGTTTATCTTTAGTAGCTATTCTTCCTCTCCAATCAACTTTTCCTTCAAGAAGTTCACTTTTATCCTATACAACCAAGAAATTAGAAAAAAAATAATCAAGAAAACACAAAAAACTAAAATTCATATTATATAAATCAATATATAGAAATTGAGAAATGAGAGATGGATTAAGGGTATGTTCGGTAAAAAGAAAAATATTTTCCGGTGCATTTTCCATATTCGATTGGTTAAAATGTTTTGGTGAACATATTCTCTACGAATATAAGTTTCTTAAAAATGAGTAAAACGACTTTCTCTAGTGGAACTACGAAAAACAAGTTTCACATTGATGGCGTCCTCCTCACCCAATCTCTTAACAAATGGTCATCTTTACCCTCGCACCCATCTCCATTATCCAACGCGCCTATATCCATACCCCCACCTCTCATAATATTTATCTATATTATATTCAAATACATTTAAGATAATATTTTTTTTACTACATATACTATACACACACAAAAATAAATCTACTTATTTTTTGAAAAATATTTTTCTTCGTACTGAATACACCCTATATGAAAAATTAAGTACCATAGCTATTCAAATTTTTTGTGATCCTAATGCAAGCCAATGGAAAAAGAATAAATATTAGAGTGCCAAGAATTGGTGTGAATGTTAAGTACTATTTATTTAAGAGAAAATGAGATATTTATTTACTATACTTAGCAAATGGTGACAAAAATTCAAAATTAAAAGAAACCTTTTTTTGCTGCCGTCTTTGAAAGAGAGATTCTCATGAATAAATGAAACATTCAAAATAATGCAAAATGTGAAAGGAAAAGTTAAAATATACATGCTCATAAGAAGGTGACAATAAATCATACTATCAATTTTCATTAGAATAATCACTTTTATATTATAAATATATATATTATATATATATATATATATATATATAATATATATATATATATCAACTGGTATAAGGGTATATAGTTCCGCAAAATGAGTATGGAGATAGTAAAATAATAGCATGAGACTCGATTTACTATACATTTGTCATGTCAAAAATAACTTCTAGATATATACTCACACATAAAAAGAAGCCAACTTTGGGTTTCGATGGCCATAATTAAAAAATCTCAAAAATAACTATAATTTCTTACTCGTGTACGTTTTCTTCATGAACAGAAGAATATATATATATATATATATTCTTTTTTAAAAATTATCCATCAGAATTTAAATTCCAATTATTAGACGAATTTTTTCTCACACAATGTTATATATATATAGCTATAAACTATTTATTCGCAGCGGAGGATTGTGATAGAAAAATAATATAAGTGTTTTTTTTTGTATTTTTAATCAAAAATTTTATATTCGAATTCTAAATTTGCAATCATCCTTCGAATGAGACTTTTCAATATGAATTTGAATTATTTAAACACTAAAATAAATATCGAATATTAAATGAAAAAAATAATAGTATATGTTTATCCTATCTCCTGTGGGGTTTTCTCATTTCGATTCCATTGTAGTGATGATTTGACAACAGAAAAGGACTTGAATAATTGTAGAAAGTAAGCAACAAACACAAAGACTTGAAAAGGAAGGAGTCAATGCAAAATTAATTTATAAGTCTCAATTATAAAAAAAGTAAATGGAAATTAAAGAGCAAAAAACGAAAAAAGTGTATATTAATACTCTCCCTTTACTTTTACTTATTCACCTTCACTTTTAGCCTATCAAGTAAAAATTATTTCTTTTAATCTTCTACCAGAATTTTTGATCAAACTAAGTTATTATATAAAGCAATTTATTAAAGTAATACATTTTTTAAAAAATTTATAAAACTAATATAAACGTATTTCATAGTAACGTTTTAGGATATATTTTATTTTTTAAAAGCTAACAATATTAAGTTGATATATGTTACTGTAAGTAACGTTTATTCCTAAAACGTTATTTTGAGTAACGTTTAACTCCTAAAACGTTACTGTGAATAACGTAAATCAATTTAACGCCGTCTACTTTTAAAAAATAAAATATATCTTAAAACGTTATTGTGAAATACGTTTATACTAATTTTATAAAATTTTAAAAAATATATTATTTTGATAAATTACTTTATATAATGACTTAATTTGATCAAAACTTCATTTTACCCTCAACATTAAGTATTCATTCGCTAAATCATTTCTGATGACAATCTATAATTAATATATGTATTTAAATGTAATACGCATATTAAGGTGTATACAAATTTCAAAGCATTATTGTAACTTTTGATATGATAGTAAATTTCGAATTTCATATTTTAACGTTCAGGAAGGCTTGAACAAATGAGAAGAAACTATGAACAAGTCTCAAATTTTTTATTGAACTCTCTTTGAGTCATTTCATCATACACCTTACATGCAAATCACGAGTTGCTTTAATTTTCACATAGAATTTGCCTTTTTGGTAGTGGACTGATTCTCTGTAAAGTGAATTTGAAGTTTGTAAACGTAGAAGCGGATTTGTTTGGTACGCTAGATAAGGTAAGATATCTCATAATTAAGCCTGAAATAAAATTTATTTATACTGTATTTGATTGACGATATAAATTTATCCACCGTTTATCAAACATAGACTTTTACATATAAATTTATGCTTATCGTTGAAAGTACTGAGTTCAAATGAATGCGTGTACATGCGATAGAAATAAGTCAAGGACTATATGGAGAATTATTGAAGGTTTCAGCTTTATAAAAAGATGAGCAATGCTATGCTGTAAGGGCCCAGAAGTGGAAACAACAGAAAAAGTGAAATTGGGATTGTTCCTTTTTTTTATAACCCACACATTAGGAGCGGATAGCTATTGCCTAGATCATGTATATGTATTTGATTATGAATACATTTAGGATTTATGTTGCTCGAATTCTCAAAAAATATCATTTGAATCCTCGAAAAATGCATTGATTTTGAAGGATTCGACAAATTAAATCAATCAACATTTTTGGACCGTCCGAGGGACTTAGATTATGATTATACATTAAGTTGAGGTTATTGTAGAAATCTACTTCTTTTTAGACTGTTTTTTCTTGAGCGGACGGTGTGACAAAAACAAACCTTTTTGGTAAGGGGTTTTACCAGGGGCGTAGCTATACTCTTGTCAAGTGTACATTTGTATAACATAATCTAGACACTCGTGACACAACAATATGATGCAATCCAGTGATTTCAGACGTCTTGAAAAAGTCAAGACACATAAACTTATAAAAGTGTTCATATGTTTGAATCTCACTAGCATCAACTCTTCTTTTCACTTTTTAAGAAGAGTAGCCGATGATTTGAAAAACCCGTGTCCAAAAATATTAGTTATTAAATATTACGTAGTTTATTTTAAAAAAGTTTTAGTACACTCATTTCTCTAAAAAAAAATCGGCTGGCTGGGACCCCACCCCACTTTGTGAAGCTACACTAGATATGTTGTTATTGTAGGAATCTTTAAAATTTAAAATCTTAGATCCGCCTTAGCGACACACATTATTGGTTATACTTGGAGAAAGAATGCTATTATATAGGTATGGGCACATATTTGAGGAAGTATTTGGTTAAGAAAGCATTTCTTGTGAGCTAATATGGCAATGTTCATGTATGTTTACAGAATTTTCATTTCTCTTTTGCTGATTTTAGTCCATTGTGAGGTGACTGTTGAACAGGCTACGCACGGTCCTCTACGCAGTATATGCACGGTAACTAAGCATAATACAAGTAGTTCAGACATACCTCCTCTTGCCAGAGAAGATGGTAAGATTGCGATTGTCATACTCTTAAAGGCTACTTGGCCATTGTTTACGTTCTACGCAAGTTTAACTTGCTGACGCGCTTCAGGTGTGTGTCAGATTCTCTGAAAGTAGTGTAACGTATAACGTTTTATGCATCAGCTATTACTGTTGAAATGAAAGCTTAATAACCTTTATGGGCTATGCATATATTTGTTTTCGAAATGTTCATGATATCACAGGCTATCCATTTTAATTTTTCTTTTTCCAATATTCCTGTGTGTGGATGCCAGAGGATGTCATCACTGAGCTGCTTCGGTGTAAATCAACAGTATTACGACCAAGTTGTTTGATAACTGGAAGTAATTCCAAAGTTACTTGCGATTGTTATGTTGAGAATCATACAAGATGTCGAGTGGTGGAGATGTATGCTTTTAATCCAAGTTATTTTTACTATTATTATTGTTTTATTTTTATTGATTCATCGAATGCTCTTCTTGTTAATCATTTTCTGAGTAATACCTGTCCTCCTACAACAAATATCTGGTGAGATTTAAACCACTACTTCTAATTGAATTTTTCACAGTAGATTACATATATCTCGGAATTAGTATTCTGAAGAGGTTTAATCGTGTGAATGATTCATATTACATGAAAAATATTGAATGGTACGCCAGATTGACGATGTTGTAATGTTAGAGATTTGTTTTAAACTGTGTCTTTATGTTTGTACAGATTGATTTTTAAAAAGTTTGAGGATGTATTCCTCCAAATTACAATTTTGTGATTTCTTCTTTTCACCCTTCATTCCTCTTAAATTATGTCTTTACATTTCTATATATGTTGATTAATAAAGTCCGTTGTACTAAAAGGTTTTCCATGAAGCAGGAAGATTCATCTTTTCCTACTCGACCAAAAATGATTTCACTATAATTATAGCAACGTCTGCACAATTTCACCACTAAAATGTAATGCAAGTTAAGAGACATTCTAAGTTAGTACTTTTCATGCCAAATATGTGCTAATCATCCTTGTTTTTTACGTTCATTATTATTGTTTGAAGTTGTGGTCTCAAGGAAGTTAATATTTGTCGTATTTGTTTTTAACTATGCAACTTCTAGTTTCTGATTGATGTCTTTGCAACATAATGAACTGCAGGATTTCTCCAATAGACGAATAGAAGGTTGGATCCCTAACAACATTGGAAACCTCAAATATTTGACTACTCTGTAAGGATACCTAAACAATTTATTCTTATTTGTATTGTGCTTTTCGAAGGGGATTCTTGGGGTAACTGGTAAAGTTGTAGCCATCACGCCGTGGAAACTGTCTCTTGCAGAAATGCAAGGGAAGTCTGCGTACAGCAAGACCCTTGTGGTCTGCCCCTTCCCCTGGAACTTTAGTGCACACGCCACTAGATTTAAACACGTCATTACTTGAATAATAGCAGGGTAGCTCACGGCTAAAGTCTAAATGTCTTAAGCACTCATATTTAGAAAGTGATCTTATCTCGTAGGGCTTGCATTCCACCTTTTCCAGAATAAATTACTTAATTAGAGGTAATCAAACTCTAAAAAGGATCTGAATATAATAAAGTCTAAAACTAAACTACTTCATATCCAAGATTCAATAATGTGCTATCCTTTATGAGTCTATCTACTTTGGTTGATCACAGTAATTTGGATGGGAACAAGTTGAGGGGATCAATTCCTGATTCATTTGAAAATCTGACGCGACTAACGCACATGTGAGTAGTTTCATAACTTCGGCTGCAAACTTTGCATTATATTCTCCATCCTTCACTGTGTCCATTAGAAATTTACTCATCTATTTTTGAAGTCTTTCATTACTATTCATACGATGAAGCCAAATAAGGAATTCTTTTCTTTAATTACCTCTGATGCTTATAATGTTCTATCTGTGACAGTTCTCTCTGTGATAATTCATTAAACGGAAGAATTCCACATTTCCTTGGTTACATGAGCTCCTTAAAAAAAATGTAAGTCATCGGCTTACCTAATTATATCCTTATGTTGGTGTTTGTATCTATTTGGTTTTGTAAGCTTTTAGAACCATTAGATCATTGGCGTTCCAATAACGAAAATTGTGAGTGAGGAATATATAATAGGGAAAATTGTATATAATGACAAACTAATAAATCAAATTAAATGCTATAACCACACTTTGATTTAATTGTGCCCTGTAGCAAACTGTTTACCAGTTACATCTGCATTTTCACATGTCAACTGATGCGGAGTTAACATTGATCCGGCATTTTAAAATTTGGTTTTGAACCAATGAAGATGGTTCAACTAGAAAATTCACTCAGAATTCTATCTTGGGATCGTATTTAATCATTACCTTGGTTGATATTACAGTTCTTTGTGCAAAAACATGTTCGACGGAATAATACCTCCAACTTTGAAGTCTCTCAAATCTTTGGAAATATTGTAAGTCTAAAGCTGCATATTGCGAAATAAATTATTACTATCTAGTCGTCTTAGTTCATAATATATTTATTGTCTTCTTGTTTTTTCAGAGAGTTGAGCTATAATTTATTATCAGGGAATATATATGAGCTGGGAGGAATTGGGACCCTCACCGAATTGTAAACGCCTTGATAAGATCCATACTTGTACTTCCCAATTGGTTTGGTTAAACTTTAATCCTCATCTATTTTCCTTCACAATTAGGAACCTGGCGGATAATCAACTCTCGGGTGAACTCCCGGATAGTCTCACAAGTTTCGTGAATCTTGAGGATTTGTACGTATATTTTTGTTAGTTACTTTTGGGTGCATGTACCTAACGAAAACAGGGATACTTATTATGTTGTAAATGATTTCAGGCAGTTGCAGAACAATGAATTTGTTGGTGCCTTGCCGTCGAGCTTCTATAGTTTGGTGAACCTGAAAACTTTGTAAGTATCAACTCTCTTATCTTCCTTATGATTGTTTCAATCAAAATATCTTTGGCAGTAGCCACCGAACATTTTTCAATGGGAAGATAACGATTTTCTTAAATGGGGTGGAAAATCATGTTTTATAACACAAATTTCCGATTAAGCCTCTGTTTCTAGTAGTGTTCAATTGTTTATCTTCTTTCTTTGTAGCGATGTGCGAGGGAACAACCTCAGTGGAAAAATCCCGGATTTTACCGAAGGGTGGAAAAATTGCTTATCATGTAAAACTCACTAACTAACTGTACGCTCTTATACTATCTGCATGTTTTTAGCAAGACTATTGATTTATTTTTTCTGCACATGTTGAGAAGGAATCTGATGGGGAACAATTTTTCTGCACCATTGCCTCACAAGTTCACAGAGCTGAAGAATCTAGCACAATTGTAAATTCCTGTTTTTTTTCCGATGCATCCTTGAAAGGAGTTCTCCCAAACTTTGAATTATTAAGGATTATGTAATATCTACTTTCAGGTATATCAGTGACTTAGTTGAAGAACACTCATCTCCGTTAGTTGGAGAACACTCATTTCCAGATTTATCGAAAATGAAATCTTTGAAAACTTTGTGAGTCCCGATCCACCCAAAACTTTCATGCTTATTGGAATAATAGTTTTTTTCATTTGCTTTTCTCCTAAAATAGAAATCTATTTTCCATTTTTTTTGTTTATCTAGGACATTGAGGAATTGCTCACTAAATACCGGAATCCCTGATTGGATATGGACAATACCTCACCTAGAGTATCTGTAAGAAAGCTTCTGCAGTAAATATCTCCATATTCGTTTACTTCACAAAGAAAAGGGCATGCTTTTTGATAGTAGAAAGTCGATGCTTCAAATGTTCTCTTCTTTGACTGTTTTTTTCAAATGAAAACTATTATCTTATGAGGTCGTTTGTTGATAAAAGAGTTCCGTCAGGCTAAGCTCTTAAAGTGTGCTATCTTTGTCTTGCTCTCTTCCGTTTAACATCATACAATAAAGTGTGTGGAAAAACAACTTAATTGCGTGTATTACTTTCTTTTCTCCTGATGCAGGGACTTGAGTTTTAATAATTTGTCTGGTGTAATTCCAGATACTGTTCAGGAATCACTGAAATTTATGTAAGTGATCTTGCTTCTCTAACTAATCATTAAATATACGTGATCTTATTTTTGTAATGAAATGTGGATATAATATTCATCACTGCAAGAAAAGCTTTTATACCTCTTTCCTTTTGTCTATATCTTTCTTCTATGCATTTCTTGTCGAAGCCAGTAATAGTTTATACATCTCAAAACTCATGTTTTTTTTCTTTCGATAACAGCTTATATGGATTTCTGTTACTATATGTTGTTTCTTGTACCTTGACTATTGCATTGTTTTGTTGTGGTTTTCATTCTGTTATTTGTTATTATCTGATGTTTTTGTACTTCGCTTGACTTCTTCCAGACTTTTTTTCCTTGAGTCGAGGGTCTATCGAAAAAAACCACTCGACCTCTGAGGTAGGAGTAAGGTTTGTGTATACTCTACCCTTTCCGGACCCCACTTTGTGGGGCTATATTGGGTGTGTTGTTGTTGTTGTATAACAGATGAGGCGGATCTATAGATGGAAAGCTTTTGAAGTGAACATTAGTTTTCATACTAATTGCAATCTAACTTACGGTACTTGTGTATTAGATTGTATTATTCTGGTGTTGTTTGAATATCAGAATTGTGTGATAGCTCGCTTTTGATGAATACTTGAGCTCTGTGATGTCGAAAAGATGATCTTTTATCACTTTTTTTTTCTGTTCTGTCTTGTTTCAAGTGTCATAATCCGATGCATTGTTTCCAGATTTCTAAGAAAAAATAAATTCACTGGGAGAATTCCAGCTTGGGCCGATCATTATCCATACGTGTAAGTGCCTTTTGCATTAATATATTACTTTTTTGGTTATACTTAGTCTAGGTGGGCGAAAGCTGGCCTGCACACCTCGGTTATCAAAAAAAGAAAAGAAGGGCAAACACTTCATGTTTTGCAGAGTGACTTTTATTTTCTGCGTTCTTGTTTTTACTCTTCTATCCATTATTTGGATATAATGAAAAATCACACTAATAGTAGTTGATTTAACATAATTTTTTGCCCCGGCTTTCTCTTTTCATTAATGTCTACAACATATTATGTCACTCACTCGTTCAAGTTGAAGTGCAGGGATCTTTCTGAAAACCATTTCAACTTAAGCCTCAAAAACACGAAAAATCATAACTTGTAAGTGTGATTTTCACATATCTAGAAAAAATCTTATTTATGTGCTTCTACGTAGTTTTTCTATTTCTGAATCCAATCATATTCCCTTTATCAGTAATCAGTTCGCGTGCTGCCTCAATGAAACGGAAGAGTAAGCACTTCCACCCGTATCTCCACAAAGAGGGGAAAAAAAAAGACTTAGCCTCGGAAGAAAATTGGTAGTTCCATACTCTTAACTTTGTGCATAAATTTGAATTTAGGGTTGCAAAGCGGGACCAAGTTGATTTGCATTGTAGGAATGGAGCTCAGTTAAGTAAGTATTAACAACTATACTCATGAAGTGATTTAAGTATACGTCTTATGTTATGTTCCTTATGACTAACTGCACACATAATTATTTCAATAGTTAAATGTGTTGGTCTCATGACTCATGATAAGATTGCTATTTTTCTAGTTTGTCGTTTCCACATTGAAGTTGCAATGCACCATGTACTGAAATTTGTGTATCCATTTGTAGATGACCATTTGTATATAAACTGCGGTGGTGTATCTGCATCAGTTTACGGAAATGTCTATGAAGCTGATGTACAAGAAGAGGGTGGATCGACTTTCTTCATGAGTAATAATTTAAATTGGGGCTATAGTAGTATGGGAACCTCCTTATGGGCAAAACGTGACAGGTATACTCTAAATGATGTGTGCGAAGTTCATACTGGTGAGGCCGAATTGTATGGAACAGCACGTTTATCCTCAATCTCATTGAAATATTATGGATTTTGTTTGGTACCCGGTACGTACAAAGTGACTCTTCATTTTGCTGATATATCTAAGAGAAAACATAGACTTTCGCATGGCAAAACAAGGCGAGTCTTTGATATAGAAATCCAGGTAAGGTACCAAAACCACCTTGTTGATCGGTACGCAAACATATACAAGATCTTTACAGAATATTTATGCAGGGAATAAAGGTGGAGCCAAGCTTCAACATAGAAGCAGAAGGAGAAGGAAAAGCTGTGAATGAGCCTATAACAAAGGAATATTCCGCTGAAGTGCGTAACAATCTACTCGAGATTCACTTATACTGGTCTGGAAAAGGGTCAATCTTATACCCATCAGATAACTATGGGCCCCTTATATCTGCGATTACAGTCACTCTAGGTATTCATTTTATGTCCAACTGTTACACTGTTTTACGAAGGGGAGCCTTGGTGCAGTTGTCTGCGTGTGACCTATAGGTTACGGGTTCGAGCCGTGGAGACTGCTCATATTAGGGGCAGGCTGTCTACATCACACCCCTTTGGGTGCTGCTCTTCCTCGGACCCTACGTGAACGCGGGATGCTTGTGCACCGAGCTACCCCAGACTGTTTACCATTTTACATGTTTTTTGTCCCTATGTTGTGACTGATATTTCATGGTAACAATTTATGAACCAGATCAATCACATCTATCCGTTGGAGTGCTTGTTGGAATTTCAGGATCTGCATTACTTTTTCTAATGTTGTTCATTGTTTTTTCCTCGATGTACCAAGAGAAATTACGTCGAGAAGGTAACACTACTTGTATTATGGATTTTATTTTGTTTTCCATTGGGATTTGAAACGAAGCAATCTTTGAAGCGATCTCCAAAATCTGAAAATGTTATCTCTCCTCTTTACTCGCCCTTTACCATCCTGGAAAGGAGACCCAAGATCCATTTCTTATCATGACATCAGTATCAGATCTATCCCAATTCTTATTTTACCCGTTGTTAAGCACCCATATTATGTTTTTCCAACCTCCCATTGGTAAGCTTGGGCATAGGTTGGAGGGGTATTAAGTTGTCCCACATTGCTCGTTAGCTTTTGGGGTTGAGTTAAGCCCAAGATACATTTTTATCTCTAGTTATCGGTTTTAGTTACCATCATAAGACACTTTATTTGTAGTTAGCTTCTTTACTTTCTTTCTTTTTTTCCAATCAACTGATATTTATTTACTAATAATGTGCTGATATAGATCAAGAACTTATTGAATTCTACCCTGGAGGGCTTTACAACTATTGGAAAATTAAAGCTGCCACAAATAATTTTGATGATAAGAACCGGCTTGGTGAGGGAGGTTTTGGGACCGTCTACAAGGTTAGCTAGAATCTTTAACTCATTGCAGGTTATGATTTTCTGTGTTCTTTGTGATATGTCTTTCGACTGTTTTAGTCCGCCTTTGTATTCTTCATTTTCTTTCCGCAAAAGATATTCTCTCATGACAAAAGATATTGTGTAGCTGCACTATGCACAACCTTTCTCCGTTTGCTAGTTTGATGACCGGACATCTAGATATATACTCCTTCCATTTCAATTTATTTGGCCTATTTTTGACTTGGCACGGAATTCAAGAAAGTAAATAAGACTTTTTGAATCTTCTGTCTTAAACTAAAGATATATAGAATGTACCAAAATTCTCATTTTGAAACGGAAAGTTGGTTAGAATTAAAAAGTTAAACAGAAAAGGAAAGGCACATTCTTTTTGAAAGTAAAGTACTTATTTTTGTGTTCTCTGATTCACAATTTCTTCATCTGAAAAACTTTACCAACATCCAGGGCACTCTTTCGAATGGGGCTGCCATTGCAGTTAAAAAATTATCGACAACAGAAGAAGGAATGAACGAGTTTATGGAAAAGAGTCGTAGAATAACTGGCATGAAACATCCAAATCTTGTAACACTAATGGGATGCTGTGCAGGAAAGAACAAATTTCTGTTTATCTATGAGTACATTGGAACTAAATCTCTTCAAGATGCATTATTCGGTAACGTCTTCCATTTATGAAATGTTTCTTCATTAAGCCTCTGTAGTTGTAGTAACGAATTAAATCATCGAGCTTTGGTTACTTACAGGTCCAGAAGAACTTAGACCACCACTAGATTGGCCAACAAGATATAGAATTTGTCTTGGGGTAGCAGAAGGTTTATCTTTTCTTCATGAGGGGTCGAAACATAAAATTATACACGGGAATATTAAACCAGAGAACATTCTTCTTGATGATGATCTGAATCCGAAGATATATGATTTTGGATTTGCAAAGATTTATCAGAAGCAAAAGTCAGAAGGAACAACGTAAGGGAACACACTTAACAAATTACATTTCAAAAAGAGTAAATAGCCAAAAAAAAACACCTAAAATATCCCGGTTTGTTTAGTTTCATACCTGAACTACCACCAACTAGTTACCAAAACACTTTCGCGCTGTGTTTTGATGAGTAGTTGGTGATCGTTCAGGTAGAGAACTCGGAAAAAACAGTATACTTTCACTCTCTTTCAGATAAAAATTAGTAATACTTTAGGTGTGTTAAAACTTTGTATACATTGCTATTACAAATGCACTTCTCAGTAATGGAAGCCTTTTGCAGGTCATACCTCGCGCCTGAAGTTAAAGATCGTGCCTTAAAAGCCAACGCAGATGTGTATAGCTTTGGAGTTGTCATGCTTACACTTTTCAGCAGAAGGAGAATCAGTACCCCAGGGGCAGGTGGTGGTGACCAAGAATACATCGTTGATCAGGTCAGTGAGACTCAACTAACTTCAATAGTTATGTACATTAATTTAGGAAACTAGTCAAAGTTATTGGTTTGTTTCGACTACTATAGGCACAAATAATGAATCGGAAGGGACATCTATTGAATTTACTCGAAGATATACAGAATTGCAACTGGGTAGAAGCAGATATAGTTCTAAGATTAGCAATCCAGTGTATAGATACACCGCCATTCAGACCAACCATGTCTGAAGTCGTGGAGGTTTTAAGGAAAGAACGTTCAATCGAGACCATTTTGAACAAGTCAAAGGGTGATTGTTCTGCTGAAGAATAGCACTCAGATGCTGAGAAGTGAAGGACTATCATATTTGCTTTAACAATGTGCTTGAGTAGGGGCGGAGCTAGAAGGCAACTCAACGAGTTCAGCTGAATCAAGTAGTAGTAAGTTCGTCCTAAATCTTGCATTAATGTATTATTTGTGTTGCAATGTTTTCTAAATATGTGCAAATCTTAAATTAAGAGTTCAATAATTTATAATACTTCCCATGTATTGAAAATTTAAAATAGTGATTTTTTGGTTCAAGAAATGTTGTGTTGTTTTGATGATCCTTGTGTTATCTACCTTCATACATTTAATTTTCGACCAAATCAAATGTGTAAAACTAGTCCTAGACACGTATATAAAAAGTATTTTGATTAAAGAGTACGAGCAACATAGATATATCAGTTGTATATTGAAAATCGAATACAACCATTTGTATCTTTTCACAATTGCAGGTGTGGATGTACTTTTGTAACAAATGTGGAGCTCACTGAAGTGATCATTACTGCAATGGTTAGAAGATAAGTCATTTGAGCTATTTCATTAGTCATCTCTTCTAATTCACAAAATCTGAAAATCTAAATCAACAAGTTATACCATAAGAATCTATCACTAAAATACCCCTAGAGCGACGAAAAAAGAAAAACTAGAAATCGCGCATTTGCACCTCTGGAGGTATCTACAATCTGTTCAATATACCTGAAAATACAAAAGAGCATCTCAACATTAGTTATAGTAGTTTCCTTTTGCTCGGAAGACGATATATATGAAATATCTTCCAAGAAAGGCCAAATATGTGTACACATATTTATGACTGTTCCTCAGACTCTTCAAAAATGTCAACAACTGCATGTCAGATACTTTAAAAGTTGGAGAATCCGATATTGGTGCAACACAATTTTGGATGTCTGAGAAACATAGGTTTCCATGTTATCACCACTACATCCATTTAAGATCTAAAATCAAGATTGAGAAAAGAGACCACCAAGTAAAACTCGCAATTATATTCTAAGCAGAGTGATACATCTACAGAGGACTCGTAATTTTGGGAACAAAAAGAAGAAAGAACAGTACTATTAAGTTTAAACGAAATACGTCTTTAAGTACCACAGCGTGTGCAATGGTGATTAGCTGACTTAGCTCCACATTTATAACAAAAGCTACATCCACACCTGCAAGTGTTAACAATGATGCATCACAATTTGGTTAAGTAAAGATAAAGTCAGCAGTAAACCATATTGCCAATGAGTGGAATTGAAGCATCCAAGTTATCAGCTTGATTGTTTGTTAGAGTGACAAAGAACATTAGCAACAAAGATTTTGTGGTGATAACAAAATATGTGACGGTAATCGAAAATGAAAGAGAAGACTAAGCATTTTTGCTTAGCTTTAAAGAAACAATGAAGAACAAGGATGCAAGATTTCATTGAAGCCAGCAGCAGAACAAGGATAAAATTGAAAATCCTAGTGATACAGGGGCTGTAGTTGAGAATCTAACACAACTAATTATACGCATACACACACATAGCAGCCTTTGCTTCGGTCAACTCTCTGCACCAACCCTCTTCATCAGTTGACATGGCAAATCAGAGATGTGTGTACGCTTACAAGCAATCAAATTCTTATAAACTAGTAGTTCATAAACAAGTAGAACAATTCTTGAGGTCGCACCTGTGTTATGGCTTCCATCTTCCCTTGGGACTTGGGAACACTGAAAGACAAGACGAGGTAAGGGGTAGGGATAAATCTTTCTAGGTGTTGCTCTACCAAAGTAGTCAGCCTAACCTTTGGTTCTCGTAACATGATTATTTTTTCTCACTCCTTGTATACTTTATTCAAATCATCCCTAATTACTTTTTCTATAGTACACAACAAATGGCACCCTCTACTTCTACTTCTACTTCTGACTAAAGGCAAATAACATACATTGCTCAAATAGATTAAAACATCTAAGCTTAGACATCTTCGATCACACAAACTTTCCGGGACAAAATGAAACACAAGAACCATATACTCCCTCGATTTCAAAAAGCACGCCCCTTTCATTTTTTGGACAAAATTTTAGTCATAACTTTCAATGTGACATGTTTAAAACCACAATATTATAGAGTACTTTAGTACATTTTACATTTTTAGTTTAAGACTACCACAAAATTCAAACAACTTATAGTCAAAACCAAACAGACAAATTGAAATGGAGAGAGTAACTAACTAACCTACAAACCATTTGAGCGCAACCAGAAGCTCTCGCGACATATATCCTACACTGCGGACATCTCTGCCATTCTTGACCCTTAGCAAGTTGCATAAGCTGCAAATCCTCTCTTTCCCTCTCGTCCTTATTCAACTTCTGAAATTCTGCACATACAATCCCCGAATGCCAAGCAACTTTACACTTGGCACAGAACAACCTCCTACATTCCGGGCATTCAGACTGAATCACAACAGAATCCTTACCATTTTCATCAATCAAAAGCGCGGAACAATCCTTAAACGGACAATAAAATCTCTCCGACCCCATAATCATTGACTCACACAACACATCTCCCCATCTATCAAAAACTTCCTTAGGCAAAATCGAACGACAGTTATACGGCTCTAATTGCCCTTTACAACCCGAAACAGGACACGAAATTCGACAACTATTTTCCTGAAGCTTAACACCAACATACTTGGCCATACATTCTTTGCAATAAGAATGACTACAACCCATAATCCTAAAAACTTCAGTAACACATTTTTCATCAACACAAATATCACAAGTAAACAACTCATTCACATCACCATCATCATCGATAACAATCGACTTGATATTCGAAACCCTTTTCGATTTTTGTACACATTTGGTACCCAAAAACTCAATTTCATCATCAGAAAGATCAATCATCACTTTTTTAGTACCACTGCAACACGGTTTTGAATATAAATAATTTTCTACTGAAATTGGTTCAATAAACTTTTTTCCTTTACCTTTTGAAGCTTTTGGGATTTCATATATGACTAAAACATCATCGTTATCATCAGCAATATCAATAATCTTCACACCCAAAGAAGAAGAACTTGCCACCTCCATTTTTATAAAAAAAAAAACAATCTTTTTTACATTAAACAGCAAAAACATATACTTATACAGTGAAAATTTTCAAGAATTTAAAAGGGTTTTAGTACCTTTACTATTCTAAAAAAAAATAATATTTTTTTTTCGAATTTGGTAAAGAAGAAGAAGAGAATTAGATTTTTTAGGGATTCCAAAAGGTGAAAAATTGAACTTTGAATGCTAATAGGAGTGTTTCTTCTTCTTTCTTCTTTTTTAATAACACAGGTATGTTTTATTGTTCATAATATATAAATATATTTTTTAATTCATTCTTATTTTATATTTATGTCTTTCATATTTGATTCATTCTTATTTTATATTTATGTCTTTTATATTTAAGGTAAAAAATTGAACTTTGAATGCTAATAGGAGTGTTTCTTTTTCTTTTTTTTAATAACACGGATGTATTTTATTGTTCATAATATATAAATATATTTTTTAATTTGTTCTTATTTTATATTTATGTCTTTCATATTTGAGGTGAAAAATTGAAAAGGGGGCAATTTTAAACCTTTTCCCCTTTTTCACATTTTCATCTATAGAGATATTTATATTATTTGTGCTTAATTATAATTTTTTTATATAGCATGTATTTATTTTTTTATGGTCCATTTTTTGTTATACCATCTTTTACATGAACACGAGATATCTCTAATTTGAAATGCCTTTTTGCGAATTCACTAGTATGAATGCTCTTTTCTCTAAATACTAGAAACACTTTTACATAAAATAGAACAGCGAAAGTAGATTATACATACAATTTTCTAAAAAAGGAAACATAGATTTACTTCATTTATTATATTACAAAATACATAGCTTTTTTTTCTTTTGTGTTTTACAAAAGTAGCTACTTTATAACCTTTTCCCTTTATGTATTGCAAAAGTAACCACTTTCATCATCCATTGACCATTATTACTAGTTTTTGCAAATATGTCCACTTTTTAAGTACTAGAACTTTTGGACTTGAGAAAAGATCCACTTTTGGTTATTTCACGCAAAGGTTTGTCAGTAAATCTGATTATATTGTAAACCCAAGCACCAGCAATGGCCCCAAGTGTTGGGCTAACCAAATAAATCCATAGGCCTTTGTAATGGCTTGACACTATTGCTGGGCCCAAACTCCTTGCTGGATTCATTGATGCCCCCGATATCGGTCTGTTACACCACAATTCATTATTACGTAAGAATTAACCTAAATAACCGCTTGTTCAAACACTTAAGTTACACGATTGATAAATAATAAGAACATATCCAGTGTAATTTCATACATGTTGAGTTTGGAGTGGGATTTGAGAGGGGTATATGCCGTCTTACTTTCAGTGAAAGTAGACAGACTATTTTCGATAATATATCAAAATCAAACATATCTAATTTATGCATGTCAACTAAAAGGTTTACTTGTTGAGTTTGGCTAATTATATGGATATTATGTAAGTTAATGCATAATAATTTGTACCTATTATTAGTTAGGTGTAAATAGCTTGGAGTTTTACTCGTGGAATTTGAAATTTACGACGATTATTTTTACGATTAATTAGAGAGTAATTACCCGGTAAACATCACATTAAGCAAAATTGTTGCCCCCACAGCAAGACCAGCAAGTTCTCCAATCTGCAAATCATAAACATGACAAAAAATATATTAATCATAGAACAATGAATGTTCAAGAATCCCTAAGCAATTTTTTTATTCAAACTAATAAAATTACTTCAAGAAATTAATTCGAAATAAATTAATTTACTCTAATATTAACGTAACTTTATCATGACATGAATGAATTACACGTGTCCAATTATATATATATATTAGAGAGAAAAGATTCAAATCTACCCATCAACTTGTGATTAAAGTTTAAAATACCCTTAGATATTATAGTTTCATTAGATGCCATATAATAAATTATTTATTTTTTAAACTTTACTCTTAATGAGATAATTTTTTAGTACATAAATGTTTAAGATTCTTTTAGATAACAAATTTCAACATCATTTTCACTTCGATTAATTTTATTATCAGTCAAATATTATCATATAAATTGAGATAGAAAAAATACTTACAGCTCGATTATCGGTAGCAACACCAGATATGACGAACATGAGATAAAAAGTAATTATAAATTCAACGATGAAGGATTGAAAGTCGGTGCCGGACGGTAGGGTTCCGGCGAAGTGATCGTGTTTTCCGTTGAATATTAATCGTAAAGTTCCACTTGCTAGGGTTGCTCCAAGAACTTGAGCTGCTACATAAGCTGGTACCTAATTTTTTTTTTTAAAAAAAAAACAAAGAAAAATAAATATTTTGGAATTTATTTGATCTTAATAATGAAACTTAATTATAAATATTAACTATTTAGGAAACGTTTTAATCCTCGTTATTATCGAGGTCCTCACAAATATTTATGATTTATTTGGATCACAAGTTCAATTTTTATTTTTTCTAAATTTCATGTCTAATAAAAAACATCACATTAATTTGACGAATTAAATATCTTGATAAAGCCTTCACCAACTAGTGTCAAAGTTCTTATAGTTACACAATATTAAAACGTACGCAAAAAATTCACTTTTTTTAAAGAAAAAATCATGTTTAAACATCATATAAATTGAACGAAAAGAATACATGAGTAAACCAAGACTATCACTTGTTTAGAAAATTGATCATTTTTAAATTTTATTTTCAGTCAACGTACTAATAACATAATTAATATATAGTCTCACATATAGAGATTACGGAGGACAGAGTATACATAGACCTTCTCCCTATTTCGTAGGAGGTTATTTCCCAAAGACCGTCGACTTCAATCGAAGTATATTACATAAATTTGATGAATAGAGCACATACTTAAGAGTATAACAGGTCTTCATTTATTTTCTTGATATTCGTGTTTAATTAAATTACGTCACGTAAATTAAAACCGAAAAAATACCTGTTTCCAAGGGAACCTTTTGACAGAGGCAAATGCAATAGTGACAGAAGGATTAAAATGTGCACCAGAAATATGTCCAACAGAGTAAACCATAACCATTACAACAAGGCCCCAAGTTATGGCTACTCCTGGAAATGTTATCATCCCTTTATCTGCATTTACCACAACTGATCCACATCCAGCAAATATCAAAAAATATGTTCCTATCATTTCTGCTATCACCTATAAAATTTGACCAGTATAATTTTATAAGTAAAGTCTAAAAAAATTATAATTAATCAAATAATATATTCAATAAGTAGAATACAACAAGTGGAGTTTAGAATAGTCATAATTAATCGAAAATAAAAAAATATATATACAACAAATATTCAGACTAGATATCATTCAGAATTATGATAAAATGAATAATGAAATGAAAAAATATGGAGAGAGAGAGTTTTTTAAAAAACAGACCTTACGTGACACAAATTCAAATTTATCAAGCCATAAAGTAAATACAAGAACGTTATAATAATCCGGCGTAAGAAATTATTCTATCTAAACATTTCTTTTAATAATTAATTGTTTAAACTTTTAGATGATATAATCGTAGGTCATTAGACAAATTCTATTTTTGTCATTAATTATATTTTTTTTCACATACAAAAAAATTTATTAACAAGAAGGTTAATTAAGATATTAAGTACTAACCTTTTGAATAAAAGGAACAGTAAGAAAACTTGAGGTTGAAGAAGACTCTTTGTGATTATTCAAATCATGATCTTCTTTAATATTTAAACTTACTCCATGATTAATATTTCCATTAACATTAATCTGATGATCAGCCATAGATAATATATAGTTAATTGTTCAAGAAAACAAAAAGAGAGTATATAAGATGGATTAATACTAAGGAGGTAGTTGTAAAGAACAAGGGTTATCTCCTATTTATATACAAAATAATAATAATAATAAGTTTGAAAAAGTTGATTAATAAAAAAATTTTAAAAAAAATGAGGAAAGAGGAAGAGACAACTTTATTCTTTTTCTCTATTTTTTTGCTTTTTTTTTGTTTCTTTATGAGAGATCTATGCTTTGACAAAGAGATGAAAAAAAAGTCGGGGGCGGATTTAGAATATTGAAAATTCAGTAATTTAAATAAATAAATTTTATATTTATATTGAAAATTTTACTAAATACTTTCAAAAATAACTCAGTAAAAAATTTAAGTAGTCATTTTTGCCTAATGGTTGAAAAATAATTCAATGTGATCTTTAAAATATGTTTTTGAACAATTTTAATTCTTCAAATTTATTATATAAGTGAGGAATATTGTAAAAAGGAATAAACAAGAAACACTAGAAAAGTTTTATCAAATTTAAATTCCATTGTACAAAAAAAACAGTACTATACACTAAAAACAGATAAGAATATATCAAAAAGAATAATACTAATTAAATGTCCAGAAAATTTGGTTAGAAAATTAAAAAAGTATATAATATTTTTTATTTAATAAATAAACTGATTTTTTTAATTAATACACCTTCAAATGTGAGTTTTCAATAAATCTTTTTTTCAGTGGATATAGTTGAAAAATTTGTAGCATTAATTAAACTATAAATAATGATAGTGCATTATATCTGATCCAACAAAAAGCTGGTTATGAATACAAAGAAGAAAATTTT
Organism: Solanum habrochaites; assembly: GCA_027704765.1. Lineage (NCBI taxonomy): Eukaryota > Viridiplantae > Streptophyta > Magnoliopsida > Solanales > Solanaceae > Solanum > Solanum habrochaites. The sequence goes on from JAKWJA010002491.1 coordinate 644,983, forward strand.
GTCACAAATCATTCACTAATTGCCCTACTAATTATCCACTTGACAAATGAAAGTTCTTATATCATTTTTATACTATAGTTGTAGTATTTTGAATCTAGTATAAATTAAGAAGCAATACTTTATTGGTCTTAATTTAATATAAAATTTTAAGAAAACAAAAGGTCTTTAATATTTGTGGTTAATTATACAAATTTTTTAAATATTTAATTAATTTTAAATAAGTTCAATAGACGAATTTGTTACATAAGATTAATTTTTTTGATTTCTCGTTTAATGTCTTATATTCTTATTGAAACATGATTAAATTAGTTTTTAAAAATTATATAAATTAATATTTTTTATTTATATTTATCTAGTAGATTTATTTTATTAGTATAGGAGTGTGAGTTCTAAAGTAATTGCAAATGTTGACACTTAGAAATTACTGCATATATTAATACTACTAAGTATGTTTATTCTTTGTTATAAACGTTATTTGATGACAGGTAATTTTAATTACTCTATTCTAATCTATTTAATTGATATTATAATTCAATAATTCATTACTTTAACTTGTCATTTTTCCTTCTTAGAGAATATAAGGGAGGCTGAGGATGACACATGAAAAAGGTTACTAACAGTTTACCATTATCGTCGAAAGACATTACGTACCTCAATCAAGATATTTCGAATTCAAGTTTTGAGTGTTATAAAAATATAAGACAAGAATCATACTTAATTTTTTTAAATAAATTTTATCTGATATGAATTAAGCTTTGAAATTTTGAATTCAATTTCTGAATATATTTACTCTCAACTAAAGATTTTGAATTCAATTCATGAATATTGAAAACAAAATCTTAACAAAAAATATTTCTCTACATTTCTAATAAACCTTATACTATAATACTAATTTAAATTAATCAAATTATATATGATGCAAGTACCGAACATTAGGTGGAAAGCAAGAAAGGGACATTTATAGCTTGATAGATTCTATGTTTCTAAAGAATTACTACATTTTTTGCATAGGAAATATACTAGAATCCTAGAACAATAAGCATGTCCAAATCATCCAAAGGAGAATATATATATTACTCATATATATAGTCTCTCCGTCAACTATTGCCTGTCGTGATTTTTATTTTTAGAGTTAAACTATAAGAATATTGAATAACATTTTAAAATGTACTTTTTGAGATCATATTGATATACAAAAAATTGCAATTTGTAGTACTTTTCATTTAGTTTTGGTATAATGCACAAGTACTCTCTCAACTTATGCCTGAAATTCCAGAGACACACTTATACTATACTAAGGTCCTATTACCCTCCAAATTTATTTTATAAGTAATTTTTTACCCCTTTTCGGCCTACGTGGCACTAGTTTGAAAAAAAAGTCAACTAGCGTTGGGCCCACAAGATAGTGTCACGTAGGCCAAAAAAGGTAGAAAATTATTAATAAAATAAGTTCAGGGAGGTAATGAGAACTTAGTATAGTATAAGTGTGTTTCTGAGATTTCGGACATAGGTTGAAGGAGTATTTGTGTATTATCCCTTTAGTTTTTGAATATCTAAATTTTTTGTTTAAAATATTGAATTAATGTAATCTAATTTAGCTTTGAAAATTAATCAAAAATTAACTTTTAAAAAACATAATATGACAAATAAAAGTAGACAAAAGGAGTATCTACTCAGAATAGAAAAAAATAAGGAGCAAAACTTACAATAGATGATGGTAACATAGAGAGCTCATTTAAATGATTAAAATGTTTGAAGGTGAAACTATTATTTATTTATTTAATTATATCTTCTAACACTTTTTTTTTTGCAAATTATAAATTTTGTTATGATTTGTATTGAATGAAACTTGAGTATTTTCAAATCATATATTCGCTTTAGTTAATTTTACCCTCTTACTAAGCTCTTCACATGAAAAATCAAAAATAGGAATAGTTTGGTGCATTAAACATACGTCATGCATTCACTAGTTTGAGAAACGCGTGAATTTCTAAAAGTGTGAAGTAGACAAACAACTTATCTTAGCGCTTCTAATTATTTCACTATTCAAACTTAGGACCTATTGATAAATAACACAAAGTAAACTTTATTGTTACTCAAAAACTCTCTTGTTCACGTGAAAGATCAAATTTTTTAAACCGTTATCATGGATGTAAATATATTACATGTAAATTATATACTTATATTGATAGTTCATGTAGATGATATTTTTTAAATATATTTCAATTTGACATGACAAAGTAATTTATTTTGTTTCATTAATTGAAGACCTCAAAAAGAACAAGCAATATACTTTGTATTAGATCAAAGTCAACAACTTTTGAGTAACTTCTTTATATTCTTCATTGTGTGATCTCATAATTTTCTCATGATTGCATCATTTTATAGGCACATATAATACTTGAGTGATACCACGTAATTAACACATAAATCTCACATCGATAAAACACAATATCATATGTATAAATATATAAAATTAAAAGCAAATCGAAGATATTTTCAAGTACTGTAAATTAAAATTCAAAGCGAATAACATCACCAACACCGAGTTAGATCGTTACATGCTTCAACTACATTATTATTCCTTATTAATTAGGAAATCAAACAGAAGCTTCTTTACTACTTAGCCCAACAAAGGAAAAACACTAAAATTGAACATTAATTAATTAATGAAAAGCTACACAATATGAGTGAAAAAAATTCAACAACCCACAAAAAATTGCATGATTAATGCCATGCAAAAACAACTTTTTTAACCCGCATGCATTAACCCCACTAAAATATCCCACTATTTACCATTTCTAATTAAAAGTCTCCAAAATGCTCTTATATTGACTTGTTGTCTCAAAAAAATATATATATAGTAAAAGATTAAAATTGCATAATAACTAACATATCTATTTTGGTTTCATATCACGTATAATACTCATATAAAATCCTGACTAATTTAAATTCGTAGTCCCGTAAGGCGTCTATATTCAAGGAGAATTATATTACTCCGTAACATGTTTCTTTCTTTATATTCAACGGTCGAATCTCCTGAAATTTTAGATTAAAAATAAAGAAATTTTATCCGTTCCATCACAATTCTAATCGACAATCTTAACTAACAGTCAAACAGAAAGATATTTCAACTATTTAACTTTATGTTATATATCCAAAGTCCAAATTTGATACTACACCACTTTATTTTTGGAATCTTACTTTGTTGAACCAAGTGTTCACACATAATTCTTGTGAATGAATTAGGAAAAGTAATAATAAAATATTGTAGCTAAGAGCAAAGAAAAGTATTTAGTCATTTTTTTCCCCATGATTCATGGAATTTGTTAGTTGATTTATCTTTATTGAAATGGCAGGCAATGACTCTTGTGATATACACTTCACTTTTTTTTTTTATAATTTTCTTCCTTCTCATCACAAGGAAATCATTAGTCTGTTTTACATTGTTTTTTCAAAAGACATATATATAGACCCCTTGACTTTGATTAAACGCGTCATTAGAGTCTAAGATTTGCTTTATTACATACATACTTAACTAAGTGTGTTACATATTAACATCCTCGCTGAAGTTTATCTATTATCTATATTTTTAATTGAGGTTCAAACCCTCCATGTGATCGATATTTGCTTAAACTTTATATTATATCAAATCGCGATACAAGGCATCCCTAACATTGTAGTCAAAGTGGCTTTGACACCATATTTAGTTATTAACTACCAAAATTACTAGTTATATTGTCCGCTTTTAAGACTTAGGTACATATATACGACCTTAATGTGTGTACTAAGGTCTAAGACCACATATAAAATGTAGAATATTTGAAGGATATATATTTTATTATTAAGATAATATCTTTAAATGTTAGAAGATCTCAATTTATGTGGTGTTGTACATAAAATCTAGCAACAATGTTAATCGTGATGATGGTTGTGATTGGTGAAGGTAGTTGATTGTTGTGAAATGAATGACGAATTATATAGGTGGTCGATGAGAGTTATACACATCAAATTCAACTAGAAAACGTTTGGTGTTCAACTTAATTAAAGTTAATCGTAAATAAACAATAAGATGGAGAAAAATACTTCTTGTAAGTCAACTCCTACATACTATATCATGTGAGCAATTACAAAAGATTACTAAAAAATACAAAAAGTAATTCCAATCTTGAAAGAGGAAAAAAAATAAAAAGAATATAAAAAATTGATAGTACTACAAATACAGGGAAAATTCATGGGGAAATGTGCGAAAATAAATACTTCAATCTACAAGAAAATGTATCATTTTTTGCTACTGTGCATTTTAAACTGGTTTTACTAACCACAACATCTTCACATTCAGAGGTGATTGACAGAATAAGTTAAACTTCAAATTTGCACAAAGATATGTTTATGATCAAAATCAATGAATAAGTAGACTTCTCTTGTACTTCTCTATCTGCAAAATCAGCAAAAGAAATAATAATCAAACTCGAGTGTGTGACCTAGTGGTCAATGGAGGGGGTGGAGAAAAGGTCTAAAGTAAAGCACTAGGTGATTTCTTTCTATTTTGTTAGAGCGTTGGTAGTATATCTATGCTAAGTGGGAGGTACAAGGAAACCAGTGAAATTAATCGAGGTGCGCGCGAGCAAGCCTAGACATCACCGTTGTAAACTAACTTTGCCTGGGGGTCAGCATAGGCGTGTTGCAAACATATTTAGACAAAAAGTTGGTAATAAGAAGAGGTTACCTAGTGCTAGAGTTGCCAAGTGTAAGCTCGAGATCATCAGTAGCACACTCCTCGTGAATTCTTTCACCTTCCCATGGCTTCACTAATCCCATCATATGGCTGCCAAATGCAAACTCTGCTGAAATAGCATCTGACATTGGTACATCAGCTGTTTGGTCGATACCTGACGCAATTGCAGGAGAACATGCCCCGCTTTGCCCTGGTGTCCACATCCGAGACCCTCCATTTGATATTGGCTCCTTGAATCCGAATGGATTTGGTGAGACAAGGCTAAACGTAGGGGATGAAGGTCCGTCTTGAGGAGTTTGAACACCAGAAAGCCAACCTGAATCTGGTGGTGTTTGACGACCAGGACTGGCGGGGGTAGAGGATGGTAAGAAGGCATAGTGTTGTTGTGCCCACCCTGAATTTGCCATGGGATCGTCGCTCATTCTAGGTGTACGAGCTGTGGGAGAGCTCAAAGGTGGAGTAACAGGCGCACTTATAGAGCTCCCAGGAATGTACAAATGGTGGGGAAATCTGGACGATGAAGGCGATGATCCGGATGAGAGATTCTTAAGCCAAGGAATTAGGGTGTTAGGATCATGATTATTTTGGACATTTGCAACATAATTGGATGAGATTGGGCTAGGGAAAGATGATGAAGCAGGACTTGGATTATACGAAGCACCCGGACTCGGTTGGTAAGATGAGCAGGGGCTTACAGATGCTGAATAACCTATAATATCCACATGTCCTACTGGCTTGCATCCCTGGAAAATAGAGAATCGATTAGCATATACAAAAATGAATAATCACAAAAAGAATCGAGAATAAATCTGTCACCAGAACAATGCAATTATGGCAGAAGCAAACATCATTCATAAGGTGTTGCACATTGATGACTACTGGCTGATAAACAATGAGCCAGAATCATCAATTTTTAAGTTCTAATCATTTTTTAAAGACATCAGACATCTAAGTTCTAGATGCAGCATAAACAATCTTTGAGCCGAGGGTCTATTGGAAACAGCCTCTCTACCCTATCTAAACTCCCCAGATCCCACTTGTGGGATAAGAAAGGGTTTGTTGTTTTTGTCGTTGTATGCAGCATTAATAAGATCGTATTTTAGTGCCAAGCAATCAGGCAGACCTAAATGCCTTGATAATTTCCAAGTCATTGATTAAAATATCAACTCAAACAAAAGCCACCAAGAATGCACACTAATTTTGGACACTAGGTTGTACCTAGACTGCTCATCTCTACCATTCTTTTATAATTTACCTGTCGACACAGAAGCAGAGACAGCACTTGAAAAATAGTAATATTATGAATCTGGAGCAACTAAATTCTGTTCTTATGAGGTTAGCAATCTACTTTCATGTTAGAAGCCAACTTCTGCAACACATGGACCAACAAAACTCAGCTCTTCTGAGACCATTGATCTTTACTTATCCAATGATTGATACTATTGGCCGATCAAGATCACAGTACATAACTTACAAGTACAGGGAATGAAAGGAGATGAAACCCAATGAAATGGAAAACCATTTGCATGGATTAACCAAAAATTTAGTTAAACCAAATAGTCATTGGTAGGACCTCATATCTTTAATGTATATTGTATAACATCTTCATTCACCTATATGTAAAATTAAAATTTGAAATTCATCTTCAGTGCATTTGCAGAAAAATCACCTTAGGATGGATCTGAGCTCAGCAATAAAGTTTGCTTTTTTAACCAAAAAAAGTCCACCTCTTTTTCACTGAGAAGACCATTTTCAAGTAAATCACCTATATAAGCTGATGACAAGGGTAAAAAGTACTTAATCATATGGTCTTTCTAGTTGCGGTTCAAAATGGTTGTATCTTTTTCAATCATGTATGCAGCACTTGTACGAAGGTGCATGTATCAGGGTCAACTCTCTACTTATTTGAATATTCTTAAGGACAAGACCCTACCATATGCTAGGACCCTCAACCAAGTTCTACCCTTCCCACATTTCCTTCTGTTTTGAAGAGGAAAATCAAATTTCTCCACATGGGTTGATCCTCCTGTTCCTTATGGCTTAGTAAGACAACAGTATAGTGAGGCCATTTTCTGTTTGACACGAATATTTTTGACTAAGGTACTTTGAAGATTGTTTAGTAGTCCTTAATAATTTAACTCAGTCCATACATAATATAAGAGTTCCTCATCCACTCCAATTGACCTCATTCCACATGAATTCAAAAAAAAATACTGGATTCATCACCCGGTACTTGTGCTGGTGGAAGATAACTTGTGTCCAGAGGAATTAATTGAGCTACACACAAGCTGGCGGGGACATCAACACAAGAACAACATACCAGTGTTACCCCACAAGTGGGGGTCTAGGTAGTAGTGTGTATGCAGACCTTACCCCTAACTTGTGCAGGTAAAAAGGTTGTTTCCAATAGATCTCAAGCGGTGGGGACACCCCACCTTCATAAAAAAATACTAGTGCAATCATCTTTAGCACTCCAGTGATGACTGTTATCCACCTTCCACAATTTTTAGATTTAGGCTCCAAATGCATCACCAAAAATCTGAACTCTTTTTGTCATAAAATGGACACTAAAATATTCATCCACAACAATTATGAATTATTGGTCCCCCTTCCCACCATTGACCAAAGAATCACTATAATGACAGACAATCCCTACATATTCATGATATAAAAGTACCAACATACCCAAAAAGAATTGGACATAACCCACACCCACACCCTAAAGAGGCAAAGAATGATGGCACTATCAGTAGTGTCAACACCATGATTATAAATTTATACTCTGAGACCCATATAAACAGTTCTCTCATCCAATACAAAATTAATTTCCCCACACGCTTTACAGCCTCAACAATTAATTACTCCATTTTTTTCTCTTTTTTTTTTGTGATACAGAATCCAAAGATTTGATATCTACTTTCCTTTTATATTATAATTATACCTTATAAACTTTATTACAAACTACAACATAAAGTATAATAAATGACACCCAACATTCAAGAACATCTAAGGCCCACAAATTTGATAACCAATCCACACCACCTCAAAACAACTATTGAATCACATGCTTGACTTTAGATTGGCAATGCATTTAACCCCGGAAATCTCGGTAAAAGACTAACCAAATTGGATACACAAATTATTAGAAACTAATGTAACTTTATCGATAGACGCAGATCCAAGATTTGAGTTCTAAGAGCTCTCAATTCTAGGACAACAAGTCGGCAACCATCAGTGCTAGTAATTTATCTATAACATATATACATGGTTTGGACCAACGAAACTGGATTCAGCCAAACCCATATGCTAAAGGCTACCTCCGCCCTTGCTATATGACCCGACAATATAAAAAATAAGAGTAACTAAACGTGTTATACTCCCGCCAATTTATTTTATATGACAAATTTCCTGTACAGTCTGTTCTGGAAAAACATAACAACTTTCTAAAATTAGAAATCATTCATCTTAAACTTATCATTATACCATTAATGAGAAATTTTTAAAACTACACAGTTTTACGAAATGTTTAAGACTAACATGTCAAAAGTCTTATAGCTAGTAAATGTTATTTCATGTTTTTTTTTAACCATAAGTTTAAAAGATTCTCCTTTTTTCTTAAACTCAGTACATATTCAAATTTTTCCACATAAATTGAAAAGTTGAGAATATCTTTTACTATACTACTACTATTATTATGAAAATTTACTTGCCATTAGCTTTTGTGTTTGTATTTTACATCATCAGTGTATAGAATTTAAAACTTTGTTATGATGCATCAAGAGGTTGTACTATGTGTGTTGAGTGGTGAACCTTTGAAATTCCCAAAATGCCCTTTGAAGAAGTAAAAAAGAATCTGCTCGAGTCAGGAGACAGAAACTGCAATCACTCTAAGAACGTAGCTTTCAAGCATCATCACTGGTGAAAATGCAGTAAATTTGGACACATTTGACCATAAAAATTATTCACTTTTTCTCGGAATAATTACACTTTATTCGAAAATGAATGTTTTGCCGTGAAAATTCAAACTCAATAACAGCTCATGAACTATTTTTCTTCAATTTTCAACTCCAGCTCCACAAATTCGTGGGAAAAAAGTGAAAAAATATTTTAAATCTATGGCCAAACGCATAAAAAATGACTGCGTTGACCTTCTACAAGAAAAACAAAAGTATAGACAAGAGTGTGAAGATACAAGTATTCAGCAGGGGTAATCTCGTCCAAATCGAGCATTTTGTAGAAATATTCAAACTTTTCAGAAAATCACAGACTATGAATCTATAAACTTGATGTTCCGATCGAAAATAAAATAAAAATTAGCTCATTCCGAATCGATTAATCAGCTCAGTTTCGATAGATGAATAAAAAAAATCAGTATAAAAAGGCAATAACTTCAATTTACCTTTTTGTAAGTAGTTCCATCTTCTTCAACGATCCAACCAGCTTCCTTACACAGAGCTTTCAACACCTCGTTATTATCACAGTGTTTCGGGAGCTTATAGTTACCGTACATTCTAAGTCCGGCGAAGATCTTCGCGGCGATCGCTCTTCGCCGTCGTTCTCTCCGTTTGTTGTTCTCTCTTTCTTTCCATGTCGGTAACCTCGTCCCGGACGTCATTCCGGTCGCCGGAATCACTGCTTTAAACAGAGATCGAACCGGATTAAAAAAGCGGTTCGAGTGTGAAACCGGTTTAGTTCTGGATCGGCTTGAAGTTGAAAATTTGTAAGATGATGAAGAGGAAGAGGAGGGAGAAGTAAATATGTGAACGGTGAGTTTAATATTGCCACTAAATGATTAAAATATTACGTAGATTGCCACTTAGGTTTTGTTTGGTTTGGAAAAAAAGTTATTTCAATATTGAAATTAGTCGAGGAGAGTCATAATTTTTAGTTTATGCGTTTATTATAGTTCTTTTGTTTATTAGATTTCGTATTGGATAGATAAATAAATTATGAGATTTGAGTTAAGTCAATTGAGTTTTGTCTAATCTGTATTTGTAGCTTCCCCCCTCATGATAATCAGAATAAATAATATATCTTATATACAATAATAGTAAATTTAATATAATTTTACAAGTGGAGTTAGGAGAGAATAAGATGTATACATATGTTTGCTTCTGTTTTTGTCCGTGGAAGAATTGTTTTTTATGTACACCGACTCAAAAGAAAAATTATCAAAGCGTGAATATAATAGCAATGAAGCAAACAAATAATAGCACACATCAAAGAATAAAGAATTACACGACTACTGTTACTACACATAAGGAGGAGAGGAGCTATGAGAGACTAGCCGCTTACCTCACTCACCTGAAGTGCATACTAATAATCTGTTATCAATTATTATTCTATCTTAATTCTCGACTTTCATACCTTCTTATCTAAGATCATGTCTTGATTAATATAGCAAAAAGTTACATCATGTTCCGTCTATTCACATTTGACATACATTTACTTCTCATCTCACACTTTCTCTTCAGATGCATGTTAAAATTATCTCCGTTTCACTTCTCTAATTTTAACTAATATCCACGATGGAAATATCGAATAGACTTAATCTCAAATTTTATATCAAAATAACCCCTAATTTCTATAACCAAACGACTCCTACTGATTTATTTTTTAAAAAAAATTAAAAAAATATAATTTTTAGTCCTGGAAATGTGGGAAGTGCACGTGTTTAGTCTTTTAAAAGGGAGGGGGGGGGGGTAGGCAGGTAGCTGCATGGAAAGTGAGTGTCATTGTGCATGAATATTCGTTTACGACGTCGTTTCAACTTTTGGCGGGACCACGTGGCACTCCATGTAAATATTTTACGTTGCAAGGAAGAAAATAATCAAATGTATTAAATATTTTAATCACTTAAATTTGTCATTAGTAAGTAAAAAATTTAATTAAAGGATCCATAGTTTCATTGTGTAGTATGAAAAAATTCATAAAGGTTTAATTTTGGTCATTTTTATAAATCATAATTATCTTTGCATGTTATTAAAACATTCAAGATAACTTTAATTAATTTAACGCGCATACATAATTTATTTTTAATTACCTTTTTGAAAATGTGGCAACAAAACAAATTAAATAAACTAATAAATTTTAAATTATAATGGAGGATTCTTTTTCCAATTTATTCCCCCTACTTTTTTCGTATTATATAGAAAAAAAATTCTCATTGTGTTGACTTCTTGTAAATCTTGGATAAAGCTAATTAATTAATCTTGAATATCTCACTAAACTGGATATGAATATAATACTTAATTAAATTGTTAGGATGTCTTCCTCAATATTGAAGAAAAATATGATCCGTCCATATTATCATGGATAAAAAAAATAAATGAATATTAATTATAATATAAATATTTATTTTGTTTATCTTAATGTTAATTTTTTTAGTAGATAATATCTATATTTGATCTATATTTAAATGGTCAATGATCCAATCTATATTTTAAGGGTCGGATTGAATAGATTTTTTGAAGAAAAAAAACCATTTTGCAATCCTTATTATGGGTATATTTGATAATATATAAATTTACGATACTACTTATGCATAAATAAAATTTTATATTGATATCAATAAGATCAAAAATTTATATAACTATAGGGATATACTCTTATGCATAAATAAAACCTTATACTGATTTCGATAAGATCAAAAATCTATGTATGAGATATAGGAATATACTCTTAATGCTTCGGTGAAATCTAGAATACGCATTATGTTGCTTGATCCAAAATAGATGATATTATGTCATATTAAAGAGTATCGCCTTAAGCTAGTTATCCCAATAAATTGATATCAAATATATATAACAATTCAATAAAAACAAGTATAAAGATAACAAAATGATGTTTGTGACTCGACAATTACAATGCCAAAGGTGAATCATAATAAGCATGTAAGAAGAAGCTAGCTTTAGGTTTTGTTGGACATAATTAATGTTCGATTACATATATATATATAGAGAGGGGGGATAGCGCACAATCAATTTCAAAAATTAACCTAGGGATCGTGATAATTAGCTATTTAGAAGATACTTTAAGGGGGGAGACTCATGGATTGTGATAATAAATCGAGTTAAATTTAGTTTGAGAAAAATATTATGAGGTGTATCAATAAAATTCACATTAAATTTTTTTTACATATAATTATAAATGATACTCTTAAAGGCCGATTAATATGAGGATGAAATAGACAAATTAATTATTAATTAGTATATCCTATATGATTAGTCATTCAACAACATACCTTGATAACTTATCCTATAATTTATAGTGATAAACAATTTCGAAATTAACTAAGAATCCTAACAAATACAACATAAAACAATCCTAAGTTTTATCTCCTCATTATTCCCTTATTCATCATGTCAAATAACCCCTTAATGATATGAGCATTTTGAGGAAAATAGTATGAATTTAACCTAAAACTGTTAATATTACATGATATTAAAAGACTAAGAGAATATTATCTCAATTTCAATTTATATGATGTTGTTTGACTTGATACAAAATTTAAAAAAGAAAAAATTATGATTTGGAAAAAATCATAAATATTTGTGTGTTACTATAGATTTTCTTATTAAGGATGAAATGAATACTTTAAATATAAATTATTGATATTAAATATAGAATTGTGTCATTCTCTTTTAAATAGGTTTAACTGGAAAAATGCAAACATAAATTTGAACATAGTATGTATTATGTATTTACTATACGCAATTATTTTTAAAAATTACATTAAATAACTATGATTAGGGTTTTATAGAAAAATCTCTCCATCTCTCAAACTCTCACTCGTCTCTCCCCTCCTCCATCTCTTGCTCGCCTTTCTCTCATTCTCATCACCTCTCCCGTCTATCTTTCAACTAAATTGAAATTTAATAAGCAAATAAAGGGTGGTTATTTCAAGAGTGTGAAATGAGTAGTTGAACCATTTTTTAAGCAGTTAATATAAGTTGAGTTAATAAAGATATTTTTTTTAAAATTGTGATTTATAATTATGCGTTAGAAGTAAAAGAGAGGCTATCGAAATAGAAAAAGAGATGAAAGAGGCAATGAATACATATTGTATTTGATTGTATCACTAATATAATTGATGTAATTAATTCGTATCAACGGATATAATTATATTAAGTTGTATAAATTTGTATCAACAGCTTGAGCGATCCAAGTTTCCATCATTTCTCATCTGGTACAAATCACTCGCCTATATAATTATACCAGATGAGAAATAATGGAAACTTTGATCGCTCAAGTCGTTGATATAAATTTATACAACTTAATATAATTATATCCGTCGATACAAATTAATTACATTAATTATATTAGTGATACAATCAAATACAATATGTATTCATCACCTCTTTCATCTCTTTTTCTATTTCGATCGCCTATCTCTTACTTCTAACATATAATTATAAATCACGATTTTAAAAAAAATTATCTTTATTAACTCAACTTATATTAACTGGTTAAAAAATGGTTTAACTACTCATTTCACACTCTTAAAATAACCACCCTATATAACTATATATAATAAAATATGAATAAACATCCAAAAACCATTGAGAAGAAGTCTTTGAGAAAAGGGTCAAAGTATACTTCTTCATCTTTCTATGTGCTTCTTCTTGTTAAGGACTATTCTTGATTTTTTTCTTACAGGTAATTTTCTCACAATGGATTTCTTGTATTTTCAGATTTGACATGATTTGAGCTTTTGTTTGAAGTTTTTTGGAGTAAAATTGATTGTTTTTAGCGAATTTGAGGTAATGGGTTTCTGGATAATCTGTAAAGTTGTTAACTTTTTCTATTGTATAAGGGTATTTGTATTTATGAGTGATTTGAGCTTTTGCTTGAAGTTTTAGAAGTAAAATCGATTGTTTTTGGAGTAAATTTGATTGTTTTTAACGATTCTGATGTAATGGTTTTCTGGGTGATCTGTGAAGTTATTTACTTTACAATTGTATATCTTTTGTGGGTTTTTATATTTATGTGTGATTTGAGCTTTTGGTTGAAGTTTTGGGGTAATTGTGATTGTTTTAACGAGTTTGCTGGAGTGGATTTCTAGGTAATCTGTAAAGTTATTAACTTTTTCTCATTTTCTTGCACTTTCTAGTTAATTGTATTTGCTGCTTTTCTGAGTTTTCTGTGTGATTTGAGCTTTTGATTGAAGTTTTGGGAGTAATAGTGATTGTTTTAACGACTTTGGTGTGATGGATTTCTGGGTAATCTGTGAAGTTATTAACTTTTCTATTGTATGTCTTTTGTGTGTTTTTGTATTTATGTGTGGTTTGAGCTTTTGCTAGAAGTTTTAGAAGTTAATTTGATTGTTTTTGGATTAAATTTGGTTGTTTTTAAAGACTGTGATGTAATGAGTTTCTGGGTAATCTGTAAAGTTATTAACTTTTCTCATTTTATTACACTTTCTAGTTAATTGTGTTTGCAAGGTTTTTGAGTTGTGTGTGTGTGTTTTGATCTTTTCATTGAAGTTTTGGGAGTAATGATTATTGTTTCAACGTCTTTGATGTAATGGGTTTCTGGGTAATCCATCAAGTTATTTTCTCATTTTTTTTGTTTCTAGTTTTGACAGGGAAAGTTTGCTTGCAAATTTTTGAGTTATGTGTGTGGTTTGAGCTTTTTCTTGAAGTTTTAGGAGTAATGGTTATTGTTTTAAGTACTTCGATGTAATGGGTTTCTGGGTAATCTGTGAAGTGATGGGCTTCTCTCATCTGCACTTCCTAATTTTGACTGTGATTAGTTGTAAAAAAAGGGAAATTGGGTTTTGCAAATATCTGAGCTTTAGTGTGAAAAAAGACTCTTTTTTTAGCATTTGTTTGAGAAATGTAAATCTTGGTTTTCTTTTAAGGCAAGTTATTTGAGTTTTTCTTGAAGTTTTGAGTAATAATGATTGTTTTAACGACTTTGATGTAAATTGTTTCTGGATGATTTATTAAGTAATTAAGGTTTCTCATCTTCTTACACTTTCTGATTTTGACTTGCGGGAAGTTGGGTTTTGGAAATTCCTGAGTTTTAGTGAAAAAGAACTGTTTTTAGCATTTTTTTGAGCACTAAAAATCCTGGTTTTCTTTAAAGACAATTTATTTGAGCTTTTTCTTGAAGTTTTGGGAGTAATAATGATTGTTTTAACGACTTTGATGTAAATTGTTTCTCTAAAGTGATTAACTTTTCTCATCTTCTTGCACCTTTCTGATTTTGTGCTTATAAACTTAAGGGAGAATGGGTTTTGGAAATTTCTTGAGTATTAGTGTGAAAGACTGCGTTTTTAGCATTTGTATGAGAATTGGAAGTCTTGGTTTTCTTTGAAGACAAGTTATTTGAGCTTGTTCTTGAAGTTTTGGGAGTAATAATGGTTGTTTTAATGACTTTGATGTATTGGATTTCTAGGTATTCGACAAGTGTTTAACATTTCTCATCTTCTTACGCTTTCTAATTTTGACTGTGATTGGTTGTAAATGCAGGAAAGTTTGGAAATTTCTGAGTTTTAGAGGGTGAAACGGCTATCTTTTGAATTCAAGCTAGCATTTGTTTGAGCACTTGTGGAAACTCATGATGGGCCGCAATCTCTTTTAACAATTCTTTAGCAAATTTGTGTGTTTTGGAAGCTATCCAGAGCTGGGACTTGAATGGAAATGTGTATTTGCAACGAATTTGTATGATCAGGTGGGAGCTGCTTCAATTGAATTTATCGAAGGAAATCAAGGTGATAACACTTTTGGTTGGTTGTATCTGTATGTTGGGAATCTGATAAGTTGATCTTCCCTGTCAGTAAGGATTTGTCACTTGTAGTTGAGCTTCGTCTTGTGAGTTTCATTTCAAGGGGTTGTGATTTGGATTTGAACTTACCATGGATGAAGCTCCTTGCAGCGTCAATGCACTGCCTCCGTTTATTGCAAAGATATATGAAATGGTGGATGATCCCTCCACTGATCCAATAGTCTCATGGAGTTCAAACAATAAAAGTTTTATTGTTCGTAATCCTCCTGATTTTGCAAGAGATTTGTTGCCCAGATACTTTAAGCACAATAATTTTTCCAGCTTTATCCGACAGCTGAACACTTATGTAAGAAATTGGTTTTACTTGATTCATTTGCAGTGATATTATTTTTTAATTGAGTTTCAATCTTTTACTGCTTTTATTCTTTTCTCATGTCGTTTGCTCTTTTGTCAAACCAGGGATTCAAGAAAATAGATCCCGAACAATGGGAATTCGCAAATGAGGATTTTCTTAGAGGTCAGCCACACCTTTTGAAGAATATCTACAGACGGAAACCTGTTCACAGTCATTCTGTACAGAATATTCATAGCCTCTCATCATCTGCATTGACCGAATCGGAAAGACAAGGGTATAAGGAAGATATTGAAAAGTTGAAGCATGAGAACGAATCGCTTCATTTAGTTCTACACAGGCATAAACAGGATCATCAAGGACTTGAAATGCAAATGCAGGTCCTTAACCAACGTGTCCAACAAGTGAAAGACCGGCAAAAGAACGTGCTGTCTACTTTAGCTCGAACCATAAATAAACCAGGATTAGCTTTGAGTCTCATGCCACAACTGGAAATGAATGAAAGGAAGAGAAGGTTGCCAGGAAACAGTTTTCTTTACAATGAAACATGCCTGGAAGATAATCAAGTGAGTTCTTCTGAAAATACGACTAGGGAAAATATGGACCATACTTCTCTTTCGACTCTCAACAAGGAAGTGCTAGATCAGTTGGAATCTTCTTTGACCTTTTGGGAGTATACACTGCGTGACATTGATCAAACTAGAATGAGACGGAGCTCTTCAATGGACTTGGATGAATCTATCAGTTGTGCCGATAGCCCTGCTATATCTTACCCACAACTAACTGTTGATGTTGGATCAAAGGTTTCTGATATTGACATGAACTCTGAGCCTAATGGAAACACTACTCCTGATGTTACTCCGCCAGAAAACCGAGTAGAGACTGCTAGTAATAATGTGCCAACAGGAGTAAATGATGTATTCTGGGAACAATTCCTTACTGAGAACCCTGGTTCTACTGATGTAAAGCCGGAGAGGGAAGATATGGAGAGCAAAATAAGTGAATCCAAAACAGTTGAGGATGGGAAATTTTGGTGGAACAGGAAGACTGTAATTAGCCTTACAGAACAGTTGGGACATCTTACTCCAGCAGAGTGAATGTAATGTGGCAGGGTATGTACTATTTTTGATAGTAAATGTTTATTTGCCTGTTTCTTGTTGTAAATTTAGAGAAAGTGATTTGTCGGAGTACATAGAATTTTGGTATATTAACCTTCTTTTTTTTGTTTTTGCATGACATGATATAGTGAATGATAGAGTCGATCAGACTTAATGCTAGTCTGGCACAATTTCATGTATTATGTAGTTATATTCTTTCCAGCCTTGCCTGTCCATGTTGCCGATTTGTGTTACATAAGATGAGAGTAATTTTTCTAGCACTATGTTAATGCAATCCTTTTGCTTTATTTCTCTTGTTATCCTTGTATGAATATGCAATGTTTGTATGAGTCGTCGTTCCAGCATTTAAATCCCAAATCAATATATGATTCTATTATACTCTTCTGCTCAGGGTGTTCAGTTGTTTCATGCTATCAATAGAAACACACGACGTGTGTTATACTTTCTATACTGATTCTGGATATGTTATGGTTGCGGATATCTTTTATGATTCTCGATCTGTTAGCATTTAAACTAATTCCTCCGTGCACCTAAGAATGGTTTACCAGAGCTCGGCTAGATTCCTATGAGGTGATAGTTGCTGCTCGATGTGTTCAGTAACTCAGACGTTCTTGATTGTTAAAACGTTTGTTGACTGTACACCTGATATTTGTATTGCTTCTTCATTAGACAATCAATTGTGTCAATTTATTTCTGTTTGATGCTTCTTGTTTCCAGTTTCGCACATTTGATTACTAGTGTATAATTTGATTACGAAACGATGTGTTTAATCTCTCCTATGTCAACAAAGTCTAAAAGGATAGACTTTGTTGATGTATAAATAGAATTGTCTGAAACATATTGTTGGTCTGAAGTTGAGAAAATTGTTAGCCTAGATGTGTTTTCTTTTTTTAAAAAGAGGATATCTTGTTTGCTTTTTAAGCCGAGGGTCTATTGGAAACGTCTTTAGCGTACATTTTACCCTCTAGACCCCACTTGTGAGACTACATGATGTGTATATTGTTGATATACCAACATGTTCAATTCCTGCTGGTGAATGTTAGTCATGGTCAGGGTCACAAGTTCCTTATGGTTGAAATTATGTACAAGATCTTGAGTAAGTGTGACCTTAGTTATCAATGAAGCAGGTGAAAAGTACAGGAAATTAGAGTCTAAATCCTAACAAAGACAAAACGCTATTGGTGATATCGTCCTGTCGAGCTAAATCTTGGTCTTATAGAGTTATCTATTGCATGTTATGGTGAACAGTCAAGGCAGACGCAAGTTGGTCTAGATATTGTTGCTATTGATATATTCATGCCATTAGTGTCATTTTTTCTAAGTGGAGAAGTTTGTAGACCCAAAGAGCAAATGAATGGTGTTAAGGGCTGCTAGTCTTCAAAGGTGGACTCTTAATCCAAAACAAGTGGTGTTTGTGTGAAATTTCTGTCTTCTTATCAGCAAGAAATAATATTAGTCAAAGATTCTATATGCTTTGTGTGGCCTTTCAGAAATTAAAAGGGCAAAAAAAAAAAACATGTCTATGCAAATTGGTTGCTTTTTTGGCATTGAAAATTATGCAGAATTGTTGAGTCAACATTCTTTTTTCATTTGATTTTCGATATTGGATATCGATGTTCGATTAAATTCAATTTTACTATGAAAAGTCTTATATCAGGGGTAAAATATTTCTCAACAAAGAAATTGACTTTTGAACCTAGCAAAGTTTGATATGAGACGTCTACTTAAGGATGAAGAAGTATTCATCATTCCATTATAATTCTCATTGGTGAGTCGATATTTGACTTTGGTAGAGACAAAGGATACCAGATAATTTATTTGCTTGGTGCTTAAGCTTTACTCAATTTTTTATATTGGTGCAAGGCAAACTTGTATCGTTGATATCAAATAATCGAGGTGTACCTAATTTGATCTGAACACATTTATCTTAGTTATATAACAAAAGAGTGACAACTAACATAGTATAGCAAGAAGAGAAAACTCAGATAGGCAACATAAAAAAATCAAATACAAAACTAAAGGTTTATTGGGAATTCAATAGAAGTACAATTCAAGAGACAATTTAGTTCAACCACATCTAGAATATAATGATCATATTTGGTCTAAGAAAGATATGTATTTGTTTTTTTTTTCAATGTCCAGTATCCACATTGGAGCGTTTTTTAACAAAGTCGATTATGTACTCATTAGGACTATAGCCTGAAAGTCTGAAACCTTTTGACTAAAATTGGAGTACTTACTACTCCATACAACTCTTATCGGTGATTATATTATATTTATTATACTTGGAAATTTACTTCTTTTTTTTTTTAAATAATTGTCGATTTAATCAATAAAAAGTGCCTAAAGTTTTTATAAAACTTTGAATATGAGAAATTAATAACATAAAAACTTATATTTCACTGAAATTCGCTAATTCCTTCTTATACATTTCAATATAAAAACTCATAATTTTTCGTGAAAAATATTTTCCTAAAAAAAGGTCATTTCCCACCTACCAAAAACACTCATAATTTTTGCTTTTGTAGCCCAATAGCAAATTGGAGTTGTTACAAAACTTCCTCAAATGGGTCTTGTGGGGTTACAATTTTGGTGATATAAAGTTCATAAAAACAAAAGAAATTTTCAAAGTTTAGTATTTTCTTAAAAAAAGAATATTTGCATCTTAAGTCATCAAAATTCAAAAAAAAAAAAAAAAAAACAATACTTGTACTTTCTTGTTACATGATAAAAAGCATCCCTTTGAGTTCAAGAATACCCCATTTTCTTCATCAAAAAGTTTACATTTTCACACCAAATAAAAATTAAAATAAATAAATAAATTGGGATTTCCATTTATCCAAACATTTTCAATATCTTTTATTCAAAACAAAACAATGTTTTCTTTCATTTTTTTTTAACTTCTAAGTTGAATTAATGAACTAGTCTATGGTTCATGCAATAAGGTGTGATATCCGATAACTTAGTCCAAGAGTTATAATATCAGGACTAATAACTTAACTCGCGAACCAAACGATCGAGTTTACAAACACATTAGTAATTTGTTAGGTAATTTTGCTGACAAATAGATCTTCTTTCTCAGAGGTTTTGGTAAAAAGATCCTTTTCAATATTTATTTCAAAATCAAGTTGGAACCTAACCAATCATTAAAAAAGAAAAGAAAGTGTCAACAACAAAACCAGCTGCCATATCATAATTTACCAAATCACTTGTATAGGTGTAAAACATAATTAATCAGATATCTCGGATTCAAGCTAAATATAATATCACACCTGTTAGAGAACACTTTACCTCCTATGATCGATGTGGAAATTTACAATAGGATCAAGATTTAATCAAGTCCTAATTCGGATGACATACAACGATAGAAGAAATATAACTAAAGAAAAAACACTACAATAAGAAAAAAAAATTAGTAACAAATTTTGTCGCTAAACAACAAGATACAAATATTTATCGCTAATCTTATTTAGCAATGAATTATCAATAAGTCGATTAGATACGAGTTATTTACCGAAAAAAAAAAATCTATAGCTAATTAATCCTGTTGTTGTTGTTGCATTTTTTTCTAATGAAAGGACAAAGATGTTAAAAAAGTCGGTTGAATAAAGTTAATGAAACAATAAAGGGAGTAGTTGACAATTTTCACATTTATTCCGCTGCTGAACAACAAAAATTTATCGCTAATCCTATTTAACAATGAATTATCATTAAAGGAGTTAGTTGAGTAAAGTTAATGAAACAATAAAGAGAGTAGTTATCAATGGGATCGGAGTTGATTTTTCATATGGTCACTCAGTTAACTGTTATTATCTCAGTAAGTTACTTTTTCTGTTGAAGAAAATTGGAATCAAGAAAAAATACGACTTCCTGAGATAATAACTATTAGTTAAGTGATCATCTGAGAAATTAACTTGGATACTATTAGAATCTAAAAATTATTATGTCCCATTTCATTGTCCTTCCCAATGGTTTAAGTATATATATGAAGTGTTAACACAGTCTAGAAAACTTACCAATGGCTCAACATGAAACTTGTTCTTCTTGGTTACTTGTTCTTTCTCTTCTTTCAATCATAGTGTCATTTTATAGTGTTTCTTGTGTAAATCTTGATCATGAAAATGGTTATATATCGGCTGTTGGCGATTCGGGGATGAGAAGAGATGGCCTAAGAGTTGCTATAGAAGCATGGAATCAATGCAATGAAGTTGGAGAAGAAGTGCCTAAAATGGGAAGTCCAAGAGTTGCTGATTGCTTTGATGTCTATAAAGCTTCTCCTAAATCACAAGGTAAGTTGAATTCCATGTTTCGAGTTTTCGTTAATGTGTTTTGTATTTATGTTGTGCTAGTGTGATCTTGCTCACATTGTTGAGTTAACAAACTTGACTGAAGGAACATATGATTTCAAGATGATTATGATGAAATCCTTGCTTAATTAAACGGAATGATATGATCAGTGAGGATTCATATAGCCGACCTGACTATAAGATTGAGGCATTGTTGTTTTGTTGTTTTCTCTAGATTGTCTTAAAGATATGTGACTATTGCTATACAAGGACAAATAATTGTTCTCATTGCAATGCAATTCCATACATGTTGAACAACCAGAGGCGAAATCAGAATTTAAACTTAATAGTTTCAAAACTTGATATTTATATACATAGATATGCGGTCCATGCTAAAAGCAACGCGTATCTCCCATAAATGAAGCGACATGATTAGTAAGGATTCATATAGCTGACCTGACTCACGCGCCTCCCAAAAAAAGTAGTCGAGTTGTTGTTTCGTTGTTTTTTTTTTGATATGTTGTGTGAAATATTTAATGTATAATACTTTTTACAGGGGAAAATAATTGTTCTCTTTGCAATGCAATACCATACATGTTGGTACATAGAGTAACAGAGGAAGAAAACAGGTTAGGTATAGGAAAATCATTTCTTGGATTGGAGAAAAAGGCAATTCTTGATGTTAATCATTATGCAGTACAGAAAGAAGTTTACTTGGGATCAAAATGTCAAGTTGAAGACAAGCCAAATCCTTGGCAATTTTGGATGATCATGCTCAAGAATGGAAACATGGATACTTACGCTGCTAAGTGTCCGAAAAACGGGCTGTTATCAGGCCCGTATGGGCCTGATAACAACTTTCCGTGTTTCGGAAAAGGGTGTATGAACCAACCATTGATTTTTCACAACTACACAACTTTACAAGGTGTTAATAGGACCACACTTAAAGGGAGTTTTTATGGTACATGGGATTTGCATAGTAAATCAAGAACAGAGAATAATTCTTCTTTTTATTCTGTAAATGGAAGAAAGAATTGGGAAAAGGTAGTTGGATTTTTCATCATGTGTTGAAGACATCAAATAAGTATCCTTGGCTTATGCTTTACTTAAGATCAGATGCTACATTTGGTTTTTCTGGTGGATATCATTATCCAACTAGAGGCATGTTAAAAATTGTGAGTAAAAACTTCAACTTTACATACTTGTTTTTTGATATTTGAGTCGAGAGTCTATCAGAAACAATCTCTCTATCTGCACAAGTTAAGTGTAAGACTGTGTACAGACCATCCTCACTCCACTTGTGGGAGTACGGAGTACACTGAGTATGTTATTGTTGTTGTTGTGTAGATATTGATACTTTTGTGTTGTTTAGATACCAGAATCACCAAATTTTAAGGTGAAATTCACCTTAAATGTGATAAAAGGAGGAGGTCCAAACAGCCAATTTTACTTGATGGACATAGGGAGTTGTTGGAAGAACAATGGCAAGTTGTGTGATGGGAATGTAACAACAGACGTTACGCGATACAGTGAGATGATATTGAATCCAGAAACACCATCATGGTGCAAACCAGAGAGTCTAAAACTATGTCCACCATACCACATTTTCTCAAATGGATCAAGAATTTATCGAAACGATACGATACGTTTCCCTTATGAGGCTTATCATATGTATTGTGCACCTGGAAATGGTGAATACATTGAGGAACCTAATGTTCATTGTGATCCTTATAGTAATCCTCAACCTCAGGAGATTTTGCAGATTTTGCCACATCCTGTTTGGGGGGATTATGGTTATCCTACTAGGAAAGGTGATGGTTGGATTGGAGATCCAAAAACATGGGAACTTGATGTTGGGAAGTTGTCACAATCACTTTATTTTTACCAGGTTTGAATCTGTTTTTCCCTTTTCTTTTCTGTTCGGTCAAATTTTTAAAATCTGCTTATTTCAAAAAGTATTTTCGTCTTTGAAAAAGTACTTTTGAAGAGCAACAATTTGTGTTTGACTAATCAATTTTAAAAAACACTTTCGTCGTTATTAGAGCTTATGTTGCTCAGACTCTCCAAAAAATATTGTCGCACTTGTGTTAGCTTCTCCAAGAATGCATGCACCAATATACACACTACTTGTAGATATTTTTGAAGAGTTTAAACAACATAGATTAAAACAGTAATTTGTGTCTGATCAATGTTTCAAAAGTAATAACGGGAATAAACTACTTTTCTTTTTGCTTCTGAAAAACAACTTATGTTACTACTAAAAAAACGAACAAATACCTAAACTCTATAAAATAAGTGTTTTTTTGCTTTTCAGAAATTTGATCAAACACGCTATAATTTCTACGAACTGACATTGTTGAAAATATGTACACATTCGAGTACTTGTAAGTTAATGACAAGTAAATTTTTTTACAAGCGTTAATTGGTAACCTAGTAAATACATCTGCTATAACATGTTAAATTACACTAATAATATTGAAAGTCTTTAACCTATATGTGTATATAACTTAAATCGTTTCAAAATACTATTTAACAATTATTGAGAAACATTTCCTAGGTGTAGTTAGATTACCAAATTGATTTTTTTTTCTTAAATAAAATTTAATAATGAAACATTTTTTCTTGTAGGATCCAGGAACTACACCAGCAATAAGGAAATGGACTTCAATCAACTTGGGAACTGAAATTTATAAAGATCCAAATCAAGTGGCAGAGTGGACTGTTACTGATTTTGACATTTTTGTACCTAAATAAAAGTTAAAGATGTAGAAAAGAGAAAAAAAAAATTTAAAAGAATTTATTTTTATTTATTATTTACAAATTTGGGAAAGATTTAAATTTGGTCTGAAGAAAGACCTTAAGTTTTCTCCAAGGTTTGTATTTTTTTTTATTACAAAAAAGTATTTTTTTGATTTGTTCCAAGTTGTTTGATTGAAATTGAGAAATAGAAGAAGCTTATGAAATTTCTATCTTAAAACTATGTTACTCAAACTTTCTCAAAATTGTCGTATTTGTGTTTTTTCTCTAAAAATACATTTTTAGAGTATATGTACATATCGACATTTTTGAAAAGTCTTAACTGAGCTGTTTTGAGCAATTTAGCTTTTAATCGATTAAGTGGTTGAACCAAACACTCTTACCAACTAACAAGTTGTGAATTTGGAGAGATGTCAGCAATTAACAACTAACAAACAGTCAAACATATTAGAAATTTCATTTTAAAATTATTAGTTTGATGATCTAAAGGATTAGTTGAAAAAACTATAATATAAAAGATTACTATCCACCAATAAAACACCAATCCAGATTGACTTCTTAACATACTATATTATATTAGTATGTATTATTCCATAAAATTTAAGATATTACTCCACCGCTTTAATTTATGTATCTTATTTTATTTTTTTAATTTAGTACGTTTAAAATGAGAGTCACTTTTATATTTTTTTCACGATTTTCATTTTATCCTAAATGACACTCTCTTATAAAACGACTTACTATCAAATCGTATAGTTAGTTGAATGAGATCTTTCCACCTTAAATAGAGATTACAAGGCTCGAAACTAGTTAAAGATAAAGCAGTACAACCCTTTACCCTATCACAACCTTTGATGGAATTTTATGCTTAAAACAACGACAATCGGTTGCACTAAAGCTCCTACTATGCCCTTCGAGGAAGGATTAAACCACAAAGGTCTATTATACGTAGCCTTATTCTGCAAAATTTCTACAGGAGGCCATTTACACAGTTTAAACCCGTGACCTCAGATGTAAACAACTTTACCAATTCTATATTGTGTCCAAAATAATACCCTGGTAAATGGTTGCTGTTCTATTTATGGGCATATAGCTTTTTTTGATATCTTGAGATAGGAGCATCATGCACAAAACAATATCAATTGTAGAAAGAAATAACTTGTGACAATAAATTTACAACAATGTACAGTCTCAATGAAGCATTGTACATTAATAACTTGACTTTTCAGTTTTCAGTTATCGCGAATCAAATTAGTTGGCTCGCTTAGAACATACTTGGGCAACTCGTACTTGGCGCCTGCAAAAGAATAACAGTTGATACAAACATCAGTGGCGGATCTAGAGCATTGCGTTATGTGTTGAAACATTCACGAAATATCTATAAATATTTAAACCTTGAGTTATTATCGTAATATCTAACTTAAAGTCGTTGTAGGAAGCAGTAAACTTCAAATCCTGGATCCACCTCTAGATACAATGATATTATAGAGAAATGAAGTCGACAAGTACTTGGCAAAGAGTAATCCTACAAACCTCTTTCGTCATAGCATATTGTTAGATCAGGGGCTTGCACGATTATCCCGGCACTGTCCACGATTGCTTGTGCAAGGCTTATATCCGACTCTGCTGCAGCTCGGAGTGCATCCCAGATCTCTGAAGAAGGAAATATAATGGTTAGGATATTTTTATATCTGCTATGCTGTTTTATAAATCAACTTATCCTGTAAGTACACAGAGGTATATATTCATATAGCAGTGTGTGTGTTGGGTTGTTGGGGGGGGGGGGGGGGAGTGTAACGAGTTCAGGTATTTGGAGTCCCGAAGGTGTAGATGTTGCACATAATGTTTTCTGGCTTCGCAATGAACATCATTATAAAATAAAAAAGTCTAGCTAATGCCAGAGGTCAAATAGTAGTCATACATAACGTCCCATTGATTATCTGAGACTGATTGTAACATGAAAGACAGAGTAGCTCAATGCCTTGAACAATATCTCAAATGCAAGGACCGATGACAAAATACGCACAAAGAACAATGAGATAGTACTTTTCGGATAAGAAAATTGAGATAGTAAGAATTCCTATCTTCTGGCTCTAGGAACCAATTATTCCAGAAACAGGAAACAAGTATAATGGTAAAACTTCTCGTATTTTATGGAGATTACCTTTTCGACCCCCATAATGTGGTGCTGTGTCCCAGAATTCATCACGCATCTGTACAAGCTGAGCCCTCGTAATAGGTTCTGAATGCTTCCAAGGCTTTGGTTTTCGTATCTGTTTAGCTGCATCTGCAATCAAGAAACAAGCTCAGAACTCCGTCGCTCAGGAGTGCTTTTAAAAGAAAATATATCATATAAGAAGTTAAGAAAATTGTTCATGATCTATCAGTATTGGAATTCACGGGATATAGCAGGCAGCATGAAGTCATGGAAAGAAATAAAGCATTGGAGTATTCTCTTTTTCCTTTCCTTACCACGCGATAGCCATAATTCATATAGTCCTATGCTTTAAACAAGCCAATAGCGTAAAGAATTATTAAATGTGAAACTTTGGGTCCGACGCAACCTCATGAGAGGAGACCGCGACTCATTTCCTCATCCAATGTGTGACTTAACAAGAACAAACACAGACTATAAACTTTGTGATAACAGATGAGTGTGACGGGTATAATAGGGATGTGACTAAGTGACCTAAGTATTGATCACATTCATCTTCCTAGGATTATATAACCTTCAATAGACTACTGTAAAAGATCCAATACTCAATACTGCTGATTAGAATAGAATGACGAATTTGCTAAAAAACAACATACCCCGTGTAATCCCACAAGTGGGGTTTGAGGAGGGTAGAGCGTATGCAGATCTTACCCCTACCTTGGGAGACCCTCAGCTCAAGGAAAAGCATCGAGAAAAAATAACTGAAGTGAATGGATCATGACAAAATACTATAGGAAGCATGACAAAGCATTCTGAAAAAAAGGAACAGTAACTACACCAAAAAAGTGCAATATCGAAGCACAAGAAGAGACAATAGATAGTAACAGAAATTGACGGACAATAAACTACGGGAGAAATACTACGACTTCTAGTATGAAAGGGTAAGCGAGACAATAAGGTGAAGTCAATACATAGAGCAGAGATGGTTGACATATGGTAGATAGTGGTATCAATATGTAACAGAAAACAACAAACACTGGGTAACTAACAGGTTGAGAAGATCATTCTGTCAGGAAAATAACCCGAAGTCATTACAAAATGAACTGTGAAGACAGTCTAAGAAACAAAGCGCTCATCACAACAATAACATGAGAACTATACAGAGAATGAAAAGGAATGGGTAGATATGACAGAAAACAATAAAACGTATAGCAAAGAAAGAACTTCTACTGAAAGACAACTAACCAAAGGAACAACTAAACTCATAATGAAAAGGAAATAGAGACATTATATAACTAATGCAGAAGGTTTTAAATTATAGGTTGCCGAATCAAGGGAAGCAAGATCTGCAAAAATGTTTCACATATTACGCACTGGCAAATGGATGTCTAACTGGAAGTTAGATGACCATAAAACCATCCTAACCAGGCTGTAACAGTTACAACATGAACTCATACACTCAATTTGCTCTGATAACTTGAGTATGACAGCCAGGAACCAGCAGTTCATCTTATAAAAGTTTGTTCTCTCTAATAACTTAAGCACTTATAGATGAGATGGTCATGCTTTTCAACCCAAAAATTCTGAGAAGTAACTGAACTTGTTGCTTTTAGGTATTTCTTGACTTTCAGCCAACACTCCGTGGATTTGGTTTCTACTCCTAATATCGGGCTACTTATATCCACTTACTTCAAACTTGACTTAAAACGTAAAAAAGCAATATGAAAAGACAATCTGTTGATAAAAGCTGGTGATAAGAAATTGGTTTTTTCCCGAGGCTGCTCGAACAGATAGTAGACAAGCACAAGATATTGGGTGTCTGCAATCTGTTTGACATCTACTCTCTCACCACATTTCTAGAAAGTACCATCTCACGTCCTGAAGTAAAGTATAATGCGAGAAAAATCATGTTACGAATCAAAACGTGCACCAGTCTAAACTTGGGCAAATGTAACTTTTATTTCCTATGATGGTTTCTACAGCTTAACTTTTATACTCATTGTCAATATGGAAGATTCATAGAGTTGACAGTTACTAGTTTCAGATTGAGGCATCATTCATCTATCGATCCTTTTAGTCAAATAAGCAACCCATCTTCACCTCTACAACTCTAAGCTAACTAATCACCATAAAACGGTCACATTATCCGCTAAAGACAAAATTTCATTTTTTTTATAATAAAAAAATCCCTCTGGATTCAACCCTTTGTGCCAATGCAGCCTTCGAAATTCAGGGATGATTAGGGCCACCCCTCCAACCTTCTCCACTTAAATACTATAACAACAACAACAACAAATCCAGTGTAATCCCACAAGTGGAGTCTGAGAAGGTATGATGTACCCAGCCTTACCCCTCTACCTCTATGGGGTATAGAGGTTGTTTCCAATTGATCCTCAACAACTCTCCTCTTTTATCCGGGCTTGGGACTGACAATGTAAACAAACTCACACAGGCAGAGTTCCTTCTCCACTTGAATACTGAAGTTAATTCGTTTGGGGCAAGGCTCGAACTTGTGAAATAAGATACAAGTCCCTCCTAACTCATGGGGGCAATTTCAATTGAGTGCTAAATACCTCCCAACACTTAATTCATCAAAAAGCTAGTCCTCAAACATCACAAACAAGTTAAATATGAATTATCAAAGTCCTTGAGAGTGAAATTCCCAGAAAAGCAACCAACTTTACAAAAAATGCAAATCCATCAACAAACAGAAATGTAAATTATAGAAAAATCTTATACCATATAATCAATTGAGTATACCTAAAAATTGGTATTACAAAAACAACTAATTTCACCAAAAATAACAAGAACACAAGCACAGCACAAAGAAAATTCCCACAAAAGAGCAAAAAAACAATAAAAGCAACAATTTTTACAACAAATGCAAATCCCTTACAGCAAAACTTACATAATACAACTCTATAACCAATTGGGTATTACCTAAAAATTAGTAAAAGCAAATAATTTCACCAAGAATTACCAAAAAAAAAGAAAAAAAGAAAAGGAGAGTACCATTTTCTTTGGATCCAGAGCAACCCATGTTCAAGAATCACCCAGAAACAGATATTGAGGGGAAATATGACTGATTTACATAAATTTATGTATGGAAAGTGAGAAATCAAATGGGATTTTTGAGTTGGTTTGTGATTCTTTTGAGGAGTATTTTTGCGTGCTCACCACTCTCACTGACAGCTATTCTTCTTCTTTTTTTGGTTTCCTCACTCTCCAGTAAGGTAAGGTGTTAGATCTCGTTGAAGTTTCGATTAAATTTAAATAAAATATAGTAGGCTTTATTATATGATAATGGATCCTTAGGTTTGATAGTTTTTTCTTCTTTTATCTCTCTTAACATCTGGATACATAATTTTGTTTGTATATACTGTATTTGATATAAATTGTTATTGTTGATCTATAACTCAAATTATGTTAAATCTAAATCAGTATGAATTTGATTTAAATAGTTATGTATGTGATATAACACTTATGTATTGAACAAACGAACAATATTTCCATGAATTTTGAAAAAGTCAAACTTATTATATTTTGAGAAACCTTCGAGATATAATGTAATTAGCACTTAACTTATTTGGATTTATATACTTAATAATTTTCTTTTGGGTGTGCGTAGTACTCGATTCAATATGAAGTTATGTAGAATTTTGCATTTACAAGATGTCAGGGCGATACTTTCAATATTTACATTAAGGTTTGACTAAATATGATTTTGTAAGATTTTCTTATTGCGCGATTAATTTCTGGTGTGGGGGTGAGGATGACACTCTCAATATTTAATCGAGGTTCAACTAAATCGAAAATTCGCACTAGAATCCTCACATCTCAAAGTCTAATTTTGATAGTGGCACTACCAACATGTGCATTGAATCACAACTAAATTTAATTCACATAATATTTCCGTAACGAAAGACTTATGGAAGTGATAATCTCAACATGATCATTTCACTTCTAAGAGTTTGAACCAAATTCTTATTAAATATGAAATAATTTTAATTATTTCACCACAAATTACAAAATTACATCGTAAAGTAGGTCTCTATATTTACTCTTTTTAACTAATAGGAAAGGTTGATATGCTTTATCTTCTTCTTCTTTTCATTTGATTTTTATGAATTCGAAATTTAAATATTATAGTTCTAAATTTAATATTCGATCTCACTTTAATTAATTTTTTTCATTAATTATATTTATTCAATTGTTTTAAAATATAAATATAAATTTAATTCAAAATCATTTATTTCAAATGAACTCATTACTATATGCCACTTGTTTGATATTATGATTAGATTTTAGGAATAATGTATAAGTACCCCTCTAAATTATGATTGAAATTTCTTGAATTTTGTGTTTATATATCGAAAAAATTCCTTGAACTTTGTGTTTTATAACTAAACAAATTAGAAAAAAGAAAAAAAATCCTTTCTCTTTATATATGACATGATAATATTTAGTTGAATAAAGAATTTTCGAAAGAAAGATCGATTAATTTTTGAATTTATATATAATCTATAAAATACCACACCATGAAACTGTTACTTTATATATTAAAAGATGTTCATCAAATAATTTTTTCGTAATCTTAAACCACACAAATATCTCTCTCTCTCTATATATATATATATATATTGTTAAATGTTTAATTATAAATTTAATTATTATATTTAGTTACTTGAATTATATGAATTTTTAAATACATATTTTAGTGAAGCTGACAATTCCATGCAAATTTCCTTTTCAAGAGTTGCCAGCCTTGTTTTCAACTTATTATGGATTGTGATAGGGGCTAATTATCTTATCCGAAATCTAAAGAAAAGTCAAATTAAGAAAAAAATAATTCTATAACGAAAATAATATAGAAAAAAAATAGGGGAAATTATGCAGATAAGCAAATTTATACTATTTAATTACTCATCATAGCTATAATTTGTTATAATTACCACCCAGAACTAACATTATACATTAATTACATGAGCTGACTTTGAGTTTGTATAATTAGTCATATTTGTATATGTATAATTCGTCAGGATATACAAAAAAATTATGTATAATATACAATTTTTTAGCCTATATACTTATACAATTCACCACTCTCCCACTCTCTTCCCTCTCCCGCTCGCCTCTCTTCTCCTCTCTCAATTTCGCTCGTCTCTCCTCCATCTCGTAATCTCGCTTGCCATTTATACAAATATATATGTATAATATACAGTTTTATAAAATTATATACATATACAATGCACCTCTCTACCACTCTCTGTCCTCTCTCCTCCCTCTTACAGTCTCTCTTGCCATATATACAATTAAATATGTATAATATATAATTATCTTACCAGTATACATATACAATTCACATTTCTCCCACTCTTTCCCCCTCTCTCGCCTCTCTCCTCTCTCTCCCAGACTCGCTCTCTTCTCTCCTCCATATAACATGTAGCTACAAATTGCATTTGTCAAACTATAGCTATTGAGTGTAATTCATTATTTTTAAATGGCTATATGTGAAAGTTTCCAAAAAATAAATAGATGATGTTTTTGTAAAGTGAAAATTTCATATATGATATTATATTAATATTTTCAAGTTAGAGAAGTAGATTTAGAATTTCAAGTTATAACATTAAAAATTTCAAGTTCTAATAATTTATTTTTAAAAAAATTGTTTTTAATAATTGAAAACATCTATTTTTTTAAAAAAATAAAAAGATAAAAAAATTTAAAAAAAACATTTTTGAAGGTAAAAAGGTTTAAAAAAAAGAAAAAAAGAGTGGTGTTAATTTAATTTGAATTGAGTGTAGATTGTTATGTCATAATTTTACTATCTTTAGAAAAATCACTTTTTAAAATACTCCAAGTATAAAACAATTTAAGAAAAATACGTAAAATGCCACTTAATTTAGATTAATTATGATACATATAAATACACATTCCTCCATACACAAAAACTCAATTTTTTCTATTCACTTTATCTTTCTACCGCTCCTTAATTAACATACTATTTTTTAAATTCTCATGGCCAATATGGTTCATAAACTTTCTTCAATATATTCATTATTATGAAAATTTTCATATTAATAGTTACAAATGAGACTTCTTAAGCAAGAACTCATTGTACAAATATATTTCCAATGGAGAAAACCACAATTAACAATATTATAATAATTATCGTGTTCTGAAAAGTATAATTCCACCATCTAGGTCGAATCGATCACAAGGGTCACAACTCAGTATTTGCATCCTTTATCTATTATTTATTGTTGTTAAATTTTTTGTTTTTAATATTTTGGACATGTTTTGTAATGCTTTACTTGATTCGAGGGTCGATTGACAACATCTTATTTTATTTTCACACGATAGAATTATGGTGATTTGTATTACAATACTCTTCTCAGACTTTACTTATGAAACAACTATACTTTGTATATTAGTGTTAATCTATCGTAACGGAGACAAATTTTTTATTAAGAGATTAGATATATGTATTACTAGTTTTTGTGAACGCGCTTTACATGTGTAACCCGTGTTGATGAGTATATTGTTTCTTAAAAACATACTATTAAAAATATTATTTTAGTTCTTTTTTTTTATATAATATGTCTAATGAGTTTTCTTAGTGAGTTAATATACTGAGATAATAATATAAGAAGTTAATAAAATAATTTTTTTTATAAGTAAAAAATAAGCTTGTAAAGAAATGAGGAAAAGATAACAATTATCTAAATTAAATTTTTCGATAGTGTTAAAAGTTCCTTTTTGTTGGTAGAATAATATTACAAGATCAAAAGATTGCATGAGATTAATTCTCTGCAAATCGTAGTGCAATATTAATGTTTCTTCAGTTATATTGAAGTTTGAGAGGAGATTATTTACTTTTTATACCAAAAATGATGTAACATTAACTTTGAGTGAAAGAAAAACAAAATATTTCAACTTTTTTACTTTGTCTTTTGAATCTTTTAATAATTATAATGAATGTGTTCAAACTATTATATTAAGTTTTTATCTACAAGCACTTTAAACTATTAGTTAATTATAAATATTTAGAACTAATGTGTAAAAGTTCTTATTATTGATATAGAATTTACTTCCTTTACTTTTCTATTCATACATAACTTTTTCACCATTAATCTAATGTTATATGTTTCACCTTCTTTTTTTTTTCAAAAATAAAATAAAATAGAGGAAACATTTTATCACATTTATTTTTAAAGATGAAAGTTAATGTATATGTAAAATTACACGTACAAAGGAAGAAAAAAAAAAGATACACATAAAGCAAGACAATTAGACATTTTTTTTTCTTTGTCTCTTTAATAAAAACTGAATATTTGAGCATACAAAATAAAAATTTGTATTTAAAGCAAATTGCTGACAAAACAACAGTTCAAATATATGAAGACAGTTAAAAAAAGTCTTATTATAATTCTAATTACTACAAATAAGTATAAAACTTATACACTAAGCTCTGATGTTTCAATAGTTAAATTTTTGTCTTTTCTCATGTCTATATAAGGGAATCTAATCACAATTTTCACCACAAGTTGTGACATTATTTGAGTAGTTGAATTCTTGTCGTTAAAGTGCATTGTGACGGTTTGAAACCGTCGTATTACTTATAAAAAATCATCGTAATAACCCCAGTTTTTTTTAGTGGCTCCTATACACAAGAATTTTTGGAATAGTAAATAAAAATCTTTCTTAAAAAAGTTAAATTTATAGAATAAAATTACGAAAACATGAAAAATTGAAAGGTCAAATACTATTATAATAAATATAATGATTCTTTCATTATCTTTATAATAAATAAAATAACAATTCAAATAATAACTAAAATATTATTATTTAATATTCATTTAATTAAAATATTTAATTTAGTCTAGATGTAAAATAAATATAATAATTCTTTCATTGTCTTTATAATAAATATCTAACAATTCTATAATAATTAAAACATTATTATTTAATATTTGGTTGATTATAATATTTAATTTAGCCTAGAGATAAAATGAAATTAACTTTTCATCTTTGGTACTTTTGAAAAATTATGAAAATATAAAAAGTCAGGTGAAAAATTAAAAAGTTAAATACTATTAAAATAAATATAATGATTCTTTCATTATCCTTATAATAAATGACTAACAATATATAATAATTAAAATAACATTATTTTAATATTTAATTAATTAAAATGTTTAATTCAGCTAGGGGCGATAGTATATAAATATATTAATTTTTTCACTGTCTTTTAGAATAAATAACTAACAATTCAAATAGTAATTAAAATATGATTATTTAATATTTGGTCAGTTGGAATGTTCAGTTTAGCCTATAGGTAAAATGAATCTAACTTTTCATCTTTAGAATTTTTGAAAAATTATGAAAATATGAAAAGTTACATGAAAAATTAAAGTTAAATATTATTAAAATAAATATAATGATTTTTTCGGTCTTTATAATAAATAAATAACAATTTATAATACTTAAAATATTATTATTTATATTAAATTAATTAAATATTTAATTTAGCCTAGGAATAAAATACTAGTATAACTTTTTATCTTTAAAACTTTCGACTATTAGTAATTAGTAACATATTAATAATAGTAATATATGATATATGATGATAATAAAATATAATTTCCCTCGGGAGAGTTCAAATGACCCCTTGATCATAAATTGGCTTCGCCTGTTAATCACACACGAAAATATTATCTTATTTAAATAATCACAATATAGTATAATATTTCGCTAAAAGAATTCAAAAAACCTCTTGACCACAAGCTGGCTCCGGCCATTAATTATGGTCAAAAATATTCTTTTCATTTTTATTTTTTTTTGGTAAAACGTTTATCTTTTTTCATTTTGCACAAAAATATTCTTTTCATTTTCTTTTTTGGTAAAACGTTTACCTTTTTTCATTTTTTTAGTAAGACAATCTTCTTTTCACTATACTTCTAATAATTTGGTCCACTCTGATTTTAATAAATTATTTTCCATATATAGTAAATCATGATACCTATATATACATATCCCTCCTTACACAACAAAATATACATTTTTCTATCAACTTTATTCTTCTCTACTTCTCAATTACCATATTATTATTCAAATTTTCATGGCCAATATGATTCATAAATTTTCTTTAATCTTCATTATTATGATATTTTTTATATTAATGTCTACAAATGAAACTTTTTCAGCAAGAACTCATGGTACAAAAATATTTTCAATTGAAAAAAACAATTGGAAAATTAGCAGTGGCAATATTGATAATAATCGCCGTGTTCTAAAAAGTTCAAATCCACCATCCGGGCCGGGTCACAGGGGTCACGACTCACCTCCACCAGCTCTCCGCAAAAAGTTTCAACCTATCAATTGAAATTGAAATATTCGTAGAATGATGAAGCCGGAATTTATATTTAATTATATCTGTTGAAATTTTATGAGATTAAATCTTGATTTGTAGCGATAAATAAAACAGTATTTCAGAGTTAGTAAATTCTGTTGAAGTTACCTTTTGAATATTTATTTCATGAATTGATTGATTATCTGAAGATATAATTTTTCTCTTTTCATGAAGTTAAAAAAAAATAAGAAATTTATTTTATAAATCGTACGATATGTCTAATAAAAAGAAAGCTATTGATATACCATATCGACTAATAATGTATTGAAATTAGATATAATTTTTCTCCGGTCCCAAGTAATCACATTATAGTAAGAGGTTTGGGTTCTTTCTTTTGTTTCTAAACCTAAGAAGTTTCAACATGCTAAAACTTTTTGTTTCGCCGATATTGAGTTAGCAACCCGAAGAAAATGCAAAAAAAGTTTTGTAAATTCAAGTCGATGAAAAAGAAATAAAGTGATTTAACAAGACGATCAAAAACATTGAAAGAAAGAGTCTAAATCCCTTTCTTGAATCAACAAACAAATTGATGAACGAGTCGAGAACTAAACTATATATTGAGACTTCTTCTAGGTTGAAACTTAAGGGAGCAAAATCTTGAGATCCAAAAATATTAGTGATGACTCAAAGTTGATTAAGTCAAAAATATTAGTGTGACAAGTGTTTGATTGATTATAAACGTGTATAATTGTGACGCTCATAACAGAGGGTGAGCCAACAAACTAAGAATTAATTAAAGAAAAAAAACTTATTAACTTGCGAGCTTCTTAAAAATGGGTGCATCTCACACACCTTAGTTGAACTCATATCAAAGTGGAAGAGAAAATTAAAGTTACAAGCTTTATAAAGTATAACATAAGTTTACATGATATGTACATTTTTAGGCTCGATGATGGCAATAATCCAAAGTAAAAAATTGTGAGCTCTATAGAGAATTGATTAGGGTTGTATAAAATCGAACGAAAATTGAATTAAACCGAGAAAAAAATTTCGACTAGTGATTGGTTTGACTTGGTTTGGTGTTTAAAAACCCCCGACTATATTTGGATTGGTTTGATTTTAAATTAAAAAAATAACTCAAGATCAAACCAATCCGACATTGTATATATAATTAAAAATCTTATTTTATGCATAAAATATTTACTTTGATATAATTTTTAAATATTTCATATATTTTTCATAGTTTTTTTATCTTTTACTCCCTTTGTTTAAAAAAGGATGACCTAATTTGACTTGAAACAAAGTTTAAGAAAAAAAAAACTTTTTAATCTTGTCGTTCTAAATTAAAGTTATGTCAAATGTACCAAAATGCCCTTTAATCTTGTGGTCTTAAACATGTCACATGAAATGTTAAAATTAAAGTGTTGTCAAAAAATGAAAGAGATCATTCTTTTTTGAAACAAACTAAAAAGGAAATGTGGTCGTTCTTTTTGAAATTGAGGGAGTAATATATTTTTTTATGTTTGAAACTTAGAATTTTGAATGGATCTATATATAAAGATTATAGTCCACAGATATTGGTGATTACAATAAAACTTAAATCAAAATCAAATTAATACTAATGCAAAAAGGAAATTAATTTAACCCTAGGAATGACAATACTATGAATATCTGTTCTTTGGTTTTACATTGATTTAGACATTTAAAATACATAATCTAATTTAATTTTCTTTAATATTTAGTCATGTAACTAATTAT
Organism: Solanum habrochaites; assembly: GCA_027704765.1. Taxonomy (NCBI): domain Eukaryota; kingdom Viridiplantae; phylum Streptophyta; class Magnoliopsida; order Solanales; family Solanaceae; genus Solanum; species Solanum habrochaites. The sequence continues at coordinate 682,230 of JAKWJA010002491.1, forward strand.
ACTTATTAATCTTATTTTAGCATGATTTAGTATTACTTTTAAATTATGATCATTTCGTTATAAGTTCTTGTTAATTTATAATATTTGTTTTACGCGATTTCATTATTATTATATATATTTTAGATATTTTAGTATCATTAATCATATCATTTTTGTGTTATATTCTTAAAAAAAAACCTTAGATAGTTATATTTTGATAGGACTGAAGAAATATTTGAAGTACAATTAAAATAAAATATTTATATGAATACTTTAGTTGAAAAGCCCGGAATACCCTTAAAAGTCCAAAAAAAAAACCAAGGTTGAAAACCCCGAGTTTTATTAATTTGGTTTATAGATTTAAAAATCCGACACAAATAATTTGATTTAATATTTGAAGAACCCGAACCAACCGAATCATATACACCCTTAGAATTGATAATCATGAAAAGAAATAATATACACTAGGTTAATCAAAATTTTTAAATTTGAGCTTTGTGATCTCATAATTTTTTCATTTAGAGTATTTAATATCTTTGTTTGTGAAAAGGAATAATACTCACAATTCCACAATATTTTAAAATTTTCTGACTTATCTTAAATAATAATTAAGTTGGGATGATAAATTTTTAACATTTTCAATGTATAGTAAATCATGATACCTATAAATACATATCCCTCCTTACACAACAAAGTACACATTTTTCTATCAACTCTACTTCTTAATTAACAAATTATTATTCAAATTCTCATGGCCAATATGGTTCATAAATTTTCTTTAATCTCCATTGTTATGATATATTTCATATTAATGTCTACAAATGAAACTTTTTCAGCAAGAACTCATGGCACAAAAATATTTTCAATTGAAAAAAACAATTGGAAAATTAGCAGTGGCAATATTGATAATAATCACCGTGTTCTAAAAAGATCATTTCCACCATCCGGGCCGAGTCACGGCTCACCTCCACCATCTCTCCGCAAAAAGTTACAACCTATCGATTGAAATTGAAATATTCGTAGAATGATGAAGGCGAAATTTATATTTATATCCGTTCAAATTTCGTGAGACTTAATTTTAATTTCTTGTGATTAATAAAACAGTATTTCAGAGTTGGTAAATTGTGTTCAAGTTTCCTTTTGAATTTTTATTTCATGATTTGGTTGATAATCTAAAGATATAATCTTTTTTCTTTTCATTTTTTGTTTTTATTTTCTGTCACGACTTAAAAATGGATGTGATGACACTCGTCTTATTCTACCAAGACAAGTCAGCATAAAACTCGACCATTACAATAAAATACGGACATTTCATAAGTTACTCAAAAGTATGCCCAAAATCTGGTTGTCGCGTGTGTAAGCCTCTAAAGTATTATCAAATGAATCAAAAGAAAGATACAAGTCTCATATGACATTGTTCCAAGAGTAGGAGAAGATCATAAATAGGAGTAAGAAGGTCCACCGAAATGACAAGCAACTACCTCACAAATCTCCATATGAAGCCTCAGACAAGAAGAAGAGAAATATCACAAAGGTCCAGACTAATAACCTACAAAAATTGTAGAAGCAAGGGGATAAAATACGGGTACTCCTTACACCCCAACCGAACCTCCATAATTACAACCTGCATAAAACCAACCCAACCTAACAGTTCGCCCTCTACAAGCACATATACTCAGCAACAAACTCAATATTTATCAATTACACCCTCCACAAAAAGGCACTCACAATATCAGCAAAACACAAGATCAAGTTCATCAAATAGAGGTAACCAAATATCAAATACTTTCCAATCACCAATAAAATACATAATCATAAAGGATGAAGGATGTCATGTGATGCAATGCAATATGATACCATGGAATGATATACCTCCAAATACCAAGTACTCTCTCAATCGTATATACATGACACTTCATGGAAATACATCAAGAGTTCATGACCCATGGAGGACTCGCGAGGTCCATATACCGACACGGAGGATCTCCATGTGCCTGTGCGGACAATCTCAATGCACGATCTCAATGCACTATCATAACCAAACAAATTTCGCACGGATGATCTCCATGTGCCCAAATCATAATCATAATTTTTCTATCGCATGGACGATCTCGACGTGCCCAATACATACTTGATCTCAACACGGACGATCTCCACGTGTTAGACCTTTACTCATACCCAATCTCATGTCAATGCATGTGCACAATATGATATCAAGTAAGGAGATGACGCAACATCTCATCAATAAATCAAATGTCGCTATGACATATAGTCACCTCAATTATCACAATTATACGGGTTCAGTAAAGAACAATCACACATAATAAATTAAATCAATAATATATCAGTTAATGCACATATGATTTGACAATCTCGGATTGCAATCCGCATTCTATAGTAATAAACCTTCCTATTATAACACCGATACTCCTACCATTCTCAACACATCACATACAAACAAATAATCACACCATCTTTTATTACTTTTTTTTTCATTAGAATTAATCAATGTGGACAAGTGAACCCATCACCAAGTCCCATTACTCCCAAACATATACCACAAGGAAATACACACATTACATACACTTAGCAAGATTTTAGAAATACACTTGCCTAAATCCAATCAAGAATTCACTCGGGACTTGAGCCTTCTCCTTTCGTTGAACGTCCAACTCATAGCAATCTACTTACATAAGTAATTACAATAACACTTTCGAACTAACAACACTCACATTATCATATGTCTATCTTAGACTCAAAACTCACCGGAATTTATAATAGTGTTTCTAAATCTTGATTCCAATTAATAGGCTAAATCTCATATTTTTCTTAATTTCAAGTTTAGGGTTAAGTCATAATTCCTCCAAATAACATAATTCCAATAATATTCATATAATATCCTATACCTAATATTTAATTACCTATCTTAATATGTAAAAACTTGATTTATAATGTAATAACCAAAAAATAATCTCAAAGTTGAAGTCGATTACTTACGGACTAATATAATATAGATTCTGAAACCAAATTAACAAATCCACTGTGCAACACCAAAATTTTTCACTATTAAACGTTAATTTTTAATAATTGGCTAACCTTATTATTGGGTCATCATTACTTCATCATGTTTTATCCATTAATTCAAAGCAACATAATGACACCTAAATCTAAAACATTAATTGGTCCATGTAGATTAATAAAATCTCATTCTCCCAATTCTACCAATATAATAATTAATACTAGGAATACAACAACTAAAATAAATCAAACCTGGACTTATGAAGGATTTCTTTTGAAGCTTTTTATCTGAAACTGCTTCGTAAACTTATGTGTCCTTTTTTGGTCAAAAATTTTGATGCTATTCTTTATTAGGTTTAATCCTTCCCACTTAATTTAATTCTTATACACGGGTCACATAATGTAGGACATTATAAGATGGGAAAATTATATATAATAGCAAGCTAATAACCTAAAATAAATGGAATAGCTAGGGTTTGATTTAATTGTGCTCCATAGCAAATGTTAGCTAAAATTTGCCAGCGTCTCTCTCCCAGAAATCTCGCTCGCCACTCTCCATTCTCTCTCGCCTCTCTCGCTTTATACACAGAAGTGTATAATTCTGTTTCTGTTTGGTATAAAGCGAGAGAAAATTGTATATACACATGCAAAAATATATATCTTCGTGTTATACACTTAATTATACAATTTACAAACATTTTACTTCAAATATTGCAGCGAAAAAGGTCAACGAATTGTACAATTGCAGTGAAATACAATTTTCTCTAGCTTTATACAACAGAAGTGTATATATTGTGTTTCTGTTTTTGTATAAAGCGAGAGAAAAACATATATCTTCTTACTATACACTTAATATTGCAGCGAAATAGGCAGTGAATTATACAATTGTGCATTATACAATTGCAGTGAAATAGGATAGCGAATTATACAATTGCAGCGAAATAGGCCAGCGAATTATACACTTGTATATGTATAGCGAATTATACAGTTTTATGTTTGCTATGGAGTGTAATTATGCAAAGTTTGCTATAGCATACAAATATAAATTTTTTGTTTGCTATATGTGAAAGTTGCCCTTATAAGATTTATTAACTTGGGTCATTAACTATCAATTAAATAATCATAATTTAGCAAATAATTTAAAATTGTGATATAAATTTTTCGGAAAGGGTCTTTTATGAAAGAGAGGGGACTAGTTTTCAAAATGACCTAACGGGTCTTTACATTTTCATGAAGTGAAAAAAAGGAGAAATTTAGTCTATGAACCGTACATGTCTAATAATTAAATCATAAGTGATGTTCATCGTATTGATATCTCACATTGGCTAATAAATACATTTCAATAAAGAAATAAATTAAGAAATTCTCATATTAATAATAATGATAAAATTACTTTGTATGGACTTAACTGAAGACTTGATTATTAATGTATTTATTTCAGAAGCTTCTAGAGACCGCTGCTCTAGTCCAGCATGTCATAGAAAAACTTTTCTAATTACCAACATAGATGTATAAACAATACTGTAGATTACAAACTCAAATATATAGAAGTAAAACAATTTCATCACTCTCGATCCAACTATACCAATTTTACTGATCTAGTGCGCAATTCTAACCTAATCTAGTTAATTTTTTTTGTAATGAGCCCACGAGGTGTTAGGGCGAAACTCGAAGGAGGTTTTATTGTGAAATTCACCTACGACAAACTTCACATCAGAATGGGAGCAAAATGTTAAGGATTCTATAAGAGCGAATTGAGGATTAAACTATATATTGAGACGTCTTTTAGGTTAAAATTACTTAAGGAAGCAAAATTGTGAAGTCCACAAAAGTTGAACTTGCTTAGAGAAATCGAACTATAGTAGACAATGCCTTGACAGTAACAAATCTCATGTCAAAGTAGGAGCAAAAATAAAGTTAGAAGGTATATATAAGTGTCCAGAGTCAAAATATCAAGACATTATTTCTTTTAGTTAAAATTTTATTTTGTGATGACTCAAAGGTAATCGAGTCAAAGCAGATAATACCTTGACTTTTGGGTTTGGACTAGTGGCAATTCCTAATGAATTGAAACGTAACCAAAATTGCAAAAAGTAAACCAAAAAGAATATATATAATACCCTGAATGAGGTCTGAAGAGGGTGCGATTGTGACGATATGCAAATTAAAGAAGATAGATTAATGGCCTACCCTGGGCAAGGAACAGACTTGAGAATTCTATTAATAGTGTGTGAGTGACCCTTCTTGCTAGGTGTGGAATTTGGGATTGTGCCCTTAGGAAGGGAAATTTGATACAATAATCTCATGTTCTCTAAATTGGGATTTTTCTTCAATTCATGCAAGTTTAATACTAACTTGCTATTAGCTTGTGTTGTGGATGTAATAAAAGGGAAAAATATCAATAATAAGAACATGAAGAGGAAATTAGTAGTAGTAAGCTTTTGAAAAATACATTGTTGTATGTGATATTTGGTTTTGTTAAGAAAGTGGTAGAGAGGGTGTGCCATAAGACTTTGTTTTCTATGATTTCCTGGTGCTAAAAAGGAGAAAGAAGAAAAAAATGAGTAGTAGGAGGGGGACGAGGAGGAAAGGTGTAAAGGGGGACTAGTTTTGACAAATGTTGGTCACTTATAAATGTGTATAATTGTGACGCTCACGACAGAAGGTGAACCAGCGAGAGTTAATTAAAGAAAGAGACTTAGTAACTTGCAAGCTTCTGAAAATGGGTTCATGTCACACACCTTAGTCGGATCTCATATCAAAGTGGACGAGAAAATTAAAGTTACGAGCCTTATAAAACATAACATAAGTTTACATGATATGCACACTTTTAGGCTTGATGATTGCAATAATCCAAAGTAAAAAATTGTGAGTTTTACAAAGAATTGATTAGGGATGTACAAAATAGAATCGAAAATCGAACCAAATCGCAAATCGAGTCAAACGGAGAAAAAAAATTCGACTAGTGGTTGGTTTGACTTAGTTTGGTGTTGAAAAAAAAATCTGACTATATTTGGGTTGATTTGATTTTAAATTAAAAAACGACCCCAGATCAAACCAATCTTACATTATATATATAATTTTAAAATCTTGTTTTATGCATAAAATAGTTACTTTGATATAATTTTTAAATATTTCTTATACTTTTTCATAGTTTTTATCTTTTACTTCCTCCGTTTCAAAAAAGTCCTAGTTTGACTTGGAACGGAGTTTAAGAAAAGAAAGAAGACTTTTTAATCTTGTGGTTCTAAATTAAAGTTATGTCAAATGTACCAAAATGTCCTTTAATCTTTTGGTCTTAAACATATCATGTGGAAAGATAAAGTTAAAGTGTTGTAAAAAACAAAATGAGTCATTCTTTTTTTAAACAGACTAAAAAGAAAATAAGGTCATTCTTTTTTAAACGGATGGAGTAATATATTATTTCAAGTTTGAAATTTAGAATTTTGATTGAATATATATATATAAAGATTATAGTCCACATATGTTGGTAATTATAATAAAATTTAAATCAAAATCAATTTAATACTAATGCAAAAAGAAAATTAATTTAACCTAAGAATGACATTTATATTGAATATCTTTTCTTTGATTTTACATTGATTTAGACATTTTAAATACACAATCTAATTTTATATATATAATATATATATATATATATATATATATATATTCGATATTTTAGTGTCATTAATCATATCATTGTTTGTGTTATATTCTTATGAAACACCTTAGATAGTTGTATTTTGATAAAACTAAAAAAATATTTGAAAAAATTAAGCTTAAAAAACCCAAATTTTATTAATTTGATTTATAAATTTAAAAATCCAACACAAATAATTTAATTTAATATTTAAAAAACCAAACCAACACAATCATATACACCATACCATACCCCTAGAATTGATGATGGTGAAAAGAAACAATACACACTAGGTTAATCAAAAGTTTAACTTTGAACTTTGTGATCTCATAATTTTTTTCATTTAGAGCATTTAACATCTTTGTTTTTTATCTCATAATTTTTTTCATTTAGAGTATTTAATATCTTTGTTTGTAAAAAGGAATTATATACACAATTCTAGAATATTCTAAATTTGTTTTGACTTGTCTTAAATAATAATTAAGTTGGGATGATAAATTCTTAACATTTTCCATATATATAGTAAATCATGATACCTATAAATACATATCCCTCCTTACACAACAAAATACACATTTTTCTATCAACTTTGTTCTTCTCTATTTTTTAATTAACAAATTATTATTCAAATTCTCATGGCCAATATGGTTCATAAATTTTCTTTAATCTCCATTATTATGATATTTTTCATATTAATGTCTACAAATGAAACTTTTTCAGCAAGAACTCATGGTACAAAAATATTTTCAATTGAAAAAAACAATTGGAAAATTAGCAGTGGCAATATTGGTAATAATCACCGTGTTCTGAAAAGATCATTTCCACCATCCGGGCCGGGTCAAAGGGGTCACGGCTCAACTCCACCAGCCTCACTGTAAAAAGTTACAAACCTATCAATTAAAATTGAAATATTCGTAGAATGATGAAGGCTAAATTTATATTAATATCCATTGAAATACTGTGAGATTTAATTTTGATTTGTTGCGATTAATAAACCAGTATTTCATGAATTGATTGATATAATCTTTTTTCTTTTCATTTTTTGTTTTTGTTTTCATGAAGTGAAAAAAAAGGAGAAATATAGTCTATGAACCGTACATGTCTAATAATAAAAAAATAAGTGATGTCCATCGTATTGATATCTCACGTTAGCTGATAAATACATTTTCAATAAAGAAATAAATTAAGAAAATCTCATATTAATAATAATAATGGTAAAATTACTTTGATTTGATTTAATTGAAGACTTGAATAAATTAAGAAAATCTCATATTAATAATAATAATGGCAAAATTACTTTGATTTGACTTAATTGAAGACTTGATTATCAGTATAGTTATTCGAGAACCTTATAAAGATCGCCGCTCTAGTCCAGCATATCATAAAAAAACTTATATAAATATAACAACATAGAAGTATAAACAATACTGTAGATTACAAACTCAAATATGTAGAAGTAAAACAATTTTATCACTGTCAATCCGACTATACAATTTTACTGATCTCGTGTGCAATTCTAACCTAATCTAGTTAATTTTTTGTAACGGGCCCACGAGGTGCTAGGGCGAAAATCGAAGGAGGTTTTATCGTGAAATTCACCTACGGCAAACTTGATCACATCAGAACGGTAGCAAAATGTTAAGGATTCTATAAGTGAATAAAACTATATATTGCAACGTCTTTTAGGTTAAATTACTTAAGGAAGCAAAATTGTGAGGTCCACAAAAGTTGAATTTGCTTAGAGAAATCGAACTATAGCAGACAAGTAACAAATCTCATGTCAAAGTAGGAGCAAAAATAAAATTAGAAGGTATATAAGTGCGAGGGTACAAAATTAAAATATCAAGCACTTTTTTTGAGTTAAAATTCAAGAGAGCAAAATCTTGAAATTCAAAAATTTTGTGATGACTCAAAGTTGATCGAGTCAAAGCGGATAATACCTTGACTTTTGGGTTTGGACTAGTGACAATTCCTAATAAATTGAAATGTAACTAAAATGCAAAAAGTAAATAAAAAAGAAGAACAAAAGCATACTAGTATATATATATATATATATATTCGAATAGAGTCTGAAAAGGATGAAATCGCGATGATATGCAAATTAGAGAAGAGATATTAATGGCCTACTCCTGGGCTAGGAACAGACTTGAGAATTCTATTAATAGTGTGTGAGTGACCCTTCTTGCTAGGTGTAGAATTTGGGATTGTGCCCTTAGGAAGAGAAAGTTGATACAATAATCTCATGTCCTCTAAATTGGGATTTTTCTTCAATTCATGCAAGTTTAATACTAACTTTCTATTAGCTTGTGTTGTGGATGTAATAAAAGGGACAAATATCAATAGTAAGAACATGAAGAGGAAATTAGTAGTACTAGAAGCTTTTGAAAAATGCATTATTTGTATGTGATATTTGGTTTTGTCAAGGAAGTGGTGGAAAGGGTGTGCTATAAAGGAGAAAGAAGAAAAATGAGTAGTAGGGGGTGGGGGGGGGGGTGGTTGGGGGGTGGTGGTGGTAAAGGGGGACTAGTTTTGACGAGTGTTGATTGATTATAAATGTGTATAATTGTGACGCTCATAACAGAGGGTGAACTAACGAGAGTTGATCAAAGTAAAAAACTTATTAATTATAACTTGCAAGCTTCTAAAAAATGGGTACATGTCATACACCTTGGTCGAATCTCATATCAAAGTTGAAGAGAAAATTAAAGTTATAAGCATAACATAAATTCACATCATATACATAATTTTTAGGCTTAAATATGGCTATACCCAAAGTAAAAAATTGTGAGCTCTACGGAGAATTGATGATAAGTTACGAACTTTATAAACATCACATAAGTTCACATGATATGCACATTTTTTAGGCTTAATGATGATAGTAACCCGAAGTCAAAAATTGTGAGCTCTATGAAGAATTGATAATAAGTTTTTGGATTTGAACTTTGTGATCCATCACATAACTTTTTCTATTAGAGAGTATTATATATCTTTATTTTTAATCGGCATATTAGGTGTGAAATTCAGACTAAACATCGCGATTTTAGATATTAAATGATTTTCTTTTTTTGTAAAATAAAAGGGTATTAAGAGCAAGCGTGATGGCTACGGAGAAGAGGATTCAAGTTAGTTGGGCTACCTCAAATTCCAATGTTTTGGAAATAGTTGCCTTTTTTTATTAAAAAAATAAATTATTTTAATAGTCAAAAATACAATTTGAACTATTTATTATCATCTAAATATTAAAATATACTTCGAATATAACTAGATCAACTATCAATTATTTCATTTTTCAATTTAAATTATCACAATCTACATGATTATTAAGGCGATGTCTTTCACCTTCTATTTAATAAAAAGTAAAATAACGAGTAAAAGTGAACAGAGAGAGTTGTAGTGATGATGTTGTGGTCCACTAGGGTTCAATTTTTTTTTTATGTATATAATTTGAACCTAGTTATTATTTTATAATTTATTTTTATTTTTATTTTTAAAAAAAGAATTAAAAGTCAACCACAAACGTTAAATAAAGAAATAATTATCTTCTGAAATTTTAAAAACAAAAACAAGAATGACACGAAAGATTAAATACTCATATTGAAATAGAAAAAAGTATATAATATAATTGAGGATTGTTGTCACGTTAAGTGACAATCCATATGGCTTTATTATTATTTTGTGTTGTTTTATTTAATTAAATTCTCATATTCCCTAGACCATTTTGACAGTCCATTTATAACGATTTTATCATACTGTTGATTATTATCTTATACGTTTTCTAATTTTGTCTTTTTAGGCAACAAGGAAGACAATTATCTTTTTAGGTTTCATTGTTGTTTTGGATTAAAATTATGATTAATCTAAGTTCATGTCATACAAGACCTAATTAAGAGAAAAAAGCACTTTTTTTTAAGATTCTTTTTCATTTTCGGAACTCAAACTCAAGATCGATTAAGGGTGAGGTGATGTCAAGTTTTAAAATAACACATGGTATATATAGTCTACACCTAATATCATAAATTGGCCTAGGGATTGTTGTGACGAGTACAATATTTGAGCAATTATAAGAACTCCCCCCTCATTTTCGATTCAAAACCAAAATATCTGATTAAGGACGAGTACTGACACAATGTTGAGATTTAACATCATGTAGTAGTATAGTAATGTACGTCTAATAATCATAAATTGGTCTAGAATTGTTGTGACAAAGCACATTATTGCATTTGAATAATTATAAGAGCTTATATTTATAATTTACTACGTAGAAATGCTTCAAAATCTCCAAACAAAGTAATTCAAACTTATTTTGTTTGGTCATGGTGTCTTAAATGAGTTGAATTATGACATTGAAATTGAAAAACAAAATCCTAGAAAAAGTGAAGTTTTCTACGAAGAAATTGTACACTTGAACCCTTGAATCAATTCACCACTTCATATGTGTTTTGAAAATCATTATTATATGACAATTTAGAGAAAGGTGGGAGATGTGAGAGAGAAAGAGAAGGTAAGCTCCTTTGTTTATTCAGTGATTTCGAGTTTGAATTTTGAGAATGAAATCACCTTTAAAAGAGATAAGAGTCGTAGGTCGGATGCTAGATTCACAACACTAAGTTCTGCGTCCGCTATCCTCTTGACGCTAGAGGAGTTTTAAGGTATGTATGACCCTCATTTTAAAGCTAGCTAGGTTAAACTGTTAGGGAGAACACACTTTAATTTACTTGATTATTCTTCGACACGTCCCCTCATTCACATATTGGTTGTTCTAATTCTTTTCTTACTAGGAGTAGGGGATTAAAAGGTGGGGAATCGAATTGGTACCTTACCAATAAGGTGATAGTTCAAGTAGCCAACCAACTGAACTACTAAATTTCCATGGTATAAGAGTGTGACACCATGTGTGTAAGTCTATTTAAGTTAACAGAGTTTTGGGAAACATATATAGTTTGTTATTTGCCTTTCTCGATTATATTGAGACAACATAAAAGAAGATACACATGTTAGATATATTTGTTGATAATCAGGGTTAGATATATTTGTTGATAATCAGGCTACCCTCGGATTCTTCCCTATTGATATTAATGAGGTGGGCGGGAAGGATAGTGCCTAATATACGTGGATACATATATTTCCCTCGTATCTAACCATTCTGAGTTGATACTCACAAGTGAACAAAGAGGTGGATCATCTGATCTTGAAATATGTCATTTTAGTTATTTAGATCTTTCTATCTCTATTCGTTTTGTCAGGTATCTAAATAATACGATTTTGAGGAATTTGCTTTTAACATTCATTCTACTGGACCAAAAAGAGGCCTTCCTGTGCTAGTTGTCAGTTTGATCATCCAAGCGTTGAAACCACTCATTTTAGAGTCATGAACAAAGCAAGTGTGGAGGGGAAATTGTGAGATTTATTGAAACCAACCAGTATTCCTAAACAGAATCATGCAGAAATCAAGTGCTAAAACAAAATTAAAAAAACAACAATGCTTACATGAATCTAACAATTCAGTAAACATTTGCAGCAAATAAGAGATTCCGAGACGTTTCTCAGCATGCAAGAAGTTGAATCATGATCTTCTGTAGCATCCCTACAACATCTTTCATGTTTGTCCTTGTTGCCGGAGATTCAGCACAACAATCTAATGCCACTTTCATGATTGATGCCACAACATCTAGCTTCTTCTGTAAGCGATGATCCATTGGTGTTACCAAATTGGCATCTACAACGTTCATTACTGCCTCTGGGAGTGAATAACTCACCCATTGCTTCAAGCTAAGATCTCCCTCAAACTCATTAGGCTTTCTCCTAGTAAACGTCTCCAGCAACATGATCCCGTAACTATAGACATCACATTTTATTGACACCAGTCCATCCAGTCCATACTCTACAGTCAAACAATTAATTAAAAGATGCAATATACTTTCTTGATTTGGAAAAAGAAAGGCGAAAAATCAATGCTCAAATTAGCAATAACAAAGAGACGTACCCGGTGCTATATAACCAAATGTTGCCAAGGTTTTTGTGTATAAATCACTCTCATCTTCACCAAGCAGTTTTGAAATCCCAAAGTCGCTTAGGTGGGCAACCATATCCTCATCCAGCAAGACGTTACTAGGCTTCAGGTCACAATGAATCACCGGAGAGGAGCATCCATGATGAAGATATTCCAACGCGCATGCTACATCTATCATAATGCTTAGTCTCTGCCTAATGTCTAGGAAGTAGTTGTGGGAATACAAATACTTGTCAAGACTTCCATTAGGCATATACTCGAGCACTAAAGCCTTAAAATCAAGGTTGGAACAACTAGTGATGACTTTCACAAGATTCCTATGGCGAAGGCTACGCAAAACTTCACATTCTGTATCAAAACTCTTGAATGCCGCTTCCAGTTGCAGATTGAACACTTTAACTGCAATATGAGTTCCACATCTGAGAATGCCTTTGTAAACAGAGCCAAAACTTCCAGAGCCAATCAGATTACTCTCGCTAAGCGAATCAGTAGCGTGGAGCAGTTCGTAGTATGAAATTCTTTCTCTTTTTACGGTAGGCAATGAATCAGTTAGCTGAGGAGATCTTTTACCTCTTCTATACCTTATCCATACAAACACAAGGGTAATAGGAACAAATACAAGTGCTATTCCAAGCACAAGAAGTAGCAGTAGCAGTTTGTTCCTATTTGATCTATGCATTGATGATGTGGGGCATGGTGTGACATTAAATCTTGACAAACCACACAATGCTTCATTGTTGATGAAAAACAGACTTGAGAGGTTCTTGAAAGGACCCCCCGAGGGTATGTCACCATACAATTTGTTGAGAGAAACATTGAAATACTTGAGGTATTGAAGTTTCTCCAAAGACATAGGAATGATTCCTGATATATTATTATGAGAAAGGTCTAGGAATTCCAAGCCTACCATGTTGCTGATTGAGTCAGGTATAGATCCTTGCAACTTGTTGTGTCTCAAAGAAAGGATCTCCAGATTTTGCAATTCTCCAATTTCTGTAGGAATTCCATTTGTGAATTGATTCATTGACAGATCTATCAGTGTCGCAGCCTTTAGATTTCCAATTTCTGGAGGTAAAGAACCAACCATGTTGTTTGATGACAAGTCAAGAACCATTAGATCTTTAAGATTCCCTAAGCTTGTTGGTATATTGAAACTCAATTTATTGGAAGCAAGATATATCCATCTAAGGGAAGTAACATTCCCTAAACAGTTAGGAATAGATCCTGAAAGTTGATTTTGTCCCAAGTAAATTGCACCCAAATGCTGCAATTTACAAATGTGATCTCCAATAAATCCTGTAAGTTTGTTGTTACTCAAGTTGAAGCGCTGAAGGTTTCTCAAGTTGCCAATTGATGTAGGAATTGATCCAATGAAGTTATTATCAGAAAGCACAAGGTCTAGCAAGCTGCTTAAGTTTCCAACTTCATTTGGAATCTTTCCTTCGATGTTGCTATCACTGGCATAAAAATGTACAAGAGATTTGGAGAAGTTCCCCATGGAGACAGGAAGGATGGCATTTAGAGGGTTCATAGATAGATCAAGATATGTTAAATTTATGCAGTTGGTTAAGGAAGTGAGGAAGCTTAAAAATGAATCATCACTGCTTAAATTGTTTCCCCACAAGTTTAGGAAGCTTAGATGAGTCAAATATCCAAGAGAAGTGGGAATGAATCCTGTGAGTTTGTTATGTGAAAGATCTAGTCTAGTAAGTTTGGAACAATTGGAGATAGAATGAGGTATAGTCCCAACAAGATTGGTTAAGTCACTCATATAAATCTGTTCAATGTTGGGTAAGACAGAACCTATGTTTGGTGGGATGGTTCCTGATAGATTATTGAATGAAAGACCCATTAGTCTCATCCCTGATATGTTGAAGATCTCCATTGGAAGCGAACCACTAAAACTATTAAACCCAAGACTAAGAAACTCCAAAAGCTCAACGATTTCTTGATCTCTTTGGGTATTTCACCTGGTACCACATGAATGAATTTTAGCTAGCTACTTCATTAATACAGATTGCTATATTATCACTTTGAATACGTACCAGTAACCTATTTTCGTTAAGATATAAAACTTGCAACTTGGTTAAGTTGCCAATCTCCCGTGGTAAGGATCCCTTGAGATTGTTCCTCCATAGTGAAACAGTTTCCAACGATGAGATATTGAATAGGGAGATCGGGATAGAGCCGCTAATCTGGTTTGCCTCCATGTGTAATTCCACCAAATTAACAAGATTTCCGATTTCTTGTGGAATAATCCCTGCATTTATTTTGATGTGCGATAAAAAAGATGTGAGGTGATTAGATACAATAGTACAATTTCACTCATAAGATAAAACATACCTGTGAAATGGTTGTTTCCAAGATACAATTCCTGCAAGTTACTCAATCTTCCAATTTCACTATGTATTCGTCCATCAAAATGATTATATGATAAAGACAATAGTTGAAGTTGTGAACAATTTGACAAGCTTTTAGGCAGATGGCCACGAAGCTCGTTCATTGGTAGATGAAGCCTTTTGAGTATTGGAAGACCATTGCATAAACCATTTGGAAGATTTCCTGATAAGCTATTGTTTGAAAATGCAATGACTTCAATTCTAGAAATGTTGAATATTGTGAATGGTATAGAACCCGTAAGCTGATTATGTTGCATGAACAAGTATTTCAGGTTGTGAAGATTGCCAATCTCTTCCGGGATGTTTCCTTCAAGTAAATTGGAAGATATGTTTAAAGTCTCCAATCTGGAGGCATTCGAGAGTGACGGGGGAACGGAACCAGTGAAACGATTATTTCCAAGATTTAAAACTTGAAGTTGGTCTAAAAACCCAAACCAACAAGGAAACTCCCCACTGAAGCTGTTCAAAGTTAAATCAACAAACTTAAGCCGACGCAAGTTTGCCATTTCTTGAGGCAAATATCCATGGAAATGGTTCCTTCTCAAGTCAAGAGAAACAAGAAATGTGAGGTTTCCAAATTCCCGGGGAATCATACCTGTAAGAGTCATGCTGGAAAGATTCAACGACTTCACTCGCTGGTAACGAGAGTCACAGGTTACTCCTACCCAATCACAAACAGAAATATTGAGAGACCAACTCTCATCCAAGTAATGAAAGGGGTCGGAACTAATTTGGGATTTCAGAGATAGAAGAGTCCATTGATCCGTCGAAACAGTAGTGGCTGAACAACGCATAACATATTGAAGCAACAAGAGAAAAAAGGTAAATCTTTTCTCCATAATTGCATATAAGTTAGTTAGAAAATTGAATGGCTAGCTAGTAACTTATGGTTTTTGAGACTTTATTCTATCATCTCAATATTGTTCCCCAATTCAATTATGTGGGTTCTAAGAACTTGACAAATTGAAAAATAATATCAAATCTTGCAAACCGTGATTGTAGTGTTAACATGTGTGTGCCACAAATGTGTGTTTTGCCTGTGTGGCCTCATCGATCAAGAATTCAACTTTGTGTCTCACATTGTTGAAAATGAGAATGCAATAGTCCTTGAGATTAAACAAAAAAATAATATGAGTAGTTTATCACAATATCCAATATTAATCGATGCAGAGTGTTCTTCATTCATTTTCATTGTTCTTTGTGTTGGTTGTCTTGATGTTATATGTCTTCTTAGTGTTTCCCATGTAAAACATTTATTATGTTACCATGCCTATTTGTATTTGTATAGTTAATTCCTCCAAAAATTTACAAATAATCATTCTTCTTCAAGATTTTCAAAATTTGGTTTTAGTTTTTTTTAGAGGAACAATGACATTTATAGCACCAAATAACATTTCTGAAAACAGAATCATGAGCAGATCAAGTGCTGAAACAAAACAAAACAAAAAAAACAATATCTTTCCATAAAACAAACAAGTCATCAATTTGGAACAAGAGATTCCGAGAACATTGATCAGCATGCAAGAAGTTGAATCTTGATCTTCTGTAGCATCCCTACAACATCTTTCATGTTTGTCCTTCTTGTCGGAGATTCAGCACAACAATCTAATGCCACTTTCATGATTGATGCCACAACATCTAGCTTCTTCTGTAAGCGATGATCCATTGGTGTTACCAAATTGGCATCTACAACGTTCATTACTGCCTCTGGGAGTGAATAACTCACCCATTGCTTCAAGCTAAGATCTCCCTCCAACTCATTAGGCTTTCTCCTAGTAAACGTCTCCAGCAACATGATCCCGTAACTATAGACATCACATTTTATTGACACCAGTCCATCCAGTCCATACTCTACAGTCAAAAAAGATGCAATATACTTTCTTGATTTGGAAAAAGAAAGACGAAAAATCAATGCTCAAATTAGCAAAAACAAAGAGACGTACCCGGTGCAATATAACCAAATGTTGTTAAGGTTTTTGTGTATAAATCACTCTCATCTTCACCAAGCAGTTTTGAAATCCCAAAGTCGCTTAGGTGGGCAACCATATCCTCATCCAGCAATACGTTACTAGGCTTCAGGTCACAATGAATCACCGGAGAGGAGCATCCATGATGAAGATATTCCAACGCGCATGCTACAATCTATCATAATGCTAAGTCTCTGCCAATGTCTAGGAAGTATTGTGGAATACAAATACTTGTCAAGGCTTCCATTAGGCATATACTCGAGCACTAAAGCCTTAAAATCGAGGTTGGAACAACTAGTGATGACTTTTACGAGATTCCTATGGCGAAGGCTGCGCAAAACTTCACATTCTGTAAAAAAACAAACTCTTGAATGCCGCTTCCAGTTGGCAGATTGAACACTTTAACTGCAATATGAGTTTCCACTTCTGAGAATGCCTTTTAAACAGAGCCAAAACTTCCAGAACCAATCAGATTACTCTCGCTAAGCGACTCAGTTGCTTGGAGCAGTTCATAATATGAAATTCTTTCTGTTGTTGCCATAGACAATGAATCAGCTTGTTGAGAATCTCTTTTACCTCTTCTATACTTTATCCATAGGAACACAATGGTAATAAGAACAAATACAAGTGCTATTCCCAGCACAAAAAGTAGCAGTAGCAGTTTGTTCCTATTTGATCTATGCGTTGATGATGTGGGGCATGATGGGACATTAAACCTTGACAAACCACATAATGCTTCATTGTTGATGAAAAACAGACTGGAGAGGTTCTTGAAAGGACCCCCCAAGGGTATTTCACCATGTAATTTGTTGTGAGAAACATTGAAATACTTGAGGTATTGAAGTTTCTCCAAAGACATAGGAATGATTCCTGATATATTATTATGAGAAAGGTCTAGGAATTCCAAGCCTACCATGTTGCTGATTGAGTCAGGCATAGATCCTTGCAACTTGTTGTGTCTCAAAGAAAGGATCTCCAGATTTTGCAATTCTCCAATTTCTGTAGGAATTCCATTTGTGAATTGATTCATTGACAGATCTATCAGTGTCGCAGCCTTGAGATTTCCAATTTCTGGAGGTAAAGAACCAACCATGTTGTTTGATGACAAGTCAAGAACCATTAGATCTTTAAGATTCCCTAAGCTTGTTGGTATATTGAAACTCAATTTATTGGAAGCAAGATATATCCATCTAAGGGAAGTAACATTCCCTAAACAATTAGGAAGAGATCCTGAAAGTTGATTTTGTCCCATGTAAATTTCACCCAAATGCTGCAATTTACAAATGTGATCTCCAATAAATCCTGTAAGTTTGTTGTTACTCAAGTTGAAGCGCTGAATGTTTCTCAAGTTGCCAATTGATGTAGGAATTGATCCAATGAAGTTATTATCAGAAAGATGAAGGTCTAACAAGCTGCTTAAGTTTCCAACTTCATTTGGAATCTTTCCTTTGATGTTGCATTCACTGGCATAAAAATGTACAAGAGATTTGGAGAAGTTCCCCATGGAGACAGGAAGGATGGCATTTAGAGGGTTCATAGATAGAATAAGATATGTTAAATTTTTGCAATTGGTTAAGGAAGTCAAGAAGCTTAATGAGGAGTCGATGGTTAAATTATTTTGCAACAAGTTAAGGAAGCGTAGATGAGTCAGATATCCAAGAGAATTGGGTATTAAGCCACTGAGTTTGTTATCTGAAAGTTCTAGATTAGTCAGCTTTGAACAATTGGAGATAGAATGAGGAATAGTCCCAACAAGATTGGTGTCACTCATATAAAGCTCTTCGATGTTGGGTAAGGTAGAACCTATGTTTGGTGGTAGAGTTCCTGATAGATTAATGAATGAAAGACCCATTACTCTCATCCCTGATATGTTGAAGATCTCCATTGGAAGTGAACCACTAAAACTATTAAACCCAAGACTAAGAAACTCCAACTCAACGAGATTCCTGATCTCTTTGGGTATTTCACCTGGTAACACATGAATGAATTTAGCTAGCTAGTTCATTAATACAGATTGCTATATTATCACTTTCAATACGTACCAGTAAACCTATTTTCGTGAAGACGTAAAATCTGCATCTTGGTTAAGTTGCCAATCTCCCGTGGTAAGGATCCCTTGAGATTGTTCCTCCATAGTGAAACAGTTTCCAACGATGAGATATTGAATAGGGAGATCGGGATAGAGCCGCTAATCTGGTTTGCCTCCATGTGTAATTCCACCAAATTAACAAGATTTCCGATTTCTTGTGGAATAATCCCTGCATTTATTTTGATGTGCGATAAAAAAGATGTGAGGTGATTAGATACAATAGTACAATTTCACTCATAAGATAAAACATACCTGTGAAATGGTTGTTTCGAAGATACAATTCCTGCAAGTTACTCAATCTTCCAATTTCACTAGGTATTCGTCCATCAAAATCATTTTCGAATAGAGACAATATTTGAAGTTGTGAACAATTTGACAAGCTTTTAGGCAGATGGCCACGAAGTTTGTTTGTGTATAGATAAAGCTCATTGAGCATTGGGAGACTATTACATAAACCATTAGGAAGATTTCCTGATAAGCTATTGTTTGGAAATGAAATGACTTCAATTCTAGAAATATTGAATAGGGAGATCGGGATAGAGCCGCTAATCTGGTTATTCTCCACGGTTAACTTCACCAAATTAACAAGATTTCCTATTTCTTGTGGAATAATCCCTGCATTTATTTTGACGTGCGATAAAAAAGATGTGAGGTGATTAGATACAATAATACAATTTCACTCATAAGATAAAACATACCTGTGAAATGGTTTCCTCCAAGATACAATCCCTGCAAGTTACTCAATCTTCCAATTTCACTATGTATTCGTCCATCAAAATCATTAGATGCTAAAGATAATACTTGTAGTTGTGAACAATTTGACAAGCTTGTAGGCAGATGGCCACGAAGCTCGTTCATTGATAGATGAAGCCTTTTGAGTATTGGAAGACCATTGCATAAACCATTAGGAAGATTTCCTGATAAGCTATTGTTTGAAAATACAATGAGTTCAATTCTAGAAATATTGAATATTGTGAATGGTATAGAACCCGTAAGCTGATTATGTTCCATGGACAACACATTCAGGTTGTGAAGATTGCCAATCTCTTCCGGGATGTTTCCTTCCAGTAAATTGGAAGATATGTTTAAAGTCTCCAATCTGGAGGCATTCGAGAGTGACGAGGGAACGGAACCAGTGAAACGATTATTTCCAAGATTTAAAACTTGAAGTTGGTCTAAAAACCCAAACCAACAAGGAAACTCCCCACTGAAGCTGTTCACACTTAAATGAACAAACTTAAGCCGACGCAAATTTGCCATTTCTTGAGGCAAATATCCATGGAAATGGTTCCTTCTCAAGTCAAGAGAAACAAGAAATGTGAGGTTTCCAAATTCCCGGGGAATCATCCCTGTAAGAGTCATGCTGGAAAGATTCAACGACTTCACTCGCTGGTAACGATAGTCACAGGTTACTCCTATCCAATCACAAACAGAAATATTGAGAGACCAACTCTCATCCAAGTAATGAAAGGGGTCGGAAATAATTTGGGATTTCAGAGATAGAAGAGTCGATTGATCCGTCAAAATAGTCGTGGATGAACAAGGCATAACATATTGAAGCAACAAGAATAGCAATGTGAACAGAAAAGATGTCAAAGCTCTCTCCATAGGTAAAAATATTACTAGTAGGAAAATGGTATTACTAGTAACATATCAGCTTTAATGCAACTAAATTAGTGTTTTCAATGAAACAAAAAAAAAAATGTGTCTTTCATTGTTTGTTGTGTTTTTGGTATCCAAAGTGTTGAAAACCACTCATTTTAAAATCAATAGATAAAGGCATAAAATTGACTCATATCATCAATATGGTAGACCAATAATAATTGCTTAAATTATTCGCTGGACGGATATATCTTATCTGTTCACAAAATTTTATAATTATCTTCTTGAATATTTAAGCTAGACTGAAGAATTCATGATTTATATATGTTTGAGAAAATGCGAATATCTCTCTCCATGGGACATATAGTGGAAAAGGACCTATCAAATTTCTCAACGTAGTATATCTCATTGTTATTCTTTTAACATATTTTTTACCTATGGTTTATTTATGCATCATTTCTTAATTACCTTTTTCTCAAGTGTCTTCTATGTTTTTGTCCTCCATTTTTTTTAAAAAAAAAGTTCTCAAGAATACTCTTTTTCTAATATCTTGTAACTTTCAATTTTCTTATGTTTGGTTGGATTAAATATTTTAAAAAAATATTTTTTAACTCAATTCATTTTTTTTCAAATTTAAGAAAAATGACTTTCTTTTAAAACTTAAAAAAAACATTTTCCAAAAATTCTCTTCCAACTTCATATTACAATTTATTTTGTTCTTACCCTCAAATCAGAACCCAAGAAAAAAAAAATGAAAGCTTATTTTTAAAAAATATTTTCAACTTCAATTTTTTTACCTCACTCTCACCCCTACACCAGCCCCCTGCCACCCCCTCCTATCAATTGTTTTCATAAAAAAATATATATGATTCTTAAAATTTTGGTTAATAATTAAAATTTCATGTCACTAAATTTTAATGAAAAAATTTAATTAAATAAGTTGAGTGACTTTATGTGCAAAGAAGTCATAGTTGAGTGACTGTTGAGTTGAAAATGAAAGTTGAGTGACTTTCTGTGCAAATAAATCATAGTTTAGTGACTATTGAGTTGAAAATGAAAGTTAAATGACTTTTTGTGCAAAGAAATCATAATTTAGTGACTTTTGAGTTGAAAATGAAAGTTGAGAGACTTTCTGTGAAAACAATTGATCGTTTAGTATCCGAAACACATCAATTTTTAAGGATAATACATAAATGTGTTTTTTAACTTAGCATCAGTTGGGCATCTACGCCCTTCAATTTCGAATGTGCACAAATACACATTTAAACTAGTATAACACTGAACAAATAAACATTTGTCCTATGTGACATAATACACATAGAATGTAATGTATGATGTAATTTTATGTGTATGTACTTGTTTAACATTATACAAGTTTAAATAATTTATTTATACACATTAAATATTGAAGGATATAAATGTTTGTTAAAATTAAATTAAAGTGTAAATTTATGTATTATTATAATGATTAAAATAAATGACATATATGTTATAGTTTTTGGACGACAAGACACGAATGTTAAAAAAAGTATTACGAATGATATTATTTACCATAGTATATATATATTTTTCCCTTTATAAAAAATTCAAGAGGAACACTTTGAATTATTTTTCAACGGCAATAGCTGAAATGTGATTATTTGTTGATTTTAGCAAATGATTTTATTGTTTGAAGCACTCAGTCAGGTCTCAGGTATGAAATCTATCCATTGTTTTCAAGACACTGATAAAGCAATTAATATATGAATGTGTAACTTACTGCATGATTTATTATGTTACCATGCCTATTTGTATTTGTATAGTTTATTCCTCCAAAAATTTACAAAATAATCATTCTGCTTCAAGATTTTCAACAATTTGGTATCAGTTTTTTCAGAGGAAACAATGACATTTATAGCAACCAAATAACATTTCTGAAAACAGAATCATGAACAGATCAAGTGCTAAAACAAAACAAAACAAAAAAAGTAATATGTTTCCATAAAACAAACAAGTCATCAATTTGGAACAAGAGATTCCGACAACATTGATCAGCATGCAAGAAGTTGAATCTTGATCTTCTGTAGCATCCCTACAACATCTTTCATGTTTGTCCTTCTTGCCGGAGATTCAGCACAACAATCTAATGCCACTTTCATGATTGATGACACGACGTCTAGCTTCTTCTGTAAGCGATGATCCATTGGTGTTATCAAGTTGCCATCTACAACATCCATTACTGCCTCTGGGAATGAATAACTCACCCATTGCTTCAAGCTAAGATCTCCCTCAAACTCATTAGGCTTTCTCCTAGAAAACGTCTCTAGCAACATGATCCCGTAACTATACACATCACATTTTATAGACACCAATCCATCCAGTCCATACTCTATAAACAAACAATTCAATTGAAGATTTAACGTAAATTCTTGCTGCAAAAGAAGAAGAAAGGAAAAATTAGCAATAACAAAGAGACGTACCTGGTGCTATATAACCCAATGTTGCCAAGGTCTTTGTGTATAGATCACTCTCATCTTCACCAAGCAATTTTGAAATACCAAAGTCACTTAGGTGGGCAACCATATCCTCATCCAGCAAGACGTTACTAGGCTTCAGGTCACAATGAATCACGGGTAACGAGCACCCATGGTGGAGATATTCCAACGCACATGCCACATCTATCATAATGCTTAGTCTCTGCCTAATGTCTAGAAAGTAGTTGTGGGAATACAAATACTTGTCAAGACTTCCATTAGGCATATACTCGAGCACTAAAGCCTTAAAATCAAGGTTTGAACAACTAGTGATGACTTTCACAAGATTCCTATGGCGAAGGCTGCGTAAAACTTCACATTCGGTATCAAAACTCGTGAATGCCGCTTCCAGTTGCAGATTGAACACTTTAACTGCAATATGAGTTCCACTTCTGAGAATGCCTTTGTAAACAGAGCCAAAACTTCCAGAACCAATCAGATAACTCTCGCTAAGGGAATCAGTAGCTTGGAGCAGTTCATAGTATGAAATTCTTTCTCTTTTTACGGTAGGCAATGAATCAGTTCGCTGAGGAGATCTTTTAACTCTTCTATACCTTATCCATATAAACACAAGGGTAATAGGAACAAATACAAGTGCAATTCCCAGCATAAGAGATAGAACAAGAATTTTTTTCCTATTTAACCTATGCTTTGATGAAGTGGGGCATGGAGGGACGCTAAATCTTGAAGAACCACACAATGCTTCATTGTTGATGAAAAACAGACTGGAGAGGTTCTTGAAAGGACCCCCCGAGGGTATTTTACCATACAATTTGTTGTGAGAAACATTGAAATACTTGAGGTATTGAAGTTTCTCCAAAGTCATAGGAATGATTCCTGATATATTATTATGAGAAATGTCTAGGAATTCCAAGCCTACCATGTTGCTGATTGAGTCAGGTATAGATCCTTGCAACTTGTTGTGTCTCAAAGAAAGGATCTCCAGATTTTGCAATTCTCCAATTTCTGTAGGAATTCCATTTGTGAATTGATTCATTGACAGATCTATCAGTGTCGCAGCCTTTAGATTTCCAATTTCTGGAGGTAAAGAACCAACCATGTTGTTTGATGACAAGTCAAGAACCATTAGATCTTTAAGATTCCCTAAGCTTGTTGGTATATTGAAACTCAATCTATTGGAATCAAGATATATCAATCTAAGGGAAGTAACATTCCCTAAACAATTAGGAAGAGATCCTGAAAGTTGATTTTGTCCCATGTAAATTTCACCCAAATGCTGCAATTTACAAATGTGATCTCCAATAAATCCTGTAAGTTTGTTGTTACTCAAGTTGAAGCGCTGAATGTTTCTCAAGTTGCCAATTGATGTAGGAATTGATCCAATGAAGTTATTATCAGAAAGATGAAGGTCTAACAAGCTGCTTAAGTTTCCAACTTCATTTGGAATATTTCCTTTGATGTTGCATTCACTGGCATAAAAATGTACAAGAGATTTGGAGAAGTTCCCCATGGAGACAGGAAGGATGGCATTTAGAGGGTTCATAGATAGAATAAGATATGTTAAATTTCTGCAATTGGTTAAGGAAGTGAGGAAGCTTAAAAATGAATCATCACTGCTTAAATTGTTTCCCCACAAGTTTAGGAAGCTTAGATGAGTCAAATATCCAAGAGAAGTGGGAATGAATCCTGTGAGTTTGTTTTGTGAAAGATCTAGTCTAGTAAGTTTGGAACAATTGGAGATAGAATGAGGAATAGTCCCAACAAGATTGGTTAAGTCACTCATATAAAGCTCTTCGATGTTGGGTAAGGTAGAACCTATGTTTGGTGGTAGAGTTCCTGATAGATTATTGAATGAAAGACCCATTACTCTCATCCCTGATATGTTGAAGATCTCCATTGGAAGTGAACCACTAAAACTATTAAACCCAAGACTAAGAAACTCCAACTCAACGAGATTTCTGATCTCTTTGGGTATTTCACCTGGTAACACATGAATGAATTTAGCTAGCTAGTTCATTAATACAGATTGCTATATTATCACTTTAAATACGTACCAGTAAACCTATTTTCTTTAAGATGTAAAATCTGCAACTTGGTTAAGTTGCCAATCTTCCGTGGTAAGGATCCCTTGAGATTGTTCCTCCATAGTGAAACAGTTTCCAACGATGAGATATTGAATAGGGAGATCGGGATAGAGCCGCTAATCTGGTTTGCCTCCATGTATAATTCCACCAAATTAACAAGATTTCCTATTTCTTGTGGAATAATCCCTGCATTTATTTTGATGTGCGATAAAAAAGATGTGAGGTGATTAGATACAATAGTACAATTTCACTCATAAGATAAAACATACCTGTGAAATGGTTGTTTCGAAGATACAATTCCTGCAAGTTACTCAATCTTCCAATTTCACTATGTATTCGTCCATCAAAATGATTATATGATAAAGACAATATTTGAAGTTGTGAACAATTTGACAAGCTTTTAGGCAGATGGCCACGAAGCTCGTTCATTGGTAGATGAAGCCTTTTGAGTATTGGAAGACCATTGCATAAACCATTTGGAAGATTTCCTGATAAGCTATTGTTTGAAAATGCAATGACTTCAATTCTAGAAATGTTGAATATTGTGAATGGTATAGAACCCGTAAGCTGATTATGTTGCATGGACAACACATTCAGGTTGTGAAGATTGCCAATCTCTTCCGGGATGTTTCCTTCAAGTAAATTGGAAGATATGTTTAAAGTCTCCAATCTGGAGGCATTCGAGAGTGACGGGGGAACGGAACCAGTGAAACTATTATTTCCAAGATTTAAAACTTGAAGTTGGTCTAAAAACCCAAACCAACAAGGAAACTCCCCACTGAAGCTGTTCAAAGTTAAATCAACAAACTTAAGCCGACGCAAGTTTGCCATTTCTTGAGGCAAATATCCATGGAAATGGTTCCTTCTCAGTCAAGAGAAACAAGAATGTGAGGTTTCCAAATTCCCGGGGAATCATGCCTGTAAGAGTCATGCTGGAAAGATTCAACGACTTCACTCGCTGGTAACGAGAGTCACAGGTTACTCCTACCCAATCACAAACAGAAATATTGAGAGACCAACTCTCATCCAAGTAATGAAAGGGGTCGGAACTAATTTGGGATTTCAGAGATAGAAGAGTCCATTGATCCGTCGAAACAGTAGTGGCTGAACAAGGCATAACATATTGAAGCAACAAGAGAAAACAGGTAAATCTTTTCTCCATAATTGCATATAAGTTAGTTAGAAAATTGAATGGCTAGCTAGTATCTTATGGTTTTTGAGACTTTATTCTATCATCTCAATATTGTTCCCCAATTCAATTATGTGGGTCCTAAGAACTTGACAAATTGAAAAATAATATCAAATCTTGCAAACCGTGATTGTAGTGTTAACATGTGTGTGCCACAAATGTGTGTTTTGCCTGTGTGGCCTCATTGATCAAGAATTCAACTTTGTGACATTCACATGGTATGTGTCTCACATTGTTGAAAATGAGAATGCAATAGTCCTTGAGTTTAAACAAAAAAATAATATGAGTAGTTTATCACAATATCCAATATTAATCGATGCAGAGTGTTCTTCATTCATTTTCATTGTTCTTTGTGTTGGTTGTCTTGATGTTATTGTTGGGTTTTAGCAAGTGTGAATGGAAAAGAAAAGAGAGAATATCAAAAGTGAGAGAACTAATTTGGAGGAAAAATGAAAAGTCATTTGCAAAGTGTAAATGAAAAGTCATTTCTTTGGATTTGGATTTGGATTTGGCAAATGATGTGATTGATAAATTTTTTGGACAAAATTTATTAATCAATTTTTGTTAAATCAAATAAATCCTGTTAATATTATCTCTTATAAATTTGCGGGTAACGGTAACATTCCGAAAAGTTGTTACTTTTCGAAAGTCGTTACTTTTCAAAAAGTAGTTATTTTCCTAACAGACACAATTTTTCGAAAAGTTGTTATTTTTTTCCAAAAGACACAACTTTCTGGATAAAATGGGTCTGAACAGATTTCACTGAACAGACATGTTCCTTGCTGAAAATGTCTATAAAAGGAAGTCATTTTTTGATTTTTCAAACACTGAAAATTTTCTTTCTCTGCATTTATTTTTCTCTCAAATAAAATCAAAGTGTCGATCGACTGAGTCTGTGTGACTTGTTGCTGTTCTTCAGTTCGTTGAAGTTAAAGAAGTTTGAGGTACCGCTATTTCTTTAACAGGTTTAATCCGTTTTATCTTGGGAGAAATTAATCCATAACCTTGGGTACAGTGAGGGGATTAAATTTCTTAAGGACACACAGTAGTTTCTGTGGACTCGGATTAATTCTTGTATTTTAAATTTTTTCTGCTTCATCTTGTTTCTGTTTCTGTTCATTAACTTTATAAATACAAGTTATTGTAAGAATAACAATCTTAAGAAATTTAACAGTTTCTGTATTTTAGGTTTCTGGAGATTAAAACCTTTATGGTTTTCTACTCTGCTTGAATTTTTAAAATTCATTCGATTAACGATTAAAAGAACATAAAAACTTTATCGTTAAATCAGAAACAGTTTGTGTAAAGATTTGTTCTTTACTGTTAGTATTTTAAATACTTAATTTATCTGCCATTTGTGACAGAAAAAAAAAACTAATTCAAGTCAAACAAATGCTGGAACAGTAAGTGCTGCAACAACAACGGTTGCACATAATCGTTCAAATGCTGCCTTAGCACCGGCTGAGAAATCTGCAAAGCTTTCTGGAGTCGACTTTAAGAGATGGCAGCAAAAGATGTTCTTCTATCTCACTACGTTGAGTCTGCAGAAGTTCATCAATGAGAATGTTCCTGTTATGTCAGATGAAACTCCGGCTGATAAACGATTCTTGGTAACAGAAGCATGGACACACTCAGATTTTTTGTGTAAAAATTATATTTTGAGTGGTCTGCAAGATGATCTGTACAATGTGTACAGCAATGCCAAAACCTCAAAAGAACTCTGGGATGCTTTAGAAAAGAAGTACAAAACAGAAGATGCCGGAATGAAGAAATTCAATGTGGCAAAATTTCTGGACTATAAGATGATAGACAGTAAGACTGTCGTCACCCAAGTTCAAGAATTGCAGGTCATAATCCATAATCTCCTTGCAGAAGGTATAAATTTATTTAATGCCTATGTTAGAAATATTAAGTTTTCCCTTAATACTCACATAACCTTTAATGTAGGATTGATTGTGAATGATGCTTTTCAAGTGGCTGCAATTATTGAAAAGTTGCCTCCATTGTGGAAGGACTTTAAAAACTACTTGAAACACAAACGCAAGGAGATGACTGTTGAAGATCTCATAGTAAGGTTGAGAATCGAAGAGGATAATAAGGCTGCAGAAAAGAGGTCACGTGGTAATTCAGCAATATCTGGAGTAAATTTTGTTGAAGAAGATTCCACAAAATTAAAGAAAAGAAAGAAAGCATCTGGTCCAAAAAGCAATCCTCCTAAGAAGAAATTCAATGGAAACTGCTTTAATTGTGGTAAACATGGTCATAGGGCTAATGAATGCCGGGGTCCTAAGAAGGACAAGAAAAAGAAAGATCAAGCAAACTTGGCTGAATCCAAAGGAGAAATGGATGATCTCTGTGCAATGCTTTCAGAATGTAACTTGGTTAGAAATCCAAGAGAATGGTGGATAGATTCTGGTGCCTCATGCCATGTTTGTGCCAACAAAGAATTATTTTCATCATATACTCCAGCACTTACAGATGAAAAACTGTTTATGGCAAACTCCGCTGTTGCAAAGGTGAAAGGAACTGGCAAAGTCCTATTAAAGATGACATCAGGCAAGGTGGTGACTTTGAATAGGGTCTCATATGTTCCAGAATTGAGAAAGAATTTAGTTTCAATTCCAGTTCTGACCAAGAATGTATTTAAATGTGTATTGTTTCTGATAAAGTAGTAGTAAGCAAAAATGATATGTATGTAGGAAAAGGCTACCTTAGTGATGGCCTTTTCAAACTCAATGTAAGTGCAGTTGATATGAATAAAGATTTTGCTTCTTCTTACTTGCTTGAGTCTAAATGTTTATGGCATGAACGTTTGGGACACGTTAATAACAAAACCTTGCGAAAACTGATTAACTTAAATATTTTGCCAAAATTTGAGTGCAATAAATCAAAATGTCAAATTTGTGTTGAATCTAAGTATGCTAAGCATTCTTATAAATCTGTTGAAAGGAATTCAAATCCTTTAGAATTGATTCACACTGATATTTGTGACATGAAGTCAACACCATCACGTGGTGGGAAAAAGTATTTCATAACTTTTATTGACGATTGCACTAGATATTGTTATGTCTATTTGCTAAATAGTAAGGATGAAGCAATAGATGCATTTAGGCAATATAAAACTGAAGTTGAAAATCAGTTAGATAAAAAGATCAAAATGATCAGGAGTGATAGAGGTGGAGAATATGAATCTCCATTTGCAGAAATATGTTTAGAAAATGGAATAATCCATCAAACTACTGCTCCCTACACTCCTCAGTCTAATGGAATGCAGAAAGAAAAAATCTAACTTTAAAAGAAATGATGAATGCATTACTTATAAGTTCAGGTTTACCACAGAACTTGTGGGGGGAAGCTATCCTTACAGCAAATCAGATACTTAACAGAGTGCCTCACTCAAAGACAAATGTAATTCCATATGAGAAATGGAAAGGTAGAAAACCCAATTTGAAATATTTCAAAGTGTGGGGGTGTCTAGCCAAAGTCCAAGTTCCTATACCTAAGAGGGTAAAAATAGGACCTAAGACTGTGGATTGTGTATTCATTGGATATGCCACAAACAGTAAGGCATGTCGATTTTTGGTTCATAAGTCCGAACATCCGGATGTTCATGATAATACGGTAATGGAATCAGATAGTGCTGAATTTTTTGAACATATCTATCCGTATAAAACTAGAATTGAGTCATCTAGTGGGGGATCTAAACAACTCAGAGAAGAACCAAAAGAGAATGAACAAAATGAAGAAAGTCCAAGACGCAGTAAACGTCAAAAGACATCTACTTCATTTGGATCAGATTTTGTAACATTTCTTCTTGAAAATGAGCCTCAAACATTCAAGGAAGCAATGTTGTCTAGCGACTCAACTTCTTGGAAGGAGGCTGTTAATAGTGAAATTGAATCAATCTTAAGCAATCATACTTGGGAGTTGGTTGATCTTCCTCCAGGGAACAAACCCTTGGGTTCAAAATGGATCTTTAAAAGGAAGATGAAAGACGATGGAACTATTGACAAATATAAAGCAAGACTTGTTGTCAAAGGTTTTAGACAAAAAGAAGGTCTTGATTATTTTGACACATACTCGCCAGTGACTAGGATTACATCAATTCGGATGTTAATTGCACTAGCTGCAATATACGGTCTTGAAATTCATCAAATGGATGTGAAAACAGCCTTCTTAAATGGAGAGCTTGAAGAGGAAATTTACATAGAACAACCTGAGGGTTTTGTAGTTCCTGGTAAAGAAAAGAAAGTGTGCAAACTTATTAAGTCACTTTATGGGCTAAAACAAGCACCAAAACAATGGCATGCAAAGTTTGATCAAACCATGTTGTCAAATGGATTTAAGATCAATGAATGTGATAAATATGTTTACATTAAAGATACTCCAAATCAGGAAGTTATTTTATGCTTATATGTAGATGATATGCTTATAATGACAAAGACATTGCTAATATAAAAGCTACAAAGCGTATGCTTGCTAGTAAGTTTGATATGAAAGATTTAGGAGTTGCTGATGTGATATTAGGAATTGAAATTCTTAAAACTCCTAACGGTCTAGCATTGTCTCAAACTCATTATATTCAAAATATACTTGAAAAATTCAAATTTTTGAATTTTAAAAGGGCAAAGACTCCAATTGATGTAAATCTTCATCTTGGAAAGAATAAAGGCGAAAGTCAGTCTCAATTGGACTATGCTAGCGTATTGGGAAGCTTAATGTATGTCATGAATTGTACACGACCATACATAGCTTGCGCTATCAGTAAACTGAGTCGATACACAAGTAATCCTAATCATAATCATTGGTTGGCAATGAAGAGAGTTTTGGGATACTTAGATGACACTCAAAACTATGTTTTACATTACAACAGATATCCAGCCGTTCTTGAAAGATATAGTGATGCAAATTGGATTACTGGGTCAACTAAAACAAAATCCACAAGTGGATACGTTTTTACTATTGGTGGAGGAGCAATATCTTGGAAATCATCCAAACAAACATGTATAGCTCGCTCTACAATGGAGTCTGAATTCATTGCTTTAGACAAGGCAGGTGAAGAAGCTGAATGGCTCCGAAATTTCTTAGAAGATATTCCATTTTGGCCCAAACCATTGGCCCCTATATGCATACATTGTGATAGTCAAGATGCAATAGGAAGGGCTGGAAGCATTATGTATAACGGCAAGTCTCGTCACATAAGACGAAGACATAACTCTGTGAGACAACTACTCTCTAGTGGAATTATCACAATTGACTATGTGAAGTCAAAAGATAATGTGTCGGATCCACTTACAAAAGGCCTAAATTGAGAGGGAGTTGAGAAATCATCGACGGGAATGGGACTATGGCCGAGAACAAGTCATCGTGGCGGTAACTCTACCTTAAAGACTGGAGATCCCAAGATCTAGGTTCAAGGAGATAAAAAAAAGTCATTGATGACAGTTCAACATTGTCAAAGGAAAAAAAAAAATATTATTATGGTCCATTCTCATGATGAGACAATGTTTAGTAACCAGGATAAAGACATAAGGACTTTTTAATGATTTCTAAGTTTGATACAGGGAATATCAAATGGTGTATCTATGGGATAACACATTTAGAAATCACCTATGTAAGTGTGAAGTGTAAGCCGCTTCAAGGAGAATCCGGTAAGACCAGTTCTTTAAGCACTTACTATCCAAGATGTGTTTATGGCTGATGTTGACACCCAATTTTTGACCCGCGTCGGTATGAGTTAGTTAGTTTTATAAACCTTGCGAAAATAAATATATGTACATATATACATATATGTATATACATATATGTATATGTATATATGTATATCTTAAACCCATTCATTTACCCCAGGCCCAACCCCTCTTAATCTTCAGCCCCCAACATTAATTCCCAGGCCCAATTACCTCAACCCAACCCAATTCAAACCCAAAAACCACCCAAAAACCCGACCCAACACCTGACCCAACCCCAATAACCCGTCTTCCCCCCTTTCTTCTTCAGCCCCATTCAATCTGTTCCCAACAGAAACCCAGAACAAAATAGAAACCCCGAACAACAAACGAAACCCGGAAAACCCCGCGTCTCCCCCACGCTCTCGTCTCCCTCACGCGTCTCTCCCCACGCGACCTCCCTCCCTTTCCCTTTCCCTTTCCCTTTCTCTCCCCATCCCGTCGCAGCCTGCAAAAACGCAGGAAGAACAGCACCCCCCACGCTCTCTCGCGTCTCCCTCACGCCTCTCCTTCCCGCGTCTCCCCCACGCTCGCTCTCTCCTTCCCCTCTCGACAGAAATCCAGAAAACTCAGACGCGACTCGCCAACAACCCCGCAGACTCCCATGCCTTGTCAAAGCAGGTCTGCCAATCGTCAATGTCACCCTCGCCAACACGCAATGGCCATGTGGGTTTTGACCCAAAGGGATTTCGATTTTGAGTTCAAAAATGGGCGGAAAATCGTATCACCCACCCGCCGAACCCCTCAAAACCCGACATTTCTCCCTCTATAAATACCCTCCATTTTCAGTCACCAGGAGGGGGGGCGATTGAGTTGAAAAGATCTTGGAAAAAAAAAAAGAGAACTCTGTTTCCGTCTGTTGTTGGAATTCCGAATTTTGGGGGGTCGAAAGTTCTCTTTCTTCTTTGTCGAAGAGGGAAGTCGACAGGACTTTAAGAATTTTGAACGTAGGGTATTCGAAACAGAGTTTTCGCTTCCGTTTCGATAATAACATCGTATTCTCGCACGGTGGTAGTCGTCTCGCTCGCCATCGTCCTGTTCGCTGCTCTAAAGAAGGTATACTTCCCTTTTCTTTTAGTCGCTTTATGGATTTCGAGTTGTGGTTTGTGCTGTGGTGAATATGAGGTATCGTACCTCGTTTGCTTGTTCGAATCTAGAATGTGTCCTGCGATATGGTTCTGTTTTGCCGGATGATTCGCTTATGTTATTTTTTCTGCTCTTTTCTTCTCTACGAATTCGTCATAGCATTGATAGTATTGTGTTAGTCGCGGCTGGTTCTGTTTTCTGAAGATCTATAGCTTGATAATGTGATGCTGTTTGCTCAACATGCTGGTCATTTGTTTCGCCCTTTTTTGTTGTCAGTTACATTAGTTTGAGTTCATGTTAGCAACTTTCGGATTCAAATTTTAGGTTTCATATGCTACTGCTTACTTGCTTGCTCCGTAAAATCATGAATAGTTGCAATTGTTGTTGGGTTGATCTCACACGATGCGTTCTGACTACAAGCTTCATCATCGTAATCTTTTAGAAATTGGTATTCGTATCTTGTTCCCTAAAGGTGATTTCCAAATGTTTTAGCTTTTCATCGCTTTGTTTCCTCTTGGATTTTCGCAACTGCGTATGTTTGTGTTAACTTCGTTTATCCTTTGTCGATCAATACCGTTGTGTTGTCTTGAAGACGGAATTATACCCTTTGGCTGATTCGACTTTTCCCCTTTATATGCATGGTCAGAATATCGTATTCCTGCTCTTAGAAGCAGTCGGGTAGTATGACAATTGTTTGCTATTAATTTTAATGCCATAAAGATTTTATCAAATGTTCAGCATGTTATCAATGTGGATGTTGAGGATATTTTCAGTCTTTTGACTCTCTTGTCTTCTGTTAGTCATTGACTTCGGCTTGTCAACTTAAAGTCTCTTGTTGCTTTTCTATACATGCGGAGCTTTGCCTATGTTACTCACTTGTCTTTCGGTTTTGCGTGGGAAATTTGTTCGAGTCCTACGGATTTCGCCCCTCGCATTTTCGTGGGCCATGGAGGCTCTACTCATTTCCTTCATCGAGTCGATCAATCTGCGATATTGACGAACAGGTCCCGGAGTTCGAAGAAATCCAAAAGAGGATTAGAAGACTTCTTTATTTCTTTTGTTGTATTTTGTATTTTATTTTGTAACGGGCATAAGCCCTTGTTTGTTTTATTTTTTCGAAATTTATTTTGTATGTTTAGACTAGGACAGGTACAAAAATGGGTCAAATATCCAAAAAACAGGTGGGTCCAAGACTCGGTCAAGGTGAACAGAACCCGAGTTTGGACCCAAATCTCTCTCTCTCTCTTTCTCTTATACTTGTTTATATTTTTTATTTTTTGAATGCCGTTAGTTTAGGATTAGAAAACTCCAAACCCCATCGAACGTATTTTGTTTTATCAAACTCAAATTAAAAAATTGAAACTTTGAAAGATAGATGTTTAAAAATCGCTTAGAGTCAAGGTTTTAACTTCAATGAAATATTCTAGGAAATTGGAGAATTCGCATAAAAGTTTCTAATAAAGGTTAAAATTATAAATTTGCAAAGTTATAACATAAATAGTCAAATAAGTTAATCGCCGGAAAACCGTAAGTTAACGGAGTGTTTTAGGTGCCTAACACCTTCCTAAGATACTAATAGGAATCCCGAACCCTTAAAATGATTCAAAACAATTTTTCTGTTTAAATTGTTTAGAAGCGAAGTTTTCTTGATTTTTTCTTAAAAAATTAAGTGGCGACTCCTAAAGTCGAAAATACCTTTAAAATAAAACGAACTCCTTTCGAAAATCACCCTCATTTTTCGATAAAACAGCTGAAAAGAACAAAACAATGAGAACTAAGAACAGTTCAAGGGTTGATTGTGTGACATATATTGTCTAGGTATACATCAAAGCTCGACGGTTCAAAGATATCAAATCTACCGATTGACCGAGTATATCCGATATATGTTCACTACGGAAAGTTTAAAGGGAAACCTACTTATCCAGATGCGATTAACCTTTACCTACAAGACACACAAGTTTTTTCATGCATATGTTTTAACAATAGCCTTCCCCATTCATGTGGGGCATTGTTGGGTTTTAGCAAGTGTGAATGAGAAAAGAAAAGAGAGAATATCAAAAGTGAGGGAACTACTTTGGAGGAAAAATGAAAAGTCATTTGCAAAGTGTAAATGAAAAGTCATTTCTTTGGATTTGGATTTGGATTTGGCAAATGATGTGATTGATAAATTTTTTGGACAAAATTTATTTAATCAATTTTTGTTAAATCAAATAAATTCTGTTAATATTATCTCTTATAAATTTGCGGGTAACGGTAACATTCCTAAAAGTCGTTACTTTCCAAAAAGTAGTTATTTTCCTAACAGACACAACTTTTCGAAAAGTTGTTATTTTTTCCAAAAGACACAACTTTCTGGATAAAATGGGTCTGAACAGATTTCACTGAACAGACATGTTCCTTGCTGAAAATGGCTATAAAAGGAAGTCATTTTTTGATTTTTCAAACACTGAAAATTTTTCTTTCTCTGCATTTATTTTTCTCTCAAATAAAATCAAAGTGTCGATCGACTGAGTCTGTGAGACTTGTTGCTGTTCTTCAGTTCGTTGAAGTTAAAGAAGTTTGAGGTACCGCTATTTCTTTAACAGGTTTAATCCGTTTTATCTTGGGAGAAATTAATCCATAACCTTGGGTACAGTGAGGGGATTAAATTTCTTAAGGACACACAGTAGTTTCTGTGTGTTAGGACCGAAAATAAGCAGGTGTAAATGCAGAAGCTAGCAAAGCAAACCTCGAAAGACCACGAGTAAGAAGACAACGAGAAATATACCAAAAGACACAAAGATTTAACGTGGTTCGGTCAATCGACCTACGTCCACAAAGGAGATGAGCAATCCACTATAAATATGAGAGTACAAAATACAGAGAGAAACAACCCCAACCAATTCACTCAGAATACATGGGAGGTTTACACAAGTGATAACCTATCAAACTTGTGACCCATAAATTCTCTCTCTAAACAAAACTCTCAAAGCCCTTAAGACTACATTGTGAATGCTGATTAAATTAGAAGGAACAAGCCTCTATTTATAGAGTCCTAAACCTTTTCCTACAAGAAAAGGATTAGTCAATTCAAAACCTTTTCCTACAAGGAAAACCTATTTATGGTAAGAAATTTAGGGCAAATAAAACCCAACAAATCTCCCCCTTGGCCTGAATTTCTGACAAAATAAATTTGTCCACCTTCTTCACTTAATCTTCAACAACTTGCTTCTCCTCTCCATAATCTCCTTTGAAAAATTTATGTCTCAACACAGAGAGCCTCTCTGGAACAATTTCTCCAACAAAAATCTTCAATACTGTCAAAAAGGTTGCGGCTAGAACTACACCCGTCAAGATGAACACCTCTTTCTAACCTGGTTCAATCATCGATCATCGAACCACTGAACCTGACTCCGTCATTGAATCTGGCTCTGATACCACTTGTTAGGACCGAAAATAAGCGGGTGTAAGTGCGGAAGCTAGCAAAGCAAACCTCGAAAGACCACGAGTAAGAAGACAACGAGAAATATACCAAAAGACACAAAGATTTAACGTGGTTCGGTCAATCGACCTACGTCCACAAAGGAGATGAGCAATCCACTATAAATATGAGAGTACAAAATACAGAGAGAAACAACCTCAACCAATTCACTCGGAATACATGGGAGGTTTACACAAGTGATAACCTATCAAACTTGTGACCCATAAATTCTCTCTCTAAACAAAACTCTCAAAGCCCTTAAGACTACATTGTGAATGCTGATTAAATTAGAAGGAACAAGCCTCTATTTATAGAGTCCTAAACCTTTTCCTACAAGAAAAGGATTAGTCAATTCAAAACCTTTTCCTACAAGGAAAACCTATTTATGGTAAGAAATTTAGGGCAAATAAAATATTTGTTGGTTTTATTTGCCCTAAATTTCTTACCATAAATAGGTTTTCCTTGTAGGAAAAGGTTTTGAATTGACTAATCCTTTTCTTGTAGGAAAAGGTTTAGGACTCTATAAATAGAGGCTTGTTCCTTCTAATTTAATCAGCATTCACAATGTAGTTTAAGGGCTTTGAGAGTTTTGGTTAGGGAGAGAATTTATGGGTCACAAGTTTGATAGGTTATCACTTGTGTGAACCTCCCATGTATTCTGAGTGAATTGGTTGAGGTTGTTTCTCTCTGTATTTTGTACTCTCATATTTATAGTGGATTGCTCATCTCCTTTGTGGACGTAGGTCGATTGACCGAACCACGTTAAATCTTTGTGTCTTTTGGTATATTTCTCGTTGTCTTCTTACTCGTGGTCTTTCGAGGTTTGCTTTGCTAGATTCCGCATTTACACCTGCTTATTTTCGGTCCTAACACTGTGGACTCGGATTAATTCTTGTATTTTAAATTTTTTCTGCTTCATCTTGTTTCTGTTTCTGTTCATTAACTTTATAAATACAAGTTATTGTAAGAATAACAGTTATATGTCCTCTTAGTGTTTCCCATGTAAAACATTTATTATGTTACCATGCCTATTTGTATTTGTATAGTTAATTCCTCCAAAAATTTACAAAATAATCATTCTTCTTCAAGATTTTCAACAATTTGGTTTTAGTTTTTTCAGAGGAAACAATGACATTTATAGCAACCAAATAACATATCTGAAAACAGAATCATGAACAGATCAAGTGCTAAAACAAAACAAAACAAAAAAAAGCAATATCTTTCCATAAAACAAACAAGTCATCAATTTGGAACAAGAGATTCCGAGAACGTTGCTCAGCATGCAAGAAGTTGAATCATGATCTTCTGTAGCATCCCAACAACATCTTTCATGTTTGTCCTTGTTGTCGGAGATTCAGCACAACAATCTAATGCCACTTCCATGATTGATGCCACGATATCTAACTCCTTCTGTAAGCGATGATCCATTGGTGTTATCACGTTGACATCTACAACATCCATTACTGCCTCTGGGAATGAATAACTCACCCATTGCTTCAAGCTAAGATCTCCCTCAAACTCATTAGGCTTTCTCCTAGTAAACGTCTCCAGCAACATGATCCCGTAACTATAGACATCACATTTTATTGACACCAGTCCATCCAGTCCATACTCTACAGTCAAACAATTAAATAAAAGATGCAATATACTTTCGTGATTTGAAAAAAAAAAAAAGACGAAAAATCAATGCTCAAATTAGCAAAAACAAAGAGACGTACCCGGTGCAATATAACCAAATGTTGCTAAGGTTTTTGTGTATAAATCACTCTCATCTTCACCAAGCAGTTTTGAAATCCCAAAGTCGCTTAGGTGGGCAACCATATCCTCATCCAGCAATACGTTACTAGGCTTCAGGTCACAATGAATCACCGGAGAGGAGCATCCATGATGAAGATATTCCAAAGCGCATGCTACATCTATCATAATGCTAAGTCTCTGCCTAATGTCTAGGAAGTAGTTGTGGGAATACAAATACTTGTCAAGGCTTCCATTAGGCATATACTCGAGCACTAAAGCCTTAAAATCAAGGTTGGAACAACTAGTGATGACTTTTACGAGATTCCTATGGCGAAGGCTGCGCAAAACTTCACATTCTGTATCAAAACTCTTGAATGCCACTTCCAGTTGCAGATTGAACACTTTAACTGCAATATGAGTTCCACTTCTGAGAATGCCTTTGTAAACAGAGCCAAAACTTCCAGAACCAATCAGATTACTCTCGCTAAGCGACTCAGTTGCTTGGAGCAGTTCATAGTATGAAATTCTTTCTGTTGTTGGGATAGACAATGACTCAGCTTGTTGAGGAGCTCTTTTACCTCTTCTATACTTTATCCATAGGAACACAAAGGCAATAGGAACAAATACAAGTGCTATTCCCAGCACAAGAAGTAGCAGTAGCAGTTTGTTCCTATTTGATCTATGAGTTGATGATGTGGGGCATGGTGTGACATTAAATCTTGACAAACCACACAATGCTTCATTGTTGATGAAAAACAGACTGGAGAGGTTCTTGAAAGGACCCCCCGAGGGTATTTCACCATACAATTTGTTGTGAGAAACATTGAAATACTTGAGGTATTGAAGTTTCTCCAAAGACATAGGAATGATTCCTGATATATTATTATGAGAAAGGTCTAGGAATTCCAAGCCTACCATGTTGCTGATCGAGTCAGGTATAGATCCTTGCAACTTGTTGTGTTCCAAAGAAAGGATCTCCAGATTTTGCAATCCATCAATTTCTTTAGGAATTCCATTTGTGAATTGATTCATTGACAGATCTATCAGTGTCGCAGCCTTTAGATTTCCAATTTCTGGTGGTAAAGAACCAACCATGTTGTTTGATGACAAGTTAAGAACCATTAGATCTCTAAGATTCCCTAAGCTTGTTGGTATATTGAAACTCAATTTATTGGAATCAAGATATATCCATCTAAGGGAAGTAACATTCCCTAAACAATTAGGAAGAGATCCTGAAAGTTGATTTTGTCCCAAGTAAATTTCACCCAAATGCTGCAATTTACAAATGTGATCTCCAATAAATCCTGTAAGTTTGTTGTGGTGCAAGTTGAAGCGCTGAAGGTTTCTCAAGTTGCCAATTGATGTAGGAATTGATCCAATGAAGTTATTATG
The DNA here is from genome assembly GCA_027704765.1 of Solanum habrochaites. Classification (NCBI taxonomy): domain Eukaryota; kingdom Viridiplantae; phylum Streptophyta; class Magnoliopsida; order Solanales; family Solanaceae; genus Solanum; species Solanum habrochaites. The sequence goes on from JAKWJA010002491.1 coordinate 722,088, forward strand.
AGAAAGATCAAGTTCGAACAAGCTGCTTAAGTTTCCAACTTCATTTGGAATCTTTCCTTTGATGTTGCATTCACTGGCATAAAACTTTACAAGAGATTTGGAGAAGTTCCCCATGGAGACAGGAAGGATGGCATTTAGAGGGTTCATAGATAGATCAAGATATGTTAAATTTCTGCAATTGGTTAAGGAAGTGAGGAAGCTTAAAAATGAATCATCACTGCTTAAATTGTTTCCCCACAAGTTTAGGAAGCTTAGATGAGTCAAATATCCAAGAGAAGGGGGAATGAATCCTGTGAGTTTGTTATGTGAAAGCTCTAGATTAGTAAGTTTGGAACAATTGGAGATAGAATGAGGAATAGTCCCAACAAGATTGGTTAAGTTACCCAGATAAAGCCCTTCAATGTTGGGTAAGACAGAACCTATGTTTGGTGGGATGGTTCCTGATAGATTATTGCCTGAAAGAACCATTGCTCTCATCCCTGATATATTGAAGATCTCCATCGGAAGTGAACCACTAAAACTATTTAATCCAAGACTAAGAAACTCCAACTCAACGAGATTTCTCATCTCTTTGGGTATTTCACCTGGTAACACATGAATGAATTTAGCTAGCTACTTCATTAATACAGATTGCTATATTATCACTTTGAATACGTACCAGTAAACCTATTTTCGTCAAGATATAAAATCTGCATCTTAGTTAAGTTGCCAATCTCCCGTGGTAAGGATCCTTTGAGATTGTTCCTCCATAGTGAAACAATTTCCAACGATGAGATATTAAATAGGGAGATCGGGATAGAGCCGCTAATCTGGTTATTCTCCACGCCTAACTTCACCAAATTAACAAGATCTCCTATTTCTTGTGGAATAATCCCTGCATTTATTTTGATGTGCGATAAAAAAAATGTGAGGTGATTAGATACAATAGTACAATTACACTCATAAGATAAAACATATATACCTGTGAAATGGTTGTTTCGAAGATACAATCCCTGCAAGTTACTCAATCTTCCAATTTCACTATGTATTTGTCCATCAAAATCATTAAATGCTAAAGCTAATACTTGTAGTTGTGAACAATTTGACAAGCTTTTAGGCAGATGGCCACGAAGCTCGTTCATTGGTAGATGAAGCCTTTTGAGTATTGGAAGACCATTGCATAAATCATTAGGAAGATTTCCTGATAAGCTATTGTATGAAAATGCAATGAGTTCAATTCTAGAAATATTGAATATTGTGAATGGTATAGAACCCGTAAGCTGATTATGTTCCATGGACAAGTATTTCAGGTTGTGAAGATTGCCAATCTCTTCCGGGATGTTTCCTTCAAGTAAATTGGAAGATATGTTTAAAGTCTCCAATCTGGAGGCATTCGAGAGTGACGGGGGAATGGAACCAGTGAAACTATTATTTCCAAGATTTAAAACTTGAAGTTGGTCTAAAAACCCAAACCAACAAGGAAACTCCCCACTGAAGCTGTTCAAACTTAAATCAACAAATTTAAGCCGACGCAGGTGTGCTATTTCTTGAGGCAAATTCCCATGGAAATTGTTGCTTCTCAAGACAAGAGAAACAAGAAATGTGAGGTTTCCTAAATCACGGGGGATCCTTCCTGTTAGAGCCATGTTGGATAGATTCAACGACTTCACTCGCTGGTGACGAGAACCACAAGTGACTCCTACCCAACGACAAACAGAAGTAGTTGGAGACCAACTATCATCCAAGAAGTGAAAGGGGTCCGAAATGATTTGAGATTTTAAAGAAAGAAGAGTTGATTGATCAGTGGTAGCGTTAGTTTGGGTCATGGCTGAACTAGCCATAACATACTGAAGCAACAAGAGAAAAAAGGTAAATATTTTCTCCATAATTGCATATAAGTTAGTTAGAAAATTGAATGGCTAGCTAGTAACCTATGGTTTTGAGACTTTATTCTATCATCTCAATATTGTTCCCCAATTCAATTATGTGGGTCCTAAGAACTTGACAAATTGAAAATAATATCAAATCTTACAAACCGTGATTGTAGTGTTAACATGTGTGTGGCCACATCGATCAAGAATTCAACTTTGTTACGGTCACATGGTATGTGTCCCACATTGTTGAAAATGAGAATGCAATAGTCCTTGAGTTTAAACAAAAAAATAATATGAGTAGTTTATCACGATATCCAATATTAATCGATGTATGGTGTTTAGGTTTTGAAAGATGATTTGGGAAACAAGTAACTAATGGTGAGGATAAAATATATATTTATTTGCCTTGATTAGTAAGCTTCTCAAGAGTTACATTGAGAATCAATGCATTTTCCCAGTGAATTGGTTTTACGTTTTATTACACAAATTTATCATTGATTCACGGTGGAAAACTAGTAGTTGTTTAGTCTTGAACTACATCGCGAATGGGCATATGCTCTCTGCTTTTATGGGTAGTTTCCTCAATGAATTTCTGCAAAATTGTTAACTCTTAAAGTGTTTGCACGAGTAATTATCTGATTATTCGTATAAAATATAAGATTTTCTTGTTCTGTCTGCAATTACATTTTGATTTGAGTTAACGAGTTTTGGTAAGAATAGTTTGTTATTTGCCTTCCTAGTAAAACATTTCCAGCAACTATTGACATCACATTTTGTTGACACCAATCCATACTCTACAGTCAAACAATTAATTTATTGGATTCCCCAAATAATTTGGAGTTAATCCTGAAAGTTGATTTTGTCCCAACACTATATATATATATATATATATATATCACCCAAATGCTAGAATTTACAAATGTTATCTCCAGTAAGAAAATGCGACGTAATCTACAGCAGTATAACTCTTTATTGGTTCCCTCCATGATACAATAACCTAACAACGTCGTATAACTCAAACTCCAGATTAGTTGAAGAGTCCAAAACTCCACCAAAAGAACGTACACCTTCCTTCAATATAAAATTACTCTTTTTTATATAGTGAATAGTTGAAGACTTAGAATATTCTTCTTTGTCTCAACTCTCTCTTTCAATACACTAACCTCAACGTGCAATATACTACTTCTCATCTCTATTTTTGTCCTAAGACCACCACTTTTTATAGGTGAAGAATGTGGGCAAATGAACAGAGAAATTATGCCTTAAAAGTTACATGAGTAACACAATACACAATAATAAATATTACTTGATGTATATTGTTAGGTTTTGAAAAATAATTTGGGAAATTAGTAACTAATGGTGAGGATAAAACGTATATTTATTTGCCTTGATTAGGAAGCTTCTCAAGAGTTTCATCGAGAATCTGTTTTTAACCATGCATTTTTCCAGTCCAGTGAGTTGGTAAGTGGAAAATTACATTTTATAACCCAAATTTGTCATTGATTTACGGTGTACAACTTGTAATGTTTAGTCTTAACTGCATCGGAAAAGGCTAGCTTGGCTACACTATATTAAAAATTATCATTAGCGGTAATTAATTCTTAATTGTCACTAATTATGTATTTTTAGCGGCAATTAACACTCTTTGTATATGTTCCTAAAGCCTTTAGCGACATTGGTTCTAATGACACTAAACTTATGCTGGTAAAAACTTTAACACTCTTTATTAATGTCAATATTTAATGCTACTCAAAGTTATTTTTGTTGTAGTGCTAGTTGACTGTTCTGCATCGTGAACTGGATCTTTAACTGCATAAGCTCTCTGTTTTTATGGGTTGTTTCCTGGTGTTTCACATTTCCAAGTTGTCCCTCACAAGCGAATAAAGAGGTGAATCATCTAATCTTGAAATAGGTCATCTAATGCTTTCTCGACTTTTTGTATAATCATTTTGTCAGATATTTGAATCATACGTTTTAATAATTCTGCTTTTCACGTTCATTCTATAAGACGAAAATGAGGTCTTTCCTTTCTAGTTTGAGCGAAAAAAGTCAATTCTAAAGAAAAGACCAAAATGAGGTATTTCCTTTGTCTCATTTTAAGTATTATTTTAGCTTTTTTCGCTCCCATTAAGTAAAACAGATATTTCCTTTGTTTTCTTCTTCAAATTTGTCCAATAGTTCTTGGTAGTTCATCACCTTTTCTTCGGTTTATTGGATCTTGTTGACACCATTATGTGATTTTGTTTTGCCAGTTGAATCGATAGGTTTCTTAGAACAAATTCCTCAGTAATATTCTTTCTTTCATGATTCTTTTTGTTATTGCGATGTTGCCTAGGAGAAATATCTGCATTTGCAAAACGATGATCCAACATATCCTCTTCTTCACTTTCCACAAATATGTCCTCATCTTTGTAGGTTATCAAATCTATTTAGAGAGAAATGACTATTACCACCAACTTGTAGTTGTTTTTTTAGTTAAGTTGAACTTGGACCACCAAATCACACTCATAACCATCAGAACACCTCTATTTCAAGCATTTGTTTGTTGAAAAAAATTCTAAAACACACGCGAAAATACTTAAAATTTTAAATTCTTATTACATGACACTGAAAAGCTGAAAAAAGAGATGTCACTAATGAAAATGCAATTAGTACTGGTCTCTAGACCTGTTCTAGCCAATTTTTGTGGCTAACAAAGCCAGTCGATTTATTTTCAAAAAATAAATGGACTAACAAATGAAAAATGTTTAAAATCTTGAATTTCTATTTCGTAACACTGAAATGCTAAAGGAGACACATCATTAATGAATATGCAACGAGTAATTAAATTTCGCTCTTACTTTATATATATATATATATATATATATATATTATATATATATCTATATATATATATATATATATTATATATATATATATTCTATATATATATATATATATATATATATATATATATACGTTTATTTTTTTGTGTATATAAGTATAGATATATAACATATTGTGAACTTGATAAATAAAATAAATTGTGATAAGATCTCGAACTAAAATCCATAATATTCAAATTTTGAATCCGTCTACAAGATAGGGAAACGAAGGAGAAAGACATGAAAAGGAGACGAGCTAAGGCTAAAATTTTAGTTGAGAAGGAACAAGTATGGATTTCAAAGGCCAAAATTATTGATTCATCTGAATCCAGTAATTAAATTTTGCTCGGACCTTTATAATATGATTAAAGATTTACTAAATAAGTACAAATAATATATTTTCGAACTTGTTTAAATAGAATAGGTTTTGATAAGATCGATCCTGAATTATAATCTATAGTACTTCCTTCGTTTCAATTTGTTTGTCTTACATTCCTTTAAAAAGAACGTCTCTTTTCTTTTTGGACAACTCTTTTATTTCAACTTTCCACCTAACATGTTTAATATCATAAGTTAAAAGATATTTTGGTACATTCTAAACATCTTTAATTTATGATCACAAGACTTGAACGTCTTGTTATTTTCTTAAAATTTTGTCAAGTAAAAAATAAAACAAAGAAATTGAAACGGATACGATACTCTATTCAAATCCTGAATCCGTCTCCGAAGAAAGGAAAGTGGAGGGAGAAAGACATGTCAAGGAGAAGGAGACAAGCTAAGGCTACATAGCATAGAACAGACTGAAGTACTATCAAGAAATGAGTAGACAGAAAAGGACTCTGGGCTACTCTTATAAAAGAGATTATAATAGCAATATATGTACCACAAAAAAACAAAGCTAAAAAGAGTGATTTAAGGAAATATGTAACTACTAAAATCCAATTTTCCATTTTGTTTTTGCTTTTTTGTATGTATTTTTCTTTTAAATTCTCAGATGATATATATGCACGCCTGTGAATAAGAAAAAAAGAATGAAAAAGGAAAAGACATGTCTTGTCACTAATTGCTATCAACTAAGTAAGTTTCTGTCTGTTTGGCTTTTTCTATCTAAAGGGAATGAATGAAAGACAGAGAAATAAAAGGACAATTGTGGACACTACTATTTTTGTTCCATAGTTTAAATTATTTAAGAGACTTACATACCATCTTTATTGGTATAGACAACAACAACAACATAGTCTAGTCTCATTAAGTGATGAGATTTAGGAAAGGTACGATATACACAGATTTTATTTCTATCTCAAAGATAAAGAGGGATAGATCGTTTTGTTGGCTTAAAAAAGGATACAAAGCATAAAAGGAGGGATGCAACATGAAAACTTCTTTGGACATCCTAGTAATACTCTTTTCTAAGCATGTTTAACTTCAGAGTTATGACGTATTAGTAAGCTTTGAAGTATACAACAGTTTTTGCTTATTGAGTTCTGAATCAAAATCTTGTGTATGGAGTCATGGAAATAAGTCGCCTTTGGTGTATATCAAATATTTTGCTTCCTAAAAGGTCCTATAATACAAAGAATTAATCGAATCCAAAACGAATATCAAAACCCTGATTATGAAACCAAGATTGTGTAGGTAACTTAGATATATGAAAGTCTAATAGTTTACAAATATTGGAGCATGTATTTTATAAGCTAGGAGTATGTAGTATATATTTTAAATATGTCACTAAATGGAGATATTTTCATGTATTCAGATACACTTTAACTTTAAACTCCTTATTTTATCCTTAGTAATCTCATTTATAGCCGCATAAATATATATATAATATTTCAAAATCACAAATTTCAAAATATTCTTTTTCCTTAAACTATGTCTACGATCAAATACCATCACTTAAATCGAGATAAATGAAGAAACAAAAAAGATAAGAAGGAGATGAAACAAATATCCTAGACAGGAGTGAATCTATCAAGTAACGTCTAAGTTCACATAAACTCAATAGCTTTTGCTCAATATTGAATAGATCTAGGGTAAGTTTTAATAACTACTATCTTATATATTAAAAACTTCACTAGATATTTATATATTCGACTGTTAACTTTAAATTTTGAAGAGGCTATCGAAAAGTAAATTTTTTTTTTTTTGAATACCAAGAAGATATAAGTGGAAAGAAGATGGAATAAAACAGATAGAGCTTTAGTTGGCAGGGCATGTGAGCTACAAGTCTGACAAATTTAGACAAAGGGAAGTTGAGTCATTGGGTGAAATTAGCTAATTGATTGGTCTCGTGATGACTAGTACTGCAAATCTTATGCTGACTGACTCACAAATTTGACATACATCCATCACTTAATTTAAATTCCATATACTTCTCACATTATTCCCAAATTCCATTCCCTACTCCTATTCCTACATCTAATGCAAAGTCCAAAATTCTTCGGTAACTGGTTAGAATTATATAAATAATATAAAAATGAGATGACAATAATAGACAAACTTGAAAGTTCTTTTTTTTCGAGTTTTCTATTTAAACTATAAGCTACTTACACTTGGTCTAGTTAGCCTTAGAGGTGTGTTGTAATAGATAGTTAGTACTCTCTACGTACCGTAAAATTTTTAAATATCTTTTAATTATTTTGATTTATAGTACGTTCTACGTAGTTTACAAATATATAAATTTCATTTCAATTTTTTTTTTAATATTTCATGCAAAAATTTCTGATCGAACTTAAATCGTTTGATTTTTGAAAAAAAAAATATCGCATAAATTGAGATAAAGAAAGTACTAATTTAAGCTAATATTATAACGTCGTGGTAGGTGTAAAGGTGTGGGAATGGAAAGGATGAGACTACGGGTGGGGGTGTTAGAAACTTAGAAAATAGACACAATAAATTATTATCGTTGTGAATATCACGCGTAATAAGTATTTATTGATTTTTAGCGTTGTTTTACTAATTAAAATCACTGGTCATATAAATAACGATTAATTAACCATCAATAACTATGATGAAGTGATAACTATTTATTTATTCTTAGATATTAAAGGTCTCGAATTTGAATTTTCTGGAGTACATTTTGTTCATCCTAGTATTATATGACCCATCCATGTCAAATTTATTTCAATTTCAAAAGCTCATATTCTCCAAGTATTATTATCGTGCGAATTTAAATTAATCGAACTTCAGACTTAAAATAACGTTGAAGGTACTAATCTAACCTAACCTGCATTAAGAAGGGTTGTCTTGTTACATGGCATTTGTCATTGCTATCAGTCCTTTTCAGCTGATTCCATGTTATAAGGCAAATTGCCAGTGACTGTACAATTTTGGACTCTCATTTAACTTTTACCTACCCATTTATGTATCCAAATATTTCATAATTAAAAGTACCCTATAATTTTCATCAAGAATAAAATATTAGAAAAAAATTGAATAATTAAGAAAAATATCTATAAAATGATTAACAGACACATATTATGTCTTTACAACAAATCAACGCAACATTTTATCATAATATTTTTAAATATTCTTTTATTTTATCATAATATGATTTTTAAAATATATTTAATCAAATATTTTCACATTAATCAACGAAAGTTTACTTAAAAGAGAGAATGACAACCTAGAGATAGAAAAAGGGAAGTATGTCAGCAAATAACTTGACATTCCGTGATCACCTATTGGGGCTGGTTTCCGCTCGACGATTAATATTTATATTAAAATTTGATTAAATTTCAAATTCGTAGGATTTATTTTTAGAGATAATACTTTTATACCAAGATTTTTTTCATTTCCAGATATTTCCAAATTATTCCACCACAATTCATCCGTGATTATATGACATACATGTGTTTTTTTTTTTGTATTTTACTCGATGTCAATATTTGTATCAGAGTTTGATTAAATCCAAACTCGCACATTATAAAACCTATTTCTTAAGGCAACACTCCCAACATCTTTTTTTTTTTTAATTTTCATGCGTTCAAACCCATGATCTTTAATCAAGAATGAAAGGATTCCGACTATCCACTACAATTCATATTCAAGGCTCAAATTAAACCTGAGTGATCTGATTAATTAAGAGACGAACAACCTCGTTTATTGCACCACATTCTTTGATGGTCATACCGATCACTTACTACATTATTCCTTCTATAAAAACCTCTTCTTTATTCATTCTTCATATCAAACAAAACCATTAATAAAGAGAGTAAGAGAGAGAAATATAAAAGTAGAGAGAGAAATGGCATCAAGAAGAGTGCAAACTAAAATGGCAATGCGTAGCAAGCTTCACCTTTTACGAACACTTACAAACTCCAAATCAGTAAATCATAATTTTCTTCTTTACTTTAGTTTATATATATATTTTTTGTGTTTTAATTTACGTGACGTAGTTTGTAATACATATATTTATCTTTTTTACGACAAAAGCTAGTCTATATATACTCTTCCCTTGGTTCTATTTTTATATTAAGTTGTTAATTATTTCTTTGGGAGTTGAATAGTCGTTAGCTATATGTTGATTTGTAATACTTAAATTATTAGAATTTTGTTTAAAATATTTGAAGAATATGTACTCGAATGCATGTTTGTTTAAAATTAAATTATTCTCAAAGTCCCTGTTCTTTTTCTTAAATTAATAAATAAATAATGTCACTTGAAAATGAAATGGATGGAGTTCATTTCTTTACCTCTAGTCACTTTTTCAAAATATAAATAGTAAAGCAACTATCTAATTTATTTATTTTATTTTATTTTATTGTGAAGGTGAAAAAGAACTCTATTATCTTGGATGCTTTCCTTTATATCATCAAGCTTAGACTCCAGCTAGAAGCCATTCAAAGAGAGTATCAACAACTCTTAAATCATGTCCAAGTACACTCTCTCTCTCTCTCTCTATATATATATATATATGTTTTAAATTCTGAGTATACTTTTTACTTGATACGTAGTTTATGAAAGTAAGAATCATATTGTTTTTTTGAATTATATAGTTCTAAAATATTTAAAATGAAAAAAAAATATTTTTTAATCTTGTGACGTTATTAAGCATGTCATGTGTAGTTAGAATGAAAGAGTTGTAAAAAAAAGAGGTATATTTTAACGGACGAAAAAAGTATGACAAACAACAACACGAAGTAACGACCCTTAAATTATGTAGCAAAATAACAAAATTTATCACATGTTAGCGATGGATTATGTTAAAATTTTGTTAGCTATATGAGCTACTATGAACTATTAAACGACAGATTCGCGATGATCAATTTGTTTTTTAATGAGGATTAGTAGTGGTCCCATATAGATAGTCAGAAAATTATTTGGAACTGAGCCGTAGTTATTATTATTATTTATCATTGTTGTAGGAAGTGAAAGTGGAAAAGCTTATTGGGACAAGATTTTTGGTGAAAGTGACATGCAAAAAGGGAAAAGATGTGCTAGTATCAATTTTGGAGGCATTTGAAGATATGAAACTAATTGTTGTTCAAGCTAGGGTTACAAGTAGGTACTTCTTTGGGATGGAAGCTATTGTGGAAGCTGAAAATGAAGCTACTTTGGATGTAAGAGCTTTGACTAGAGCACTTCAAATGGCTATCCACAAGCAAAGTTTTGAAAATTTCAAGTAATAAATAGTCTCCTTTTGGGAAGAATTGATGTAGTTCTAAGTTTTGTCCCCCTTTAATTTTATTATTATTATTTCTCTTTTAGCTAGTTGTTCATGTAATCAAGGTAAAAAAAAATCACTTTCTTTTTGTTAGCCCATAAGGTATGAAAGTGAAAGAGAAAAGACAAAATGTGAAGTGTTGATCTCTTTTAATTTTCTTGTTTGCATTACAACTAATTATTGTTAATTAATTATCACTACAAAAAGATGTGAGGCAGCAGATAGGGTTGCTTTTTTTTTATTAAAGATTTTGATTTTCCAATTTTTTAAACGAATTTTTTTTGTTAGAAAGCGCTTCCAATATTGAGCACTACATAACACAAATCCCGATTAATCGAGCTTCAATGCAGATATTACACCAAATAAAAAATCAAAAACAAAAGTGTTATCTATCCAACTTTTTAGTTGAGTTTGAGAAATAGTTAAAATATATCATTTGTATAAGTTTTTGACTCTATATAAACATGCCATTAAAAAAACTCATGCTAAAAATATTGCCCTTAAAAATGAATCCCACAAAGAAAGAATTAAAATTTAATTGAATCGTCATATAAATATCAGACACCAGATGAATTAGACTTTTGTGGAAATGAAGAAACGCAGGGCAATTCTCCCTTGGCAAGAAAGAATTTAATTCATGCATAAAGCATTATATAGCAATCTTGCTAAAGGAGAATACCCTGCGTTTCTTGTCCTCTCCAATTCTTCAAATTCTTTTGAGTAGTTTCTAACTTGTTCACCAACATTTATAGTCATTTGATATTGGCATAATTCATTTGGGATATGCTGAAGAAAAAAGAAAAAAGAAAAAACACATAATGTGATGTTGTGGCTATATATTCTCCTTGTTAAAAGAGTCTTTACATTTTATATTATTTTTACTGTTCGGTATTCGAAGTCCACATTAGAGTTTTGATTAAATTCAGATCGCGAACTGCAAAATCCATTTGGGACTGGCGCTACCAACATGATTTTCTTTATACATAGGACTCAAACTTGAGACTTCTGATTAAGGGTGAAACAGTTTCACTACTGCAGGTAGAGTTTCAGTTGTATTTATATGTTAAATTCAAAATCAATTTACTAGAAAATTAAATTCTGAATCTTTGTAATTAGATTCCCATTCATTATTGTCTCATTAATTTCTTGATTTAACATATAACTCCATCATTACTTCATTATTGTCTCTTTAATTTCTTGATTTAACATATAACTCCATCATTACTTCATTATTGTCTCTTTAATTTCTTGATTTAACATATAACTCCATCATTACTTCATTGTTGTCACTTTAGTTACTTGATTTATTCTTTCTCTTCATTGAAAAGATGTTGAAGTAAATATAGACTACATAGATATATGTCATTCAACCAATTTTTATTAATTTACTACATATACTATTCAAATTTACTCAAACTTTATATGGACAAATTTGGTTATACCCAAACTAGCCTCAACAAATATATGCTAGCTCAACCAACTCGCGCCTACAGATTGAACGATTTATATTTTTATCGACTAACTAAATTTAGCACCCTTAATCGAATCTCTATACTAACTAAATTTAGCACCGTTAATCCAATCTCTAGCATATGGAGAGTTGTATGAGTTCATGGCACCTTAATAGGATATCCTATGACAAGGTACAAGAAAAGCATATATGCCAACAAATGCTATTAAGAGTTGAGACTATTCAACAACAAGAGATTCCCATAACATAATTTATTATTTTCATGGAATCATGGTCAAAAACTATAGAGATCTCACTCTTTTTCCCTTTTGTGATATTATGCTGCTAGTTGTTGTTGCTTTTTCATAAGTGTCACAATGATTTGTTAATGTTGACATACATATAGTCCTTCTAAATTCACCTTTACTTCTAATTAATTAGGTCAAAGGAATAATTTATATGTTAACAAGATAGAGACGGATTCAGATTGAACCTCTTTTTCCTAAAGTTAAATGGAACAAGAAATTAGAAATGGAATGACTCTGTTCATCTGATTAAACAAAAAAAAACATTTTGGTGTACAAAACATTTTGCATTTAGCAGGACTCGAGAAAATAATTTATTTTTTGTGAAATTTATAGTCTGAAATATGTCATGGCATTTATGTAGCTGTACTTTTGAAATTGTTCTAAAACTTCTCTTCAAGGATAAAAAGATAAGTGCATGGTTAATTATTTTTAAATTTGGAGGCGTATCTTTCATTATAGATTAAAAAAAATATCACATAAACTGAAATGTGGACAAGGTACATAAATAGATTTTGCAATATTATTCCAATTTCTTTACACATAGCATATGCATTGAAATATACTTCAATAAAAGAATACTTACTTTTTCCTCTTTGCTATAAAAGAGTTTCATTTAGTATTAGAAATACACAACATCAAATCAATTGGTCAAGTGAGACTTCAAGTTATGTGTGGATGCATTACTGGGCTAATCTTCTTTGGCAAATAATTTCACTATTATTTGGTGCAAATTTGGTCATTTATTGCCAAAGAAGATTTGCCCCGTAAATCATTCATACAATATTACTCCTATTCAAAGTTTGCAACAAAGGTAAAAAAAAAAAAAAAAAAACTTTTGTTTAATTTTCTCGAAATACGTTATTATATGTCATTAAACACATGGCACATCTTGAAGGGCGATTAGTTGAATATGCTTTTTCAAAATACAAAAATGTATCATTCTGTTTAGAAATGAATTAATAAGAAAAAAATGTCATATAACTGAAATAAAAAGTGTTTCTTTTTACGAGCCTAACGAAAAGAGTTTTCTGCTTCCTTCTTTGAATAGTGCTTGTTTGCTCATTATCATGACCATATGGATAATACAATGCAAACACTTTTATACATGTAAAAAAGGATTTAGGCTTTCAAAGTTGTTAAAGCAATTTTACTATTCTTTTTTTTACTTCATTAATCAATTCACTAGAATATCCGCAGTTCTGTTACATATATTTTTCGCTTGTTTCAGCACTATATTGTGATCTAAAGGGGTTACGTGGTAGTGCCTATGATACCTCTTTATTCATTCTTCACACATCTGGGAATAGTATCTACTTTCTTTTATATGTCGATGACATTTTTCTCACAAGTAGTGATCAACAAGGCTCGTAATCTTTTGTGTTGACTTAGGTCACAACTTTGCGTCACAATTAATAAAGTGGCAAGGTCACGTTTACGCGTCTTGATCTAAATCTTCTTCAAAATATAATCTTTGATTCAACAAACAAGTAGACTCAAATTTAGGTGTGATACACACAAGGAGAGGTCGCGTTTACGCATCTATCTTTATAAGTGTATATAGAAGCTAAGGTCGCAACATCGCGTCTTAGTTAAGACTAGTACAATTCAACAATATCTTAAGCCAGTCATAGGCAGGTTATTTATTAAGGCAGATATAAATTGATAAAAGTGATCATGCTAGAACCACAACTCAGCCAGAAGATTCAGAAGTGCCTCATGCCTTTTCTTTGGTTAACATAATCCATTATCTTATTTGATTTTTTGTTTTCATAAATCAATAAAGATATACTTTATTTTGATTAAATTGACTTGAAAGATCATAACTTAATCTTATTCATTATCATCACTTTCTTGGGAAAAACCCTTAGATTATGACAAATTATTTATCTATATAATTCAAGGTGATGTGACACTCATATGACTAGAAAATCATTTATTTACATGATTCGAGGATGACTAGGAAATCATTTATTCCTAATTCCCATTTTGACTAATAGAAAGAATTAAATTATTATATTAGATAACTAAAGGTGACTCACTTGAAAAAATATTTATCCATTTTCCTTTTAAAATTATGATTTAAGTGACTTAAATAATTTAAATGATAATGGCATTAATTATCTCTGTATATATATAATTTTGGACATAAGAGAAAGAGGATAAAATAATTTAAATGATAATGACATTAATTATCTCTGTATATATATAATTTTGGACATAGAGAAAGAGGATAAAATAATTTAAATGATAATGGCATTAATTATCTCTGTATATATATAATTTTGGACATAAGAGAAAGAGGATAAAATAATTTAAATGATAATGACATTAATTATCTCTGTATATATATAATTTTGGACATAGAGAAAGAGGATAAAATAATTTAAATGATAATGGCATTGATTATCTCTGTATGTATATAATTTTGGACATAAGAGAAAGAGGATAAATAATTTAAATGATAATAGCATTGATTATCTCTGTATGTATATAATTTTGGACATAAGAGAAAGAGGATAATCTTTATGACTAGGAAAGTTATTTCACTTTTTTTTTTTACAAAAAAAATTAATTTTAATTACTTGTTTAAATGAAAATGAAAGATAATCTACTTACTTGATATCTATATAAGTATAAGTAGAAGAAAGCACTCAATTCTCAAAACCATGACAACACCCCAAACTTCTCCTCCCAAATATTTACAAGAGGATAGCCTAAGTGAAGAGTGTAAGGACTTGCTCTCTACCCTACCAAAAGAAAAGGGATGGATTGGATCATATATCTACAAATACCAAGGATTTTGGACATCACCAAGATTGATTCAAGGTGTGATTGCATGTCAACAACAATTTCAAGCTCAAGACACCGATATCATCCTTGTTACAACTCCAAAATCAGGAACCACTTGGTTAAAATCACTTTTATTTGCTCTAGTGAATCGAACGAAACATTCTGTTTTTGAACAAAATCATCCTTTACTTGTCAAGAATCCTCATATTCTTGTTCCATTCTTGGAACATACACTCTATGTTGATGGTCGAGTCCCTGATTTTTCATCTTTTGCTTCACCTAGACTTTTGGCAACTCATGTGCCCTTTGATTCATTGCCAAAATCTATTCAGGATTCAGAATCCAAACTTGTTTACTTGTGTAGGAATCCTAGGGACACTTTTATTTCTATGTGGCATTTTTCAAACAATTTAAGACTTAATCACAAAGATATTAATTCCATTGAAGAAATGTTTGATCTTTTTTGCAAGGGGGTGAGCATTTATGGTCCGTTTTGGGATCACGTGTTGGATTATTGGAAACAAAGCATAGAAAATCCCAACAAAGTATTTTTCTTGATGTATGAAGAAATGAAAGAGAATCCAAAAATTCAACTTAAACGATTGGCTGAATTCTTAGAATGTCAATTTTCTATAGAGGAAGAAGAGTGTGGAGTTGTGGATGAAATATTAAAAATGTGCAGCTTTGAGAATTTAAGCAATTTGGAGGTGAATACAAATGAGAAGTTGTCGACTGGAGAGGGAAATAAAACGTTTTTTCGTAAAGGAGAAATTGGAGATTGGAAGAATTATTTTACCGTGGAGATGAGTGAAAAACTCAATCGTATCACAGAAGAAAAGTTTCATGGATCTGGATTAAAGTTTTTATATACTTGATTAGGCATTACTATGATCTAATGTCAATCGACTGCAATTATTTATTTTGAAATTCAATGTTGGAGTAGTTCATTATCTTAATAGGATTGGTAAGGTAAGGTCTAGCCCCCCTTGCTTGTACTTATTCCTGTTTAGATTTATAATTCTAAAGAAATGTCATGAAATTTTTTTTCCACCTTTTACATGAGATAATAACCTCGGGATATGTCATAAAATTATTTTATCTCACATTTTACATGGAATAGTAACCTCGTCATTTTAATATAATTGACAGAATAAAACAATTTCTAGATTAGCTAATATTTAAACAAAACATGGAATAGTTTTTTTCTTTTTTATTTCGGGTCATGTCATCAGGCCGAAGTTTCTCAGATATATAGAGATTATATTTCACCATCTCTAACATCAAAAATCATGTGAGAAAATTTTAAATTGTAAAAACGACTAAAATAAAAATCCCTTTATGAAATATTATATATTATGGAAAATAAAGAAACGTAGGGCAATTCTCCCTTGGCAAGAAATAATTTATGCATAACCATTGCTTTCTTGCCAGGGGAGAATAACCTGCGATTCTTGCTCTCCAATTAATCTTCAATTCTTGAAATTTTCTCGATAGGACAATTTTTTTCTGGACGAACTAATATAAAATTTGGATCACATGAGAAGTAATTGAGATAGAGTATTATATATTGATACGACTATCATCATTTATAATAAGAACTTTATATTGTTGATATGTGGAAATGAAGAAAGGCAAGGGAGTTATATATATATAGTCCCTTGTTTGGCATAATTCATTTGGATATGCTGAAGAAAAGAAGGCCATGTATTGTGGCTACTCTTTGCTAAAGGGTCTTTACCTACTTATGAGAGGCCAAATGGCTTCAATATACCCCCTCACCAATAAGCCTATTGAGTGTCCAAATATTATATCATGATTGATACAAGCCACACATGTCTCGATACATCACTTAATGTATTGATATATCATATTCAGATTAATCACCTTTGTTGATACAAACACACTTGTCCAAATACATAGTGCAAGATTCCTTTTTGTTACTTTAAATCAGAGAGGCGTCAGGTTCAATCGGTAAAGTTGAGAATTAATCTCATGATAATTTTGATGTCAAAAGAATATTTTTTGAATATATATAAGAATAGAAGATGCTATTATATGTCTTAGAATATGCCATAAAATTTCCAGTTTCTAAGATTTTCATAATTTTATTCGTATACATTTAGTACGACGGAAGTCATTTTTTACTTTTAAAAAAATCACTTTGATCATTTTTCTTATTTTGAAAGAATTGATGTTTTCCTAGGATAAAATATTTTCCAAAATTTAAAACCAAATAAATTTGAGAAAACAGGAAAATATTTTCCGTCATACCAAACACATTCTTAACCTTATAATCACTCTTCTTGTGATGTAAGTTTACGCAATATATATTTTTCTTTTTAGTCGATATGATTTTTTATTTAAAAATAATTTAACTTTAAATAGTCATCTTTTTTTATTGAAACAAAAAGATTAGAGCTGGATGTAAATTGTAATTGATCCAGAAGTGTATACTAAAAAAGGTGGTAAGATTTTTCAATTAAAATTTGTTATTCCTCACCCAGAGCATATGCATTGAAATATACTCCAATAAAAGAATACTTACTTTTCCCTCTTTGCTATAAAAGAGTTTCATATAGTATTAAAATATACACAACATCAAAATCAATTGGTCAAGTGAGACTTCAAGTTATGTGTGGATGCATTACTGGGCTAATCTTCTTTGGCAAATAATTTCACTATTATTTGGTGCAAATTTGGTCATTTATTGCCAAAGAAGATTTGCCCCGTAAATCACTCATACATTTTATTATATTATAACTATCAATACAATATTTGTAATAAAGGTAATAATTTTAGTTAGAAAATATACTTTTGCATTATGTTTATTTTCAAAGCTAGAATATCTATAGTCTAAGCAAATTATTGGGCGTATGAACAAAATTTCATATTAATAGCCAAAAAGATTTGGAAAGTTACATAGAAAGTGTAAAATCTCTTAGTGGTATGATGTGTTTCGAGAAGAACTGTGTGGTCTTGATTCAAAACAAATAATATCATACCATATTAAGAGTATCTTTGAATTGATATGACCCAACATATATTGAGTGGAAGTTGGATATGGTCGGGTTTTGCCTAGCATATCAATCCTCAAGGCTTTATATTGGCATATTACAACTAAACAGTACTCCAACTCGTGTCATTGTGTCTCATAAAAATACGATGCTAATGTGACACATAATTTTTAGAGATTGACCATTATTCAAGTTAGAGTGTTCACGGTGGAAATGAATTGAGATAGCTAGAATAATTTATAAGTAATTTTTTTTCCTTTTTTATATAACTTTTTCAGTTGTCTTTAAGCTTTCACAATAAAAAATCTGTGCTTTTTTATTTTGCTTTTTCTTTATTAGATTCTTCTCACATTCGATGTATATTAAGTAATACTCCCATCTTCCATTTTTATTAGTTCATTATATTAAAATATTTGTCCAATAATACTTATTCAGTTTGAAAAATTAAGAGATTATTTATTCTTTTATGTTTATTTTATCTTGTTATTAAATATAATTCAATTTTTCCAAAGCGTTACATTTAATATATTCAAAAGATAATAATATCTATATTATTTATTGTTTCTTAATGCGTGTCGAGCCAATAATGAATCAATACAACTATTATCGAACAAATTAAAGGGAGTAGATGATGCCTACCGTATGAAATATTTATGTGAATTTCTTTATGAACATTAATTTGTAATTGACCTACTATCATAGGTTAAATTCATTATAGTATTTTAAAAACAATACTATCAGAAAATTGCTAATTTCTTGATATAATTCATCTAAAATTTGGCTTGTCAGTATTGTTTTCTAATAGATTTTGCATGGGAACTAGTCGAATTCCAATAGAATGTTCGTTGAAAATTAGTGATTTGTATTTAAATAAAAAAGTAATTGTGTGATTAATGTATGTTCAATAGGTTATGTTTGATTTGAGGGTTGTGTTTTGATATGCATTCATATGGTGTTTGAGTAGACAAATGTCCTAATTCATGTCTCACATTGTCCGTTATCGAAACTTTTTCAAGTATTTGGCTCATAAAAAATTATAAGTTTATGGTCACCTAGTGAGGAGGGATGAAACTTTTCGGTATAACGGTCACACATTTAGCATAATATTATAGCTAAACTTTGTTGAGCCATTCCAACACTACTTTCTCAACTAACCATCGATCAGAAGAATCAATAATCTTCTCACTTATTATTCGTGACCTAGATTCTTAACCTACCGATTACTCATAGTGGCACTCAACCATCGAACCATTGACATTGTTGTAGGCCCAAACTTTATCATGTTGAGCCCAATCTGTCTTACCTCTGCCTAAGGCCTAAAAAGTCTATTATATAGATAATTAAATGATACAAAATATGTAACCTCGATTAAAATATACCTAAAATTTTACGATTTACTGAATCGTAAAGAATTAAAAATTGACGTGGAAGATTAATATAAGTGGGATTATTCTCACCATTCTTGTCTGACGAGTATTTTCACCGTTTAATTTTATTTGATCTATGTTGGTTTGACATTCTCCATAACACATATTTATTAGGACTTATTTTACTAAATTAATCTTATTAATTATGCTTTGAAAATCTAAATTTGACTCATAATATTTTCCATAGTTGTTTAACAATAACAAAAAAAAAAAAACTTGTAGGAAAATTAAAGTCCAAGACCAAAAAAAAAAAAAAAAAAAGAATAGCACATTCTTGATATTCAATAGCACATTCTCCTCCACCAACTCATTGCTTTTGTTCTTGTCATTGCTCGAATTGAAGTACATATTCTTGGTCTTAACCTTAAATTTTTTTTTTTTTTATTTTTTAAGATAAACGGATATAATATTTGAATTTAATAGATTTTAAATTATCGGATAGTAATATTAAGTTCAAGACACGATCTAAAAATAACGATTTTTGATGAATTTTAGAAGATAATCATAAAAATTGATTGTTGAGATTAGGGGTGTGCATCGGTCTGTTCGGTTCGATTTTACATATAATTGGTTCGGTTTATCGGTTTTCGGTTTTAAAATATTGCTAACCCAATAACAACCAATAAGAATTTTTTTATCGGTTTATCGGTTTTTGATGTTATCGTTCGGTTTCGGTTAACCCAATAGAAAATGTCGATCAAATAATATATAATAGTACGTATGTTATAATTACATGTTACCAACTTACCACCAAAAATAATAATAAAACATTGAATGTTGATCAAATTACTAACATTCACAAACTTGCAAAAGCTATCGCCTACAATACGAACTAGAATTAAAACTAAAAAATATTTCAATGAGACAATCTTGAACAATTGCTTGATCCACCAGATAATCAACAAAGTTCTCACCAATTCCTAACCAAAAAATCACATAGCCTGAAAGTTAATATTAAATCTATTTATGATTAAATTATGTATATTTAATATGAGGAAGGGTAAAGTAGTAAATAACTATAGTCTTATTGGTTAGCGATTTACCCAATAACCCAATAGGAAAAACCAAAACCGACCCAATAACCCAATAATTATTTTTCTAAACCCATTAAAAACCCAATAACCCAATAAAATTTTATTGGTTCGATTTATTGGTCGGGTCGGTTTTTGCACGCCCCTAGTTGAGATATTTAGATACGATAATTCTCACTACAAAATTACGAAGCATAAAAAAAAAAGGGCTAACTATAGCTAAACTAATGAAATAAGTAGTAGAGGCTAAAATTGATTGTCTAACTAGTTGTCAAGATAATTAAGAAGGAGGAAACGAAACACCATTCTTTTAGAGCTATTATTGAGGAATATTAATAATGCCTCTATCAAACACACTTTGCATAGGTCAATCAATGTGTTAATAATAGCTTCTTGACAAACGAAAGATACAATCAATGAAAAAAATCAAATAATATAGGGAAATGTGGTCAAGGATGTGAAGTTTCTTGACCAATGAGTTGTTTTTAAAAGACCATAATCTTTTTTTCTTTTCCAATATATGAAAAAAAATTGAATTCTGATTTTTTTTTATACATATTTTAGTGAATTTTGTAACACATATACGCTATTCAAATGATGTCTCAAATAAATTAAAAGATCAAATATATTAAAATTTAAAATATATAAGCTTGAGTTTGAAATTCTATCATAACTCGTTTAATTGATAATTTATCAGGTAATTCAAAATCTATTATCTATGTCTATTTAATAAAAAAGATTAATACATATTCAAGTTTTGAGTTAAAGCTATTGAAAAATTGTCATGATATGTTATTCTTCTCGTTTAATAGTTGGCCACAAATATTTTGAGATGCTCAACCAA